>CP092876.1:50768152-51463653 GCA_030710605.1 Cordylochernes scorpioides
ACGCGAAAGAGTGGTAATTCCCCAAAAATTAAGATCTTTAATTTTAAATGACTCGCATGAAATACACATAGGGATTGTTAAAATGAAGATGATTGCCAGACGGTATTTTCTGGTGGCCAGGTATAGACAGTAACATCGAGGAGTTAACTAGAGAATGTAGAGTATGCCAAGAATCGCAAGCATGCCCCCGGCTACCATCTCGGAATGGACTTGGCCCGAAAAACCGTGGCATCGACTTCATCTTGATATAGCGGGTCCGTTCATGGGAAGAATGTTTTTGGTTCTCGTGGACGTATACTCAAAGTGGATAGAAATTTTTATCATCAAAGATATTACCAGCAAAACGATTATATATCATCTTTGAGAAATTTTGCCAGATTTGTATTGCCCTAATTTATGGTTACAGATAACGGAAGACAGTTTGTCTCCGGTGAATTCGAGCAATTTACCAAAATGAATGGTATACGGCACACTAAGACCAGTCCGTATAATCCTAGTACAAATGGTTTAGCTGAGAGATATGTAAGAGAGTTTAAAAACCTTTCGAGAAAGAATAATAGAAGAATAAATAGTATATAATAGTATAATAAAAGAATAATTTGCTCATAGAGCATTCCCCCAAACTGTAATAAAGGAATCCCCACGCGGAACTTCTAATGAAGAGAAGTTTAAGATCAAGATTCTCGAATTTATAACCAAGATGGGAAATCCGCGAGAGGTATTTCATGAGGCCGTAAGAAGTCAGGAGCAGTTTACTACAGGTTGCGAGGTTTATTTCCGCAACTATGCAACTGGACCTAAACGGTAAAAAGGTACCATTTTGAAATTATTGAGCTACCGTCACTACCTTATAAGTTGCGAGGGCGTCGTGTATAAGAGGCATATCAATCAATTGCAACCTGTGAGAAAGAAACAAGTGGAGACAAGAAATTTGATACTTCCTCGAACATCAGGAGAGAAGCCTGTAGGTGGAAGTCAGAAATAAAGTGAAGAGAAGGTTCCAGAGGTTACATCAGGAAACAAGGAGGAGACTGGTCTGTGCACGTACCCTCTTGCACTCCTAGACCAGGGCCTGTTGCTGTGCACGTGCCCTCTTGCACTCCTAAACCGGAGCCTGCCGCTGTGCAAGTGCCCGTCCGCAGTCCTAGACCTCAGAGAGCCAGGAAACCCCCAGACCGACTGGAGTATTATTAAGGGGGGAGATGTGTTGTGTATGTAAATAGATGAAGATTATTTGCATTCTTTAAAGTCTCATTATGTAAGAATATATATGTATATAAATTGGACATTTTTGTTGGCCAAACGAAAAGAATAAGAGCTAAAAAAAGAGTCATGTTCAAGTTTGAGTTGTTGTACATCTAATTACCACACAACCTTAACAACATCCATCCTCACTGAAGACACAAAGGTTGCCTGTTTAGCAGATTATATAGCCATATGGCACACAAGTATCAGTATAGAAATATAAAAAAAAAATACTGAACACATCAATGAGAGGACTGGAGAAGTGGGCAATGAAACTCAAAATGACAATAAACCCAATAAACACAAACCTATAGGTCTCCTTCACTGACAGGAAAAAAAGGCATGAATTTAACTCCAAAATAAGCATAAACAACCATATAATTGATAATATTTGATCTCCAAATTACCTAGGTGTGATACTTGATGAGGAATTGCAATTTACAGAACACATAATTAGCACCTCAAAAAGAGCTACCAGAAAACTAAATATTCTGAGAAGGTTATGTGGAACAAATTGGGGAGCAAAACTCAAAACCCTCAGAACAACATATACCACCTTAATAAGGACAATAATGGAATATGCAACACCTGTTTGGGCCCCCTCAAGTTCATCACTAAAAAGAAGACTAGAGAGTGTTCAAGCAAAAGCGGCTAAATTAATCACTGGTTCTGTTTCAAATACCAACAATTAGAAAATTCAGAGAGAATGTGGTCTAGATCTACTTGAAATCAGAAGACAATTAAAACAATAAAATTCACCAATAGCTTAAAAACTAAAGAAACCGAACACATATCCCATAGAACCTATTTGAACTGGACACAAAAAGAAAGGCTCAAAAGATCTTCAACACTTCAGTACGACAACAATATTAGAAAGAGCATAAATATGAAACATAATGAATTTCAAATTCGAGAATAACCAATATTTCCTACCCCATTACCATCAAATGTAATCATCAATCTTAACCTGAATGAACCCTGCAATAAAAAAGAGAATAAAAACATACTTAAAAGAAAGGACTTGACGCAATTGGTTTATGCGATCAGATAAATTATTTAACAGCATATACAAATGGATCATCAGACCTTACCATAAGTAATGGAGGGGCTGGAAATAACATAATACTGCAAGATGGAACATACATCAAAATCAAAGAAGGAGCAAGAAAGATTTCGTCAAACTTCACTTGTGAACTGACAGCTATCTGGAAAGCTCTTGATGTATCCCTCAACCAACCATCCCTGCATCAAGCAGAAGGAATTATAATATACCGTACAACGACTTCATATCCGATCTAGAAGCAATTCAGAAGGGCAATACTATAATCACACAGAAAATACATTCGTTACTTACTCAACTGATATCATTGGAGAATAACTGCATTCTAAAATGGATTCCTGCCAGTGTTTGGATCGGGGGTAATGAAATGACAGTTGAATTTGCAAAGGAAGCCAGAAAGTTGAGTCAAAGGAAAGAACAAATGTCATTATTTGACGCTAATGTTTTTGCAAAATACAAAATAATTACACAAAAAATAAGAAAAGATCAAAATGTGAAATAAACTCCAAGAGAAAAATGACAAAACTATAACAAGATTTGGAACAAAACATTATAAAGGATGACAATACATCCAGATGGCACAAGAACCTATAGGACATGAAACAACTGTCCTGGTGTGGAACTAACACCTACCCACATTATCTCATACCCAGCAATGCCTCAGCCTTACAGAAAATTGACATAGACCCAGAGCAGCTGCTTTACACACCCAAGATAGTGGACAATGCTGCTGCTGCTGTGATAGAGAGAAATGCATGGAGACATCTGAGGCTCTTTATTGGACACGCCAAAAACAACAACGGCAATCCAGAGTAAAATAAATCATCAGAGATAGACAAATATTTTTCAAATGAATTAAAATAAATATAATCGATACTGAGAGAGAGTTGAACTTAAAAAATTAGAAAATTATTATTTACGAAATTTAAATAGCTGAGAGGTTTCCAGCAAACCGCCTCTAAAATATCAGGTTTTTTTTGCTACATGTTTTAATTTGCATATACCTATTTTACATATCTCAGATTGTATTTAAAAATCGTTAACCATTTCTTCTAACTTTTGGCGAAATGGTGTTTTATTAATTTATCATTTGATATTATTAGGGTTCTTTCCTGGTATTCAAAAAGGAAAAATACGTGTCGTTCAGTTATATTTTTCAATTTATCAAACAATTTGGCCGCTGAATCGCTGATTCTGGTAGAGCGCCATCTAGCGAATAAAGTTGTAACTAAAATCAATTTCGAATTTTTCATTATTTGCCATAAAAAATCCCATTGCATCCTGAACACAATGGTGTTTACCGCATTGCTCTAGCGCAAATATTCGCGGAGTTATTAATTTTTAAAGTTGTGCGGGACTTTTGTAAGAGAATCAGAGGCTGGATCTCAAAAGTATTGTTTAATTAACAATAATATTATATTAAGATGACAAGGAACAAAAAGAGTCATAAAAGGCAAGCGCAGTAGCAGGAAGAAAACCAAAACTTAAACTACAGGTATAGACAGTGTTGCGCCAGGTCACGTGATGTCTGGTAGGATGGTTTCGTTGCTAGGCAACAGCTGATGTGAGAAGTTACTCTCCAACACTCCAATCTAACAAGCACTTTGTTGTTTCAAACAGTCCAAGTTGGCTTCTTAGTCTTCTATACCTTTCTGGAGGAAGAGCTTACGTAAATATGTCTGCAGCTTGATCATTGGAGCAGACATAAAGAAGGTCAATTGCATGTTTTTGAAATTGATCTCTGATAAAGTGATACGAAATATCAATATGTTTAGTTCTTTTGTGGTATTCTGGGTTGTGAACAAGTCTTATGCAGCTTTGATTGTCGCAAAAAATTGTTGTAGGCTTTACTTGTTCTTGATGTAGCTCGCGTAGAAGTTGTCGCAGCCAAATTGCTTCTTTCGTTGCTTTGGAAGCCGCAATATATTCAGATTCTGTTGTTGACAGAAACACACAATTCTGTTTTTGACTGCACCAAGAAATAGGTCCATTATTCAACATGAACACATATCCGGTGGTTGATTTTCTTGTGTCTAGGTCTCCAGCAAAATCAGCATCGGAAAAACCTATCAGAGATGTAGTGCAGGAACTCCCACCAAAACAAATACCGATGTTTTTCGTAGCTTTTAAGTATCCAAATATTTTCTTTACTGCGGTCCAATGTGAAGGTCCTGGGTTGTTCATAAATTGGCTAACCATGTTGACTGCGTAGGCAATATCAGGTCTAGTTCCAGTCATGAGGTACATTAAACTACCAATTGTCTGTCTGTATGGAATCTTGTTCATTTATTCAATTTCCTGATTATCTTTTGGGCACATCTCTTTTGTTAGTTTTGAGTAAGGATCAGTAGGTACAGATTGTAACTTTATTTCAAGAAGGTTGTAATGTTCAAGTGTTCTTTCAATGTATGAGGCTTGATGTAGAAATAACATTTTAGTTGTTCTATCTCGATATATTTGTAGGCCAAGGAAATAATCGGCAGTAAAAGTTTTTATTTCAAAATTGGTATTTAAGTACTGTACTATATCATCTAAATGTTGTTTATTTACACTGAAGATTAAGCAATCATCTACATATATTGCAAGTAATATGTAAGCCTGTTTACCTTTCATTGTATAGACACATGAATCTGATATGCTAGGTTTGAGATCAAACTTAATTAAAAACTCATGAAATTTCTTGTTCCACATTCTGGGGGATTGCTTAAGACCATAGATGCTTTTCTGAAGAGAGCAAACATGATTTGGAAAATCCGGGTTTTCATAACCTTGGGGTTGTTCCACGTAAAGTTCTTCTTCCAAATCACCATTCAAGAAGGCAGATTTTACATCTAATTGAATCATTTCCATATCAAGTGATGCACAAAGTAATAAGATTGTTCTAATTGAATCGAATTTTACTACTGGAGAAAAAGTTTCACCATAATCAAGTCCTGATTTTTGTGAATAACCTTTCGCAACTAGTCTAGCCTTAAACATTTTATTTGATTCATCTGAATTTTGCTTTGTTTTGTATACCCACTTGCATGCAATAGCTTTTCTGTCTGATGGTAGTGTCACATAAGTCCATGTTAGATTTTTCATCAAGGAATTGATTTCATCGTCCATAGCTAGTTTCCACTTTTTTGAGTTTTGTCCTACAATTGCATCTTCATAGTTCAATGGTTCTTGGCCATGGACATAACAAGCATATGAAATAGCTCTTGTACAGTTGGTTGATGATTGTTCCTTTTCTATGATTCTATTCCTGAGAGGGTATAGACATGATTCTTCTGGTTTGGAACTGGTATTTGTGCTATCAACACTTTCTTCACTATGTATAGTTACCTGCTCTTGTTGGTTATCCTGAATATTTTCTGATGTATTAGCTTCAGTAAATATTACATCTCTGCTTATGATAATTTTTTCTAGCAATAGAATCCCACATTCAATAATTTTTGTTAGTTTCAGTATATCCAACAAAAAATATACGAATACTCTTTTTGTCTAATTTCTTTCTGTTATCTTTTGGTATATGCACATAAGCGTTACCTCCAAAAGTTTTCAAATGTAAGATGGAGGGTTTTCTCTTGTACCATATTTCATAAGGTGTAGAATTTCCCAATACTTTAGTAGTACATCTATTTAAGAGATAGACTGCTGTGTTTACGGCTTCAGCCCACAGTTCAAGCGGCATTTTTCTTCCATGTAACAAGCATTTAGCTGATTCAACTATTGTTCTTTTATCTCTTTCAGAAATTCCATTCTGTTCTGGGGTATATGGAGCAGTGAGTTCATGAACAATTCCTAGAGATTTTAGATAATCAGAAAAATTCTTATTTAAGAATTCTGTGCCATTATCTGTTTTGAATCTTTTTATTTTATTTCCAGTTTCAGTCCTAACTATTTTTACAAATTCTTTAAATTTCTCAAGTACATCTGATTTATACCTAATGAAGTAGGCCACTCTAAATCTTGAAAAATCATCCTTGAATGATACAAAATATAATGATCCACCTGGTGATCTTTTACTCATTGGTCCACAAACATTTGAATAGATCAGCTCTCCTGGATAGGTCGAATTTGGACTTGTTCTATTTTGTTTTCCATAGATGCATGCTTCACATAGTAAAGAATCAGGCTTTTCTCTAATTTTGATGTTTTCTTCAAAAACATTATTTTCAAACATTTGGGTTAATTTTATAGGATTTACATGACCCATTCTTTGATGCCAAATATCTAGACTTAACTGAGCAACATAAGTTTGTGAAGATTGCTTTGCTTTAAAAAATAATTCTATAAAGATTTGAATTGTCCTTTATTCCAGTAACTAGCACTTTCGAATCTTTTGTCAATTTTATCTGATTTCCTTTACAAATGAGCGTCAAACCATCTTTTGTTGCAGTAGATATTGAAAAAAGATTGGTCCCCAATTCAGGTATATAGAGAACATCCAAAAGAGTTGCATTAATTTCCTGACTATCAACATAGGAGAGAATATCAATATTTCCCTTACCTTTTGCATAGATCTTCTTTCCATCTCCAAGGCACACGGGATGAACACCTTCTGGTATTTCTTCGAACGTAGAGAACCATTCTCTTCTGAAAGTCATGTGATCCGTTGCTCCAGAATCTGCAATCCAGGAATCCTTTGTTTCAGCGAGGTAGGCACTCGTCTCAGCTGAAAAAGCACAGCTATCATCTCTGGCTGAAGAACTTGTTGTCCTTTTTGTTCTTCCTTTCTTTTATAGCATTCTTTCCACCAATGTCCCTTCTTCTTGCAATATCCACAGTTTTTGTTCTTCTTTTTATCTTTAATGGATTGTTGATGCTGCTATTATTTGTTGGTAGCTGTTGAATTTCTGTTGAACTTTGAAAAAGTCATCAAGGCATTATCTGGTTTAAAATTTCCTGAAGAATCCCAATGATCCTGTAAGCTTTCTTCTTTCAGTAATCTTGCCGTCAAGTTTTCTAGAGTCTTTTCTTCTGATGAAACTGAATCCCACGTGGTTATGAAATTCTTGTATTTATCAGGCAAGCTGCAAATTATCTTTGTAATTAGGGCAACATCAGAGTTTGGCTCACCTAGATCTTTCATTTGTTGTGCCTGAGTTTCAACTTTGGAAATGTGAGAAGCAATGTTATCATTTGGATTCATTTTATATTCGAAAAATCTTTGTTGCAGCAAATATTTGTTTGTTTCAGATTTCAGTTCATATATTGTTGATAATTTCTTCCACATTTCTGCTGAAGTCTGGCAATTAACAATCTGTTGAAGATATTTAAACTCTAGAGCAGTAGTGATCAGCATTTTGGATTTTGCATCTTTCTTTTTCATTTAGATAATTTTTCAATATCCTCTATTTCAGGTTTTACTTCAGAGCCATCAGTTATACTGAGAAGATCTTTTGCTTTTAGAATAATATTCATTTGAAATTTCCATAGATGAAAATTATCGCCGTTGAATATTTAAATTTGTGGAAGTTCAGTTGTCATCTTGAGTAAGCAAACGAATTTCAGCTTAGATAAACAAAAAATTTTGATACCAACCATGCTCTGCTGCTATGTAAGAGAATCAGAGGCTGGATCTCAGAAAATATTGTTTAATTAACAATTATATTATATTAAGATGACAAGGAACAAAAAGAGTCTCAAAAGGCAAGCGCAGTAGCAGGTAGAAAACCAAAACTTAAATTACAGGTATAGACAGTGTGGCGCCAGGTCACGTGATGTCTGGTAGGATGGTGTCGTTGCTAGGCAACACCTGATGTGCGAAGTTACTCTCCAACATATATTGATGCCTGTCCAAAATCTGGTATATGGTTATTGTTTAGGGAGTGGTCAACCTCAGTCGCCGAAATTGTCATGCGTCGCATAGACAATTGGATAATCTCCCTATTTCCGTCAGATATAGTTTTATGGCGTCGTTATATTGACGACATATTCTGTATATGCCCCGAAAATCAAACCAAGAACATTCTAGAAAGACTCAACAGTTACCATCCTAACCTAAATTTCACATTTGAAAAAGAAACAAACAATAGCCTGCCTTTTCTAGATATAACAATTTTTCGCATACAGAATCAATTCCAAACAACTGTTTATTATAAGCCATCCTTCAACCCCGACTATATCCGTTTTTCCTCCTACTGCCCACTCAGCCATAAAATCAATACCGTAAAGACCTTAACTAAACGTATCCATAGCCACTGCTCACTTCAAACCTTTAAAACAGAAGAAACTCAGAATATATTAAGAAGTCTAAAGACTTGTCAATATCCTTTATCGTTTATTCTAAGACATTTCTATAGCCCATCTGAAATTCGGAATTCCCCAATCTATAAATCTATTAGCAGTATTCCTTATTCACCAGTATCTGTTTCTATAGCCCGTCATCTGAAGAAATTTGGGTTCAAAACATTTTTCAGCACACACACAACTCACCTAATTTAAATTCGTTACTAAGAGAAACCCCATAACAAATAACAATACCATTGATTATCCTTCCTAATATTAAGAATGCCATATATTCCATAGAATGCAACGAATGCAAAACCAAATATGTTGGCGAAACTGGCAGACATTTAAATATAAGAATATCAGAACATAAACGAAATATCGATAATCAAGACAGTAAATCTTTAGTATACCAACATATAAGAGAAACAGGCCATTCCTTCTCCCTATCAGAACCAAAGACCCATTACTCCAACATCCCCAATAGACTACAGAGACTTATCATAGAATCCATCATATCCAGAAAACACAATAGTATTAACAGAAGAATAGATATCCCGGAAGTTTATGACATTATATTCCCTGAGCCCACCCCATAACCTCCAAGTGAAGCACGCGCAATAGAAGCCCGCGTTGATTATGCCTTAAAACAAATGTAAACAACTAAAGGACTTTATTTAAGTTTAAATATTATTTTATTGACGTATTATTATATTAGTTTCTCCCGTAGAAGGGCTTACTTGCCCGAAAGCTCGAGATATTTTTAAATAAAAATATTTTTAAAAGAATCTTTTCCCTGGAGGCTTTATGTTTTTATTTTAATAAGAGAGATAATTATCTATATATATAAAAATGAATGTATGTGTGTCTGTTTGTTTGTTTGTCCTTTATGCCTGACCAAACCACTCATTGGATCGCCATGAAACTTTGGGAAGTTATTTAGTATAGTACTGGGAAGGTTTCTAGCAAATAAAATTTTTGAAATAACTTTTCGCCGAGAAATAATCAAGATAAATATTCTAATTTATCTGTTATAATTCAACAATCTGCTCTAAATATTATCATGATGATACGATGATTTTGTAATGTAGAAAATTAGGAAAGACAAAATTCAGGATGACACGGCAATTTATTTGAGACAAGAATAATGATACAATTCAAAGGCAAGATACTATTCCTTTAACTTCCAATTACCGAGGGAACCAATTAATATTGATTTTATTCAACTTATCGAGTATTTTTCAAGGGACCGGGGAAAAAATGTTCACTTTATCGAGAGATTCGTTAAACAAACCTTTACTCGGGTAAAACCCGGGCGAAGCCGGGTACATCCATACAAGAATAATGATACAATTCCAAGGCAAGATACTATTCCTTTAACTTCCAATTACCGAGGGAACCAATTAATATTGATTTTATTCAACTTATCGAGTATTTTTCAAGGGACCGGGAAAAAATGTTCACTTTATCGAGAGATTCGTTAAACAAACCTTTACTCGAGTAAAACCCGGGCGAAGCCGGGTACATCCATACAAGAATAATGATACAATTCCAAGGCAAGATACTATTCCTTTAACTTCCAATTACCGAGGGAACCAATTAATATTGATTTTATTCAACTTATCGAGTATTTTTCAAGGGACCGGGAAAAAAATGTTCACTTTATCGAGATATTCGTTAGACAAACTTTTACTCGGGTAAAACCCGGGCGAAGCCGGGTACGTCCGCTAGTTATTTATATTTTCTTTGAGAATTATATTTCTTTCTTCTGTTTCAATATTATTACTTGAATAGGGCGTTTCTATTTTTTTGAAAAGAGATTTCATTACAGCGATTTTATTATGTAATAGCGCATGTATCCGGCTCCGTCCGAGTTTTACCCGAGTGAAAGTTCGCCTAACGAATATTTGATGAAATACACTGCGTGACATTGAAAATGGAACACCAAGAAATAGTGGCCAGAAAATTATGCAAATTTCAGGGTAGACGCGCCTAACCGAGTTATGCAAATGATGTAAAATGCGCAGCTCTCGTGCGCACATGGAGTAAGATATAAGGGAAGGAACTTGCAGAAAGGACAGTATTCGTGTCGTTATTTCTTCAAGGAAAATCATTGTAGAAATTTTGTTCTTGTGTCAAAAGACACGTGTAATAACAGAGAATACCAGGTCATCGTAAACGGAGGCAGTTCAAGCAGACAGACGCTTTTACGAGGGGCATGGTGATCGGACTGAAAAGGGCAGGTTGGTCCATACGTCAAATCGTAGCTGATACACACCTTGGTGCGTCCACGGTGCACCGACTGTGGAGAAGATGGTTGGAACAAGGAAATGTGGCAATTAATAGGAATGTCGGTGCAACCAGAGTGACGTCAGCACGTGTGGATCGGCGTATCCTTCGACAAGCAGTGGCGGCCCCACAAGCCACTTGTACCGCCATCCTGCAACATGTGCAAGACACCCGAGATCATTCTATCTCGACCAGAACCATTTCCCGTCGATTGGTTGCTAATGGCTTGCACTCATGCCGTCCGCTAAGAAGACTGCCATTAACCCCACCGAATAGGCGCCAACGTTTGGAATGGTGCCGGGCTAGATCGACGTGGATGACGGAATGGCACAGGGTCGTGTTCTCAGATGAGTCGCGTTTCTGCTTGTCCAGTGATAGTCGCCATGTACGCGTGTGGCGTTGTCGTGGAAAAAGGTCCAATCCGGCAGCAATTGTGGAACGCACCACCGTGCGACAACGTGGAATCATGGTTTGGGGCGCAATCGCGTATGATTCCAGGTCACCTTTACTTCGTATTCAGGGCACTATGACGGCCCAACGATACGTTGATGATGTGCTGCGACCGGTGACACTCCTCTACCTTCAGGGGGTACCCAATGCCCTTTATCAGCAGGATAACGCCCGACCGCACACTGCTCGCATCAGCCAACAAGCTCTGCAAGATGTACAGATGCTTCCCTGGCCACCGTACTCTCCTGATCTCTCACCAATCGAGCACGTCTGGGACATCATTGGACGCCGTTTGCATGCCTTGCCACAGCCGCGTTCAGAAGACGAACTGTGGCAAATGGTTGAGAGGGAATGGAGAGCCATCCCTCAGGACGCCATCCGTACTCTGATTGACTCTCTACCTAGACGTGTTGCTGCGTGCATCGCCGTCCGCGGTGGTCCTACTTGCTACTAAGCCGACGCCGTTCTCGCTCTGTATTATGACTATCATTTTGAAATAAAGATCACTTATTGTTCGTCCCTGTCTCTCTCTGTCTGCCGAGTTTCATCACTTTCTGGCCACTATTTCTTGGTGTTCCATTTTCAATGTCACGCAGTGTATATTACTCTATAAAACATCCACTCTCTACTGAATCTATTCTTATAAAGGTATATTTATATATACATTTATGAAAAAATAGTACAAATGTAACATTGTACTGGGATAAGGTGCATAAATTAAGAAAAAGGCATCTCCTTATCGTGCAACTGAAAGTTGCTGATGGCTGGCGCCATCTATCGGAATAAATATCAACTATTCTCGTTGATTTTTATTTATTCCAGAATTGGCCAAATACCCATTTTTGATTAATCAAGAAAAGCTAACCACGGACGCGTTTCGGGCTGTTGGCCCTCATCAGCGTGGTGCAAGCTGTACCTCAACGACCAAAAAATTGGTCATTAAGGCATCCTGAAAAATCAGGAAACGGGTAGTTAAGGCCAGAATTGCGTGAGGACGCTACACAATGTGAAAAAATAGTACAAATGTAACATTGTACTGGGATAAGGTGCATAAATTAAGAAAAAGGCATCTCCTTATCGTGCAACTGAAAGTTGCTGATGGCTGGCGCCATCTATCGGAATAAATATCAACTTTTTCTTAATTTATGCACCTTATCCCAGTACAATGTTACATTTGTACTATTTTTTCACATTGTGTAGCGTCCTCACGCAATTCTGGCCTTAACTACCCGTTTCCTGATTTTTCAGGATGCCTTAATGACCAATTTTTTGGTCGTTGAGGTACAGCTTGCACCACGCTGATGAGGGCCAACAGCCCGAAACGCGTCCGTGGTTAGCTTTTCTTGATTAATCAAAAATGGGTATTTGGCCAATTCTGGAATAAATAAAAATCAACGAGAATAGTTGATATTTATTCCGATAGATGGCGCCAGCCATCAGCAACTTTCAGTTGCACGATAAGGAGATGCCTTTTTCTTAATTTATGCACCTTATCCCAGTACAATGTTACATTTGTACTATTTTTTCACATTGTGTAGCGTCCTCACGCAATTCTGGCCTTAACTACCCGTTTCCTGATTTTTCAGGATGCCTTAATGACCAATTTTTTGGTCGTTGAGGTACAGCTTGCACCACGCTGATGAGGGCCAACAGCCCGAAACGCGTCCGTGGTTAGCTTTTCTTGATTAATCAAAAATGGGTATTTGGCCAATTCTGGAATAAATAAAAATCAACGAGAATAGTTGATATTTATTCCGATAGATGGCGCCAGCCATCAGCAACTTTCAGTTGCACGATAAGGAGATGCCTTTTTCTTAATATACATTTATATAATTGGATTCATTAGAGAGCCGTGGTTTGTTCTAAAAATATTTTTTGATTTTTATAAAGATATATATGAATATATATTGACATAATATATATGGAGATATACTATACAATAATCGTGGCCAAAAGGTCGAGAAACGATATTTAATATATAGAGATGGCCTGGCTTCGTCTGTCTTCTGCTCGAGTGAATGTTTTGCTGTTAGGATATTGTTCCTGCCTACTAAAAACGATGGTTGAGCTTCCCCAGTGGTCTGCTTTAGTGAATAATCCTCGAAAATATTCTGTTCCTGTTAATCAAACATGATTTAAGCATCACTCTCCAACTAAAATTATTATTTTTTTGCCCAATTCTAGGTTAACTTTAATTTTTCTTGTTAAAAATACGAACAAAACTCTTCCAGGTTTAACTCTATTTAATGTTGAAATATTTCAGCCAGATTAGTTACATATTGAGGACGTGCATAGCCGACAAACATATATATACATTAACCTTTATATATAAAGATATATGAAAAAACAATAGAGAGAGAGAAAAAATAATAATAATAATAAAAAATAGAAGGGTCAGGTGTTGATATTAAAAATAATGAAAGCATATCCTGACTAGGAGCACATGTGCTTTTTAAAGGTCTAAAAAAAGACTTAGACATCTAAAAAGCACATGTGCTCCTGGTCAGGATATGCTTTCATTATTTTTAATAAAGATGTATGTTTTGAGTTTAAATACATATATTTTTTAACATTTGAATTAACTAAATCCAATTTAAGGCCGAAAGAGATGAAAATATAATGCGGATGATTTTTGCTTTGTCTGCGGTCATTGTTTTGGGAAAGGGATTAAAAAAACTCATTGTTTACGGCTCAAGATGTGTGGAGCATACCAATTCGGCATGCCAATTAGCGACCAAGATAAACCGTGGGCACCTCGCTTTGCACTAAAACACTGGAAGTATGGTACAGAGGTGAAAAGAGAGCAATAAGGTTTTCTATTCCAATAATTTGGCGAGAGCTCACTGATCAATCGAATAACTGCTACTTGTGAATGGCGGACCCTTCTAAACGGCGAAGGGGCAAGAATACACTTGATATCATCTATCCAAATTTCCCTTCATCTATTGCTCCTGTTCCTCACACACACACACACACACCCAGAGTACTTATTACCCCAGACCTTAATTCTAAGGATAATTTCTGAAGTATTTTAGTACCCCAGGCGTACAGACTTCGGCCTACGTAGCTCACTATCCATTGGAGTCCTTAGTACCCCATCTACAACATTAAACAGCAGTAAATTAGAGGATGGAGACAGCTTTCAAGACATTTCAGCACTCGCTCAATCCTAATGACAATGCAAGTATGCAAAATATCTGACACCTAGATCGATGGAATGTATGTTAGTTTTAATTTTGTTGTTTTTAAATGAAATGTCATCTTTAAATTGCCTTTTCTTGTGTCGTTTTGCATTTTTTCAAATAAATATATATCTTAGATTCAAAGCTGAACTTTGGGTGTATAATTGTTATTTGTCAAATGTGTGTACATACATCAGAAAAACATAAAAAAGAACTGAAGAACAAAATTCGTGTTATATAGTGATATTTTAGAATACTTTCTATTTTTTGTTGTAATTCTAATTTGATTTTCTATATTAGAATGCTTGACATTATTTTTTGTGTTTGTATTATATACCATAATTTTTTTATATAAAGCCTTATTCGTAGAGCAAACATTCTCTTGGGGAGATACCAGGTGAAGCCTAGTCATAATTTATCATTATAACGAATAGTATTTGAATAAAATCATTCATAATATATATACGCACTCGGGAGAATTGGTCTCGGTTTCCCGGGTTATTCGGCTAGTTCTTTATGTATAAGTATAAATATTTAATTCATTTAATAGAAATTTAATTTTTAGTACCCCTCATTAATATTTTCATTCGAATTTATATTTAAATGATAGACTCATTATTTCTTTTTATATGTTATCTTTTACGTCTATTAAAAATAAAAAATGCATATCCTGACGAGGAGCACATGTGCTCCTCCGTGCTGGTCCGTGGTTAGCTTTTCTTGATTAATCAAGAATGGGTATTTGGCCAATTCTGGAATAATTAAAAATCAACGAGTATAGTTGATATTTATTCCGATAGATGGCGCCAGCCATCAGCAACTTTCAGTTGCACGATAAGGAGATGCCTTTTTCTTAATTTATGCACCTTATCCCAGTACAATGTTACATTTGTGCTATTTTTTCACATTGTGTAGCGTCCTCACGCAATTCTGGCCTTAACTACCCGTTTCATGATTTTCAGGATGCCTTAATGACCAATTTTTTGGTCGTTGAGGTACAGCTTGCACCACGCTGATGAGGGCCAACAGCCCGAAACGCGTCCGTGGTTAGCTTTTCTTGATTAATCAAGAATGGGTATTTGGCCAATTCTGGAATAATTAAAAATCAACGAGAATAGTTGATATTTATTCCGATAGATGGCGCCAGCCATCAGCAACTTTCAGTTGCACTATAAGGAGATGCCTTTTTCTTAATTTATGCACCTTATCCCAGTACAATGTTACATTTGTGCTATTTTTTCACATATATATGATATGATAGGGCGAAAAGAACTGAATTATGTGAAATTGTTTTCTTTCAAGTTTAATGTGTGTGTCCAAAAGTCTTAATAATCTCAAACATTTTTTAAAGTGCACCTATTATAAACACACACACAAAACAATAATTTTCTATCCTTTTTGGACACTCAACTTGAAAGAAAGCAATTTCCCATAAAATTCTATATCTACAGAAACCTACCCACACAGGACACTTTGAATTTCGGCTCTTTTTGCCCTATACATAATAAAATCGCTGCAGTGAAATCTCTTTTAAAGAATAGAAAGGCACTACTCATATAGAAATATTGCAGAAGAAGAAAGAAATATAATTTTAAAAGAATTGATCAATAATAATTATCCACACACAAAAATAAATTATTGAAAAACATTTTCATATACATAAAACGGAGTGTCTTTCCCGAGGTGGGCGCCACCAATAACTACCTATATATATATATGTGTCGTGGTCAGGAGATGCCTCCTTTATTTTTAATATCAACACCTGGCCCACTTATCTTTTTTTTTCTATTGTTTATATATATATATGTTATAAATAAAGATGAATGAGATTTTCTGCTTGAATTTAGATCATGTTGAGGATTATGGTAATGGAATACAGTCGTGGTTGAAATCTTTAAAGTATGATAATAATGTTATGATGTACTAGAGCGCCATCTGTTATCAAATTATAAAACTATTTTAGTGGCGTATTATTCTTTTTAAAATAAAACAATTTCTACTGTCCTTACTGCGATGAAAAAATTAAAGGGAGGGCCTGGCTCATCACTGGCGAAACCGCTGGGAGGGTTCACCACTGATGAGCCAGGCCCTCCCTTTAATTTTTCATCGCAGTAAGGACAGTAGAAATTGTTTTATTTTAAAAAGAATAATACGCCACTAAAATAGTTTTATAATATGATAATAATAATATTGAAGATCAGAGATTTATTTATTTGAGCTAAGGAATATACATAAACATAATTTGGTAAAAGTAATGCCTGGGTTAAGGCGATTAGAATAAGAAAAACAAAATATTATTTACATAATGTACAAAAGTTTTGAGCCGGCCATTGGGATAGAAAATATCTTTATTTTACGGGGCTGCTAACCAAAATGAATGATTTTGGAGCCCCGATGGACGCATAAAGCGGAATATATACAAAGCATAGTTGGGGGGCCTGGGAATGGGTGGCCAGGGATCATCGCCAGGTGAGGTCAGGAGAGCCAGGATGTAGAGGAGGACCGGGGGGAGGGGGCAACGGGGAAGAGTTTCTTGAGAATCCGGGCTAATTGGCCTACAAATAAGGTCTTCTAGCCCTACTATGGTTGCAGAACGCGAACTGGTGGCAAGGGATCCTAGGATCTGGCAGTGGAGGTGTCATCGCAGGGGGGAGGAAGCTAGAGAGGTCAGGGAAACAGCGCCTTGATGGGTGAGAAGCCTGGATGGAGGCCAGTTGAGGAGGCAGGAGGTCCTGGGAGCCTAGAACTTGAGGGCTCTAAGCTTCAAGATGGGGCAGCTTGAGGCTCTCGCCTCGTGCTTGTCTGGGAGGCCCTTGGCACAGCAGTTGGCGCACTTGGAAGTGTGCCGGTCGGCAACTGAGGGGCAGGCACGGCCTTCATGGCCGTCTTCACCGCAGTGGAAGCACGTGGGAGCTCTGGTGCATTGGGCAGAGTTGTGGCCGAAGCCACAACAGCGGAAGCAGACTCGTGCGCGGATGGACTCCTCGAAGTTGAGGATCACACCATCCACCACGATCCTTCCACGATTGCCCAGAGCTCTGAAGGTCGTGAGGTCCACCTCGATGAAGGCGGTGCAGGTCCCGTTTCTGGGTGCAGAACGATGAGCCACGCGCACCACCTTGTCCCCAGGGAGTTGGCTGACAGCAGGGGTTTCCAGCAGCGTCTCTTCAATGGTGGAGTTGGATGTTTCCTCATATACTTTGAAGAGGCAGATGCGAGGCAGGATCGCCTTCTGTTGGCGGACCTTCATGCCATCCAGCTTGTTGGCCAGGGAGGTGGTAACAGCTGGATTGGTATCGGGGTTGCTGGAGTGGAGGACAAGCTTCCCTTTGGTTCGCAGGGAGGCCCAAACGCCTTGGGGTAGAGTGTGGGCAGCGCGGACAGCTTTAAGCATTGCTCTTGGGTCAGCCTGTGGGTCATCAGAGATGACCACTGTGTGGGCCGCCGATTTTTCCCCATGGAGGACCACTTGGGCGGCCGCAGGCTTGGGGACGCGGGAGGGCGCAATTTTGCGGGACCAATGAGGTTGGTCCTCTTTGCGGGCGGGTAGGGAGCCTCAGGCTGCTTCCTTTTGGTTGGAGCGGGAGTGGCGGGCTTGGTGGGGTCAGTCATAGTACTGGTTTCCTTGCAGGAGGGAGAAGGGCTGGTTTGAGTGCTGTGGCAGGCTGTCTGTGGCTTGATTTCGTCCAGTTCCTTAAAGGACGCGAGGGTGCCAGAGAGGTTCTCTACCTCGGCAATGAGGGCCTTGATCTGCTCAGACCGTAAGTTGATGAATTCCATTAGGCTTTGGAGCAGGTAATATCGGGTGGTAGGGTGAGGATTTTGAAATTTCTGCTCGAAGTTCTGCTTCACCTCTTCGTTCTCCATCTCCAGTTGGGCGAGGGTTACGATGGGCTTCTCGGCATTCTTCTTCTTCTTCCTAGAGGGAGCCATGACTGGTACGTCAATCGTTGTAAGAAAGAAAAAAATATATATATATGACCAACGGGGAAGAACGTTAGGCCATTGGGATAAAACAACAACGAGTATTTATAGGGGAAGCGTGACCTCTGGCGGTCGATTTAACAGAGTATTTGAATCTATGAAATTATAATTTAAAATAAAATAATATTTTTATATAACATATATATGTCGATTCTGTCGTGGTCGAATGGAAGGGCGCAGCCGTTGTGCATGTATGCTTTGAAAAAGAACTTGTTCCACACTCGTGAGCGCGTGCAGCGAGGTGCCGTGGCATTCGCCCAGGCGCGCTGGCTCCCACGTTTATTTTGTTCAGATTTATAGATATATTAATTTGTATTTACATTTAAACATTCTAATTATGGCGAAAATAAATTATACTTATTGGACATTAAAAATTATGACAGATGTAACCTGTGTGGAATGAATAAATTTAAAATGATTTTAAAAAATATTTAGTTGAGATTGGGAGGCAATTTTATAAATTTAATTCTGATACTATGGTACAAAATTTAAAAATTTGTGTTATACTTTATTAACAAATATATACAATTATAGATGATCACAACATTAAATATGATATATAATATATAAGATAATAAAGTTTTAAATTAGACGAAAAAACGTGGTGAAGGAAGACGAGTTTCTTTTATTGATGAATAGGTGCAAGCTTTCGGGTAAAAACCCTACAACTTATAAGAACTATGGTACAAATGGTAGGAAGGAATATATATATATATATACAAAGAAAAGTTTTTAAACTATTTATATATGTTAATCTTAATTAAATACAGGGTGTACCAGGTAAATTGGGAATTTCAACAATGGTATTTTAACTGAAATTTTTTGCAAGTAAAAATTAAAATATCCGAATGAAATTTGACACAGTAGTAGATAAAAGGATATAGTTTTTATTTATTCAATTAAGTTTCCATTATTAGCTACAACAGTCTCGAGGCGAGTGCGGAATGAAGCACAGGCCTTGGCGACGATGACCTTGTCCATTTGGGTCATCACCGTGTGAACTGCTTTCTTGACAGACTGGATGGTGGTATGAGGAGCTTTGTTGACATCTCTCTCAACAACGCCCCATACATAGTAGTCGAGGGGATTGCAATCTGGAGAATTAGGGGGGCAAATATCAGGACCCCAGTGACTAGGGACGTTAAGTGTCAGCCACGATTGTGTCTTTTTTGCCTTATGGGCTGGAGCTGAGTCCTGTTGGAAGACATACTTCCTTCCTGCGGCCACCATGTCCATCCAAGGCTTCACAACGGTCTCCAGAACATTGATGTAGGTGTCAGCGTTCATCCTAAGGCCCTTCTCAAAGAAATGGGGAGGCATGACATCACCTTCACTGCTGATAACGCCAAGGACCATTACGGAGGCAGGAAATTTCGTGTGCATCACGACAGGTATCTCTGAGGGGTCTTTACAGATCCAGCGATCATTCCTGGGATTTACCTTTTGGTCCACGTCAAAGTTATTTTCGTCAGAGAAGAACCTTAGCATGCCAAAAGAGTCGTGTTTCAGGTTGTTGAGGAGGGCAGCAGCCTTTCCTTTTCTGTTATTCTTCATATTCTCAGTCAGCAACTGACCTTTCCGAAGGGCATAAGACTTGAGACCAAAGTCCTCATGGATAGTTCTGACAATTATCATAGAGCCAACGTCCATTTCCTTGGCTATGGCCCTCATGCTCTTCCCAGGGTTTCCATCAATCTTCTCCTTGACATTTTTGACAAATTCTTCGCCTCTTACCCTGTCCGATCGACGCGAGTGCTTTTTCCTTGTAGCTATCCCCTCTTTGTTACTGTCGGCCTCATCAAACTGCTTCTTGACACGATAAATAGTGGTTTTGGGCAACTTATGAAAATCCACTATCTCTTTGGGGCTCCTTCCGGCGCGCAGAGCAACGATGATGGCAGCTCGATTTTCAAATTCTCGGTTACTGTTCATCACTACACTGCGCACACATGTACTGTTGCATTTTACATGAATATGGCTACGTAATGAAATAAAACAAGTTTTTACTCTCAAGTAGTTTTTGTTTTATGGACTGTCAAAGTTAGTCCCATTTTACCTGGTACACCCTGTATGTTAAATTTACATTTATTATAAACTATTTATATACGAGGGTGAGTAGAAAAGTTAGGTCTCCTATTTTTTTTTCATAGAAAAACACATTTAATCACAACTTTTTATACATCATTGGAAAGGTTGGACACTTTGGTATTTTTCTACATAGTCGCCTTGATTCTCAATCACTTTTTTCATCCTGTCAACCAACTTTGTAATTCCGGTGTTGTACCACTCTCCTGCCGCCTCTTTGAGCCACTTGTCGACCCACCTGGCGGACACCTTTCTGTAGCCGAGGGGCTCAGTAACCGTCAGTTAGTGGAAGTGTATGGTGAGAAGTGCATGGACATAAAAAATGTGCGGAAATGGTGCCGGGAGTTTAACGAGGGGCTGATAAACGTCCACGATGAACAGCGGTCTGGGCGGCCGAGTTTGCCGGAATCAACCGTGGCTCGAATCGACGAAATGGTGCGCGCACACCGGCGGATAACCCTTGAAGAGATCGAGAATGGCCTGAATGAAGATTGCAGCCACTTCTCCGTACACAAGATTGTGTCTGAGACCCTCGGCTACAGAAAGGTGTCCGCCAGGTGGTTCACAAGTGGCTCAAAGAGGTGGCGGGAGAGTGGTACAACACCGGAATTACAAAGTTGGTTGACAGGATGAAAAAAGTGATTGAGCATCAAGGCGACTATGTAGAAAAATAGCAAAGTGTCCAACCTTTCCAATTATGTATAAAAAAGTTGTGATAAAATGTGTTTTTCTATGAAAAAAATAGGAGACCTTACTTTTCTACTCACCCTCGTATGTTAATCTTAATAGATAGAGTAGATATAGCCAGAAAACTTAGATCTTATAGCATCCGTACCATATATAAAAATTCCCCCAATCTTCTTTCATCCCTCCGTCATCCTCATACTAAGTCCTCAGCTCCTCCTGACCCCCTTCGTTCTGTGGGCGCAGTCTACTCCGTCTCATGTGAACAGTGTTCTGCCACTTACGTTGGTGAGACGGGTAGATCTGTGGCCATCAGGATGACTGAACATTCCCGTAATATTTCCAGGCAAGATACCAAATCCCTCATTTTTCAACATATGCAGGGCACAGGCCACACTTTCAACATCAAAAAACCCACCATACATTACAGGCACAAACATATCTTACACCAACGACTTATCCTTGAATCCATAATATTCCACAAACTGAACAGCATCAATAGAAAAATAGAGCTTCCAGAAGCTTATCATCCTCTTCTGTCCTTTATTTAATTAAGGTTATATATATTTAATTAAGATTAACATATATAAATAGTTTATAATAAATGTAAATTTAACATATATAATTAAGATTAACATATATAAATAGTTTAAAAACTTTCCTTTTTGTGGGCTTCCTACCAGTTCTTATAAGTCGGCTCGCCTGTTGAAGGGTTTTTACCCGAAAGCTTGCACCTATTCATCAATAAAATAACTCGTCTTCCTTCACCATGTTTGTTCGTCTAATTTCAATCCAGGAAGAATTCTTTATCTATATTTTTAAAAGTTTTAAATGTTTTAAATGCAGCAGGATACGAACCTGTGTGATGTGGCTACGATTGTGTATCTGTTTGTTCTGGGAGTGTTCTGTGCGTGAGAGGTTCTCCTGCGCTGGAGTTGTGGTGGAATGGTGCTGGGCTGAGCATCCTTCTATGTACCGTACTTTCAATAAGAAACTTAAGAAAAGGGGTGTTGAAAAGGTGCTCAGGGATGAAAAGGAATGAAGACTTTTGGCGGTGGCGAACAATTTGGTAGGATAATCCAAATTGGGCCAATGGAGTCCTCGGAAGGTTTCTCGTTTGGAATGGAGAGAAAAGGGAACGGTTTTCATGTCAATGAAGTAGCGCAAGGAGAATATATCTTTAAGTTGGTGTGTGAACATAATGGTTTATTGCAAATAGTCAGAGAGCAACGTACTAAATTCTCTGACGTACATCCTGAACGGATCGTTTCAAGACGGTTCTGTGACTATCAGTAATCCTGCTGACACCTTAAAAGGAAATGAATTTGGGAAAACCTATCAGTTCGGGGTGGTCATTGGGCAACGTAGGTAGTGTTTTTCTAATTCGAAATAGATTTCCGCCATTCTATATAGGAATTGTCTGACGATAGAATCTTATGGGGGGTCATTAATCTTAATGTCGTGGTCACCATATTTTTCTGAGTGATTAATGAGGTCCTTGAAGGTGTTTCAAAGAATTATCGAAAGTTCTTCAAGACACTACATCAAGATTTATTGGATTTGTCTTAATCGGGACGACGGCAATAAATAAATCAGCAAATGTATAATCGTCATGGAGACGTTTGGGTTAATATACGCCATTGTAAGGAGGGATAGAAAAAAAATGGGAATTGTTTAATCCTATTAAAATATTTACCTATGGGCAACGGTACTAACGTATTTTTGCTTATAACTGACCTATTTTCTAATTTCGCATTGTCACAGTTAATAAGAAGAGCACTTAATTGAGGGCTTATATATTTGCGGAGTATGATTACGTGTTGGTGAGGATGGGAGCATTATCTTCGTTGTAGGGGAAGGTTCAATTTGAATATCAATCTTTGGGATGGTGTGAGGAGTAGAAATTATTTGACTCTTAATGTTGGTTCGTCATTATCTAAGAAAATATCGGGGTTCATGTGATAAAATGGGTTACTTAATGTAGATGCAAAATTCTTATAACACTGGTCAACAACAATTTTGCCTAAGACAACCTGATGGTGTTTCTAGTGAAATTTTTATGTTGAACTCAAAAATCTAATCAGAAATTTTCCATTACCCATCTTTTTGCGTGACAGACCTTTTTGTTATTGGGATAAATACAGAAAAAATGCAAAATATTACGTAAGCAATTTGCATAAACCTTATTACATTACACTGGTTTATCAAAAATCATTTTTCTTTGTCCCAATAGAAACAGCATCTAAATTTAACTCTTTGTGCTGATTCCAAATATAGCATTAGATTTTTTCTATCACGCAAGATTTTTGAGATACACCTACTTGATATTTGGGAATGTTTTTAATATACGTATAGGCCTATATAAACGAAATATATTTATTTTATTGAAAAGTAATGACAGTGGATTTTCTTCTATACTTTGCTTGTGGTACATCCCTCTTGAAGGTCCAACAGTAATCAGCAAGCATACCGGGACTCCATTTACCTTGGTACCGCTTCTCCATGCTTGATATATCTTGATGAAACCTCTCACCATGCTCATCGCTAAATGCACCAAGATTGTCTGGAAAGAAATTCAGATGTGAATGCAGGAAATGGATCTTGAGAGACATGTTACATCAAGTGCCTTGTAGGAAAGCAACAGATCATTAACTATTTATATGTAATTTTCAACCTTTATACTTCCTAAGTAGTTCTTGCAAACGTTTCTAAAGGAATTTCATGCTGCTGCTTCAACTTCATTCAAACTATTTTGAAAATTTCCATCCTGCAGCAATTTTCGAATTTGAGATCCAACGAAAATGCCTTCTTTAATTTTCACATCACTTATGCTAGAACGTTTTTGTTTTAGGTAGGCAAATCCATTGGCATTTCGATCCATTGCCTTGACAAAGTTCTTCATTAATTCCAGTTTTGCTGGAGTGGAGGACAAGCTTCCCTTAGGTTCGCAGGGAGGCCCAAACGCCTTGGGGTAGAGTGTGGGCAGCGCGGACAGCTTTAAGCATTGCTCTTGGGTCAGCCTGTGGGTCATCAGAGATGACCACTGTGTGGGCCGCCGATTTTTCCCCATGGAGGACCACTTGGGCGGCCGCAGGCTTGGGGACGCGGGAGGGCGCAATTTTGCGGGACCAATGAGGTTGGTCCTCTTTGCGGGCGGGTAGGGAGCCTCAGGCTGCTTCCTTTTGGTTGGAGCGGGAGTGGCGGGCTTGGTGGGGTCAGTCATAGTACTGGTTTCCTTGCAGGAGGGAGAAGGGCTGGTTTGAGTGCTGTGGCAGGCTGTCTGTGGCTTGATTTCGTCCAGTTCCTTAAAGGACGCGAGGGTGCCAGAGAGGTTCTCTACCTCGGCAATGAGGGCCTTGATCTGCTCAGACCGTAAGTTGATGAATTCCATTAGGCTTTGGAGCAGGTAATATCGGGAGGTAGGGTGAGGATTCTGAAATTTCTGCTCGAAGTTCTGCTTCACCTCTTCGTTCTCCATCTCCAGTTGGGCGAGGGTTACGATGGGCTTCTCGGCATTCTTCTTCTTCTTCCTAGAGGGAGCCATGACTGGTACGTCAATCGTTGTAAGAAAGAAAAAAATATATATATATATATGACCAACGGGGAAGAACGTTAGGCCATTGGGATAAAACAACAACGAGTATTTATAGGGGAAGCGTGACCTCTGGCGGTCGATTTAACAGAGTATTTGAATCTATGAAATTATAATTTAAAATAAAATAATATTTTTATATAACATATATATGTCGATTCTGTCGTGGTCGAATGGAAGGGCGCAGCCGTTGTGCATGTATGCTTTGAAAAAGAACTTGTTCCACACTCGTGAGCGCGTGCAGCAAGGTGCCGTGGCATTCGCCCAGGCGCGCTGGCTCCCATGTTTATTTTGTTCAGATTTATAGATATATTAATTTGTATTTACATTTTAACATTCTAATTATGGCGAAAATAAATTATACTTATTGGACATTAAAAATTATGACAGATGGAACCTGTGTGGAATAAATAAATTTAAAATGATTTTAAAAAATATTTAGTTGAGATTGGGAGGCAATTTTATAAATTTAATTCTGATAATATGGTACAAAATTTAAAAATTTGTGTTATACTTTATTAACAAATATATACAATTATAGATGATCACAACATTAAATATGATATATAATATATAAGATAATAAAGTTTTAAATTAGACGAAAAAACGTGGTGAAGGAAAACGAGTTTCTTTTATTGATGAATAGGTGCAAGCTTTCGGGTAAAAACCCTACAACTTATAAGAACTATGGTACAAATGGTAGGAAGGAATATATATATATATACAAAAGAAAAGTTTTTAAACTATTTATATATGTTAATCTTAATTAAATATGTTAAATTTACATTTATTATAAACAATTTATATACTCGTATGTTAATCTTAATAGATAGAGTAGATATAGCCAGAAAACTTAGATCTTATAGCATCCGTACCATATATAAAAATTCCCCCAATCTTCTTTCATCCCTCCGTCATCCTCATACTAAGTCCTCAGCTCCTCCTGACCCCCTTCGTTCTGTGGGCGCAGTCTACTCCGTCTCATGTGAACAGTGTTCTGCCACTTACGTTGGTGAGACGGGTAGATCTGTGGCCATCAGGATGACTGAACATTCCCGTAATATTTCCAGGCAAGATACCAAATCCCTCATTTTTCAACATATGCAGGGCACAGGCCACACTTTCAACATCAAAAAACCCACCATACATTACAGGCACATACATATCTTACACCAAAGACTTATCCTTGAATCCATAATATTCCACAAACTGAACAGCATCAATAGAAAAATAGAGCTTCCAGAAGCTTATCATCCTCTTCTGTCCTTTATTTAATTAAGGTTTAATATATTTAATTAAGATTAACATATATAAATAGTTTATAATAAATGTAAATTTAACATATATAATTAAGATTAACATATATAAATAGTTTTAAAACTTTTGTTTTTGTGGGCTTCCTAACATTTTTACCATAGTTCTTATAAGTCGGCTCGCCTGTTGAAGGGTTTTTACCCGAAAGCTTGCACCTATTCATCAATAAAATAACTCGTCTTCCTTCACCATGTTTGTTCGTCTAATTTCAATCCAGGAAGAATTCTTTATCTATATTTTTAAAAGTTTTAAATGTTTTAAATGCAGCAGGATACGAACCTGTGTGATGTGGCTACGATTGTGTATCTGTTTGTTCTGGGAGTGTTCTGTGCGTGAGAGGTTCTCCTGCGCTGGAGTGTTGGTGGAATGGTGCTGGGCTGAGCATCCTTCTATGTACCGTACTTTCAATAAGAAACTTAAGAAAAGGGGTGTTGAAAAGGTGCTCAGGGATGAAAAGGAATGAAGACTTTTGGCGGTGGCGAACAATTTGGTAGGATAATCCAAATTGGGCCAATGGAGTCCTCGGAAGGTTTCTCGTTTGGAATGGAGAGAAAAGGGAACGGTTGTCATGTCAATGAAGTAGCGCAAGGAGAATATATCTTTAAGTTGGTGTGTGAACATAATGGTTTATTGCAAATAGTCAGAGAGCAACGTACTGAATTCTCTGACGTACATCCTGAACGGATCGTTTCAAGACGGTTCTGTGACTATCAGTAATCCTGCTGACACCTTAAAAGGAAATGAATTTGGGAAAACCTATCAGTTCGGGGTGGTCATTGGGCAACGTAGGTAGTGTTTTTCTAATTCGAAATAGATTTCCGCCATTCTATATAGGAATTGTCTGACGATAGAATCTTATGGGGGGTCATTAATCTTAATGTCGTGGTCACCATATTTTTCTGAGTGATTAATGAGGTCCTTGAAGGTGTTTCAAAGAATTATCGAAAGTTCTTCAAGACAATACATCAAGATTTATTGGATTTGTCTTAATCGGGACGACGGCAATAAATAAATCAGCAAATGTATAATCGTCATGGAGACGTTTGGGTTAATATACGCCATTGTAAGGAGGGATAGAAAAAAAATGGGAATTGTTTAATCCTATTAAAATATTCAACTATGGGCAACGGTACTAACGTATTTTTGCTTATAACTGACCTATTTTCTAATTTCGCATTGTCACAGTTAATAAGAAGAGCACTTAATTGAGGGCTTATATATTTGCGGAGTATGATTACGTGTTGGTGAGGATGGGAGCATTATCTTCGTTGTAGGGGAAGGTTCTAATTGAATATCAATCTTTGGGATGGTGTGAGGAGTAGAAATTATTTGACTCTTAATGTTGGTTCGTCATTATCTAAGAAAATATCGGGGTTCATGTGATAAAATGGGTTACTTAATGTAGATGCAAAATTCTTATAACACTGGTCAACAACAATTTTGCCTAAGACAACCTGATGGTGTTTCTAGTGAAATTTTTATGTTGAACTCAAAAATCTAATCAGAAATTTTCCATTACCCATGTTTTTGCGTGACAGACCTTTTTGTTATTGGGATAAATACAGAAAAAATGCAAAATATTACGTAAGCAATTTGCATAAACCTTATTACATTACACTGGTTTATCAAAAATCATTTTTCTTTGTCCCAATAGAAACAGCATCTAAATTTAACTCTTTGTGCTGATTCCAAATATAGCATTAGATTTTTTCTATCACGCAAGATTTTTGAGATACACCTACTTGATATTTGGGAATGTTTTTAATATACGTATAGGCCTATATAAACGAAATATATTTATTTTATTGAAAAGTAATGACAGTGGATTTTCTTCTATACTTTGCTTGTGGTACATCCCTCTTGAAGGTCCAACAGTAATCAGCAAGCATACCGGGACTCCATTTACCTTGGTACCGCTTCTCCATGCTTGATATATCTTGATGAAACCTCTCACCATGCTCATCGCTAAATGCACCAAGATTGTCTGGAAAGAAATTCAGATGTGAATGCAGGAAATGGATCTTGAGAGACATGTTACATCAAGTGCCTTGTAGGAAAGCAACAGATCATTAACTATTTATATGTAATTTTCAACCTTTATACTTCCTAAGTAGTTCTTGCAAACGTTTCTAAAGGAATTTCATGCTGCTGCTTCAACTTCATTCAAACTATTTTGAAAATTTCCATCCTGCAGCAATTTTCGAATTTGAGATCCAACGAAAATGCCTTCTTTAATTTTCACATCACTTATGCTAAAACGTTTTTGTTTTAGGTAGGCAAATCTATTGGCATTTCGATCCATTGCCTTGACAAAGTTCTTCATTAATTCCAGTTTAATATGTAATGGTGGTAAGTAAAATATTTTCTGAATCGATCCTGAGAGAATTTTCAATATATTTATGTCCTGGAGTAAATGAACGCGAGAAGTACATATTTTATCCTATTCATGCACATTTAGCTCCAAATATAATCAAATATTTCTACATGTCGGTTTTTTTAAGAAGCCTCTTTCACTTTCAGTAATAGTGCGTCGTTTACGTACAGCCTGTACAAGACTGAAGAGGGCCAAAGACTGAAACAGGGAGGAGGGTGGCTTTTCTTTATTTATCAAGAAAAGGGCTTTAACTATTTTTCGAATATAAAGGATTAGCGCTCAATTGCTATTATTTATTCTGTTAAAGAGTGCTAAATTTGTAGTCTTATCAAAATTAATAAACTAGTTTCAAGACCAGAAGATGTCTTTTCATACGATATATAATTATATACAAGGTTGGGTGAATAAGTAATACACAATCACCCCCTAGAAAAATATATAAATAATTTATTATCATAAAATACATGTTTCCTGGTTATATAAAAGACTCCTTTATATCTTCAATCAGAAGTGATTTATCTTTCGTTTATTTTCAGATATGGAGCCTAATGTGAACACAGGAATCCGACAACGGTCGGTGATCGAGTTCCTCTTTCCGGTGACAGTTCAGCCACATCAATTCACTCAAAACTACAGCCAGTATATGGAAGCGAAACATTGGATAGAAGCACTATAGAGAGATGGGTTCAGCGCTTCCAGAAAGGTGATTTTGATCTTCATAACAAATAAAGGCCAGGTAAACCTTCAACTGTCACAACAGACCAAATATTTGCTCTTGTTGAGGAAATTGTCATGAATAACCGGACAATAACGACATATCAATTGAGGAAGAAACTTTTAATCTCTAAAGGAAGTGTTCTCAAACTACTTTCAGATCTTGAATTTATTATAATGACCCTTCCTCAAAGCGTCAATCAATGCGATGGACTCATAAAATGTCTCCATTAAAGAAATATCCAAGGCTTTCCCTTTCCAAAGACAAAATCATGATCACGGTTTTTTTTTGGGGGGACCAAGATGGGCTCATATTCATGGACATGCTTGAAAAAAAAAACTTCCATCAACACGGAAAGGTATTGTAAATCATTAGAGAAGCTAAAAAGAGCCATTTAAACAAAAAGGCCAGCCTGAAAGACTGTCGAATCAAATTTCATCAGGACAATCCAAGACCTAACACCGCGCAAAAGACATTGGCTCAAATTTCCAGATATGGGTGGACTTTGATGCCCCACACAGCTTACAGTCCTAACCTGGCTCCTTCCGATTTCTACCTATTTGGTAAATTAAATAATTCTCTACGCGGTTGAACATTTGAAAATGATGAAATGTTACTCCATTTGGTTAGAGGGCGGTTCAGAAAAAAGATGTAGCATTTTACCAAAGTGCTTTTGTGAGTTGGAAAAAACGTTGGACCAAATGTGTACAGAAGGAAGATGGATATATTGAATGTTGCTGATATATAGCTAATAGTTAGGTATTCATATATACAAAGTTTTATTTGGTTTGTAAAATAAAATATTATTGATGATTGAGCACTACTTATTGACCCAACCTTGTACAACATAAAAGTGCGAGAGGAGTATATTCGTATATCTAGAGAGACATATTTTCCTTTTTTAATTAAGCACCAGTATTATGTTTATCACCCTAGTAAATAGGTTTACTAGTGGTGAATGAAGTATGTGCCACAACACCAGTTTTGGAAGACACAGACTAAAGCCAACCTGAATACCAAGGTTTCTGGCTATGGACCTCATTTGAATTACCTATATTTGCGGAAAAGCATTGTTCGATTCAAATATTATAAACAATTCTAATATCCTGAGAGCTTATGTCCATAGTTTTCTTAAATTACATTTCTGAGATTCCACCTTTCAGTGTAGCATATATAAGCAGAATTATACAATACAGTATTATAGCTCTAAAGAAGCGGTCTGGTGGATTGAATTGGCGCAACCGCTGGGAGGGTTCACCTATGATGAGCCAAGCCTTCCTAATACTTTTTCATCGCAGTAAGGACAGTAGAAGTTTGTTTTATATTTAAAAAGAAACATTCGTGATTAAATGCTTCCATTTCGTATAAAAAATAAACAACTTGGAAAATGCTTTGATTTCGTTTAAACTATTAGTATGTGTCGAGTAGGGAATTAACGAACGTTTAATTAAGTTTAATTTTTAAATTTAAACCTTGGCTAGATTTATTTTGAAATATCAGGAAAGATTTGTGTGAGACCTTGGAAAGAAGGAGCGGCCGCGTGCCAAGGGGATGAATCTTCGAGGCGCCAAGTGTCTTCAACAGGGCGTTCCCGCAGAACAATGCGTCGTTAAGAGGACAACCAGCCCTAGGTGGGTACATGAACGTTTGTCAACTTCGGGGGACTTGGCAGAATTTAAATTTGGATCTCTGGAAGCCTCCTAGACTCTTGCCATTAGAAATCGCCGTGTGAAGCGTGGCGATGAACAAAGGTTGCTGTTTAGAATTCTCTCCAGGAAGGGCAATTAGATTTCTAAATGCGATCTGCTGAGATAGCGATAGTTTTTGTTTGTGTGAAGGATTGTGGCGTGCTGCAGGGTTCCCAATGATTCTAGGATCCTTTCTCTCGAAGAAAAGCCCTTGTGACAGAGTGACCGATTTAAATAGGAAAATGAAAGATGCTCATTGGAGAGGAAATATTTCGTTAATTTGAAAAGGACTTAGAATTATATTGTGTTAGCGAATTCATAGGTTATATAAATCGTTTCTATATGAATTCATGATCCTTTTTCTTTCATTATATTTTGCTATTTTTAAAATACAATTTTATATACAGGTTAATTATTGGTGTTTTGCGACATTGAAATTTGTCATCATTCATTTCTGCATGACAAAAAAAGGTGTATGAATATGATTTAAAATACATAAATTACCCTAAGAGAACACAGTCATGGATAGGCTTGGTCTATCCTGGAGGTGATTTTTCATTGGAGGTTGAGTTAGGTCGGTTCATTTGACTATACAATGGTGGATGCTAATAGTGGTGTCATCAATTAAATGGCTTTATAGGGTTCTTCTATGATGCCTATTTCACTCGCAACCGGCGCAACTCTGCGGTAGAGATAGGTTTCGGTTTTGGAAGTAGGCCTTTTAATTTTATATTGTAAACGAAATATATATTCTCTTAGATATTGTACTTTATATTTAAAAAAATTAATTGTGTAAAACGATATATAAACGTATATATATAACAAATTAGATTAAATAATGAGTATCGATTAAATATAGAAAATTTGAATAAATATAGATGGTATACTATATATTAAATTGTTATTGAATGAATGGAATATTTTATACTCATGAGAAACAATTAAATATGTGTGTGTGTGATGTGCGTAAATAAAAATATGTGATATTATTATTATATGTGTAAATTTTTGTGATGTGAGTGATTCAATTAAAAATATTTTGATATTTAATAAATGTAATATTTTTTTAAAATTCAAATATCTTTGTAAAACTTCACATTTTATTTTTTAAGACATAATTTTTTATAGTACAATTGATCAAAATTTTACCATCGATTAATTATAGATTTTATGTCTATGCTATATATATATATTTTGTCAAATTATTAATTGTATTACTATATTTTAGAATGCTTGACATTAATATTTTGCTTATATTATCTCTCTATATATAAATGTCAATGCGTATATGTCATAATATATACTCTTACAGGAATAATAAAGCAAGCCTACAGTCAACCTAGAGAGAGACGGGAGGGTAAGGACCGGTCACTTTAGACATCAGCGACATTCCAAGGGGCCACCATTGGGGCCTGGTCAGTTAACACCTCGGGACTTCTAAGACAGTTGGTGATTGTGTTCGACTCGAACGGACGCCCGGCTTTTGCCGGGCCCGTCTCTCTCTCTGGTTGCCTGGGTTCCACTTCCAACTTGTGGTTTGATTATTTCTCTTCCCACCTAATTATATTATACCACATAAAAGTCGACAGGATAAGACCTGGCCGGGAAACAAATTCCCCAAGTTCCACAAGAATTTACAACCAACTCAACTGTAGCCACTTCTCTTCGAGCTCTCACCCCCTTCCTCGCCAACTTTTGAACCGTTACCCTGAAGAAGTGATCACCTACGACGGAGATGAAGCTGCCGCCCACTTCTTTCAGCTCTAGATCTGCCCATGAACGATCACCGTGCCAGAGCAGGACATCTTCCACCATCATGGACAAGACTCCGCCATATCCCTGCCGCTACTGTGATGTGCAACACTGATACGCACAGTGTCACAGACAGAACCCTCCCGGAGCTCAATGAACTTACCTGCACCCTAAACCAACATAACCTGTGAGTGTAATTGTTTTAACCCCTACCATTCATTCTTTAAAGCAGTCACTACTTGTGGACTCTGTTCCCAATATTTCCATAATTAGTTTATTTCAATTCGTAAATATTTACAAAATTTAATAGCTACATTTATTATACTCTATTAACAGTGATTTATTATCATCCATACCATATATATAACTATGTCAAACTCATTGAATTTGTTACCTTACCAATAATCGTCATTTTAATGAAATAATTTCTATTTTAAAGTCACCCCTTAAAAATTGAATTCCACCTATTCATGCTTTACGATTTTTAATATTAACAATTTATTTTCCATAATCAATTGAACCATCAAAACAATGCTCCAGCACCTGAACATTTTTATTACTTTGTATATGACCTTCTCCTAATTGTAAGCACGGCTCACTAAAAATAATTTCTTGCCCTAACCGACTTATAATTCACTCTGTTAGCTCAGGCGTCCAAGAATTCCAACTACCACGTGAGTCTTGCTTAAAACCAACCCTGAGTAACCTTTATTAATTTCCCCCTGAATGTCCCTCTCACTCTTACAACTTGTCAACCTTCTACCAGCTTATGACCTTCTATAGAATTATTGATTAATCAATTATCGAACTACTATATTGTCATTTCAAAATTCTAATTTTCACCCTTGATTTATGATAATATATTTTGTAGTTGATCTCTAGCATATCCACCGACCCACACCATCTAGCCACTGGTGTGTTCGTCACAGGATGCAGATTGACTAACTACTAGATGTTTATCAACTCCTTTTTGTTCGCACTTGAACAATCTGCATCGAGCGGCACAGTTCGCTCCTTCTCCTCGCGCCACACATTCGCCACACGGACCCTGTCTTCAAATTTATGTTTGTCCCTTGTCCATATAACCTACCTCCGATATTTCCCACGGAGGTACGTTAAACATCGTTGCTGATTCTGTCCGGTCCGTCATCATTTCGCGCAGACATGGGTTTTACGTTCAACCCGTCGCGAAAGCAACTCCTCGCACAAGCTTCCACGACGGTTCAAACACCTCGTGTACGAGAAGCTTGTAAATTGTAAAGGACAACGCCGTCCTCGTCCCAATTTTGGCAATGTGCGCGCATACTTTCCTCCAATTAGTTTTAAGGTAAAATTTTGTTTTATTACTTAGAGATATTTATTTTTTTTTTAATTAAAAATTTAAAAAGGATTAGATACCCTTGTAAAAATAATTTAATTCTTTCTGTTGACTAAAAAGTCTGAACAAAATAACTCTTTTGAAAAAAAAACCCTCCTAAAAGAGGAAAGCTATTAAACTAAAATTACAAATATTAAAAATAATAGCGACAATTGGGGAAGCTAAAGCCCGGTATATGAAACAAAAGAAGAGGGAAGCTTAGTAAAGGTGTTCTCTTCCTTCATGATAATGCAAGGCCGCATACATCATGTAAAACTGTATCTACAATCATTAAATCAGATTTTGAAGTTTTAGAACATCCTGCATATAGCCCAGACCTAGCCCCCTCTGACTATTTCCTTTTTGGACTACTAGAGAAGGAGTTAAAGGGAAAGCGATTTGACTCGGATGAAGATGTCCAGAAAGTGGTGCAAGATTTTTTTCACACGCTTCCTAAGAGTACCTATAAAGAGGGTATTTACAGGTTGCCAGAACGATGGAAACGATGTATAGAAAGCCAAGGTAATTATTTTGAATAAATCAAGTTCTAATTTTTAATATCGTTCTTATTTTTTTAATAAATTATAATTCACCTTATTTATTGATCCCACCTTGTATTATTCGTATTCTCCTTTATTTCAGGTATTGAGTCAAATCGACGTCCTTGTAAGACTTTTTCAATTTTAGGGTAAAGGAATAAGTCGTTGGACGCAAGTTCAGGAGAATAGGGTGTCTGGGGGTATTGAAGCAATTACGTGTTTAGCCAAATAGAGTTATACAGTGACGGCCGTATGTGGCCGTGGGTTGTCATGATGCAAGAACCAATTTTTCTTATGCCATTTTTGCGGTCGTTTCTAACGAACAGCCTCCTTTAAACGTCGCAATACACAAGATAGTAATGTTGATTTATGGTCTGACCCTCGGGAACGAATTCATAGTGAACTAATCCCTTTACATCAAAGAAAGTGATAAGACACTTAAGCTTCGATTTGATCATCCTTGCTTTCTTGAATCTTGGTTCTTCAGGCTCTAGCCACTGGCTTGATTGCCTCTTAGTCTCGGATCATACGTAGTACGGATCTGTACACCCGTGTTTCATCTCACGTGATAACAATTTTGAGCCAATGGTTATCAGAATTAAACATTTCGATCATGTTTTTGCACGTTTCTTTGCGATGTTCTTTCTGGTCATTCGTTAAGAGATGTGGGACAAATTTAGCCGGGGATCGTTTAAGATGCAGATAATTCTTTATGATGGTTTGGCATGTTCCAAAAGAGATATCCCAGTCTTCTGATAGCTCTCTGATAGTGATTATTGTATTTTTCTTGATCGATGACTTGATTCTGGGTGTATTTTCGGGGTTTCTTATCGATAAAGATTTGCCAGTGTTTAGATCATCCTTGACGCTTGTTCGACCAGCTTTAAATTGGGAAACCATTCAAATGTCCTCGATTGTGATAGGGCATCTTCTTTAAAGGCCTGCTTCAACATTTGAAATGATTCGGAAACTGGTTTCTCTAATTTAAAGCAAAACTCTATGAAGACTCGCTGTTTTTTAATACAGTCCATACTGAACTTAGAAAATATTCTGATGTACTCGAGCTTATAAATTCTAAAAAACGTGAGCCGTGAGCGCCTGCGTCTGTGTGATCCAATTTCTTTCTATGTGTTATTAAATGTTTTATCTATAAGGTATTTTTGAAATTATTTAATATTTTGAATATTTTACGTAAACCAGTCTTATTCCTGTAAATTATTGATCACACGTTGTTAGTAAACCCAGCGGTTTCGCCAGTTTAAACTACCATACCGCTGTTATATTGCATTTTTCGATCTTCCTTTTATAGTGATACTGATGCAAGACTCTTGGAATGGGTATTTTAGATGAACTATGGACATGAGCTTTGACGACAGCAGAATTACATACATTTATAAATATATAATGGGAGGATTCACCACTGATGATCCAGGCCCTTCCATTGATTTTCCATTGCAGAAAGGGCAGTAGAAATTGTTTATTTTCAAAAAGAATCATACACGTCTCTATAATACATGTAGTTTCGATTTTTTTATAACAGATGGCGCGCTAATGCATCATAATATATCCCTCCATTATATTTACAGTTCCAAATTATATAACATTTTTTTATTATATTTATATATAATATAAATGAGTTTTAAAAATTGTAAAAAAAAAAAAATGCATCGGCCGGAAATCGAACCCGGGCCGCCCGCGTGGCAGGCGAGCATTCTACCACTGAACCACCGATGCTTATAAAAAAATGGCCATATTTGGGTATTCATTCCATTCCGGATTACTCCGCGTAAAAAAAGTTCTTCAAATGAAAAAAAGAAATAGCCAAAAATACTAATCAAAATGTAGCCGAAATTTTTACTCAGGTTTATAAAAAGCGACATGCATAATTTGGTACCAATTGGTTCAGTAGTTTTTGAGTTTATCGCGAAACAGACAGACAGACATTGACTTATATGTATAGAGAGAGATATAAATATATATATATATGTGTGTTATGAATATTTTGTTGTTGTTGTTAGATAAAGGGTTGATAAGACAAAGGATCGATAAGATAAAGGGTTGAGGTGCAGTCGTGATAAGATAATTATTTACCGTCAAGTAGCTTTTATTTTCAATTACTTGAGGAAATATTACACATTAGTTATTTTCACATTATATATAATTTATAAAGTTAATCCTATATTGGTGATTTAAAAGGATAGATATGTTAACTACGCATATTTACAACAAAACTGAAAGTCTTTCTAAAAACGATTATAACAAAAGTAAAATTATCAATGAATAAAATAAAAAATATATTTTTTAAAATATAGAAATATTTGAGTTTTTAGATTATATAATATATATACTAGCCGACTGGACCCGGCTTCGCCCGGGTATTGTTCGAGTGGGGTTTACTCATGAATGAATAGAGCCCCTAACTGTTTTAAAACTTATAGTATTGAAATTTCTTTCAGCACAATGGAGATAAACTGCAAATAGTAAAATTGAAAATGCTGGTAAAAAGAATCTGAAATATAAGATCAATTTCACAAACACATCTAATGAACAGAGTGCTGTTTTGGAGGAGTGTTTTAAACTGTTGATTTTCAAAAACCACGACCAGGGATCATCGAATCCAGCTTTGGGCACTTTGTTCTGAAAAAAAAAAATTCCTCAATGGCCCCTGATTCTTGTAAAAGTCCAACCCCTCCAGTGAGGGCAAGTAACGAAACTGGGCTTTGGTATCTAAAAAATGAAAAAAAAAATCTAATGATTAGTGTGAATTGAGGAAAATGTCCTCGCAACCTGAAAATTTCACTTTCTCCACTTCACTCTCGGCTGTTCAAGAAGAAACAGCCAAATTAAAGAGTTTTAAGGGCACCTAATCCGGCACTTACATATCTAAATAGTTAAGCAACTTTTATAAATGTAATATATCTGCAATACTGAAATACCCGGACTTGGATAAATTTTTTATTAGGCTATTGTTGGCAGTTTTAGAAAAGTGTGGAAAATTGGATATTTTCACAAAAGGATGTACTTTTTAAAATCTATATATATATATATAAATGAATGCATGTGTGTGTCTGTCCTTTATGCCTGACCAAACCACTCATTGGAACGCCATGAAACTTTGGGAAGTTATTGAGTATAGTACTGGGAAGGTTTCTGAAAAATAATTTCTTGAATATCTTGAATATCCTCAGAGTTATTTGCAGATTTGTAGATTTAACTCGCAAGCAGCGCCACCATTGCGACGGAGATAGGCTTAGGCAGGAAGTCTGCTCCACGCCTGATGACCTTGGGTCTTTCAGGGTTAATATATTAAGTAAAACTAATTCAAAATATTATTGCTTTATAATGGCTCTCTCCTTAAGGTTACCGATTTAAAAGATTATTTTCTAATTTTAGATTGTATAAGAAACATATTTTATTTTAAGTATTGTACTTTATTTAAAAAAGGTTTAAATAATTGTGCAAGACGATATTTACGATATATAAGAATCAAAAGAAATAATGAGTATCGTTTAAATATAAAATTCGAATAAATATAAATGCGATACTAAAAATTAAATAACTTATATAGAAGCTTTTGCATAGTTTCGTCCTGTAAGCATACCAACTTGATAAAAGTTTCCTGTTTTCCCTTTGAATTTGCTTGATACGAACCTCTATTCATTTTTGAATTAGTAGAAATCAGACGATAACCATAGGTCATAGCCATTCAAAAGTTGGTTTAGGTCGTCAATCCTTTGCGAACAAATGGAAATATCCACGCTGGCGCTCTCTCTGCAGATTTTTTAAATGATATCCCATGTCGCTTTTTTTTATATAATTTGAGAGCCACCCCTCGCTTGAAGCAAATCCTTTAATCCCAAGAGACTGCGCGAAAGACTTGAACATGAAACCGCCGACGGAACGTGTCAATTATTCCGCCTTCTACATGCTAGTCAGTAAGCATTTTAAGGCTCTTATGAACACAGGGACAACACATGCAAACAGCCCGCTGCATCTGGTAACAGCGCGCCGCCTGCGAGGGAACCAAGGAAGCGCCAAGCACACCTAGAGCTCCAAAGCACCCAAGGCTTTCAAAAATAGGGGATTATCAGAGATCAGAAGTCTGGCTAGTATCTTTCGAGAGTTCCCGTTGAAACTCTCACCGCCGACGGAACGTTTTGTCCTTTATACTGACGAATCCACTTAACCAAGCTCTGATATCCGCCCGTAGAGCGTGGGAATTTTGCGCACAAGTCAAAGTTAGTTTTATCATTTATCGACACGGCAATTTATTTGAAACAAGAATAATGATACAATTTCAAGGCAAAGATACTATTTCTTTAACTTCCAATTACCGAGGGAACCAATTAATATTGATTTTATTCAACTTATCGAGTATTTTTCAAGGGACCGGGAAAAATGTTCACTAGATAAAACGATGATTTTGTAATGTAGAAAATTAGAAAAGACAAAATTCAGGATGACACGGCAATTTATTTGAGACAAGAATAATGATACAATTCCAAGGCAAAGATACTATTCCTTTAACTTTCAATTACCGAGGGAACCAATTAATATTGATTTTATTCAACTTATCGAATATTTTTCAAGGGACCGGGTAAAAAATGTTCACTAGATAAAACGATGATTTTGTAATGTAGAAAATTAGGAAAGACAAAATTCAGGATGACACGTGTTGTCTTTGTCTTAAATTTGAAAAAAAGACAATACAAGGTCCCGATGGCTTAACCTGAACTAAAAGCTCCTAGCTTTACAGTAATGCTGGAAACTGACTTGAAAATTATAAATTGAAAAATCAATACCTTTGTTGCAGAGATCAGTAGAAGTATCACAACGCTGGATTACGAGGCCTAAGTTAGTAAACAGTGATGAAGAATTAATACTTATTGAAAGAAATATTTATTTGAAAATCACACAAATTAATATTAATACAAATATTATTCAAAACAATTATTAAAATTTATGAAAGATAGTTCTTTTTCAGGCCTGTCAAAACCAAACGTTAGCGTCGAAATCAGCCTTTGTTTACCGGAATTTCATTCTTTCTGCTCGCGCATGCGCGGAGGTCAGCTGGCCAGTGTTGTCGTCAGCGTCGGTTGGCCCAAAAAATACCTATTTTCGTGTCACACTCCCACCTTGACCTTTTGAACTTTGCTATAAGGTCAATATTAATTAAAAAAACAAACTTCAATTAAACCTAATCGGTAACTTGACTCTTCTTCCAGAACGCGTGTAAACTTTCCCTACTTTTACAGGAGTAGTTTTCTCTTGCACTGACACGGACTCCACACCGGGTGTTTTCTCCCTGACGATCTCATCCTCCGCTGGCTTAAGCTCCCCGTCGCCTTGCTCTACGTCCTCAGATGGTACTTCCAGTGGGAACAATCGTTGAACTGCACGCTTCATGAATCCAGACTTAGTTTTAACTTCCACAAGTCTTCGCACATTGTCAGTTCCAGGAAACACCCTCGTAATCTTTCCCATAGGCCAGTTTATTTGTTTCCTGTTTTCAACCTCCACAAGGACGATATCTCCAACTTTTAACTGTCGTTGTTTCTTGCGATTGTCGTGATGCACCAACAATCCTAGGTACTCGCTTCTGAACCTCTTACGGAATTCCTTCAGGAGACGTTTGCGTTTCTCATAGCTCTTCCCAAAGTTACACCTAAATTCATTTAGATCAATCTCTCCTTCAGTTTTTGGTTCTCGAAGGAACATCTCTGGGGTTAATGGCACAAGGTCATCATTGTCCTCAGCAATGTAGGTGAGTGGTCGCGCGTTGATAACTCGTTCACAGTTTCCGAGGATCGTCACCATTTCTTCGTAGTTGACAACACGTTTTCCCAGCAATCTTCGAAGCAGCTTTTTGGTGAGTCCAACAATTCTCTCGATCCAACCTCCCCACCACGGTGCTGCCGGAGGATTGAGCTTCCATTTCACTCCAAAATTAACTCGATAAAGCTCGTTCCGGAGTCCAACTAGATTCGTCCCATTATCTGAGTAGATGACTGCAGGGCAACCTCGTCTTGCTACGAACCTCTCTACTGCTCCCACCAATGCTTACGTCGATAAGGAAGTCACCAGTTCGAGGTGGACCGCACGGTATACGCCACAGGTGAAGATGACGAACCAAACCTTCTGTCCATCTTCCAGATATAAAGGTCCTCCGAGGTCAATTCCTTTCACCTCAAAAACCACAACATCTCGTACGCGATGTTGAGGCAACGATGCTTCTGGTACGTCGACTCGCTTGGTTTCAAATCGTCGACAGCGAGGACATTTATGAATTACATGACGAACTAGTTGTCGAGCTTTTGGAATCCAGAACTTCTCTCTTAGTACTGATCGCAGCGTCTGGGCTCCACAGTGGTACATTTTCTCGTGGACTAATTTCACTATTAGCTCTGTGACCGGATGATTCGTTGGGATCAAAATTGGCAATCGGAACAGTTCATCGTCATTTTGATTCACTATCCTCGTTTTCACTCTCCATAATCCTTCTTTATCTTGGAACGCGTGTAGCTGCTTCATCTTGGGATCTTCCTCACCGATCGATTCACTCTGTATTATCTTAACTAGGGACTTTTCAGCACTGTCTAGCTCCTCTTGTGAGATGATATCTCCTTTGTATTCGGAGGGCTTGAAACGTAGCATCCACGCGATTACTCTCAGTATTTGTGGTAGAGTCACTTCACGTTTTCCCTCGTATAGATTCAGATACCATGGATTCTCCTCGGGCTTTTTGGCTACAAATCCAGTCACCACAGTCTTCCTCCTCTCTTCTTCAATGGCTTCCAGATCATACTGTACTTTTGATACTGGCCAGTCTTCTTTCTTTTCCTGAAGCCATTTTGGTCCCTCCCACCATCCGGATTTTATGAATTTCGATGGGGATTCACCACGGGATGGGAGATCTGCTGGATTGTGTTCCCCTGCGACATGGTTCCAATCTTCACTCTTCGTAAGTGTTGTGATCTCCTTGACACGGTTGGAAACGAACTGAGCCCAATTCTCTTGTTGTTGTATCCAGTATAGGGCAGGACTGGAGTCTGTCCAACATTGAATCTTCTCCGGACTTTCTTCTAAATTTTCCAGACCATGCACCAACAGTCGTGCTCCAATCAAACAGGCTAATAGTTCCAGTCGTGGAATCGTGATCCTCTTAATAGTTGCCAGTCGATTTCTTGCTTCAACGAATCGCACTACTATGACTGACGCATTCTCTATTCGCATGAAGATCACCGTTGCGTACGCTATAGCTGAAGCGTCACAAAACACGTGCAATGTTGTTCTTCCTTTGATAGGTAAGATCCATCGAGGTATCTTGATCTGATCCAATTCTAAGGCTTGCTTCCTCCATTTTATGAACTCGACCCGTCTGTCTTCGTTCAGCGGTTCATCCCATGATTTATTCTCCTTCCAAGCATCTTGAACCATCTTCTTAATCTTGATTGCAGCTGGACAGGTAAATTGAATCGGATCAAAAATGCGATGGCAGGCTGACAAGATACTTCTCTTTGTGATTGATTTTTCTTCATCTATATTTTTCAAGGACTGCACATTAATGGCAATAGTGTCAGTCTGAAGGTGCCATTTCATACCCAAAATAGAGGCTGGATCTTGTTCGGTGATTCCAGGTTCATTCCACATCCAGTCTCGTAACTCAAATTTGGCTTGCATCATGATGTCGGAGGATTCCTTGATAAATTTTTTGACATCATGTGTAGATGACAAACTAAGAATGCAGTTGTCGACTTAAAAACTTCGGACAAGAAGTTCTGCGCACCTATTATCTTGAAACTGCGGCAGGCTCAAATGATACTTAATGGTTGCAGCTTGCAGAAAAGGACTTGAGGTAAGGCCAAAGACTACTCGGCAATGCCTGTAAAATTTTAGTGTCTTCTGGTCCTTTTTCCACCAAAGGAACCGAAGGAATTCACGATCTTCTTCTCGAACCTGAATCTGGAGAAAAGCTTTCCGTATGTCTGCAATGATGCCATACTTTCCAAGTCTAAACCGCAAGAGCAAATCAGGAATGAGCTCAATCAGGTTGTCTCTTTTTTCCAGACATTGATTTAATGATGGGAGCCCCTTTTTCTTGCAACTTGCGTCGAATACTGGACGAATAGGAGTGGTGTGACTATCCTTGAGCACTGGGCGATGAGGGAGATAATTGCACTCCTCCCATTTATCCTCAACTTCCTCGATGATTTTCTCTTTTTCCCACTCCTCAAAAATAGTATCATACTTCTCATACAGCATCTTGCCCTGGACATTCCTTGTCGTAGTCAGCAATATATTTTCTGTAGTTCGGCGATTGACTGGAACTGGTGGATGTCGAGCTATCCAGGGTAGTGACACGATGTACCTTCCGCTTTCGTCTCGTTTCACAGTCTCCTTGAAATGAGTGTTGGAGGCTTCGATTAAATCTTTCCTAGATTTTGTTTCTGCTGCATCCATGATTCCAAGCACATCTAATTTCCATAAATCCTGAACGTCGAAACTGTTAACGTGAAGTGAAGTCACGATCAGGCATGAATCTTCCATGTCGTTCCCTATTGCTGGTCCCATTACTGTCCACCCCAGCTTGGTTTCTGTCGCCACAACTCCAATTTGCAATATTTGCATTCTGCCTGTCAGAATGCTGCTAAGCAAGTCTGAACCAATCAACATGTGGATTGATATCTCTTCACCTTGGCATATGTCAGTCAAGTTGATCCCTCGAGCTTTTAACTCATTGAGTATAGTATGATCCTGTACTTGACTGATGTGTCCGCAAATTACTTCCTGATCCAAGAATTTGAGATCATCCATGTATTCGTTGTTGAGGCTGGAAACATTTACTTTGTACACATTGTGCTTATTTTGACGAATTTCTCCGCCTCCAAACAGATTGTGGGTAAGTGTAACTTGCTGCACTCTCTTTAGGCCCAGTGCGTCCACCATTCTCTTTGAAATATAGGACCGCTGGGATCCACAGTCAAGCAACACTCGAACATTATGCTTCCCCTTTGGTCCGCTTATCTTGACTATCAGAGTTTGTAGATAGACTCCTCCCACGGAAGCGTTGTTTAAAGTTGCTGACGTGAATTGATTGGCGGTCTCTTGCTTTGTTGCAGGTCTTTCCCCTGAAACCTTTAGTTCCGCTTTTTGGAGATGAGAAGTCTTCTGGGCTTCCAAAGTAGGACACATAATGGGGTAATGCTTCTCTCCGCAGACAGGACAACGTGGCTTAATCCGGCATTTCTTGAATGCGTGGCCAGGAAGCAGGCACCAAAAACAAACATTCTTCCCTTTAGCCTTATCTTTCTTCTCTGGTAGATGCATCCGCTGGCACTGTAGCATTCTTGACTCGGGTGACCATTCCCACAAAAGATGCAGTTGTTTCGCATCTGAGTGGTGTTGGCGAGGTCAGTAGCCGTCGGCATTTTACTTCCAGTATTCTTCTTAGAAAGATATTTCCTGTTTGATCGATCATCCTTCGCATCTTGATTGTTGTCGATCTTGAACGCTGCTTTGGCCATATTCACTCGACTCTCGCCCTTCACTTCTGTCTTCAAAAACGTCATGAGTTGTGTCAACTTATCCTGTACTCCTCTTCCGCTCACCGTATATTGACTTCGTTCCCCTACTCTCAGGGTGTCCTCTGGTAGCGCTGATTCGACGAGTGGGTACAGCATAGCCGCAAACTTGTCACGAGCGACGCCCAATGTTTCTAATGCTCGCAGTTGTGTCTCCAGTCTATCGTAAAGCTTCACTACAGATATCTTACCTTCGGCTCTCACATTCTGAAGCACATTCTGAAGCAGGTCACGTACATAAATCTCAACAAGCATTTCATCCTCTCCAAAACGTGATTTGATATACTCGATGACTTTAGGGTAGTTGTCGGCACTCGGTGGAAAACTTTCAACTGCTTCTCTTGCCTCGGAGTTCTCGGCAGTGGCTTGAAAGAGATACTGAAACTTAGTTTTTGGAGGCATCTGTGGATCCCGGTGAATCGTGCTGAACTGACTCCAGAATGTAATTCATTCTCTTGGTTCTCCCCCAAACTTCTTGAACTCCAGCTTCGGTAGTTGATAGTTCATTGCTGCAGTGCCGCTGATTGTACTAGTACTAACGTCATCCTTTTCCGCCAGAGCCTCGTAATCAGTCATAATGTTACTGAAATTATCTTCGTACTCACAAACGGATTCGTACTCAGCAGTGAAAATGTCTTCAGACGCTGATTCTCGTAGCAGAGCTTCTTCCATCCTCATGTTCAATATTGAAAGCTTTTCATGGTGGGTCTGGAGTCGGCGGAGGATTTTCTCTACATCTGCTTTCTTGACTTCATTCTTCTTGATCTCTGTTTCGAGCTCATTGAACGCCTTGGTGAACCTTGCACGCACTGGCGTCCTTGCTTTTTCAGTTCAGCACTACTAACTGGTTGGTCAGCCATCCTGAGAAGTAATCACTGGTCACAGTTGCACCTTTGCGTAATCAGTAATTCTTCAATCTTTATCCTGTCGACTTCGCCAAAATGTGTTGTCTTTGTCTTAAATTTGAAAAAAAAAGACAATACAAGGTCCAAGTCCGTTATTAGCAAACTTAATATTATTCTGGTACGAAAGAGAATACTTTCTACAAAATAATGTTAACTGGCAAATGTTCCGTTATGTAGATGACATCATAATATTTAATAATCCACAGTTCAAAAATTTAATACCTAAAATTTATCCTAAATACTTGAAACTTAAGAACAATGAAAAAATTTATAGAAACAAAAAAGTTAACTTTTTAGACCTAAATATAGACCTTACAAATAATGCTATAAAAATTTATAATAAAAAAAGTAATTATAATTTCAATATTATAAAATACTGTAATATGAATTCTAATATTTCATTAAATTGTTGTAAAGGTATATATTTTGGTCAGTTTCTAAGATTTTATAGAATAAATAATATATTAGAAAATTTCATAGAAGATGTTAAAAATTTAAACATGGAATTTATTAAAAACAAATTTAGTATCAGACAAGTAAAATATTTCAACAGTATATCAATTATAAAATACTTTTAAAAAAATAAATGGAAGTATCCATTTATTAAATCAACTTTCTATAATTTCTTTCAATAATAACTACTACAAATTTATAATCTTTAACAATTAGTTAAACTTAAATTAAATAGCTGATTTGAAGATTTTTTCACAAGATTTTTAAAGTAATATTGTATAGAATTCATTTTGTTTAATCTCCAATTTCTGGGGAAGAAAATGGAAATTAAATAAAAGTGAATTTTCACAATTAATAGCTTTATTAAACTCTAATAATTTGCCTTTTCAAAGGAATATTGAAAGATGAATAAGTATTGAATCAATTATTTTAATTTAACTAGCTGTAAAGATTATAAAATTTAGATTTCTTCCTTTAACTATCTTTTCTTTCTTCTTTGAATGTCTTGTTTTTCTACAACTTCAAAATAAACGGTCTAATTTTGTCCCCCCCCCCACAACATGTGTCATCCAGAAATAGATGTTTACAGTTGAAGGCGTCGCGGACAAGGTAGGTACACATTATATCTGTTCATATAAATGTTTCACTGAAGTAACTTTATATTAACACATAAAATCCGGTTGAAAGGAGGTCTATGACATAATAGAGAAGGGATGAAATGTTGTCGCTGAATTTCTATTTGAGAATTCCCGGTTCAGCAGACCTCTTTTTTCAATAATTACTCCAATTTAAGTTTTTTGTATATGTCTGGTCTACCATTAGGGTTTCAAAACATAATAACCAAACTTATAACAAAAGTTAATTCATAGTATAGATATATTACTAAATACAACTATTTATATTCATATTTTAAAATAAAAAAAAATTAAAAAATCATTTAAAAAAAAAAAAGGATAAAATATAAAATTATAAATATATATATATATACTAACAATCTTATCTACCTTCTTTACAAAACTTTTTGTTTTCTTATTATTAGTTTGATTAAAAGTGCATGGTTCTGTCTTTCTCTCTTTTTTCTAACTATCATATATATTCTCACTTCTATTATTCTATATACAGGATTAGAGTATGTCTAAATGACGTGTAAAAGCCGATGCAAAAGACGTTACGTTGTTAAATTTTATTGTTATTAATTATAAATATATAATTAACTAGATGATGTTTTAGAAGTAAAGGATTTTTTTTTCTCTCTATCTATACTAAATAATAACAATTTACAAATTTTATAATTTGAATTTAAATAATCAAAATAATGAAGATAATTTTAATAGAATACTTAACTATAAAACTATACAACTATTTATTTTTATAATTAATTTAGATTTAGCTTGCTGATCTAACCAAATCTACTTGATATGATTTATCATTCTTATCAGTTTGCTCCTTAAGTTTTAAATGTAGAATCACTGTTATATTTTTATTATATAGTTTTTACACTATATATATATATATATAGAGATAAAAAATTACTCCTAATATTACCCTTCTCAATAAACTTGCAACCTGCACTCTAACAAGTCAGAGAATTTAAGAGAATTAGGCAAGGAAACAGCACTATATTTAATGTATGTTTTTTTTTTTTTTTTGGAATTCACTTTAATACATATCGAATTTCTGTTTTAAGGTAACAAACAAAGAAATAATTGGAAATAGATAATACGAACAAACGCTACACTAAATTGATAAGAAAAATCTGAATATTAGAAAATGATTGCAGATAAACAACCTAAATTCTTTGCGTCCAGTTAATGTACTTATAAACTATTTGAAATCTTATATCCTGATAAGCAACAAACCATAAGAATTTTTTATTCATGAAATATGACTACTATGAATTTAATCTTCTTATCTATACAAACTTGAAATTTCATCACCCTTAAGTCTTCAGCAGAAGATATAACCACCGATGAACCAGACCCATTTAATATTTTCATTTCCCGCTTTAGTAATTGCGGAAATTCGTCCTAAAAGGGGTTTCTATTTCGAACGCTACAGAATTAAATTTGGACGTGCTGAGATTGTTCCATAAGAAAGAACGTCCACCCGCCCAGAAGCAATATGAAGATGTTGATGGAGCCCATCAACTAATGAAGTTTGAAACGGTTCAGGAAATATAAGTTCGAGGGCGGAGTGCTCGCGTCCGCCCACCTTTCGCCCGGGGATCCCACCCTGTGACTCACTGCGGTGACCTATTTCTTCCTTTCTTCCAGAGGTGGATACATAGCTCTGGGCTGGAACCCTACATATCTTCCTTCTCTTTGGGTACGTGTAATACAGTCAACATTCGGGGGTTTGCATCCTTCTCGCTATTCTAATTAGTCATCGGTGATTCACATGACAATAACAGAGAGAGAAAGAGAGAGAAGCGCTTTAAAATATCAGTTTATGGGTTTGATACATTTTCAAAATAATACTACAATATTTAACGAAGCAGTCTTGATCCAAGTCGTTGAACGCCAAACTTAACCGAAAAAATATTATATATATATATATCTATATATATATAAATAAATGTTTGTATGTTTGTCTGTTGGTCTGTATGCATGGTATACAAATTCGCAGTAGTTCACTAATTCAAACCAAAATTTCCATACATAGGTAAAAAATAACGGGGATGACGATAGGCTATTTTAAAAATATATAAATTAATAATTAAAAAAAACTATCTATTCAAATTATTCTACTTAGCTCACGAACAGCGCCCTCTATCAAGTACTAAAAGGTTATAAATACGTTTAAAATCTAAATCTTCTCAATATTTTATTAATAATAGTTCGCTTAATAACACATATAATATAAATATTTATATAATAACTGCTCTAATTTGAAATATTTGGTAGGTTTAATTTATTTATATATTTTCAATTTTAGATATAACTGATCTAATTCGCCTTTTAAAATAACTAATATAGTTCGCTTAATAACACATATAATATAAATATTTATATAATAACTGCTCTAATTTGAAATATTTGGTAGGTTTTATTTATTTATATATTTTCATTTTTATATATAACTGATCTAATTCGCCGTTTAAAATAACTGCTCTAATTCGAAATATTTGGTATGTTTTATTTGTGTTCACTCTATTTCAATTTATTTGAAGTATTATAATTTCCATGTTTCAAAAACCTATTTCAAAAAGGTCGTTAGAAATATCTAAGGCCTGAAATAGCTTTACATGCGAATATTTATGCTGCCAAGCGTAGCTTAATAGTTAGGTGTGCGGCTTCGTGTTTCCACAACCTTGGTTCGAAACTTAGCCTGGGTGTTTTTTTTTTTATATTATTGAAGCAATTTTTTTTTTTTTTTTTACAGTACCAAAATTTCCATACATAGGTAAAAAAAAATACGAGGAAAACGATAGGCTATTTTAAATTATATATAAATTGAATATTAAAACTATATATTCAAATTATTCTACTTGGCTCACGAACAGCGCCCTCTATCAAGGATATAAATACGTTTAAAATCGAAATCTTCTCAAAATTTTATTAATAATAGTGTTCGCTTAATAATTAAAATACTTGATCTAAATCGAAATATTTATAGACGCTCGCTCGATTTGAAGATTTATATCGTAACTAATCTGACTGAAATTTTAACAGTATATAGAGTAGAATCTGGAAAAACTTATAGTGAAATTTTCATGTCTCTATCCCGAATAATCGTCGAGTTTGCCCTTTTGCTCGCGAGCAACGCCTCTAGCGGTGAAGATGGGAGGTAATATCAGCTGACCTAATGTACATGTAAAGTTTGGAGCGGGACGTTTCACAAGAGTGACATCCACGGCGCCAAATTTATAATTGTAACGAATAGTGTTTGAATAAAACATTTAATCGGGTAAACCCGGGCGTTGCCCGGGTCATTCGTCTAGTAATATATATATATATATATATATATATATATATATGTGGTAACCGAGGGTCAAACCTGTAGTAACCGAGAGGGACAGTCAGGGCGTGGAGAGTTTTCCAGTACCTCTCTGCACCTTGGAAGACCTTTAACAGTTCTCACAGAGTACAGGCAGTCGTGGTCGAGGCAGAGTGGAAAGCTTGGGAATGTCCACACACAAAAAACGGAGAGACACAGTTGTAATAGGTAAGTTCCGTGAACAGATAAAAGTCGAGCTAAGAGCAAGAAGGAGAAAGAAGATTTCTTACTGTTTTACATGGTCAATGAGGTGGTCCTGGCTACAACCGACAAGGGCTCACGCCGATGGTGAAATGACTGTCTAAGTTCGGCTAAAACCGAGGTTTTATATCTTTTCCCAGGGGGGGGGGGGGACTTGTGAGAATTTGGACTTTGAACGTCTGCGGCATTCTGCACCCTTTGACCTTGATGGCAACGGGCTGCCAAATTCCTTTTTAAGGTTGTTGGATTTCTCTCTCGATTTTAGACGTTTTTGAACTTCTCAATCTTGCTTTAACTCAGCTCTTAACCCATTACATAGTTTCATTTATTTATCCTCAGTTTGTACAAAGTACATTACATAGGGTGATGCAATGACACATGTCAATCATGCGTATAATTATTTATAGATGTGTTTCTATATACAACATAACAATCTTGTTATAAGTAGTATACAATATAGGGTTGCTGGTTTAAATTACCATATATATGGTAATTTAAACAAACAACCCCATATTGTATATAACTTTTATAACAAGAATTTCATTTTGTATAATAGAAACACATCTATAAATGATTATACGCATGATACATGTGTCCTTACATCATCATATGTAATGTACTTTGTACAAACTGAGGATGAATAAATAAAACTCTGTGATAGATTAAGAGTTGAGCTAACGCAGAGATCGAGCATATAGCAGCCCCCAAACAACAATATCTAAAGAAGGAAACTGTCACGGCGCCAGTGTACAATTTCACCAGACGATCCAGGCCCCTCTCGCATGTGCTGTAATGCAATACTTCCTTTCTCGGAAAAGGTATATAAAAGGCGTCTTTAGCCAAAAATACAGTCACTTTACAATCACTTGACAGTCAGTTCACCATCAGCGAAAGCCCACGTCGGTTGTCACCAAGGTCCTCCTCATCCACCATGTAGACCAGTGAGAACTCTTCTATCTCTCCATCTTTCGCTCCTAGCTCAACTTCTATCTGTTCACGGAACTTTCTTAGTGCAACTGTGTCTTCGTTTTTTTGTGTGGACATACCCAAGCTTTCCACTCTGCCTCGACCACGACTGCCTGTACTCTGTGAGAACTTTTAAAGGTTTTCCAAGGTGCAGAGAGGTACTGGAAAACTCCCCATCCTGACTGTCCCTCTCGGTCAACACAGTATAGCGAGAGTTGACAGGGACTCACACCATAGTTTAAGTCGACTGGAAACCTCACCACAGTTTTAGTCGACAGGATTCTACAAGAGGCTACCAGACCTCACCACATTTATAGTCGACATGATAACCAAAACGAAGAATGACACAACGAAGAAGGTAAGAAGACTTTTCAGATAGAAGCGAGAAAGAGCGAAGATGGAGGAACAAACCGACCATTCCAACGAAACGACCAAGCAATCTCTCCCCCAAAAATAAATATTTACGGAATAAACGCCACCCCAAGGGACTTCCGCAGACCCGATAATAGATAGCCAACGTAAGGAGCAAGCTGTCTGACCATTCCAACGACACAGTCGAAATTCCCGCAAGTCATGGAAATTGAAGAGCAGAATGACGCAAACCCAGTTACAAGTTCGCCACCTTCGGCCTGACATCGTCGAGACAATGCTAAAGGCGACAAGCCGCGATCAACTTTCCAGAAGTTACAAGCTTCTACAAGCTTTACATGAAGCGACTTCCACGTCAGCAGGAAAACAACCAAAGACCAAGTCTCCTGACTGAACTATCTTCAAAACTGTAAGTTTTAAAATCTTACATAACTTTATCCTCAAGTTCAAAACTTGATTCTCCATAAATATTGTATATTTATTTTATATTATATAATATATATATTTTTCTGAATATAGAGCAATCCATAATACATTTATATTTTAAAAATAAGGCTTATTTTGGATTTAAATATGATTATTTATTTACCGATATTTCGATGGATCAATCTTCCATCTTTTACGAGGTGTTTTGCAGTGAAGCACGCAGCAGGTCGCGCGCCCCAGGTGAGCCACTAGACGTCTTCTAAGCTTATTGGGCGATGAACCATCTAATATATACAATCTAAACAGAGTAAATATAATCAAAATAAAAGTGATATATGTAAATGACTATTGAAATTAAGAGATATCAAATTAATTAAAGAAAAAGTGATATATGTAAATGACTAAGTGATATATGTAAATGACTAATGAAAATTAAGAGATATCGAATTAATTAAACAAATAAAATATCATGAAAATTGAAATAGCTGTGTAACAAATATACAAATAGTAGTAATGGATATCCGATTAAAAATGGAATAAAATAACCATGTAAATAGCATAATCATCTAAGAGGTTCTAAACTGGGTATATATATCTGGCAAGTCAATCTTTCTATTGATACTATTTTTATTCTCTAATGAGCTCCAGCTTTCTAAAAATAAACGGCAATGTTTTTCTTTGATGTTTTGATGAATTATAGATGTGTAAAGTTTGGCGTTCAATATATATATATATATATATTTATGCAAGCCATCGTAAATTAGATTGATAATTTGGTAGCGTCATGTTGTCTCTTTCGACCAGTTTCCATTTCTTAGTTTTAACATCAAATCAATCGGAAAAATTGCTAGGCTTCGCCAAACGTCGGTATTTTTTAGACCTTGAAATGACTGTCCGAATTTAAACCTAAAGAATATATACAAACGTTTAGTTCATAATGAGTTTGCCAATTAAAATGCCCTTTTGAGCGGTCAGGATATACCTTTTTTACTTTGGTACCAACACCTGATCTTTTCTCTTTTTTCTAACTCTTTTACATTTATAATGTAATTACTAAAATTTGGCCTTAAATAGCCATTTCGGTGGCAGACGGAAAATAAAAGATGCAAAAAGGACTAATTGTCTCGAAATCTGCGAATTCAAAACTCTGAACATATAGGGTAAATTCATAAAGTTCATTAAATAAATACGACTGTATAAATAATTCTAAAGCACTTATAAAAGACTATAAACAGAAGATGAAATTTCACTAAAGATATATACACTGTATAACAAAAATATTCGACGCACCAAGAAGGGGTTGTCAGATTAGGACAAAAATTGGTGTATGTAAAGAGCATTTATAGGGTAAAAAAACGATTAAAATTTCAGAACAATTAATTGTTTTATTTCAGAGTTTGATCGTCACAAATTGAGAATGTCAATATGTCGTTGGACCCCCACTGGCCTGGATGCAGGCTGCCACCCGGCGTGTCATAGACTGATAAAGATTCCGGATGGTGTGCTGCGGGATTTCTTGCCAAATTGTCTCCAACTGTCGGGCTAAATAGTCAACATTCCGGGATGGTTTCAATCGCCTTCCCATCACGTCCCAGATGTGCTCTATGGGCGAGAGATCAGGCGACCTTGGTGGCCACAGAAGAGTTCGGCAAGATTGAAGACAATCCATAGTAACACATGCCGTGTGTGGCCGGGCATTATCTTGTTGAAAAGTAAGCCCGGGGTGATGTGAGAGGAACGGCAACAAAACAGGCCGTAGAATGTCATTTACGTACCGTTGTGCTGTCAGGGTGCCAGGAATGACTACCAATGGGGTACTGCTATCAAATTAAATGGCACCCCAGACCATAACGCCCTGTTGTGGACCTGTGTGGTGTTCGACAGTAAGGCCAGGATCCACACGCTGCCCAGGACGTCTCCAGACACGTTTGCGACGGTCGTCAGGACACCGTAAGAAACGGGACTCGTCACTAAAGACTATACCGTACCAGTCAGCGCAGTTCCAAGTTGATCGCTCCCGACACCACTGTATCGGACTTGTCGGTGCACGGGTGTGAGGGGTAGGCATCGTAACGGTCGGCGAGCTCTTAGATTCCGCTCTCTCAGTCGCCTGTTGATGGTCATTTTGGACACTTGTGTGGCGGTCACACGTTGGATGGTAGATAACGTGGATTCCTGTGATGCGACAGCCATTCTGACAATTACTCTGTCCTCCCGTTCTGTTGTTGCCCTTGGTCGATCGCTGCCGTCCTGACGTTGCATTCTTCCGTTGTTGACCCACTTTTTCCAACATCGCCTAATAGTCGCATCACTTCGACACAGATGTCGCGCGATTAGTCGATTAGACCAACCAGCCTCTTTCAATCCAATGGCACGACCAGTTTCAAACTCTGACATATGTTCGTAATGAGCACGAATCTTTCGGCGCGGCATTGATACAGTAGAAATAGGCGTACTGCTAAAATATTAAACGGAAATTCTGAAAATCAGCTCGTGCCGCGCCGAATATTGAGTCTAGAATGCTCGTGCTGGATGCGCAGTTCAGATGCGCTGGAGCTCTTGCTTTGCATAAATCGGCCACCAAATTTCAATCATTTGCATGTTTGGTCGAAACCTTTTGTATACGTATTTTCATATAAATCGGACAACTGCTTCTCGGTGCGTCGATTTTTTTTGTTATAAAGAGTACTTGAAAAATGCTCTTCCCGAGACCCACCCGATAGTTTTGACAGCCTCTCTCAGAGAAGATGCAGAAACAGCTCCTTCCTCAAAATATGACCTACTCTACACTTTTAAAAAATTAAAAAATTCAATCACGACTCTATAAACCTAAACAAGAGAAGCAGGAGGTTCAGATGATTTACAAACACTTCTATCAATCAAGGCTATAAAGGCACGCAGCGACTAATACATAAACCTTGAAAATCCTGACCTCACAAAGGATAAATTCCTTGATGCTTATAAAACAGGTAAATTTATTTTTCCCTAAAAAAAAAAACAAAAGAAAAAACTGAGTGGCTTCAGACCTATTACACTTCTCAAGACTGGAAATTTATTCTAAAATATAATCTACAAAAAGATATACTGGCTTTCAGAAAACAGAAGATATATATCGTATAAGCAATATGGATTTCGACTCGGGACTTCGGCTGAAGGCGCACTTGCAGATTTAACAAAAATAATATGAACCTTATAATAATTTAGGAAAAGAAAAGCGGGGGAAAGTTATGCTTTTTACATTGATATAGAGGGAGCCTTCGACATGCCTAATGGCCTCCAATCATAAGCCACCTGGCATACCCATAGCTCTCAAAGTTGTGCCCATATCCTTTTTTAAATTTCTTTTCTTCTCTATTTCTCGCTCTTAGCCCCTTTTATTTTTAAAAATTGTATCTTTCTATACTCAACATTTTAAATACCAGCCATTTATTTCCTCCTTTTTCTCATATTTATATTAAGAAATATCATGACTATTTTCCTTTTATCTAAAACTCTAACATTAATAGTATTTCACACACACTACCGTGCAATTAGTACACCTTCCAAGAAAAGATGCTAAAAAGATTTCGTTATCAAAGTTATAGAAACAAACCTCAAGTCAAGCCAACTTCTGGCAGGAAGAACTCCGAGAGAGTTGAGATGCCCTGAACACCAAAAAGAATCAACTGTTAATATATATTCAATCTCTGCCACATTTAGACATATACAATTATTTTACATTGAGATACAGCCTGTACCACGTTGACGAGGGACAACAAAGCCCGAAAAGCGTACGTAGTTGACCTTCCTTGATTTAGCAAGAAATGTTTGTAAAATATCATGTAAAAAATCGAAATCAACGTTTAGTTGATAATTGTTCCAAAATATAACTCTGTGCCATCTGAACTGCACATGTAAGCGTTCACACAGAATATGCTTTTCAAAATTATAATATCAACAATTACCTTTATTTATTTTTCGTAGATATACCTGTATCTATATTTTTTCTATTGTTTTAGATATATATGTTATATTATAAATAAAAAGTGAGATTTCTGTTGATATAAATTATCTTGAGGATTATGCTATGGAAATGCAGTCGTGGTTATCTTGGAAGTATAATAACAAAAATGGTTTTGATCAGTAATTGCTTTAATTGAGCTAAAGGAATATAAAAAACATAATTTGAGAAAGGTTTGCCTGACTTAAGGCGTAAGAATAAAAAAAATGAAAAACTTATTTACATAATGTACAAAAGGTTTGAGCCGGCCATCGGGAAACAACAATAATGAGTTTTTATAGGGGAAGCGAGGCCTCTGGCGGTCGATTTAACAGAGTATTTGAATCTATGAAATATAATTTTAAATAAAATAATATTTTAATATAACATTTCTCCCCTGTGAATAAATTAATATGGGTACAGAGAAAATTGATAAAAAATATATTTAAAAAAAGATAATATGATGATAGAAAGAAAATAACGCGATAGGTGATATTCACTTATCATATTGGTTTTTGAATGGTAACCAATAGACAGGAAAGTACAAAAATTAAATGATAAAAATGTGAATTATAACAAAAATAGTGGTGAAGAGTGAAAATGTGGTCAAGAGAGAAAAAATTGGTGTTCCATCATCGTATTGGCTTTCACAATAAGAAAAATATAATGAATAATTATCATTATAAAAGTAGATAAATGGAAATATAAAAAGATGATAGCATAGAAAAACAATATAAAATAATTAAATTGGCAAAAGATAGATGACAATGCTAATACATTGGATGATTGTATGAAAAGGGCATTTATGAAAAAAGTAGTAAGTTGTAGACAAAAAGTTCATGTACAAAAGGCAAATGTGAAAACAAGGAATGAACATGTAAAGAATTTTTAAAAAGTGATGGTAAGAATAAAGTATGATCATTTTGAAAAAAAAAGAATCAATGTGGACAAAAACAAAAGTTGAAATTTACATATGTTGTTCTCGCTAAATTTACATATTTGTTAGGCACGCTTTCAGATATTTACATAAGAAATAAGTGATGGGGGTAAATATGCAATTTTTTTAAAAAATAACATATTAAGAAAATATCAAAAGTCTGGGAATTTTAAATATAAGATCGAAGTGTGAAGTTATAGGGGGGTTGTGTGGTCATTAACAAAAATAATATAGTTGAAATATGATTTTTAAAATGTTAAAAATAGTTTAATAAAATATTGAATACACTAAAAATATTTAATATTATTTTATTGTTGTTTTCTTAGCCGACTGTTCTACATATGGTGTATTTAAAAAAATGATAGCTGTAAATGGTTTTGCTTAAAATGCAAATGTTTAAAGGTAAAATATGGAATGGGAGATATAGAAACTGATTCAATAAAGAAAAATAAGGTTTAAAAGAATTAAAATGTGTGGTGAAATTTAAAGGTCAAAACAGCTAGGGCAAAATTGATATTTGAGATTGATTTGCATAAAAAGGAATATAACTATAATTAAATAGGCATTGTAATTGGATATGAAAACTAAAATAGCAGGGAAGTGGTAGTATGGGAGACAGGGATAATGTACCTTGAAATGGCTGATGGGCTGGATTTGAAGACTTCGGGAGTTTGCTGGCGTTAGACGAAAGATGTGATGGCTGGATTTGGAAGGGAGAAGACTACTTAAAACTTCTGGATATGGTAGGAAATGGAGATTTTTTGATTGTAGAGGCTATTTTTGCTGGTGAAGAAGGCTATGTTTGCTTGTGGAGAAGGCTATGTTTGCTTGTGGAGAAGCTATGTTTGCTTGTGGAATACATTTTTCACTCTTTAACATTCATTTTATCATCATTCACAATAAGTATCACTTTGTCATTTCCTGTCTATATTGGTTCCCTTCCAAAATATAATATGATAATGGAATATCACATTTTTATTTTTCATTTCTATACCTATAATTTTTGTTATCATTATTCTCATTACGTATCATTTTGTACTTTCCTGTCTATATTGTTTCCCATCCAAAAACAAATATGATGAGTGAATATTACCTCTCACGTTATTTTCTTTCTCTATCATCATTTTATCTTTTTTTTTTAATTATATTTTTTATCACTTTTCTCTGTACCAATATTAATTTCTTCACAGGGGAGAAAGGTTATATTAAAATATTATTTTATTTAAAAAATTATATTTCATAGATTCAAATACTCTGTTAAATCGACCGCCAGAGGTCACGCTTCCCCTATAAAAACTCATTGTTGTTGTTTACCGATGGCCGGCTCAAATCTTTCATACATTATGTAAATAAGTTTTCCATTTTTTATTCTTACGCCTTATAAGTCAGGCATACCTTTCTCAAATTATGTTTTATATATTCCTTTAGCTCAATTAAAGAAATCTCTGATCAAAACTATTTTTATTATTATACTTTAAATATTTTTGCCACGACTACATTACCAATACCATTTAGTTCTAAAAAGTATCAGCAAATAATTCCATAGCATAATCTTCAAGATAATCAAAATCAAGAGAAAATCTCATCTTTTTATTTACAATATATATAGGTCACCACCAGAGGTCACGCGTTGCATATAAAAACTCGTTTTTGTTTTTACCCGTTGGCCGGCTCAAATCTTTTGTACATAATGTAAATAAGTTTTTCATATTTTAGATTCTTACGCCTTTTCAGGCAATACTTTAATCAAATTATGTTTTTTTATGTATATTACTTAGCTCAATTAAAGCAACCTCTGAACAAAACCATATTCATTATTATTCTTTCAAGATTTTAACCACGACTGCATTACCATTACCATGATCTAAATTCAAGCAGAAAATCTCTTTTTATATATATAATATATATGACATTTGAAAACCATCCCGCATGTGTTTCTTTTCAACGAAATATCAAAATTTATTTCAAGGAGATATAACGATTATTTCCAACCTTTGGGATGAGGTGTGAAAGGGTGAATTGTGAAGAGTAATGATAACCGAAAAATAAAGTATCCAGGGATGGGAATCGAACCCACAGTATTTCGCTTACTTATTCCGCTACTGTGGGTTCGATTTCCATCCCTAGATACTTTTATTTTTCCGCGTATCATTACTCTTCACAATTCACCCTTTCACACCTCATCCCAAAGGTTGGAAATAATCGTTATATCTCCTTGAAATAAATTTTGATATTTCGTTGAAAAGAAACACATGCGGGATGATTTTCAAATGTCGTTTTACAATCAAAAGCCGCATTATATATACTAGCGGATGTACCCGGCTTCGCCCGAGGTTTTACCCGAGTAAAGGTTTGTCTAACGAACATTTGTTAAAACAATTCTCTATAAACTTATAAAAAATATATATTTTTTGAAAATTTGAAACTCGTAAATTTGAATCTCTCGATAAAGTGAACATTTTTTCCTGGTCCCTGTGTGCCGTGTCATCCTGAATTTTGTCTTTCATAATTTTCTACATTACAAAATCATCGTTTTATCTAGTGAACATATTTTCCCGGTCCTTTGAAAAATACTCGATAAGTTGAATAAAATCATGGTCGTGAATCTCTCGATAAAGTGATTATTTTTTCCCGGTCCCTGTGTGCCGTGTCATCCTGAATTTTGTCTTTCCTAATTTTCTACATTACAAAATCATCGTTTTATCCAGTGAACATATTTTCCCGGTCCCTTGAAAAATACTCGATAAGTTGAATAAAATCATGGTCGTTTATGGAAGATGGACGTAGTTCCCGGATGTCACCCGCGAGGCTTTTTTCTTGTCTACTTTGCACAGCTGTGTCACCAACTCTGCCCCCGCGCGCCAGGACCTCTTGATCCCTCTGATTGGTCGGTGGGAACTTGGACTGACCGGCCGGCGGCCGGACGGGTGGGGGGGGGGGGCTCTTGATACCTCTGATTGGTCGGCACAGCTGTGTAACCAACTCTGCCCCCGCGCGCCAGGATCTCTTGATCCCTCTGATTGGTCTGTGGGAACTTTGGCCGGCGGCCAGACTACATTTTCTCGGTGGGGGGGGGGGGGGGGGGGCAGACCTAAGCCTATCTCCGTCGCAAGGTGGCGCTGCTTGCGAGTTAACGCTACAAATCAGCAAATAACTCTAAGGATATTTAAGATATTCAAGAAATTATTTTTCTTAAACCTTTCCGGGGATACACCTAATAATATCCCAAAATTTCACGGCGATTGGATGTATGGTTTTTGAATCCATAGAGGACACACACACACACAGACAGACATTCAATTTTATATATATAGATTAAAAATAATGAAGGCATATGCTAACCAAAAGCACATGTGCTTTTTTGATGGCAGAGCGCCATCTATAAGAACAGAAATCGACTAAATATTGATTTAACCTGTTTCCTGATATTTGGCCAACCTGATATTTGGCGAACGCGTTTCGCGTTGTCAAGAAAATGGGTTGGCCAAATATTAGGGAACAGGTTGATCAACGTTAGTTGATTTCTGTTCCACTAGATGGCGCTCTGCCATCTAAAAATCACATGTGCTTTTGGTCAGGATATGCTTTCTTTATTTTTTTAATATTGTCGCAATTAAATGAATAGAGGTAAACAAGAGCTATTTCAGCAGGTTTTATTAATAATATAAGGCTCGAAAGGTGAGTGATGATTTTCTCACCTTCAATATAAATAAAAAGAAAGAAATATATACATTTACAGAATTTACATAACAACGAACTATTGATATATTTACATATTTAATAATAAACAATCACTTTGATTTCATTCTAAACAAATTTCGCGACAATAACAACACCTGACCTGTTTATTATTATTTTTTTATATTGTTTTCTCATATATATCTATGTAAAAAAACGACAGAAAAAAAAATAAATAAAAGGGTCAGGTGTTAATATTAAAAATAATAAAAGCCTATCCTGACCAGGAGCACATGTGCTTCAGCCTGCTCCATTCTGACGAGCGCCAACATCGCGAAACGCATTCGTGGATTGCTTTTCTTGATTTATCAAGAAATTGGTTTGGCCAAATATCAGGGAACAGGTTAAATCAATGTTTAGTCGATTTCTGTTCTAATAGATGGCGCTCTGTAATATAAAAAGCACATGTGCTCCTGGTATATATATATATGTAGTATATTTTGACATAGATAAATCATAACCTTCTAATATTTATCATAACCCCATATCTATATAAAATCTGTATCGACCTTGTATAACAATCGAATTGACAAATAAAATAAAGGGGTAAAGGTAGACCAAGACGACACCATGGACCAGACGACAAAGGCCAGACGTGATAAACAACCCGGCGCCTAACAGGTGTTTATGATAATGAGTTCAATCCCCCCGTCAACAGGTGGCCGAACAGGTGTCCGGCCAGGTGGCGTGATTTATGGGAGCCAATCAAAACGCGCCACCACATGCGTGAGTCCGAGTATATAAAGCCCCCCAAGATGGGACAGTTTAGTTGGTTAGTTGATAGTTGTTCAGTTAGTTGTTTTCAGAGCGACGCCGTCATACGGTCGGGTCTCTCACCCCTATCCGCGATGTAGGCATCCGCGGCGCCCGTGGTCCGACTTGCCTTCGTCCGTGGTCTACCTCTACCTTCTTGGAGTTACCATCTAGACCTGCCTCTGTCTCTTGCTGTCCCAGTGCGGGAATCCCATCACGCACCCACTACCACGACTGCCCAGTACATTCCACATAGGAATTACTACAGAACCCGTTAAAGTCGACAGGATGACTGAGGACAGCAACATGCAGAGGATGACGGAGGCCGAAGACGAGTACTTCGCGGATGCCCTCACCAACATGCAGCTCCACTACGAAGACCGAGTAAGCCACCTAACAGACGCCATTCGGGGACTAGCCGTGTCTCGTGCCGAGGAGGTCATCATCGCCCCCATCGACATCTCCTGCGCCACGAACAGACAGACAAGATTCATCTAGAAATCCTGAAATTGCCCCGCCAACCAGCATCGACGATGTCCCATGGCAACCATCGCAAAAAATGACCACCAGGCCCCATCAGCGGGACAACAACTAAAGACCAAGTTTCCTGACTGAACAATCCTCAAAACTGTGAGTTTTAAAACAACTTGATTCTCCATAAATTTAATGTTTATTTTTACACTAATCATTTTAAATCATATTTTGCATTTTTATAACATTTCAATTCAAATTTTAAATCTTGTACACCCTCATTTATCAATTTTTACTTTATTTTAAGCAACTTTTAAATTTTAATTCATTAATTTCAATTTTACATAAAAAATCATATTAGAATCATATTTTCTAAACTTATTTGTGTTTTTTTTAATACCTTATTTATAGCCATAATTTTAATATTTAAATTTATTACGCTCTTTATTTTTGACCTATTACTATTTCAATTGATATTTCTCAATATTTAAAAGTTTTTAAAACTAGTCCTAGATTTGTATTTTTATAAATATCAATTTTAAATTATCTCATCTCAAAATGTGCCTCCCATTTTCTCCACAATTACAAATACAACTATAAATTACAATATTATAATGAAGAGGTCCCCATCATCTCTAAAAGCGATCCTGTACATGACACCATGTGAGACGCCATCTTGGCCTCCAAAAAGGACAATTAAATCCCTAAAACGGCGTCCATCGCCACGACAATTTTCCAATCTTCATCCCAACGACAAACAAATCAAGGACGCACTGATCTCCCCCTAATTGTTTTTTTTTTTCTACTTCGTCTTTCCCTCCCTACTTCTAAAGGGGTGGAATGACCTTGTACTCACCATTAGCAGATAGCCCTTCCTACTTCAACACTCTTACCTGTCAATCATTCAATTATAGGCCTTCCATACTTCTCTCGTCTCTTGATCATTTTCCATTGGCCTTCTATGCCTTCGTTCTAACCACCCCTCGTCCATCGCAGAGTTCCTGTTTGCCAACTTTTTTTTATTTACACCCAGGTCGCCATGCCAGCATTCTTTATTTCATTCTTTTTTCCTCAAACTCGGGTTCAATCAATCAATGGCAATAGTCGAGCCCTGTTTTCACAATCTACCTCCACCCTCTAACCTCTTCAGCGGTTCCTGAGACTCCTGCTCGTCAACATTTTTAAATTTTTATTTTTTAATGATTCATCGACCTGGTACACTCTTCCTCCCTATGTTAACTCCCCACGGAGAGCTTGGGTAACCAGCGAGATTTTTTTTTCTCTAACACTCGACCCAGGCCATCATCAGCACGATGCGCCCACTCATTTTTCGTTTAATTTTATTTTTCATCTGGTCGAGCTCAATCACCGACAGCAGCGCAGCTCTTAAGACACCATCGCTTTTTAACCTCTCTCAGAAGAATTTTCTTTCCCATATTCTCCCATTAACTACCTCTCCTTCGATCTTCGCGCCTTTTGCCTATCTGATCTAATGCTACTTACAGAGCATCTTGGGATTGCTGAACCCTGAAAACAATACTTCGCTTCTAAGCTCGTATTGCAGGGCAAGACTCCTGAGATGTCCTTTGCAGAAACCAATTCAGACCTTCTTCCTCTATTCCTCACTGCGTCACTACCTATCGCAACCCTTTTGCTTAAGCCAATTTTCTTTTATATTTTATTTTACTTTAATTATCTCTACTTCTCCTCCTTCCTGTATTACATCCCTGAAACTATGTTGTAAATATTCAAGGCACCTTAAGTAACAAAAAACTGTAACTAGTATACCAACTTTCCCAAATATTTACTTTCACTATAGTGTGTGTTTACTTTAAATTTATCCTTCCTATTTACTCCTCTTATATATTTTTTGTAGTTTTATAATATTATATCAGTGTGTCACCATTACTCCCCTTTATCTTTATTTTTATTCTAGTAACTAATTTTTTTGTGCCCCAAATTATTTCCCATTTAATAGGTTTGCTAGCTTTTCTCTCATTTATTTGTAAATAGACTTAGTTTTACTAGTTTTGTGGTGTTGGACTTTGTTTTTTAACTTACAGATGTAGATAAAACATTTCAATATTAATCGATAATATCATTTTGTTTATTAACCCTCAACATTAATGACATCAACTACCAATCAGCCCTTTATATATTATTACCTTTAATTTTTTTATATTTTTTTCTCATCATGTTTAGACTTAGAATTTTACAACTTCAACTATTTTAGGCACCATTTTAAAAAACCTACACCTAACAATATTTATAATATTTCTTAAATAGTTAAAACATTTATCATTTTATTTTTTCTAATAGATTTTCAAAATGTTATTTTTGACGCTTCCCTTACATCCTCTAACTCTATCCCATGAACCTTTCCTCCCAACTTTTCATACCCATCAAGAGATTATTGTTCGTCAGCCATTTTCTTTTTTTTTTTTATTGATTAAACTAACTAGAAGACCCTTCCTCGCTGTACATTTCCCAACAGTGAGCTCAGGAGACCCAGTTAGTTTTTTTTTTCTCTCATCGTCCGGCTCATCATTTTTTCATCTTTCAACTTTTTTTTTTCACCACACAAGCCGGACACAATCAAAATTGACAGCAATAATTCTCTTACATCCACCTCTCCTTTTCCACATCCTTCAAACCTCCAACTACCTTCCAAGGGATTCCAGTTCGCCGAACATTTTTGTTTTTTTTTCATTGATTAATCCGACTGGAACAAACCTTCCTCGTTATACCCATTCCCAATAATGAGTTCAGGATATCCAGCGCGAACTTTTTATTTTTTTTTTCTCATCGCCCGACTCATCATTTCAATTCACCATTTTTTCAAACTTTCACTTTTTTTGTCATCATTCAACCGGGCATAATCATTATGGACAACAGGGATCCCTCTTACCTCTACCTCTCCCTTTTACCTCCATCAATCTTCCCACCTCTTTTCACTGTCTGAGCTATTGATGCAGACGGAATATCTTGAGCCTTCTGTTAATGAAAACAATGCCTCACTCAAACAAGTTCGCATTGCATTGCAGAATGCTTGGGATACTACTTTGCAGAAACATGCTCAGATATACCCCTATCCCCTTTTCAACCTTAGCGTCACATTATACGTTCAGTCAATAAACTAACTTCATTTTTTTTTCTCCTCTCATCTTTAATGCCATAAGATATTATTTTCCTTGTACGATTCATTTTACGATATTTACCATTTTGTATTATATGCTTTCTCTTAATCTTTTATCATTCATTTTGTACGTTTTTATTTTTATAACCTTGATTTTTATTTCATTGATACACCACCATTACAACATCTTTCTCTGTTTAACTTGTAGCTTAATAATAATTTTAACTAATTTGTATACAAATTATTTCTTTTATTTTTTTATAATAGGTTTGTTAGGTTATCATTCATTACATGTCATTCCCCCAACCAAACCTTCATCACCGGGGACACATTCTGTAGTATATTTTGACATAGATAAATCATAACCTTCTTCTAATATTTATTATCCCCATATCTATATAAAAATGTATCGATCTTGTAAAAATAGTGACAAATAAAATAAAGGGGTAAAGGTAGACCAAGACGACACCATGGACCAGACGACAAAGACCAGACGTGATAAACAACCCGGCGCCTAACAGGTGTTTATGATAATGAGTTCAATCCCCCCGTCAGCAGGTGGCCGAACAGGTGTCCGGCCAGGTGGCGTGATTTATGGGAGCCAATCAAAACGCGCCACCACATGCGTGAGTCCGAGTATATAAAGCCCCCCAAGATGGGACAGTTTAGTTGGTTAGTTGATAGTTGTTTAGTTAGTTGTTTTCAGAGCGACGCCGTCATACGGTCGGGTCTCTCACCCCTATCCGCGATGTAGGCATCCGCGGCGCCCGTGGTCCGACTTGCCTTCGTCCGTGGTCTACCTCTACCTTCTTGGAGTTACCATCTAGACCTGCCTCTGTCTCTTGCTGTCCCAGTGCGGGAATCCCATCACGCACCCACTACCACGACTGCCCAGTACATTCCACATCGGGATTACTACATATATATTCCCCCGAGTCCAATTTCCTTCATACTCAAAGTACATCAATAATAAATAGTAGAAGTGTCATAGAATAGCAATACAGAAGTAACACATAAACATAGGCAAAGATTGTATTATATTAGTGTTTAGGTATTTGATTTAATTATTATTTTTTTGCAATCCATTTAGTTGTTTCAAAATCAATATAGTTTAATAGATGGCAGCTTTTCCACCCAACCCCCGAGGTACCCGCCCCAGCGCATTAACCCTTGAAATTGACCGAGTTGAGTGAGTAACTGCGATGAATCTTGACTGAGATGCCCATATTCTCAGTAAGAATGAGAAAAAATAGGTTTATAGAAAAAATCAATCCAAAATACTGACATGTAAATATTTTTCTGCAAAATTTAAAAGAGCACATGGAAATTAGGGAAAAATATGTGTTAGCTGATGACTGCGACAGCATTTTAAACGATCTTTCTAAAAAAAGAGAATTAATAAAAAACAAAGGCCAGAAAAAAATTAATAAAAATATGAAAGCCATTATCTACACACAGTAACGCTAATTTTGTAAAGTTTTTTTAAATTGCATTGTGTGCACTTACCGGAATTTAGTAAATTTCTCTCTCAATACTCAATACTTTTGTAAAAAAAAGTAACCTCGGTGTAGTTTTGCGAGTGTAGGGTAACTTCCCTTTACGTTCGAAAGCTAAAATTAAAAACAACCGAAGACCGTTGTTTACCGTTCGTTTATTGTTAAAAGAATGTTTTAAAACAAAAAGCACGCGACTGCCGGCGCGCGCGCGTGCCTGCCGGCGAGAACACTAGCACGTGACTTACTGTGCGCGCGCCTGCCTGCCAGCGAGAGCAGTTTCACGCGACCGCCCTCCAGCGAGAGAATCTTTTTCTTAATTACAATGCAAATCCTTAACTATATTTACAGGTTTCTATTTTATAACTATTTCACATATTTATACTCGGTATGAAAAGATATTTCAAAAAAAGTACGCAAGCAACTTGAAAAAAATGCAGAACGCTCATTGGTCGCTTAATTGGCCTGGTGTTGTTACTTCGCCTCGTATTTACTCAGCGTAAAAAATAGTTCTTCAAATGAAAAAAAAAATAATTAGCCATACATACTAATCAAAATATAGCCGAAAAAGTTTATCGCGAAACAGACAACAGACATTGGGTTTTATATATAGGTTTTAACTTTTAATTAGACATTTTAAATTTATATTTAGACAGCTTTCATTATAATTTAGAGATTTTGACTTTTTAAATATAATATTTATTTAAGATACTTTTAAACACAACTATGAAAAAATTAAATATAATATTAAAATATTATCGTCTTGTTTCTACTAATGTTTAAAATGAATAGAGGCTCGTATCAAGCAATATCAAAAGGAAAACAGGAAACTTTAAACAAGTTGGTATGCTTACAAAACGAAACTATGCAAAAGTTTCTAAGTTATTGAACATCAATATAGTTCTGCTATGCAAAATTATAAAAAAAAAGAAGGTTAATTAAAATTAATAAAGAAAGGAGGATTTAGACAGAAAAATTCATTAAGTGAAACGTATATACAAAATAATTCTAGTATAACCTTTTAAAAAATTAAGAGATAAATTGAAAAATATTTTAAATCTAGAATATCGCGAACAACAATAATCAATGCAATAGTAACTCTGATAAAAAATAACTCTAAAAAAGCATCTATTGAGTTTATCAACATAAAATCAGATGTAACTAAGCGAAAAATAAAATAAGATGTGGAATTGTTTATTAATAATTCACCTTATTTAAAGATTATGTCAAATATCTCTATTTCCATTTCAAGCCCTTCTTTCTCATAATAAAAACTCGATTCAATATATTTAGTTGTTTCAAAAATGCTCCTAATTAAGGAATATATAGAAAAATCCATGTGTCTAAATTAGAATGAAAAATGTCTATATTAAAATTGAAAATGTCTAAATATATATTTAAAATGTTCAATTAAAAGTTAAAAACCTATATATAGATTTATAAACGTAAATAAATATTGTTATATACGTGTAAATATTTTTTTTTAAAACACATTTATTAAATTTTAAATAAACTATATGATTTGAAAATATAGCAATCCATAAATAAATCTTTAATTAAAAAGCATATATTGGATCAAATGATATTTTGATTCAATATATGCCTTTTTAATTAAAAATTATAAGGCGTTTTCTTTTGCGCGCGCGAAATAAGGCAAATAAAGAATATATAGAAAATGTGTCTAAATTAAAATGATAAATGTATTAATTAAAATTGAAAATGTTTAATTTAAAATGAAGAAAATTTGCAAATAAAATTGCAACGAATATTTATTTAAAATCAAATTCAAACCAAAAACTTTTCCGGTAGTATAATAAACAACTTATCCCCTACAATATGGAATATTATTCTAAACGATTTATTGGATAACTATTCAGAATCAAACAGTGAAATCATTGCTTATACGGATGATATAACTGTGATATGTCGGGGAAACAATTTGACAGAACTTCGGAATACAACAGGAAAGGTCATGGGGTGAATATTAGACTGGTGTGGGTTCAATAAGTTGACCGTATCTCTCTGAAGAGAAAACGAAAATCTTATACTTGTTTAAAAGCAAAATAGCTGCAAAAATTCCTAACACTATCACTGCCAATCGGGTGGAAAAACTGAAGATTATGGGAATAACTTTCAAAAATCATAGAAATAAAAACAAATTGGATTTTGTGCCTCATATTGAGGAGATTAGTACTAAAACAAATAGAGCTAGTGGATACCTAATTGGATTAACCGGGAAAGCATGGGGACTGGACAGTAAAAGAAGAATAGTATTCTATAAGACACTGTTTCGAAGTTCACTAATTTATGGTTCCACGATCTGGTACAACTTTACACCCAAAAAAAGTCAAAGATAAATTAAACTCTCTGCGCGCGCAGTACAAAATTTTGAAGCACAGTAAACAGGTTTATAATTCAACATCTTCAAACTGTACTCATATTGTTGCTAGAACAGCAAAGCCCACGGATTTTATTGAAACAAATATACTAAAAATAAATATTGGATACAAAAAATCAGATTCAACTAAAAGAAAAATTATATCTAATTTTATAAACCAGAAATTTGAGGAATACTATGGAGGTGCCAATGATAATTTCAAGGGATTCTTTGATACTTCAAGAATTCCTAACTATGTTCAACCCAACTTCTATAACGTTCAATTTTTTTACAGGACATGGTGACTTCAACACATATTTGTTTAGAATTGGCAAAATTGGTTCACCTGCATGCACTTGTGGAAACGAAAAACAAACCCCTGAACACCTTCTGATAAACTGTCCATTAACTCCTGATCTAAGGGAAGAAAACCAACTTTACCTGACTAATACAAAACAAGTTGCTCGCAATAAAGACCAATGCATTAAGTTTAATAGATTCTGCAGGATGTATATTTCAAGGCGAAAGTGTTGACTGTACATATTTCAAGCAACTATTTCTAATTGCTATATGCAAAATTTGATATCGAACTTTTAATTTTCATGATTCCTAATGTTAAATTGTGTTAATTGTATATAATTTATGATATACACGCAATTATCCTAATTGTGAATATAGCGTGTCTCTTCCAACTGTTGAATAAATAAATAAATAATAAACAACTTCCTAACGTTTTAAGGTGATTGGATGTATAGGTTTTGGATCAATCGAGTACAGACAGACATTCAATTTTATATAAATAGATTCAAAGCTGATATTTTAAAAGATAATAAACAAATGTATTATATATATATATAGTCACGACCGTCTTTCCTCAATTCCTCATTCCTCATCGGCCGCTGTCACGGATGCGCGCGCACAGGGAGGTCACGTGCTCGCCGGCAGCCAACGGGCGCGCGCCGCCGGCATTACGTCATAGATTATAAACACGAGGTAATAAGGCCAAATAAAAAAATAGTGTGTGATAAGGCACAATTTGGATTATAGATTATAAACACAAGGTAATAAGACCTAATCCAAATAAATAAATAGTGTGTGATAAGGCACAATTTGGATTATCTATATATATAAAATTGAATGTCTGTCTGTCTGTACTCTATAGATTCAAAAACCATACATCCAATCGCCGTGAAATTTTGGGATATTATTAGGTATATCACCGGGAAGGTTTTTGAAAAATAATTTCATGAATATCTTGAATATCCTTAGAGTTATTTGCAGATTTGTATATTTAACTCGCAAGCAGCGCCCCCATTGTGACGATGTTAACAAGTTTTCTTATCACTAAGTTTGTTATCTTAAATATTATTTATCAAAAGTAAGATTATCTCAGGATGACACGGCAATTTATTTGAGACAAGAATAATGATACAATTCCAAGGCGAAGATACTATTCCTTTAACTTCCAATTACCGAGGGAACCAATTAATATTGATTTTATTCAACTTATCGAGTATTTTTCAAGGGACCGGGAAAAAATGTTCACTAGATAAAACGATGATTTTGTAATGTAGAAAATTAGGAAAGACAGAATTCAGGATGACACGGCACACAGGGACCGGGAAAAAATGTTCACTTTATCGAGAGATTCAAATTTACGAGTTTCAAATTATCAAAATATGTCTTCTTTTTTTAAATAAGTTTATAGAGAATTGTTTTAACAAATGTTCGTTAGACAAACCTTTACTCGGGTAAAAACCCGGGCGAAGCCGGGCACATCCGCTAGTAGATTATAAACACAAGGTAATAAGACCAAATCTAATGATAAGGCAAAATTTGGAATATAGATTAGAAACAGAAGGTAATAAGACCAAATCTAATGATAAGGTACAATTTGGAATATAGATTAGAAACAGAAGGTAATAAGACCAAATCTAATGATAAGGCACAATTTGGAATATAGATTAGAAACAGAAGGTAATAAGACCAAATCTGATGATAAGGTACAATTTGGAATATAGATTAGAAACAGAAGGTAATAAGACCAAATCTAATGATACGGCACAATTTGGAATATAGATTAGAAACAGAAGGTAATAAGACCAAATCTAATGATAAGGTACAATTTGGATTATAGATTAGAAACAGAAGGTAATAAGACCAAATCTAATTATAAGGCACAATTTGGAATATAGATTAGAAACAGAAGGTAATAAGACCAAATCTAATGATGAGGCACAATTTGGAATATAGATTAGAAACAGAAGGTAATAAGACCAAATCTAATGAAAAGGTACAATTTGGAATATAGATTAGAAACAGAAGGTAATAAGATCAAATCTAATGATAAGGCACAATTTGGAATATAGATTAGAAACAGAAGGTAATAAGACCAAATCTAATGATAAGGCACAATTTGGATTATAGATTAGAAGGTAATAAGACCAAATCTACTGATAAGGTACAATTTGGAATATTTAGATTATAAACACAAGGTAATAAGACCAAATCTAATGATAAGGCAAAATTTGGAATATAGATTAGAAACAGAAGGTAATAAGACCAAATCTAATGATAAGGCACAATTTGGAATTAATATATATAGTCACGACCGTCTTTCCTCAATTCCTCATCGGCCGTTGTCACGGATGCGCGCGCACAGGGAGGTCACGTGCTCGCCGACAGCCAACGGGCGCGCGCCGCCGGCATTACGTCATAGATTATAAACACAAGGTAATAAGGCCAAATAAAAAAATAGTGTGTGATAAGGCACAATTTGGATTATAGATTATAAACACAAGGTAATAAGGCCAAATAAAAAAATAGTGTGTGATAAGGCACAATTTGGATTATAGATTATAAACACAAGGTAATAAGACCAAATCTAATGATAAGGCAAAATTTGGAATATAGATTAGAAACAGAAGGTAATAAGACCAAATCTAATGATAAGGCACAATTTGGAATATAGAATAAAAACAGAAGGTAATAAGACCAAATCTAATGATAAGGCACAATTTGGAATATAGATTAGAAACAGAAGGTAATAAGACCAAATCTAATGATAAGATACAATTTGGATTATAAATTAGAAACAGAAGGTAATAAGACCAAATCTAATTATAAGGCACAATTTGGAATATAGATTAGAAACAGAAGGTAACAAGACCAAATCTAATGATAAGGCACAATTTGGAATATAGATTAGAAACAGAAGGTAATAAGACCAAATCTAATGATAAGGCACAATTTGGAATATAGATTAGAAACAGAAGGTAATAAGACCAAATCTAATGAAAAGGTACAATTTGGAATATAGATTAGAAACAGAAGGTAATAAGATCAAATCTAATGATAAGGCACAATTTGGAATATAGATTAGAAACAGAAGGTAATAAGACTAAATCTGATGATAAGGCACAATTTGGATTATAGATTAGAAGGTAATAAGACCAAATCTACTGATAAGGTACAATTTGGAATATTAATACATAGAGTCAAGACCGTCTTTCCTCATCGGCCGGCCGCCTCTGTCACGGATGCGCGCGCACATAGAGGTCACGTGCTCGCCGGCAGCCAATAAAAAAAAAAAAAAAAAACTTCCTCGAGCCGGATTTGAACCAGCGACCTAAGGATCCCCGTTGTAACATCTACAGTCCTCCGCTCTGCCAACTGAGCTATCGAGGGATACAAACTGTATGAATAAGTTTACCTTATAAAGTCAACTAGTCCTATTTCTACACAAAATGTATCCTATATATAGTCACGAGCGTCTTTCCACCGTCATCGGCCGCCTCTGTCACGGATGGCCATTGGACGGCTACGATCACGTGTCATCGTTGGCGCGCCGGTGACCTTGAGTGACGTAATGCCCCCCCCCCCCCCCCTCCCCTCCGCCGGCGGCGCGCGCCCGTTGGCTGCCGGCGAGCACGTACATAGGCAGATAAAGCACATAGGCTATAGTTATTAACTAATATATGCATTTATTTAAGGCGCCAATTTATAATTGTAACAAATAGTATTTGAATAAAAACATTCAATCGGGTATAACACGGGCGTTGCCCGGGTCATTCGGCTAGTTTATTTACAAAAGGGAGATATATTTCTAACATAAATTAAACTTTATTTTTAGCGTGTAACAAGTAAGGTCGTGGGTAAACCTCGTAGAGTGCGCGCTCTGTGCGCATGCGCCTCTGATACACCTGTATTAATGAATGTATTTGACAGTACAGCCGTTCTTGACGCGGTAGAACGGGATAAAAAAAGTATCCCATTGTCCGTCTGCTGGTTCTAAGCTACCTCCCCACCAAATTTCATCCATATCAGTTGAGCCGTTTTTGAGTTATAAATAGTGTAACAATTTTCACGACTTTCTTTTATTTATATAGACTTGCGAATGTACCCGGCTTTGCCCGGTTTTTACCTGAGTAAAGGTTTATCTAACGAACATTTGTTCAAACAATTCTAGCAAACATCCAATCCCTACTGAATCTATACTTGGCAAGATTATGTTTGATTATTTGCTCCACCTAGCTGTACCCGTTCAAACGTTGCTGTCTTTGAACAAAAAGGCAATTTTGATACCTAAAACATAATTTATTTAAAAAAAACGACATGGGATATCATTTAAGAAATCTGCGGAGAGAGCGCCAACGTGGAGATTTCCATTTGTTCGCAAAGGATTGACGACCCAAACCAACTTTTGAAGGGCTATGACCTATGGCTATAATCTGATTTCTACTAACTCGTAAATGAATAGAGGTTCGTATCAAGCAATATCAAAGGGAAAACAGGAAATTTTATCAAGTTGGTATGCCTCCAGGACGAAACTATGCAAAAGCTTCTTGAACATCAATTATAATTCTGCTAATTAAAATTTGAAAAATAGAAGGCTAATTAAAAAATTAAGAAAGAAAGGAGGATTTAGTCAGAAAAAGAAATGTCATTAAGCGATGTAGATTTTACTTTGAAAAGTATATACAAAATAATTCAAGTATAACTTTTTAGAAAATTAAGAGACAATTCGAAAAATATTTTAAATTTAGAAGGGTCGCAAACAACAATTATCAATGCAAAATAAAAGAGTTTAAAATAACTCTGAAAAAGTCATCTATTGAGTTAATTCACATAAAATCAGATGAAACTAAGTGAATAAGAAAATGAGAATTTTAAAAATAAAAAAAAAATAATAATAATTTTCATAGCTGTACTTATTCAGCAGATCGACATTTTAAACCATATTTGAACTTCAATGGCAGCAGGAGAGTGTGAAAAAAAAAATTGTCGGCCTACTTCAAAAGCGCGTCGCGAGTGCTGACGTAACACTTTTGGTTAAGGTTTCACTTTGCTGCCTGGCCTCTCTCACGTCACTGGTACGTTTTTGTGGAATCCTTTAAAACTTGTTTTTCAATTATTTATCCATATTTAATTTTTCAATTTATAATATATTGAAATTTTAATATATAGGTTTAATTTTAGAGCTTTTTTTCTCTGAAAATGGCTGGTAAAATGGTGCTATATTTGCCCTTGTGCCAAGAACTGCATGTCAACCATGACTTGCTGTAAATGCAATAAGACCATTTGCAAAGATGATTCAAACTAAATTTGCCAAAAATGCCAGTGAATATTGGCGATTTATTAGATATAAAAGAATTTGTGCAAAGCCTGCGAATATCTTTGCTTTCTCACAAGTTTTTATATTTTGATGCATGACTTGGTAATTATGAAATAAAATTTTACACTTTGCTATCAAATTAATTCTTATTGTCTATATACAAAGGTAAAATACAATTTTTATTTTTGAAAAATAATTTTATCATTCTTTATCATCATAAAGGTCGAGCTCGGGAAGCTCGGCGCAAGTACCTACGTTCTAAAAACGGCCGCGTTAATTAAGGGTTAATAATTCACCTGATTTAAAAATGATGTCAAAAATCGCTATTTCCATTTCTAGCGCTTCTTTCGTATAATAAAAACTCTATTTGATATTATTCAGTTGTTTTAAAGTGTTCTTGAATAAAGAATATATAGAACAACAACAAAAGCCTTTATTAGGCACACGTGCCAAACAGGATTCTCCCGGAAGGACAAAATAAATAAATAACAAATTAGCATCATAGTTATATACAAATATTGGGTATTGACCTCGACCAATTATCGAGTTGGATCCGGTGTCTGTGCTAAATATTTTGATTGAGCTGATTTCCAGTATTTATAAAAAGCGAATGGAAAGGGTCTGGATTTTACGACTTTTGCCATTAAAACATAAGGCGAATTGCTATTGTAGCCGGTCTCTTGACGAAGAATTTCTCTCTCTTCTTCCATTGCCGTACAGTAGAACATGTAGTGTGGAAAATCGAGACTAAATTCACCGTTGCATAAGGTGCATTTTATGGTCTTAGTTTTCAAAAGTGAAACATGATTAATTCTCTGTACTGCAAAAAGGCTTCTTACTTGTTCAATGATTCTCTTTAGTGAGAGTAGAGCACTGATTTTCTTATTCTTACATAATCCAGCTGCAAGGACTGATCGGTTGCCGTTCTAATAATTAGGGGGATGTGAATAAAGAATATATAGAAATGTCCATGTCTCTAAATTAAAATTTAAAATGTCTAAATAAAAATGAAAGTGTTTAATTTAAAATGAAAGTGTGTAAATTAAAATGAAAAATAAAAAAATATTATAATACCTATTTAAATTTTGAACCTACATATAGATTTATAAACGTATATAATTGTTATATATGTTTAAATTAAAAAGGAAAGAAAAAAATAAAAGATAAAAAGATCAGGTGTTGAAATCAATATTAAAAATGGCATATGGTCGCAGTGGTTCAGCCTACTCCACGCTGACGAGCGCCAAAAGCGCGAAACGCGTTCGTGGATGGCTTTTCTTGATTTATCAAGAAATTGGGTTGGCCAAATATCAGGGAACAGGCTAAATCAATGTTTAGTTGATTTCTGTTCCACCAGATGGCGCTCTGCCTTCTGTAAAGCACATGTGCTCCTGGTCAGGATATGCCATTTTTAATATATGTTTAAATATATTTTTGAAACAAAATATTTTTGAAAAGATTTATTAAATTTTTAAAATAAGATGTTTTATTTTGGTATATTTAAAGCTGATATTTTAAACAAAATACACAATGTATTTATTTACAAAAAGGAGAAATATTTCTAACATGAATTAAACTTTATTATTTAGCATACAACCGTAAGCTCGTGGGTAAGCCTCGTTGAGTGTCGCTCGCGCATGCGCTTCTGATACACCTGTATAAATGAATGTATTTGGCAGCTCAGCCGTTCTTGACGCGGTAGAACGGGATAAAAAGTATCCATGTCCGTCTGCTTGTTCTAAGCTACCTCCTCACCAAATTTCATCCAAATCGGTTCAGTCGTTCTTGAGTTATAAATTGTTTTTTTTTAAAACATTTTTCACGACTTTCTTTATATATATAGACTAGCGGATGTGTACCCGGCTTCGCCCGGGTTTTATCCGAGTGAAAGTTTGCCTAACGAATATTATATATTATGAAGTATAATAAACAATGTTAAATATTAGTTTTAATTATTAATCAAGATTGTGTGTGAATATGTGAGAAAGATGTAATATCGTTGTTGTTTTCTTGGCCGACTGTTTTACATATGGTGTTATCTTAAAATTGCTTGTTTTGAATATTTTTTTAGATTGAGATTATTAGCTAGTATGTAAAAAAATTAACTCTGTTGATTTTTTTTTTGTATTTATATATAAATAAAATTAACTCTGTTGATTTTTTTGTATTTAATCGATAACAGCGAAGTTACGCATGTTAATGTTAGGAAAAATATTTTAATGTTAAGCAAAGCCTGCTCCATCTCGTTTTACATAAATGTTGAAAATTTGGTCGAAATTGATGCATTGTAACGAAAGTTTTTAGCGAACAACACTTATGAAATTTGCATTTTATTAATATAGATTTATTAATTATAAGCGCATATATTTATATTAAACTTTATTAACATCATGAAACGCGATATCCCAAACTCAGGGATATTTGCGTCAACAACTTTCACTGCATCACAGCAGTTCGGCTATATACAATCCTGTTCAATTCATTATTTTACATAAATTAACTAAAGAAAATTGTCCAAAGAGAAAAACAAACAACAAAGCAAAACACACAGAGCTAGCATCGCAGTTTTTTTTTTTTTTTCTAAGATTCCTTCTCTTTTTTCCAATTTAAGAGAAAGTTGTATATATATTTACAAAATTGATCAAAATTTTTATACTTTTCTTTTTTGTCTACAAATTCATCAAGCTGTCCAATACGACCAAATCTATTTTCCCTAAAATCCCGGAAAATTGGGCACTCCAGAAGTAGATGTCTCGCGTCTTGAATTTCATCTCCGCAGAAGCATCCTGGTTCCTTCACCGCGCCGATAGTTGCCAAAAATTTCCCAAAATTGCCATGATCTGTAATGAATTGGATATTATAAAAATTTGGACGGAAAAATCTTGGAATTACAAATACGAAAAAGCTTCTGAAAATTTGATTAGTATTATCAAAAATTTCCTTCATTTTTGCGTGTAAGAATGATTTGACTATACTTGGAGCATGGGGCTCGTAAGTAATTAGATCTTCAATGGACAGTTGAGCTAGATCAAATTTGATTATTCTGGATTCTATATAGTCTGTTAGGAGTGGAATTTTTGCCAAGCTATGTACACAGTTTGATGAAGTGGTTTTGTATGCTCTAACTGCCCATAAAATGATCTGGTACTGCATGGAGTTCAGTTTTTGTTTACAACGATTGTTTAAATATTTGAACCAAATTTCAGAACCGTATGTATGTACAGGCCTAATGATTGTTTTTAATAAAGTTAACCTCTTTTGAGTATCTAAACCCCACATATTGCCACTTAGTGAACATAATAAAATTTTTATACGTCCTGCCTTACACAGAATATCATTTACATGCGGTGTAAAGTTAACTTTGTTTTTCCATTTATGATTTGAAAATTTCATTACCAGAATTTTTACTTGCTTGACCGGCATTATTATATTGTTATTAACCTTAATAGGTATTTTTTGTCTGTTATGTAGGTATAGCATATTAGTTTTCTCTGTACTGATCGTTAATTTATTTCTATTACACCATTGGATCACATAATTTAAGGTGTATTCACTTGCGGTTTTTAATCCTTCAATAGTCTTATTCCAGCAAATTATTGTAACGTCGTCTGCATAACATATAATATCGGCATTCATTGAATCAAAATTTATCAACAAATCATTTAGCAAAATATTCCATAGAAGTGGTGATAAAGGTCAACCCTGTGGACATCCTTTAGTTAGTTTCTTATAAAAAGTTTCTGATTCGTATGTAAATTTCACCTCCCTTTCATTATTCAAATAAGATTTTATGATCAGTATTAAATCTGAGGGAACATCATCATTATCCATTCTTTTTATAATAGCAGGCCACCATGCATTGTCGAATGCACCCGCAATATCTATAGCTATCAAGGAAGTCTATTCTTTTTGTTTATGTTTCAATATAGTTTCTATAATTTTATCCATTCCAGTAATTGTTGATCTAGATTTCATAAAACAATGCTGCCTTGAGCTCATTAAATTATTCTCTAAATAATAGTTACTTAATATTTATTTTTTATTATATTCTCAAATGTTTTAGAAAGATTAGATGTCAATGATATAGGTCTATAACTTTTATTTACTTCATAATTCGTTTTGCCTGGTTTTGGAATTATTTTTAAGAATGATTTTTTCCATTCATCCGGATAATATCCCATTTCTATACATTTATTGAATAATTGATGCAGAATTGGGATTATTTTTGTTTTAGCTTTGTCTAATCATATTGTTACTAATGTAATCGGGGCCCGGTGCTTTTTTAATATTTGGTTTTAAAATTGTTTCCTCTATTTCCTTAGATTCGATATAAACACTACTTTTATTTTTATATTTAGGCGCATAATTTCTAATCAAAATATGATAATCTTTATCCAAACCTCCAATATCATCCTGTAATAGATCGTTCATTAAACTTTTTATTTTGTCGATCTTTAAATGAGCTGGTAAATTATCTATTAGTGGTAATCCTAAACTTCTATTTATCGATCTCAATGACTTGAAAATCCTGTAAGCATTACCAAATGAGTTATTTGAATGACTTTCTTCTATAAAAATTCTCCAACTCGCTCTTTTTGCCTTTTTACTTTATTTAAATATTTATTTCTCATTGATTTATAGGTCTTTTCAAGGACCTTTCCATGTCGGTAATACAAATTTCTAATATAGTGGAAATCGTTTTTCATTTTCTCCAGCTTCCCATCCCACCAGTATGTATTTGTTTTATGATTTCCGCTTCTTGTCTTGACATTTAGTGACAGATAAGCTGCCTCTTTAATTATTTGTGTGAGAGTCTTTACAATGTTGTCAATATCTTTGATGTTTGACGCGTGGTTTTTATCATGGTGATAATATTATCTACGTCTTGTATTGATATTTTTTCGGTAAATTTTTTCCAATCAGCATCTTTTTCTATAAATTTCCATGTTGAGTTTTGAACTGTCCTTTGCCTGTTAAAATTATGATAAATGTCAAAGATTATTCCTACGTGATCTGAAATGTGCGTCAATATAGTCGTCTTCCAGTTTTGTACCAAACTTATTGATTTTTTGTTTGAAATCGTAAGATCTATAAAGCTAGAATTTCGGCAGGTGGGTATCATAAGATTATGAATAAATAGGCTATGTTCATCTATGATGGAGTGGAGTTTGAAACCATTGGAGTTTGTTGTCGGATCAAACCAGACTGGGTGTCTAGAATTGAAGTCACCACATAGTATAATAGGTTGTTGATTGTAGGTCTCCAGAAGCTCTTGGATAAATTTTCGATGAGTGTCATTAAATCTATGTGATGTATATAAAAGTTTGCAATAACAGTATTTGATTTTGCTGAATTTAAAGAAGTGGTTGTACAAAAGGAATTTGTGATTTATTGATTTTATTAAATTTTAAGATCAAAGAACTTGCGCATAAAATTAAATCCAAAAGACAAAAAACCTCTCGCAATCAGTATCTTTTATTATTACAAATAACGGACGCTAGCTTTCGAACAATTAGTTCTTCAACGGGCGTTCTTACAAAACGAAATCAGATTCTTATTAATATATATATGTGATGATTTAAGACCATGGAATTGTTGTAAATAGTCTAGATATCCACTACCACATGTTCCACCCCATGACTGTATATAACTTCTTATGTACTGCACATAGAAAACCTCAACTAACATCAATCTGTACCGCGTAAGGATCTAATAAAGTATTGCAACTGCACAGATAGAAGGAATGGAGAGAGACAGGAGAAAGTTAAGGTTAAAACAAATCAGGCTTAGAGGATCGTAGAAGTCAAACCTAAGAGGTAGGCCTAGAAGAGAACATAATTATTAATAACGCCACAGTTAACCTTCTGACCCCGGACACCCTGCGAGCTAAGTTTAAACCAATATTTCCGGACAAGACAGGACGTATCTTGTGACCAGAAGTTATAAAAGTTTGAGAGACGCCCAATTTCCGGAACAAGACCGGACGTATTTCTTCCGTCAAAGAGATAAGCCAGGCCCAATCAGAAGACAATACCTAAGTAGGTCAACCAATAGCCCACTACCACGTGAAAAAGTCCCACCAATTAGGAAAGAATCACCTAAATAGGTCAGCCAATTAGAAAGCAGCAAGGTCGTGGTGTTAAATCACGGACCTAGAATTGTCAGTCTTCGCTTGGATTCCAACGGTAACACTTGCTCTTAAGATCTCTCTCTCTCCTCATCCCATTCCTTCTTGACGTCAGACGCTTTTAGTGGAATCTCTGTTTGTTTATTTCACCTTTGGCCCAGCTGTGTCGCCTTCCACCACGACTGCACGGTAGAGTTGACATCGAGGGTCGTCTAGCATCAGGTAACACTGGTCCCAGAGGTCCCAAGATATCACAGACTCCCCCGTACCGAAGAGTCGACAGGATAGTGGACGCCAAGGTACAAGTAAGCAAATAGACCACTGTCTGTACAAAAAGATGGAACAGGGAAGAGAGGAGAATCCAAAGGAACCAATGGAGTCCGATCCCGACTCCGAAAGTGGCGGAAGCCCCACTTTTCCGAAGAAAGAAACCACCCTCGGTAAGACGCAGGAAATCGCCCCCGGCCAGGAAGACGTCACACCCCCGCCGCCGGTGTCAGATGTCCTGGGGAGTTTAGCCAGGACGATATATCAGCTCTCCTCGGCGACAGGACTTTCGCGAGATGTGGAGCTATCGCGTTACGATGGTTCGTACGAGGCGCAGAGCTTCTTCGACAACTACGACGCCCAAGCTGATCTGGCCCAACTACACTACCCCGAAAGACTGAGAAGGCTTCCCAACCTCCTACAAGGTAAGGCCCTGCACTACTTTCGCAGCCTAAAATTAGACAAATTATATTACGTTGACGCAAGGCAGGCCCTGATAGACCTCTTTCCTGAAACCACAAACGCGTCATTTGCCCAATTCTTGGCCATTAAGTTGACAGATCGCTCCTCGTTAGAGGAATATTATCAAAAAAAGACGGTGTGTGGTCTACAGCTGAACCTTCCCCACAAAATCCTTTTAGAATCCCTGACTGATGGGTTACCCGTCGCTGATCAGCGCATTGTCGCTGCCGTGCAACCGAACACCCTCCAAGCGTGGTATAGTGTAGTATCGCGCGTAAGAGGAACCCACAGTGCGTCGCAAGTGTGCCAACAGACGACCAGAACAACGCCCAACCCTTCCTTCGCCCCGTCACCGAGGTACAGTGCTCCGCGACCATGGTCAGCGCGACCCAACTACTCTGACAATCCACCACCTTCATCCTGCAGGTATTGTGGCGCCATGCACTGGCACGCCCAGTGTCCCAAGCGGCCTGCACAGAGCCGTCCAAGACCTGTGTACCGAGCCACAACTTATCCGCAGCACGACAGAACTGTGTTGTCCTCTCCCGCACCCTTCCAAGTTAACAACACGCGAGCGCATGTTACCCGCTCCCCTGATCCTCTCTACACCACGAGCCCAGCGCAAGCAGTGAACCCTAGCTGTCCCATAGGTACCTCGACCACGGCACCAAAACAGGCCTGTTCCGACGCCCAAGACAGCACAACAGTAGGTTCCTCCTCACATAACTTTCGTTGAACAATTGCTCGTTCGAGCTGAACTGCCCAATAATGTAAACCTACATCTACTACTTGATACAGGGGCATCTATCGATATAATTAGTCGGAATACTTTTAAAATAATAGAAACCAATTTGCAAAAGAAAATACCTGTTCACCCATTTAACTTAACTATTAATGCCATAGCTAACAATATTTTCACCATCGGTTATATCTTTTTAAACGTAAAAATAGGTAACATAACGCAGAACCTAAAATTCCATATTATAGATGCCCCCTTGCCTTTTGGCATATTATCCCTTAACTCCATAAAAAGATTTCTACTAATTATAAACTGTCCTCAGCTACTCCTGTATCAAGATAATGTACCTCTACCAACTACCTTATACAAATTCACCTCGTGCAAGCAACACGTGTCCCATGGACAGGTTAATACAACTGTCCCATTTACTAAATCTTCCCCTCCTGGAACGGGTTGCTCACACGTGGTGAACTCCAACACTCTTATTTGGCCTCAATGTAATGTTCCTGATCCTATTTTCAACGCCTCTATGTCCTCCTCTTGCATATCTTTGGACACAAGTAACCTAGGTCACTGTCCCTATAATTTACACAAGGTACTGCATCAATTTACACCCGTTTTCGCCGCCAATAAATACGACGTCCCTAAGCTTAAAATACCTCCCGTAAAAATCAATACTACTTCGGACAAGGTAATTGCCTTACGTCCTTATCGCGTACCCCTAAAGGACCAACTTGAAATACAAACACAAATCGAACACATGCTTGAACACGGTATAATTACAACCTCAGTATCTCCCTATGCCAGTCCTATTACGCTTGTCACCAAACGTGACAAATCAAAACGCTTTTGTGTTGACTATCGTAGGATTAATGAAATCATTGCACCAGACGTCCATCCTCTCCCCTTGATAGAGAATATACTCGACAAACTCTCACGCGCCAAATATTTCTCCTCAGCCGACATATCTTCTGCCTACTGGCAGGTCGAAATAGATCCCAGTTCCCGTCACCTTTTAGCTTTCGTGACATTAGACGGGCAATACGAATTTTGTAGGCTTCCTTTTGGGATGCGCAACTCACCACAGATTTTTGAACGTGCAATAAACCAAATATTCCAAAAATATAAGTTAAACTTCATAGCCCACTATTTCGATGATTTTATTATCTTTTCGGATACCTTAGAAGAGCATATTCAACACGTAGAAAAATTCCTGGAGATCTGCCAACAGGAAAATATTAAACTAAACTATAAAAAATGTGAATTTTTGAAGACATCAATAGAATTTCTAGGATACACTGTTAAGAACGGAACTTACACACCGCAGACCCGTAACCTCGATATTATTAACGCTATCAAACCTCCCTTCAACCAAAAAACATTACAGTCCTTTTTAGGAGCCGTCAACGTATATAACAAGTTTATACCAAATTATGCCCGTCTCAGAACCTCACTCAACAATTTACTTAAAAAGGACACTAAATGGCAATGGGACGACAAATGTCAACAGGCATTCACGGCTCTCAAGGAGAGCTTAACACGTAAGCCCGTATTACATCTGTATCAGGATGGCTTACCCTGCCGCTTGTACTGTGACGCCTCCACCCAGGGAATCGCAGGAATTCTCAAACAAGTACATCCGGATGGAAAAGTTCATCCCACACAGTATTACAGTAGAGCACTACGCCCTCACGAACGCAACTATACCATTTCAGAGTTAGAATGCTTAGCGATCGTAGAAAGCATCGAAAAATTCCGCATCTATCTATCCGGTACCAAATTCACTGTCTACTCCGACCACCAAGCCCTACAATGGCTTAAAACTATTAAAAACCCGTCAGGACGACTTTTTAGGTGGAGTTTAAGACTATCCACTTACGACTATGAAATACAGTACCTCAAGGGAACCCAGCAACACGAGGCCGATTTGCTTTCTCGCAATCCATTTTGTGGATTTATCAGTGCCCGTACTATTAAGAAACACCAACCGAATATCACAGATACCAGTGTCGCTGTAGACGTCAACGGTCTACACACCATACGGCGTAAAGGTGTAAATCGAATAATAATACCCGAAGCTCTTCAACACTCGCTTATGAACCAGGTTCACAGCGAATACAACCATCCCGGTATCTCCCAAATGACTCGCCTAATCTCTACTCAGTATTACTGGAAAGGTATGGCCAAGTCCATACAAAAATTTGTAAATTCCTGTCATACCTGCCAAATCATCAAAAGACCCAAAGGTAAACCTTATGGCACCTTAGGACAAATTCCCCCACCACAACAGCCATTCGATTTAATATCAATAGATACAATAGCCGGATTTTCGAAATACGGACACTCCAAGACGTATCCCCATGTTATAGTGGACCACTTGACCAGATACGCTTGGGCATTCCCATCGAAATCTACAAGTACCTTAACGTACATCCAAACCCTAAAAAAGGTACTACAACAAGGGTCTCCAAAACGTCTACTTTCGGATAGAGCGCCCGCATTCACCTCCGAAAAATTCCGCAAATTTCTGCTATCTCGCGGTATACAACCACTGCTTACCACCAGTAACAATCCGCAAGCTAACGGATTGATAGAACGATTGAACGCCACCATCACTGGAAAACTAAGGTTACTTTATCTCGAAAACCCGAAGACATCCTGGACCAAACTAATTAAACAAGTTGTCCAAATCTATAACCAATCCCCGCACACCGTCACAGGTTTCCCACCGATCTTCTTGATGTTTAATAGCATCCCACCAGAACTAAAAACTCATTACAACCCGTCCCCCGACGTACAGAAGGCTAGGCAACTCGCCTCCAGCAGAACACAGCTTAAGCATGAAAGGGACAAACAAAGATATGATAAAGGTCATCAAGCCCCGCATTTCGAGATTGGTGACCTAGTCCTCGTAAAAAATTATAAACATCCCGATACGGGAAAATTGGCACCATACTCCACAGGTCCGTTTACAATTATAGAAATAATATCCCCAAACGTAGTCCGAATTAACAGACCCAATCGACCCCTAAATAAAGAAGATGATACAGTTCATGTGAACAAACTTAAATACTATACAGAAGATATCTTATTCCTCACGCCCCAGCCTCTAATTCCAACACCTCGCGTAACACCTGATGTCCACTTGAAAGAATTCGGCCATTTATGTCCCGCAATATTTGACGCGCAGAAATCCCGTCTTATACCCCCGACTTGCTCAGCGCCTTTTCTGCACCTTAATGCAGAGATCTTCCAATAAGTTGGAAGAAGCAAGCAGCCCCACAAAAGGCCTCCCTGACCTACATCCGGAATCGCATTAAAAATAGCTTCGCTCCCCCTCGCCCCCCCCGAGCAAACAAACAGCCGACATCTTGTTACATCCGTCGCCACCCCGTGTTATCTAATGAACTTTCGCCACCTATTAAATTAAATATTAGTGCGTGCCAAAGACAACACTTTACCTACAAAAATCACACACACCCACATAAGTTTAAAAAAACGACAACATTAGGACTCGGTGAGTTTCACAGTTGGAAACAATGTGATCCACGAGTCACGTCAAACATAAAACAAATTCGATAAGTTAGAACAACTTAGGCCAACAAGACCAAAGATATCAATCGAGGACAATTTAAAGCTCTCTCTACCCATCCAAAAAAAAAAAAAACAGGAACATTACGTTTGGCCTACAACTTTCCATTCTTTCACGATATATAATTTCTATGTATAATCTTAATTGCTCTTCTTTCTCGATGAACATTTTTTAAAATTTTTCATTTTAATAATCTTGTATATAATCATTATATAACTCTTATAATTGTTTTTTTTTTAACGTCAACCAATTAGTTTAGATTATTGTCTTTTTTTTTTTTTTTCTTTACCAAAACTTATTTACGTTTGCTTTATGACTCTATTTTATAATCAACTTTATATTTTATCTTTCATCTCATATCTAATAATCTCAAGTTTATATTTCATGTTTATATCACTAACTTGCATTTATCATTTTATATTTTCTCTCACTTTATAAATTAGATGTTATTTACATTGTTTCATCTTCCGCTACCATGTCAATGCTATCGAGTATATTACTGCTCATTTTTAATTTTCATTTAATATTTTCACTTTCTATTACCCCTTATATACTGCTGTAGTGTGTTAATCTTTGTATAATATCATCACTATTTTTACTTTTTTTTTTAAAGATTACTTTGCATTTAACTTCGCAATTCTATTTTCGATTTTTCAAATCCTTTAACGCTATATGCAAAGCCTTAATTTCGCAATTTCATATCTCAATGATATATTCTGTTATAATCAAACTAAAAATCATGATCTAAAAACAGGGCAATCTTCAATAACCTCTTAAACAACCACTTTAAAGGTTACTTCTTAATAAATACTAACCCTTTTCCGCAGGAACTTTTAACTCCTTCGCAGGCTAGACTTGACCTACTTTGATTTCGTAATTAACAATCTTGTCACACCGTCCCCCGGATTTACCTATCCCTACTTCTGGCTTGGATACGTGCAAATTGTATTTTTTTTTATTCCAGGGCACTCTCATGCCACACGCTGGCACATTTTTTTTTTTTTTATTTTACTCTTTTTCTCGCTAAGCCCCTGACGACTCTAATTAAAACTTTGATTTCTGGTCACTGATCTTCGCCCTCTTTATCCTGCATGCGTACGTCTTAACGACTAATTACTAAAACCCATAACAATCACCCTTATCTTACTTTTCGATTGTGGTACTGTAACTTTATTCGGTCCTTAAATTTACATGTGAAACATGGCCTAGGTTCTCCGCGCCGTGCACATTAAATGGTTTGGGACTTGAGTCAAAGTGACATTGCCTCAACCAAGTAATAACTAACCCCTCAACCCTTTCTAACGCCCATCACGAAGAGATCATGATTTTCCCATCCAATCGTTTTTTATTTTTACCTATCATCATTATATGCTCTCTATTAAATATTTTATTCATATTTTTGTTTTACTTGTATGTTTAATATTAGTTGTTTATGCTTTATTCTCTCTTATGGATATACCGAAATCAACCCCATGTTATATACCAACTCACTTTAATTAATTTCTAAAAAAATTACTTCCTTAATCACAGTCTTCCTATTCCGCTCTCTTAAATCCCTCCATATGAACCCTCTCACATCCGGGGCCATCTGTGATGATTTAAGACCATGGAATTGTTGTAAATAGTCTAGATATCCACTACCACATGTTCCACCCCATGACTGTATATAACTTCTTATGTACTGCACATAGAAAACCTCAACTAACATCAATCTGTACCGCGTAAGGATCTAATAAAGTATTGCAACTGCACAGATAGAAGGAATGGAGAGAGACAGGAGAAAGTTAAGGTTAAAACAAATCAGGCTTAGAGGATCGTAGAAGTCAAACCTAAGAGGTAGGCCTAGAAGAGAACATAATTATTAATAACGCCACAGTTAACCTTCTGACCCCGGACACCCTGCGAGCTAAGTTTAAACCAATATTTCCGGACAAGACAGGACGTATCTTGTGACCAGAAGTTATAAAAGTTTGAGAGACGCCCAATTTCCGGAACAAGACCGGACGTATTTCTTCCGTCAAAGAGATAAGCCAGGCCCAATCAGAAGACAATACCTAAGTAGGTCAACCAATAGCCCACTACCACGTGAAAAAGTCCCACCAATTAGGAAAGAATCACCTAAATAGGTCAGCCAATTAGAAAGCAGCAAGGTCGTGGTGTTAAATCACGGACCTAGAATTGTCAGTCTTCGCTTGGATTCCAACGGTAACACTTGCTCTTAAGATCTCTCTCTCTCCTCATCCCATTCCTTCTTGACGTCAGACGCTTTTAGTGGAATCTCTGTTTGTTTATTTCACCTTTGGCCCAGCTGTGTCGCCTTCCACCACGACTGCACGGTAGAGTTGACATCGAGGGTCGTCTAGCATCAGGTAACACTGGTCCCAGAGGTCCCAAGATATCACATATATATATATATATATAGAGGTAATAGAAAAAATATATACAAATATTCGCTCAAAGATATGCTAAAAGGTAAATTAGAGAATTGAAAAATAATCAGTTATGCAAAAACTTCTTTCAAACTAAATTAAGTGGGGTAAACCCCATTACCAAACCAGGAGTTGAACATGATGTTCAACATAAAAGCAACGCGATCTATCCGGTTGCCTGCAACGATTGTGAATCCGTTTATGTATGAGAAACAGGCAGAAAAATCGAAAACCGAATCAAAGAACACAAATACAATATCAGCTCAAAAGACCCTAGATCCCTTCTGTACCAACACACGTTAAACACAGGACATAGTTTTGATCTGGATAACCCCATCTGCCATTACAACAACATCAGATACAAAGGGGATAGATTAATTTTGGAATCCGTAGTTTCTGGTAGTAAAGACAGCATAAACAGAAGAATAGATGTCCCGGAACAGTTCCGCTGCCTTTTTTAAAAGAATTTGAAGAACGAATTCTGCTATGTCCCCCCTTCCCCACTTAGTTTTAAACTTAATTTAGTTTTAAAGAAGTTTTTGCATATCTGATTATTTTTCAATTCTCTAATTTACCTTTTAGCATATCTTTGAGCGAATATTTGTATATATTTTTTCTATTACCTCTATATATATATTAATAAGAATCTGATTTCGTTTTGTAAGAACGCCCGTTGAAGAACTGATTGTTCGAAAGCTAGCGTCCGTTATTTGTAATAATAAAAGATACTGATTGCGAGAGGTTTTTTGTCTTTTGGATTTAATTAAATTTTAAACTCTTATTCATAAAGATCGTTGCCGTGTAAATTTTTTCATCTGTCGTTGAATGCACTATATTAGATTCCAAATCGAAAATTACATCTCTATCAATCAGATAAGGTTCCTGTATTAGGATGATATCTGGTGGGTTGTCTTTTATTGCAGCTTGAAGCTCATTCAGTGCTAAGATACTTTTTCTTACATTTTGTTGTAAATATTTAATTCCTTTTCCCTGCATGATAATCAAACTAAATAAACAATAAACTTATGATGCGAAATTTGCCTAATTGTCGGTTGGATGATATCTCGTTCGTTGGGTAATTCTGTCTATCTGTATTTTGTATAGAGGACAGTCCGAGGAATTAGCTCTATGATTCGGCGAGTTTCTAAATTTAGGATGTTTTAGACAGTTATAACAATTGCAAATTTTTGAACATCATGAATTCCTTGCGCGCCGCATAATTTGCATATATCGACGTTAGTACAATCGGCCAATTTATGGTTGGGATTAAATTGAAGGCATTTCTGACATTGCTTTACTAGAATCTTATCTTCCACAAAACAGCGTTCAAAGTCAGTATATAATTTATTATTCATATTTTTAAGTATCTGGTAAACCTTTGGAGAAACCCTTAGAACTATGTTGTGGTGGGGCGTGTTTTATTTCATACTTAACAGAACATGGATATCATTTTCCGTTTCGTTCAATTCAGGGTTCATACTGCAGATTGTTTTTGAAAAATTAGCTGTTTCTGTAAGTTTATTAACATTTTTGCTAACTACTGTAGGATCTCTTGGTTTGGGGATAAAAGTTTTGCTGATATTTGCGAGTTCCTCTGCCCTGCCTAACTCATCATTTAGAGATTCCATGTCTGATTCTGTAGGGGTCTTTATTATTACAGATTTCCTAGCATTTATAATTTTGTTAATCTTTTTTTTTTTTCCTTCGTCCCTAAGCTTTTTAACTTTGCTTGATATAGTTTGATGCATTTTTGTATTCTCTTCCACATTTATAGGTGTTGCCACTATTGTGAACTCCTTATGTAATTTTTTTTAATGTAATATCGTGGTGTTTCTGTACGAGCTACTTGAGCATATGTTGGAGTTGTTTTAACTAATTCATCTTGAATCCCTTTCAGTTTTTGGTCCATAACATCTGTAATTGTTGTTTTCATTAGTTCAAATATATCTTGGTTATTTATTTTTTCAAAGTTGAAATACCATCTTTGGTTTGCCTAACCATAGTTGACAAAAATGTAATATCATTTTTAGTTAGATTTTTTTTTTGATTTTGTTGAATTTTTTTGTCAAAATAGTTATAAATTTCATCCAACTTATCATTTAATGTTTGAATATTTATTTCCATATTCTATTTTTGCATATTTGTGCGAAAACAACAATTAAAAAGGCTTTCAAAAATGATAATAACAAAACAAAAACAAAAAAAGGAAATCTCCTAAACTTTTAAACAGTGATTGCCAATTTAAAAAAAGTTGCAATATTTTTAATTAAACAATTTATAAGACTTTTATAAATTATACATTGAGCAAAATGAATATTTAAAACAATATTTACCGGAACTAGCTGAGCCTAGCGACGCACGTCCGGTCAGTTTCGCCTCCTGGCGGCATTTACCAATATTTCAGTAGGCTGAACGTCAACCTTTATCAATGTGTTATAACATATTAATGTGTGTCAACAACAAGCTCAGCTCTACATAACGTCAATAGAATTAAGTTTTAAAAATATTTTGTTATATACAATGGGTAGAAAAATATTGATATATTTATATTATATACATAATATTTTTTAAAAATATGGGTGTGAATATTTTGAAAATTAACAATAACGCCTATTTTTTATTTATAATTATTTGTACTATGTGTGAAACGATTTTTCGTATAAAAAATAAAATAAAATAACAAATTATATATAGCAACAACAATAGCCTTTATTGTGCAACGTGCCATACAGGATTCTCCCGGTAGGACAAAATAAATAAATAACAAATTAGCATCGTAGTTATATAAAAATATTGGGTATTGACCTCGACCAATTATCGAGTTGGATCCAGTGTCTGTGCTAAATATTTTGATTGAGCTGATTTCCAGTATTTATAAAAAGCGAATACAAAGAGTCTGGATTTTACGACTTTTGCCATTAAAACATAAGGCGAATTGCTATTATAGCCGGTCTCTTGACGAAGAATTTCTCTTTCTTCTTCCATTGCCGTACAGTAGAACATGTAGTGTGGAAAATCGACACTAAATTCACCGTTGCATAAGATGCATTTTATGGTCTTAGTTTTCAATAGTGAAACATGATTAATTCTCTGTACTACAAAAAGGCTTCTTACTTGTGCAATGATTCTCTTTAAGGTTAGGGGGATATTGTCATTCAGATAGCATTCCATTGTAGGTGATGAATGAAAGTATTTATAGTGAGAGTAGAGTACTGATTTTCTTATTCTTACATAATCCAGCTGCAAGGACTGATCGGTTGCCGTTCTAATAATTAGGGGGATGTATCTTTGTAGAATATTGAAGTCTGTACATCCAACAAGCCATGAGAAGCCGGTGTTATTAAGTAGCTCTGTTATACTTTTTACCAGTCCGATATTCTGTTTTGAAGAAATTGAAATGTACCACAAATGTGCCAAACAAATTGAAGGTAGCCTGCTGCCGTCCATTTTCAGAATTCTAGTCCAGAATTTTAAAGTTAGTTTTTTTACTGTGATATCAAGAGAGTTTCTTCCCGTTTCGGCCCTCAAAATATAGCCCGGAGTATAGCCTGGAAGGCACAGAAAACGCCTGAGAAAGGTATCATGGATTCTATCTAAGATTAAGGCTTGATCATGTGCCCAGATTGGAGCCGCATAAAGTAGGACTGTCAAGATCATAGAATCCAACAATTTCATACTTGCATGGAAGGATTTGAGCTTGAACCTCAGAATAATCTCCCCCACAGCACCCATCGCGGCCATTGTCCTGCCTCTATAATTTAAGGCAACTTGAGTGAGAGAAATCGAAGGGGTGAGCGGGTAGCCCAGGTACGTATATTTTGATGTAACACTTAAAGGACTTTGACCCCAATACCATCTTTCTGAACGCGCCACCTTTCCTCCATTACGGAAACCCATTATTCTTGACTTGTTTTCGTTCAGAGTTAGTAAGTTAGTTTCTAGATAGGTTTTCAGTATATTGATTTTCAATTGAAGATTTATTTTAGAATCACTGATCAAAACAATATCGTCGGCATATAGGAGGAGGTGTATGTTTCCGAAATTGGGTAAGTATATTCCTGACAACCCTGAGTCATCAAATATTTTAATCAAATCATTAATAAAGAGTAGGAATAGGCATGGGGATAGTGGGTCACCTTGGAGCACCCCCGAACGAATTTCAATGAATTCAGTGATAGAATTGTTCCAACGAACCGCAGCGGTCATGTCTTCATAATAACATTTAATTAAGTTGACAAATCGGTGATTAAGTCCTATTTTGACTAGTTTTGTCCATAGCAATGCGTGAGGAACCGTGTCAAAAGCTTTTTTTAAGTCTACGAAGAAGGAGTAACATTTACCTCTTTTCTTCCTTAGGGCAAGTTGGATTACAGATGTCAATATGAAAATATGATCTTGACATGAGTGAGCAGATCTAAAGCCCGCTTGATTCTCTGGGATAATATCATTAGTTTCAATCCATTTGACTAGGCGGGACCTAAGTATTGCTATAAATAGTTTCGCGAAATTGCTCAGCAGTGAGATTCTGCGGTAGTTGGATGGATTATCAGAATCGCCATTTTTAAAAATCGGATGAATAATAGACTTCGAGAAGGAGGATGGGAATACAGCTGATCTTAGTATTCTGTTGTATAGATCCTTGAATAACAGTAAGTAACTGTGGGGAAGGAGCTTAATTGCTTCGTTCGGTACCTCGTCGATTCCAGCTGCCTTACAGTTCTTTAAACGCGAGATTTCTTCTATTATCTCCTTCATTGTAATTTCTGCCAATAAGCCTGTATCCACTGAAAGCGTGTTTAACATAGGAAGGATATATTCTGTTGATGTTTCAGATGAGAGTAGTTTGTCGTAAAATCGGTGCCATTCTTGAAGCGATATGTTTCCTTGAATGAAACTTCTTTTTTTATAAATGCTTATTGTTTTCCAAAAGTTTTTAGAGTCATGAGTATTGCTTGATAAATTTACATGCAATGATTGGTAGTATTTTTTCTTTTTATCTCTAATTAATGCAGCATAGAATTTCTTTTTTGAAATATAGTTAACACGGTCTGTTTCCTTTTTGATTTCATGTAGATTTTAAGATGGGATTTAGTATTCTTTTTTGTTAGATAACATTTTCGATCAAACCAGGGCTTTGAATTTGGGTTCGATGTTTTATATCTTCTCTGCATCCCCGCTTTGCCCATAATATCAATGATTTTATCAGTTAAAAGCCTCATTGTACTATCTATTGAGTGATTCCAATTCAGTTGTATTTCATTTAGTGCCTGCGAGAAAAACTGTGAGTTCTCATGTGTCCATCTATAACTTGTTAAAGGTGTTGGATTTGTATTGTCTCGAGTAATTCATCATCGACTGTAATGAAGTAATTCTGCAATCACAGAACCGGGCACTATAAGGGCAGACAAGGTGATGGGGAGATGGTCCGAGTATGGAGAGCATTCGACTTGGAAGTTCTCAATTAGATCCAAAAGCAAAGGGTCACCACAAAGTAATCCAAGACCGAAGAGCCACGGTCTGAGATGTAAGTAAAATTGCCATTTTGATCTGCCATCGATCTGCCATTTAATATTGTCAGTAAACTATTGTCGAGGAACTCAACAAAATGGGTTGCATTTGGAGAGATCATCCTATCACTGGAATTACGCTGTGAGAAAATATTTGAAGAGAGCGCAAATACATTGTGAAACCGCCCATAGATCCCGTTCGAATGTTAAGGTCACCCGCCAGCATTATTTCATAGCCACATAATAATCTTTCCTCAATAAACCTAAATAGTTTGTTTAAAACAAATTGAAATCCAGTTAGGCTCAATTACTATTTTGTAAATATAATTTGCAAGCATTTTACTGATTCCGACCAGTATTCCACCAGACGGTCTTCCAGTCTTGCAGCATCTTGTAGCCAACGATTCATAAATAGTGAATTCATGTATGTCAACTTGTATATTGCAGTCTAGCCAGGTTTCTGCAAGTGCAAAAATATGATAATGTTTTACATAATCGAGAAGATCAAACAATGAACTAGCTCTCATGTATCCATTTATGTTCCAGTATAAAATGTCAATAGAATTTTTGCATTTAGCAGATTTCAATTGTAGGTCTGGTGATATTATCAATTCTCTTTTTTTTTTGTATTTTCATCCAGTTGCTATAACTCCGCACCCTCTTTGGTGGTAATTTTACCATTGAAAACCTGATAAACTGTTCCATTGACAATCAGTTTATCATCCCTAAGTTTTGCCGTGAGAGAGAGAGATTCCTTTGTTTAAGAATTCTTTCCATTTAGGAATCAACAGTCGGCGTTGTTCTCAGGTCCTGGGAGAGTAGTCCTTGCTTACAAAGATCTTCAAATCCCTTAATTCAAATTAATTTTTAAATATCTTTATTCTCTCGCTGTGTTCTGGAACCTCTACCAGCATTGGGGCTTTATCCTTTTTGGATAACCTCCTGCACCTGGAAATAACGATCTCATCCGAGATCTGCATCTTGTCCTTTATCAAACTTTTTATTTTGGCGCGGGATTCATCAGGATTTTCACTTCCATTACCTTCCATACCGTAAAAAATCAAGTTCTTCTCTCTTGTTTTCATTTCCATAAAACTAACTCGACCTTCAAGTTCTCTGATCTTTTTGACATTCACTTCAACGGCGCTCGCATTTAATTCCAGAGAAGATTCAAGCTGCTGTATACGGGTGTCAAATTTCTGCATCCCTAGTTCAATCGCAGTTAGCCTAGATTCGAGTTTTGAGCCCCAATCATCCATTTTAGAAGAAAGTACCGCAATCAGTTCTTTTAGGTCTTTCTCCATAGGCGTTTCTAGAGTTGTTTGTCTGGTAACTTTAGGGCCTGGGTTACTCTCGATACCCGAGATCAATAACAATGCTAGTATTATAATTCTCAAATTTGATTTGCTATAACGAAAACGTATAGAGAGCCCAATTTTTTTCACTTGTTTATATATAAAAGAAATGTCAAACTAAATATTTTTTAGCGAAAACACAAAGCGCAAAAAATGTTTGAAAAGTTGGTAAATCAAAACATTAAAATATATTTAAATGTAAAATTGTGAAATTTGAAATAAAATATAAGTGAAAATGGGAAAATATTTTTAAAAATGATACCACACAAATAAAACTTTGAAGACATTGAACTATCAATATATATAAATACTAGCCGAATGACCCGGGCAACGCCCGTGTTTTACCTGATTGTGAATGTTTTGATTCAAATACTATTTGTTACAATTATGAATTGGCGCCTTAAATAAATGCATATGTTAGTTAATAACTATAGCCTATGTGCTTTATCTGTCTATGTACTTCCGTAGGCGTCTCTTACTGGGAAAAAGAAAGAGAGGATTCCATTTGGTTATTAACTAATATATGCATTTATTTAAGGAGCGACCCGCTCCAACACAATAGTTACAAAAACGAAAAAGCGAGTGGGGGGGGGGGGGGGGGGGGGCAAAATGGCGTGATCGTAGCCAACCAATAGGAGAGCGCCATTCCAAAAAAAAAAAAAAGCAAACGGTGACAGAGATGAAAACTGAAGAATTAAGAACGCATGACGCTCGTAACTGTATATATAATATGTGTATAAATAAGCGTGTGATTGTATTTGAAATAAACTTAAACGATGTTACATAAATTTAAAGATAGATATATAAAAGGAAAAATACACTTTAAGTATGATAACATTTATACGTGCTTCTAAATGTGTACCTCTCCCTATAAAATTAATTAAAATATAGACCTAAAATATCGGGGAGAAAAAAAATATATATTTTAAATAGAACAATCCATAAATTAATCTTTAAATAAAAAGGCATATATTGGATCAAAATATCAAAATAAATGATATTTTGATCCAATATATGCCTTTTTATTTAAATATTAATTTATGGATTGCTCTTTTTTCAAAACAAATAAATGATATTTTGATCCAATATATCCTTATATCTATAAAAATTAAATACAAAATCGATGTTTGTTACCGCGTTGCGCAAAATCTACAGAATAAATCATTATGAAATTTCGCATGTAGGTGGCTGAAGATTTCTTTTAACATATAGGCTATTCAAAAAACTAAAAAGGTTAATGTGCTTTTTTTTAAATGTAAAACCAAAAAGCGTTATTTCCAGCCTTTTACCGCTTGGGCGCAGCACTGGTCGCGACAATAAATGAATTTGATTGGTTAATAATTTTACACGTTGTTTGTTTACACGATGAATTTTAGTTTGTTTACACGATGAATTTTAGTTTGTTTACACGATGGATATTTTTAAAAGGTAAGATTATATATATTTAAACTATTTGTGAATAATATTAATCGATCGTTATCAAATTTTAACGCCCCCGTAACCAGGATTAATTAAAACTGTATTGTGAAATTTCGCGCGTAGGTAGCTGAGGTTTTGGTTTAGCATTTAGGCTAAAAGTGCAAAAATTCGAATAACCTTTTTTTTTTCATTTTTAGAAGGTAAGATTTTATTTAGTTATTTAGTAATATTTTTCAAATTAAATTAATTGGAAATATTATTTATTTCGCAGCTTATTCATATCCTTTTGTGACGATGCAATTTTTGCTTTGTTTAATTTTAATTAGTGCAAATATAACGATCTACATTTTTTAAGATAAGGTTTACTTTTTTTTCTCTCATTTGGTTCTCATAAGGAATATTCCTATTTTAAGACAAATTGAGATTTAGAACTGTATTCTATTTTTTTTTTCTTATATTTAGAGTAAGTTTAAATTTTATTGATGGTGTAAAAAGTATATTTATTGAAAAAAAAAGTATGTTCTTTCTATATAACTGGCTACATATATTTTACTATATGTTTGTTCCATGTAATATGTATATGCTCAAATAGCGTTTATATTGTAAGCAGCAGCTATGCATTTTCAGTAACTGCTTTTTTTTAAAGGGTAGGCTCAAATATTTTTTGCTGTCATTTGTTTAGGTAGGGTTTATATTTATCTGCTTCACAATATATAACTGCTCATATATATCTATATGGTACAATTATATTTTTGAATATATGTATTTAGATATATATGTGAAAATATGAGCTCATATTAACATAAATAAATATACAATCAGAAATCTGACCAATGAGGGAGCCAGAATATGTTCTACTCATATTTATTGTGCAGATTTTTTCAGTAAATTATTATTTTTTTTTAATCTTCCATTTGATTTTTTAGTCAGTTGTTCTAATTCTTCAATTTTTTTCCACTTCACTGAATTTTATGCATTTTATTCCACATTTCAGAGGTCCTGATTCCTAGAATACCTATTATTCCAAATGATCTGCCTTTTAAGTTTAGACGCCTGCAATTACCAGTTATGTTTGCCTTTGCTATGACAATTAATATATCTCAGGGCCAAACATTGCAAGTAGTTGGTGTGCATTTCGAGCCTCCCTGTTTCTCGCATGGGCAACTAACTCTATGTAGCAAGCTCCCGTGTTTCCAGCCCGACTACTTTTAGCAAGACGCGCAATATTGCTTATAAGAGGGCTTTGATCTTGAATTTGACAATTTTTAAAGAGATTTCTTCGAATAATGATTTTGGGAAGCTTGACTTTTGTACAAATATTCTGTCAATATTTTTTTCATCATTATTGCTCTACTGTAGTTTCATCAATAAAGATGTTTCACTTTATTTTGTTTTTCCCCCATTCAATTAATTTGCATAACTCTATTCTAGAGAATTGTTATTTTATGGTGTCAACATTTCTGGTTCAATTTAAGTTTTTGTTAGCCTGCAACACACCTTATGATAGCTCATTGCATTTATCAGGATAACTTTGCTGTTTTGAATTTTACATCATTAGTATTTTTATGATTGTAATATTGAACATAAAGTTAATTCTGCATACTCATGGTATTTACACAATTGTGTTATAGTTGTTTCTATTCAATTCTTCTTACCGTAATTTTTTTTAATTATATAAGTTTGCAGAATTTATAAAAAAATTGGTTTGGGTTATGTACATTAAGAATTTGTAAAAAAAATAAAGGTCAAAATTTTACAAAAAAAATCTGGAACATTATTTCTCTCCTATTTAATTTAATAAATGCTTCATGTATGATTTTTAGAGAGAGAATTGCATTATTTTCAGGCGTATTATTTAAAAAAAATTATGTTAGCTAGACATGGAATGTTGTTAAGTGAAGGTATAAAAAATTACCAACCCATGAAGCGTTAGCTCCAGTCTTTTACCGCTGGGGGCAGCACTGTTATAGCTAATAAATGATTTCGATTAGTGCATACTTTTACATGATGTTAGTTTTTAGACTAAATTTATTCAAATCAATATAGCTTTTTTTATTGCTTTTAAAAGTTAAGATTATATTTTTAACGTTTCATAATACTTTTCAGATTAAAGTCTTTGGAAATAATATTTATTTTTTCCTATCCTGCAGGTCAACATTACACTGCAACATGCTATCATAGCTCTGGCTTTTGGCATTGATATTTATGTATTATGAAAGTACTGTTTGCTACCTTAAGCTCTGGAGAGGTTATAATGTATCTACAGATCCATCATGTGTGGACATCACACCATTGTAAAAAAGAACGCGTGTAGCTGGTAGCAAAATTTGTGCCCTGTGTGAAGCTAGCGTTCAACATTAATTTTTTTAAAAGATATTTCAATTGTTGGCCTTATTTTCACATGTTACTGACCCATAACGCGGATCCATATAGGGTTAATTAATAACTCATTTGACATTTCACATTTATTTAAGGTCTTGGAAATATATATATACCTTTTTAGGTAAAAAATTGAGGTATAATTTGAAATATAAATAAGAATCACTAGGAAGCAAGACCAAATCCAAATAAATAAATTATGTGTGGTTTCAGTAACAGCATTGTTTTCATCTTCAGACAAAAGTATTGAATACATTAAATAATTTTGTCTTAATAAAGTAACAATGCTGTTACTGAAACATCACACATAATTCGTATATTTTTATTTGGTCTTGCTTTTTTGGTATTTTTAAAATTGTCCTTGACTATTAGAAAATGATGCAAATTTCCTTTTTTTTATTTTTATTTACAACTAGCAGATGTACCCGGCTTCGCCCGGGTTTTACCCGAGTAAAGGTTTGTCTAACGAACATTTGTTTAAACAATTCTCTATAAACTTTTAAAAAAAATATATATATTTTGATAATTTGAAACTCGTAAATTTGAATCTCTCGATAAAGTGAACATTTTTTCCCGGTCCCTGTGTGCCGTGTCATCCTGAATTTTGTCTTTCCTAATTTTCTACATTACAAAATCATCGTTTTATCTAGTGAACATTTTTCCCAGTCCCTTGAAAAATACTCAATAAGTTGAATAAAATCAATATTAATTGGTTCCCTCGGTAATTGGAAGTTAAAGGAATAGTATCTTTGCCTTGGAATTGTATCATTATTATTTTTTAAATTTTTGATTCAACCAGCTGGCTCAACCTTCCTCGCTGTACATTTTCCAACAGTGAGCACAGGCGAACAGTTCGAGTTTTTTTTTTTTTTTTTCTCAACGCTCAGATCATCATTACAACCATATTTTTTACCATTTTATTACTATTTCTTTTATTCCATTTTCATCCGAGCTCAATCATCATTGGCAACAGACAAACTCTTGACTCCGCCTTTCCCATTCCTCTACTTTCAACTTACTTACCTCCACCGTCTGTTCAAATATTGATTATGGAACGCCTTGGGAGTTCGGTCAATGAAAACAATACCTCACTTACACAGGCACGTATTGCATTGCCGAACGCGATTGCAAAAATCAACTCAGACTTCCTCTCTTTTTACCACTGCGTCACTCTAAACCTTCAGATATCCATTATAAGTTTTACTGGTAACATTTTACTACTTTTGATAGGTTTGTTTCCTTTTTCTCTCTCTCACCATGTGAGACGTCTCTGAAATTATAATTATGAAAAAATAAAAAACAAACCATAATAGCATTTCAATTTAATTACCACTTTTGACTTTTCCAAACATCGTCTAATTTGCTTTTATAAGCATTGCATCACGTGGGGAACACACTAACCTAAATACTTACCATTTTTAAAAATCTTATTCATTTATATTGTTACGATCCTTGATGTCTGCCATCTTATATTTTTTTTATAATCATCTCATATATTTTTGAATATTTCTATGACATTATGATTTAAATTTCCATGGCCTACGTCTAAGATAATTTAACTTTAAAAATTTTGTTTCAACAGTTACGCCTTTCTACCAACTGTCCCTTCTCATATCTTGATCCTTCCAACTCTGCCCTCCATACTTCTCTCGTCTCTTGATCCTTTTCCTTAGGCCTTCTATGCCTTCGTTCTAACCAGCCCTCGTCCATCGCAGAGATCCTGTTCGCCATTTTTTTTTTTTTTGTTATTGATTTGCCCCAGTGGACTACTCCTTCCTCGCCATCCCATCCTGATGGTGTGTTAAGGAAAATCCATGGCTTGTTTTTATTTTATTTTTTTTTATTTTACACCCGGGTCACCGTCCCAGCATTCTTCATTTCATTTTTTTTCTCAAACCCGGGATTCAATCAATCAATGGCAACAGTCGAACCCTGTTTTCACAATCTACCTCCATCCTCTAACCTCTTCAACGGTTCCTGAGACTCCTGCTCGTCAACAATTTTTTTAAATGATTTATTGACCTGGTACACTCTTCCTCCCCATGTTAACTCCGCACAGAGAGCTTGGGTAACCAGCGAGATATTTTTTTCTCACGCTCGACCCATCGCCATCATCAGCATGATGCGAACACCCATTTTTCTTTACTTTTTTTTTCATCTGGTCGAGCTCAATCACCGACAGCAGCGCAGCTCTTGAGCCTTCATCTCTTTTTAACCTCTCTCAGCCAGCTTTTATTTCCCATATTCTCCCATTACCTACCTCTCCTTCGATCTTCACGGCTTTTGCCCATCTGATCTAATACTACTTACAGGGCATCTTGAGATATCTGATCCCTGAAAACAATACTTCGCTTCTAAGCTCGTATTGCAGGGCAGGACTCCTGAGATGTCCTTTGCAGAAACCAATTCAGACCCTCTTCCTTTATTCTTCACTGCGTCATTGTCTATTCCTATTATCTCTACTTCTCCTCGTTCCTGTATTACATCCCTGAAACTATGTTGTAAATACTCATGGCACCTTAAGTAACAAAAACTGTAAATAGTATACCTAACTTTCCCAAATATTTACCCTCGCTATTGTGTGTGTTTACTTTAAATTTATCTTTCCTATGTACTCCTTATATATATATTTTTGTATTTTTATAATATTATATCAGTTTGTAACCACTACTCTCCCCTTTATCTTTGTTTTTATTCTAGTAACTGATTTGTGCCCCAAATTATTTTCCATATACAGTAATCCCTCGTTAAGACGAACTCAACGGGAGAACGAAATACCCTTTTCGTCTTAAAAGAATATATACCGAATTCGTATAAACCGAATTCGTATTAGACGAATTGAATTCGTGGTATCCGGGGGTTGTACTTATGTACTACTGATGAGTAAGAAAACTACATTTCTGAGGAATAACGAATAAATTTATTTGAAAACAATATTAATGAAAATATTTTATAATTTTAAGGAACAACAATTATGTATATGTATGTACATAAAGTATTTTATTTTAAAAGACAATATGGATAATATAATCACAATGTAAGGCAATAACATGAGAATATAAATTTATTTTAAAACACAAATAAAAAAGAACAACAAAAGAAACAACTCACATAATATACTTGGTACATACAATGTTTATGTGTATACAGCATATGCAGTATGCATAGAGTATCCTATATCTGGGTTTTCTCTGCAGGCTTCAGAAAGTCTGTTATAGTTTTTTGGTGGTATTTGATTGGGCACTGTTTCAGACACTCCCTTCTTATTTTATCCAGGTCATCTTCAAAATGAACATCAATATCCGCAGAGGTTTTGGACAGCTTCTGGAGGGTTTCGAGGGCCGCGATTACTTCCCCTCTAGTAGGCATCATTATCTCTTCTTTCACCTCATCGTCTTCTGTTTCTTCTTCTTCTTTTCTTCTAATTCGGGTGAACCGCAAATTTCCACCCCTTCACCCAGGGCAACATACTCCAGGAAAGTCAAAGTCTCAGCTGGGTTTGTAGCTGAAAGGAGTTTGGTCCATTCTTCAGGCTCATCAAGCATTGTTTCTGGAAGTGAAAACGAATCAGCTGTTTTTTCCACACCCAATGAGACACTTATTTCTTTAGCCTTTTCTTTGACAAGTGCGCCGGATTCAGGAATATTATTTTGTCTACTTTTTTCAAACCATTTTAAATGCTCATCTTCCACGTCTTGATGGGATGCTTTTCGAAGTCGTTTTGAAGAGCTCGAAGACCCTGAGGCAACAGCCGCATCTATTTTTCTTTGTTTTTTAGAATGGTTGATATTGTGGATTTCGCAATTTGAAAATTTTCGGCAATTTGCGCCTTAGATAACACTCCACGTGCAACTTCGTCCAAAATTTTCCTTTTTAAGGCAAGATCAATGGCGCTTTTTAACCGATTGATTAGTTCTGCTGGGGGCTAAATTTAATTCGTATTTCGTCATAACCGAATATTTCGTCTTAACCGGCAAAATCTTTTTGGAAAGCATTGAAATTTAACGGGGGAAAAGAAACGGTTCGCGCAAACCGAGAGTTCGTATAATCCGAGTTCGTGATAGCGAGGGATTACTGTAATAGGTTTGCTAGCTTTTCGCTCCATTTTATTTCACTCCCCTAATCAAACCTTTCTCCCCGGGGCACATTTTATTGTAATTTAAACAATGTGATATGTAAGTAATAAAGTATGACGTCGTTTCTAGTCGTCTCAAAGTGACACCAGCTTGCCACCGTACACCCGGGGATCCAGAGAGGGACAAAAAGGGGGCGTTGGTCCGGATGTTGACAGTTAGTTAGGTTACAGTGGATATTTTCGGACAGGCCGCTCAGTTCTACGCCATTATCATCTCACGGCGGCCCTCGTGGCCGCCGTTTTGGCTCCTCTCTGCCTCCGTGGCTTCATGCAGGACGCCGAGCTTTCATCAGTTAATCCTCAACTTTCCCCTGGTACTGGTGTCACGTGAGACGTACTAGGAGAACGTCCTTTGATCCCAAACTTTGTCCTTACTGTCCCGTGCGGATCTCCCACTCTGCACCCTTTGCACTCAACCCCGACTGCTTCCAACTCACTTTTTGGCTTAACTGGGTTTACGACATATATTAATATCGAACTGGCAAGTTTTTTTACGTCATTGGAATATTATATTACTAAATCCTCAAATTAAATATTAAATTTATTATACTTGGAACACAATTTAGCATTTTTACAATTTATAAATGTAATTTCACCAGAAACCGCGAGAGGCGCTGCTTGTGAGTGAAAGTAGAAAATTTGCAAATAAAATTGCAAAGAATATTTATTTCAAATCAAATTTAAACCAGAAACCTTCCCAGTAGTATAGTAAATATACATATAACTTCCTAAAGTTTCACGGTGATTGGATAATCTTACCTTTTAAAAACATTTATCGTGTAAACAAACCTGTGTAAAAATATTAACCAATCGAATTCATTTATCGTCGCGACCAGTGCTGCGCCAAGCGGTTAAAGGCTGGAACTAACGCTTTTTGGTTTTACATTTAAAAAAAAAAGCACATTAACCTTTTTAGTTTTTTTAATAGCCTATATGTTAAACGAAATCTTCAGCTACTGACATGCGAAATTTCATAATGATTGATTCTGTAGAATTTGTGCAACGCGATAACAAACATCGATTTTGGATTTCATTTTTATAGATATAAAGGAAAGGCTATATATATATTAGATAATAAAAGGCATATATTGAATTTAATAAAATATTTATTTTGCCAATATTTCGGCTGGCTGAACGCCAACCTTTATCGAGGCATTACATTTTTGTATACACAAACTCAGCGCTGCATAGTGTTATAATATCACAGTTGAAATCACTTAAAATACAGAGTAGGTGGGATAAATTTGTGCATGAAAAAAATATTATAAAAATTGCAATCGAATATGTAAAATATCTTAAAATATTAAAGGAAAAATATGAGTTCTATCTTATATTTAAAAAAAAAATTGTAATGAGTACATAAAAATAATTCATTAAGAGATAAATGTAAAATATATGTATCTATTAAAACCTTTGAAAATAAATTTAAAATGATTCAGACAATGAACTGTAAGAACTTTTTTAAAAGGTTTAACAAAAAAATGTGGGTATTTAAAAAAAATCATTTCAAAATTTATGGAGATCGATTTATCTATAAGTAAAAAAAAAATATTTTATAAAAATGCATTAAAATGGAAGTTAAAACAATTTAGGATGAATATATGAGAAAAAATAAAATAAAATAAATTAAAAAGTGGAAACTAAAAAAGTTTAAAGTATTGCATGTAATATGTTATAAATTTAATGTATCAATACTTTTGCGTTTTGAAGCGATAAATAATAGCGATAAAAATAATTAAACAAGTCGTATGTATTAATTACAGGTTATTACTAATGTGTGAAAATATAATTTAAGAAATTGCGGGTTTTACAACAAAATTTAAAAATTCTTTAAAGCAAAAAAAAAAAAAATAATAAAGCAAAGTTATGTAATTTGAAAAACAGAACTTCTCCCTTTAAAATAGTATATAATAAGTCAATTTAAAAATAAAAATTAACTAATTGAAATTGAAATAATTAGACAAAAAAAATTAAGAAGATCTAAATGGTGTGTAGATGTCTGGTAAATCAATTTTCCTATTTATGCTTTCTTTGTCTTCTGCAGAGGCCCAGCTTTCTAAGAACAATCGGCATTTATTTTCCTTAATGTTCTGGTATAAAATAGCTGTATTTTCGAAATCCGGAGTGTGGTTGTTTTTATTGCATGATCTACAAGGAGAGACAGAGGGTTCTATTTCCTTAATCCTGATTTGTGTTGATTTATACGATCTTTGAGTGGTTTGCTGGTTTCCCCTATATAATTAGCTCGGCAATTGTTACAAGGTATTTTGTAAATTACGTTGATTTTGTTTTCCATTTTGTTAATTTGCTTAGTGCCTGGATGGCGTAGGGCCTTTTTTAAATTTAAAGATGATTGATAGGTGGTTGTGATGTTGTGTCTCTTTAGGACTCTGGCGATGCGTTCAGAGCCGTAGCTGTAGGGGAGGGAGCAGTAAAGCTTTTTTGATTGATCAGGGGTGTTATTTAATGGTGGAGACTTTGGTTTATAAAAATGATTTTCGATAAATTTGCTTGGGTAGTTGTTGTTTTTTTAATTCACTAAAGATTCTATTTCTCTCCACTATATCATTAATTTTTGACGAGCAAATATATATATATATATATTTTATGACTTCAATGCGGGTTTCGAAGATCCAGGTTGCTGCAAGTAGAAAACAAGTGATGTTCAATATCGCGCTTATTCACAGTTAAATAGATTTCAGCGACCTGGAAGAAATTTTAAAGCGAAATACCAAATATACACTTTATTAAAGCATGTTTTATAAAGGCGTATAATAAAAACATGTTATAGATGAAATTATTCAACTTTACCTTTTTTTTAATTAAGAAAAAGAAAAGAAATCTTGGCTCACATTGGTGTGTTAAACCTTCCCAGGAACTTAAAGAATTTATTACACCTGACCGCTATAATTATTATAGTGTATTAATTTTGCTTATATTAGTCTGCATTTTTGAAGGTATATTCTTGGCGATGGTATTTGACGAGACTATGGAAAAAGGCTTCTGTAATTGTGTGTAGAAATTTAACATAAATATTTTTAAATGTTTACTATAATAAAAGAACATATCTACCTATACATTTATTCAATGGATCAAATTAAAAACTAAAATTTAGATAGTTTGGTGATTATAGTTAAGGAAGGGCAGGATACAGGGTATTACAGCAACACAATTCTGACTGAATACAGCACAGCAACGCAAAACCCTAAAATAAAGCAAGTAAATACTAAAATTGACCTATTGATAGCAAAAGGATAAGAAAGAAGTACTGAAGGCACGTGTGGGATAAATAAACCGTGGAAAGACGACGGAAATAGATCCCCGTGTCGGACGGCCATCTATTTGCTCCCGCCACTTTCCTAATTTATCCAAAAGGAAAGAAAAAAATGTATAGTGTCATCATCTTAGTCGATGTTTAATAGACATGTGTCTCAAGACTTGAAAACTGAAACAATAATTGCTATTAAAAACACTTTTGAAATCTGCTGATGACCCAAAAAATTAACGGCCTATTTCCCTCACAAGTATTTGTTGCAAATTAATAGAAAAAATATTATACTCAGACGACTCACCTACCACCCCGACACAAGAAATCTCTTACCAGAAGAACAATATGGATTTAGGAAAGGACATGGGACAATAGACCAACTCTTATTTTTCACACAAAAGGTAAAAGATGCACAAAACAAAAAACCAACTAACCACACCATAGCTGTTTTTTAGACCTTACACCAGCTTTTGATAAGGTATGGAAAAACAAGTCAATTACAAAATTATACAAACATTTCAAATTTGATGGAAAAGCTATAACCTGGATAAATGATTCCCTTAAAAATATATACATCAGGGTCAAATATAATGGCACTCTATCTAAAACCTTCAAATTGTACCAAGGGTTACCACAGGGATCAGTCCTTAGCCCAACTCTCTTCACCCTATTTATTGCAGGCATAGAAGAAATTTTTCACATAAAACCAATGTTGGACTTTTCGCTGATGACATTATTCTATGGAGCAGCAACACTAACTGGAAAAAAGCTGAAAGAGATTTGAACAAGACTCTTCTCCACCTAGAAAAATTTGCTAATAAACATAAATTAGAATTTAACCCCCAAAATCGGAAACCTGTCTTTTTACTACCGATAAGAAATTATAAAAAATAAGACCAAATATTATTCTGAAAAAACACAACAATTGCAATATAATATTATATTTCAGGAAGAGAGTGGAGAACCGATGCAACCACACTAAAATTAACTTACACATCTCTAATTAGACCTATCCTGGTATATGGGTATCAAATCTATGGTACACCATCTGAAATAAATCTAAAATCATTGGAAAGGATACAACTAAGCGCAGCTAGAATTATTACAGGTCTTCGAAATACCTTCCCTAATGATATTGCACTTTACGAGGCAGACATTATGCCCTTAAAGGATAGAAGAAGCTACAATCTGCCAAAATTTATAAACAAAATCAAAAATTATGGAAACAAGCACAGAACTTACATACTTAATTGGGAATCCAATCTAAGACTCAAAAAGAAGGCCCTCTCCACCTGGCCAAAAGAAATGGATTTTTAAAATATAAAGTGAAAAAAAAAGTATTCAACAGAAAAAAATTCACCATACGAACCACGACAAAATGATATTTTTAATGCCACTGTTAGCACGTTTTCTTTGAAGTTTCTTCTAGAAAGAACGAGCTGACTCAATTCGATTTATTGCAAACAACAAAAGAGAATTACACTACGATTTAATGCGATTTAGTTGTATTTATAACACAAAAGAAAATAGAAGAATAAAAATGATGATAAGTAACAATAATATTCTATGAAAATGAATTATAATTAACTAATAAAATACAATAATAATAATAATAAAACCTAACATACTCCACCCCGGTGGACTAACTTAGTCCTCAGCAAAAGGTAATGGTACTATTTTAGAGGCAGTTCTAGTAAAGCGTTCTTGGTGCTTGGTGTTCACCTCGACGACTCGAACTTTTCCGTCCGCTGGTGATGCGACCAAGGCTCCCATACATTGCTGGTGGTGATATGGTATCCTTGAGCAAGATGAGGCCACCTTCCTTAATGTTGGGTGAGGATTTTTGCCATTTTAGGCGTTGTTGCATATTGTTGAGGTATTCTCGATTCCAACGTTTCCAAAATACATTTTTATTTTTTTTTATTTAGGCTCTGGCGATCGAGGTAGTTTATCGGAACATCATCATCATCGTTAGTTTCTGGAGGGGCAGTTAAGGGTCTCCCGATTAAGAAGTGTCCTGGTGTAAGAGTATTAAAATCTTCTGAATCTGAACTTAGAGGACAAATAGGTCGCGAATTTAAACAAGCTTCTATTTGAGTTGTCAGAGTACCCAGCTCTTCAAATGTGAGTATCTGAGACTTTAAACATCTGAAAAGATGAAATTTGAAGGATTTTATTCCAGCCTCCCAGATACCTCCGAAATTTGGGGCGGAAGGAGGTATAAAATGCCAGTTGATTCGTTCATTAGATATAAAATTTTGAATTGTTGAAGCTTTCAATATACCAAACTGCTTTCGGAGAAGCTCCCCTAAAGTTGGTCCCGTTATCACTAAATATATCAGAAGGTTTTCCTCGACGAGAAATAAACCGATTGAGAGCTGCGAGGAAAGCCGCTGAAGATAGGTCTGATACAATTTCTATATGAATTGCTTTTATGCAGAAACATACAAATAAAGCAACATATGATTTTAATTTTACTTTAGATCTTTTGATGATTGGTTTCATCAAAAACGGTCCTGCAAAGTCGATTCCAGTTTTAGTGAACGGATTTATTTCACAATTCGGTGCATAGGCAGATCTCCCATGATTTTCTTGGTAACTTGGCGTTTAGCCCTGAAACACACAATGCATTGGGGGATTATTTTCTTGATCAAACTTCTGCCTGCAGGAATCCAATATTGTAATCGTAGTGCTGACACGGTCAGTTGAAGACCAGGATGTAAATGATCCAGATGACACTGTCGCACTATTAATTCCGTGATAAAATGATCTCTTGTCAATATTATTGAATGTTTTTCATCAAATTGCAGATTTGAATGACGTAATCTTCCTCCAACCCGTAATAGTCCAGATTCATCAATGAAACGATTCAAAGATAAAAGCCTTGAGTTAGTTGGTAAAGATTACTTTTGTTTGCAACAGATAATTTCTGATTGAAATTCAGAACTTTGAATGAAACGAATGATATTGTGAATTGAACTTGTTAATTCGCTTGAGGATAGATGTCCTTTCTTTCTTTCATTGAAAGAACATTGGACATTGAATGCAAATCTATAAATCCATGCTGTAATTCTAACAAGTTCGTTGATATTTGAGTATTTGAAAATTAAGTCTGGGAAAAGAAGATTAGTGGAATGAAAAACAGAGAAGGTTTTTCGTCTTTCACCTGAAATTTTTTTTCGGAAAATCATTTTGAGTTTGAATTGGATCTTCAAAGTTCACATCCGAGAGCCAAGTTGGGCCTCGCCACCAAAGAGAGTGAACCACCAGCTCTGAAGGAGTTATACCTCTGGAAGCGCAGTCTGCAGGATTATCTTTCGAAATGACATAATGCCAGGAAGAATGTAAAGTCAATCTTTGAACTTCAGCAATCCTATTTCCGACAAATGGTTTCTAATGTCTAGATTCAGATTTAATCCAGCTGAGAACAATTGTGGATTCAGTCCATAATAATACTCTATCAATTTGTAAGCATAAAGAATTGTGAATAGTATCATATAACGTTGCGCGAAGAAGAGCAGCGCATAGCTCCAGCCGTGGTATGGAAATCATTTTCAGAGGAGCTACCCTCGTCTTGGAAGCAATCAGAGAAACTTTCACTTGGCCCGATTTGAAATGAGAGATCTTATATAAAATACTGCCGCATATGCAACTTCTGAAGAGTCACAAAAACCATGAAGTTCAACAGAAAGTAAAGCTCCCCTGCACGAGAAGTATCTAGGAATTTGAATTTTATTTAATACGGAAGATTCCTTTTCGATTTTCTTTCATTGAGAGAACAAAGTATCAGGCAAGGGATCATCCCAATTCAACCTCTGTTTCCAAAGTGATTGAAGCAAAATTTTAAGACGAATAATAACCGAGGACAGCCAGCCTATAGGATCAAAGTTTCTGGAGATGTGGGACAACAAATGTCTTTTAGAATTCGTTTGTTCTGGAATGTCATTAACAAGAATCTGAAAAATGTTCAAGGAAGGATTCCAACAAATACCAAGTATTTTGACACATGAATCACTCTCAAAATCCCGAAGATTATGCCTATCTTCAACCTGTTCTGAAAATCTAGAAAGGACCTCCGGGACGTTTGATCTCCATTTCCTAAGATAAAATCCGGCTGAAGAAAGATTATTGACTTCACGAATAGGACTTGTAGCTTCTTCAATTGTGTCTGCACCAGAAAGCAAGTCATCAACATAAATATCTGTTTGTACTATTTTTGAGGCCACTGGGAAAGTTGACACCTTGTCCCTTGCAAGTTGATGTAGGGTACGCATGGCGAGATATGGCGCACAAGACAATCCATATGTCACAGTCAGTAGTCTATAATCCAATAAAGGTTCTGATGGTTTTTTTCTCCAAAAAATTCTCTGGAAATCACAATCCCTAGAATCGTTTCTTACTTGGCGATACATTATCTCTATATCTCCTGAAAAAGCTATTGGGCGTGTTCGAAATCTTATCAGAATGTTGAAGATATCCTGTTGTAGTTTTGGTCCTACATGAAGAAAGTCATTTAGAGATTTGCCATTGATAGTTTTGCAAGATGCATCAAAATAACTCTCAATTTTGTGGTAGTGCTTTGCTCCTTAAAAACACAATGATGAGGTATATAATAACATTGTCCTGAAGGTGTATCCAGCTCATCACTTGGAATAAGCTCCATATGATTGATTAAAAGATATTCGTCCATGAAATCACAATATTGTTTTAGGATACTTGGAGATTTTTGTAATTTTCTTTCAAGTGATAGAAATCGTTTCAGAGCATTGATCCTAGATTCGCCAAGAGTTGTGGCAATGTTCTAAATGGCAGCCCAACAGAGTACCTTCCATCTTCCAGAATTTTGAGGTTATTAATATATATTTCTTCACACGAAATTTATTCTCTGGTTAAAGATTTGGCAGAGGGTACTGACTCCAACTCCCAGAATTTTTTGAGAAAATCATCTTGTTCCTCCGACGCGAACATAGTTATATCTTGATTGGAATTTTCACCTGACAGTAATATTTTACCTGTAAGTAACCAACCCAATTTGGATCCGCACGCAGTGGGTCCAGATAAATTTTGGAATCTAACCTTCCCGTTAAATAAGCATGGAGCAAACTCTGCTCCTATCACTAAATCAATCTGGCTAGATTTGTCAAAATTGGGGTCAGCCAACAGAAGATTTTTCAAATACGGCCAATTATCCTTTTCTATAAAGAAATTGGGCAATTCTGATGTGATCTTATCAATGACTATAGGATTGGCGTTGAATATTAGGTTTGAGAAATGTGGGCTAAATTGGAGAGAGACCTCACCCATTGATTGTTCTACAAGTTTGTTTCCCAAACCAAAAACTGTAGTTTTACATTCAGCAAGAGGAAGATTTAATTACTTTCGACAACTTTTTGTTATAAGACACCTTCGAGAGCCTGTATCTATGTGGGCTCTACATGTTTGTAGAACCCCATTTTTCGATTTGACCTTTATTAAAGCCGTAGAGAGTAATATTCGATCATGACTTTTGTTGTCTGCAAAACATGAGACACTGGCATGGGTCAATGGAGATATGTCCGCAACACGACTTAAAAATTCTGTTTTGAACTGATGCAAAAGAGTATGATGTCTCTTATTACATGATTTGCAATTTGCGTGAAGTCGCATGACAATACTCTATGGTTAGATCTTAGACAGTTGTAACATAGACGATTATCTTTTACAAATGTCCATCTTTCAGGTAACATCATACCATTAAACCTAGGACATTTTAACAAAAAATGTTCACCTTTACATAAGACGCATGACTGGACTCTGCTATCTATATTAGAGTCAGAGGCAAATGTTGCTGAATGAGAATGAATGGATTTATTCATTTTGTAGAATTGTTTTGAATTTTCTTTATTCTGAAAACTCCCGAGACTTCCAGCAAATCTTTCCAGGAAAGAAATAATCTTTTCATACTATGGATATTCTTTCTCAAGCAAACTCATTTCCCATTCCTTTCTTATTGAACGATCAAGTTTTGATTGAATTATATGAATTAAAATCATATCCGATAAATTATTACGTTCCAATCCGAGGATAGAGAGATTCTGAATGCTTTCGTTACAAGTGTCCAGGAGATCAAGCAAATCTTTAGTCGATTCTTGTTTTACATTTTTTAGATCATACAAATTTTGAATTTGTTTAAAAGCCAATTCACTTTTTTTTGTCGAATCTATTGACCAAGGTTTGCCAGGCAATAGGATAATTTTCATCAGAAATATTGAACGCCCTGATAAGTTTAGCGGCATTTCCTTTTAGTGCAGAATTTAAATATTGAAGTTTTTGAAATTAAACTGTCCTTAAAACTCAGCCAATCTGAAATATCACCACTAAAGGTGGGTAATTGAAATTTGGGAAGTTCTAAATGCGTTTCACCAGAAAATGTATTTTTATTTAAATTTCCCAGCGATCTATTCATTTTTATCAAAAAAGAATTGATTTTAGACTTTGCCTCAAAGGATACCTTAAAATTTTCTTCAGCATTAATGCCTTTATATTTTACTAATTTCACATATTGATTATCAAAGCTAGCTTTTGAATTTAACAAGTCTTATTTAATTTGCATAAGTGCGTTTTTATCATTGCCTTCTAAATTATATTCTACATCTGTTTTATCAATTCTAAACTTTTAATCAGAGATTCAAAAATTAAGATTTCTGTTTCCATATTTTAAAGATTAGTATTCAAACCCTTACCTTACTTTATTTCTATGGCTTCTAAGAACTTTCTATTTCTTCTACTTCTTCCCGGGTTTCGGCACCAAAAAATGTTAGCACGTTTTCTTTGAAGTTTATTCTAGAAAGAACGAGCTGACTCAATTCCATTCAATTCGATTTATTTCAAACAACAAAAGAGAAATACACTACGATTTAATGCGATTTAGCTGTATTTATAACACAAAAGAAAACAGAGGAAGAAAAAAAACAAAACAAAAAGAATGATGATAAGTAACAATAATATTCTATGAATATGAATTATAATTAATTAATAAAATACAATAATAATAATTTTAAAAAACCTAACAGCCACTTTAAATGAACTCACAAAAAGGCAATACTAAAATCCAGAATACCTAAAACAATTATCATTAGAAATAATTAATAGCATTCCTAAAAATGCAATGGTAGCAGAGACGAGTTGAGACACACGGGCAGTGGCTGTCTCATTAAAACCACAAATGGCATTGAGAAAATGAACAGAAGAAACCCAGAATTTCGCTCAGTCTTCAGATCAGAACTTATAGCCATCTATGAAGCCTTAAAATCCATCAGAATTACTAATTATCAAGATACACTTGGTTCTTTTTTTATGCGGTAGATGCGTTCCAGGGGAATCCGCATAAAAAAAATCGCACAAAAAAAGACATACATTTATATGTAAAATGATGGATACGTTCCATTTATTAAAAAAATCGCATAAAACCTAAAAAATGTTTTAAAATGCACCAGAAATCGCATAAAAAAAGATTTATAAATAATAAGATTTAATTTTTTTTCTCATCATATTTTAATAAATGGCACATATGTGTGTTAATAACAAAAACAAAACTTAATATGTATAAAAAAACATAAACAAAACTTTATTTAAAATCATATTAAGAATGTTTTCATCATTATTCGCTGTCTGATAATGTGCGAACCCGTTTGTGGATTGGTGCAAGATCACTTTCATCACTTGAAGATAAAATTACGTTATCAGATCTACATTTTATTATCATTTATTATCATTTACAAAGCACGCGATATCCGTCTTGGATATTTGCATGCATACACAAGTTTGGGAGCTTATTTACAGTGATTATTAATAGGAAATTAGTTATTATAATAGAAATTATTAACATATTTGTCAGTTAGTTAACGATTTAATTACACTATAATGAATATTAGTGAACATCACATAAGAACAGAAATTTAGAGCTATTTACAGCATATAACTATATTACAGCCCAGGCTATCTATTACTAAAAAACATTCTACAAAATCTATTAAAATTTATATACATATATCTATTATTAACTATTTGATTTAGACAATTTATATTTATTTGATTTTTGACTCTCAAGTCCTCTACAAGTCGACAGTCCGTTAAAATATGTACAGGATTTTCTTCTTCTGCACCACATGAGCATTTAGGTGAATCCGTCTTTCTGACTTTGTACAAATATGATCTAAAGTTACCGTGTCCAGTAAAAAATTGGACATTGTAAAAGTTTGGCTTGACATATTTGGGTATTTGGGAATCAGTGAAGAAGGACTTGAAAATGGTATTAGTCTTCTCATAGTATTTCTGCAATTTTTCCCTTATGTAATTAGAAATTATATTCCTACTTGAAGAGTCAAATCGGTTGTAATTTATTTCGGTTTTCAACATGTTAGATTCAATATAATCAGTAAGTTTGGGGACTTGTGCAAGTGTGTGTGTACAATCCGATGATGTTGTACTGTATGCCTGTATACAATGTTTTAAAATACTATATTGAAGAGAATTAAGTTTGTCTTTAGACTTTTTGTTTATGAATGGATACCATATTGGATAACCATAAGTAATTGTACTTCGATATAATGTCTTATACAATATCAGTCTTCGTCTAAAGTCCAGACCCCATGCTTTCTTTGTCAGGCCAAATAGGTATCCACTAGCTCTAGTTACCTTTATGATCAATTCATTAACATGAGGCGTAAAGTCCAGTTTGCTTCTGACTCGGTGATTTTTAATAGTTACTCCTAGAATCTTAAGTTCTTCAACCGGTTTAATTAACTTGCTACCTGAGACTATTATATCGCTATTGCATTTATATAAATATAATATTTTTGTTTTTTCATCTGACAATTTTAATTTACGACTTTCACACCACTTATTGATTTTTCTTAATACATTATCTATTGTCTTTCTTAGTTGTTCAGGAGTTTTATTCCAACATATTAACGTAATATCATCTGCATATCCTATTGTTTCACAATTATCATCCAGATTATTATTCAGTATCTCATTAATAAGAATATTCCATAATGTGGGAGACAGTGGTCCTCCCTGTGGACATCCTTTACTTAGTTTCTTATTAATTTCAGTTGAGGAATATCTTAATCTTATTCTTCTATTATCAAAGTATGATTGTAGAAGTTTTATCATTGAAGCCTGCACACCATCTTCATCTAGTCTTTTCATCAGGGCCGGCCACCATGCATTATCAAACGCTGCACTAATATCCACTGCAATTATTGCTGCATATTCTCTTGCTTTATGTTTTAACGCAATTTTTATTATTTCAATTAGTGCAGTAATAGTAGATTTCGATCTTCTAAAGCCATGTTGTCGATCACTTAGTAAATTAAAATCTTCATAATATTTTATTATTCTGTTATTAATTATTTTTTCAAATATTTTAGAAATGTTGGAATTAAGACATAAAGGTCTATAATTTTTATAGTTATTAAAATCTGTTTTTCCAGGTTTCGGAATAATTATTGCCTCTGCTCTTTTCCATTCAGCAGGATAGTATTTTATGTCTAAACATTTTTGAAATAGTTTCACCAATATAGGAGCTATAAATTGTTTAGTGTGCCTTATCATGTTGTTAGAGATGTTGTCTATTCCGGGAGATTTCTTTGGATTTAATTTGTCAATCAAGTCGTTGACTTCAGTAATCATAACCATCGGTTTTTCTTTATTGAGTAGTTTTAAATTATAATTTCTTATACTTTTATGGATGTTTGTATCTTCTTCACATTTATCATCTGGAAATAAATTATTCAATAATTCCTCACCCTTCTGCAAACATTCCATATCAGTATTACCCTCCAAAATTTGCATATTTCTCTTCCGCTTAGATCCACTTTTGATGTTTTTGTACACCTTATATAAGTTTCCATAAGGGTTGTTCGATTTGTTTTCCTCCAGAAAATTTCTCCATGATGCTTTCCTAGCTTTTTCTATTTCCCGTAAATACTTATTTCGTATGCTTTTATAGTATTGTTTAATATGATCAGGGCAATTTTTGTTTCTATAGTAACAGTTTCTAAGGTAATGACAGTGATCCTTTAGAAGCTGTAAATTCGTATTCCACCACTTATTACTAATATTATTTTTTGTTGTCATATTATTATTTACTTTAAGTGAATTATGTGCTGCCTCAATCAGTATGTTCGTAAGTTCTTTTACCGTTTGATCAATCATTTCTGGTGTATCCACTATGTCTAGCAAGTTTTCAATTTTTTCTTGTTCAGTACTGTTAATTCTCTGACTAAAACTTAACCAGTTCGCATTTTTCTCATTAAATTTCCAAGTGGAATAATATTTTTCTGAACTAAATTGTTCGTTTGTATATATTTCAAAAGATATAGCTACATGATCTGAAATTTGCGATATCTGCTGTGTCTTCCAATTTCTGATCGCCGCAATTGCCTGTTTATTTGTTAGTGTGAGATCAATCACACTTGCATCACGACACGTGAAAGTTTTATTATTATGGATAATTAAGTTTATTTCATCTATGATAGGGATCAGTCTATGTCCATTATAATTTTTCCTAATATCATACCATAACGGAGCTCTGGCGTTGAAATCGCCGCAAATTATCACTGGTATATGTAAATTTGTATTAATTAACTTCTTCATAAATTCCTCGTGCTCACTTTTCATTGAATTCGGATGTATATAAATGTTGGAAAGATATATTTTCTTACTTTTTGTTTGTATGGTTATAGTTGTAGCGAATGAGTTAGTGAATTCTGTACTTAATTGAATTTTTAAGCTGCTATTTCTTACAATTATTGCCGTATTTATATTGGGACTGTTCATCAATTGATATTTTGTACAAGGTCCTGGAAATATTACCTCCTCTTTGATTATATAAGGTTCTTGAATCATTACTATATCTGCATTTCTAATTTCATCAGATGCACAAAGCTCATTTATGCAATTTTTGCTTTTTCTGGTATTTTGTTGAATAATTTTTATTTTGTCACTATATAGTTTTCGCCCCATCATTCTGGAAGTTTATTATTGGCCCTCATCTTCTATAAGTGTAGAATAGTCTGTTCTTTGTATTATGATTTGCATCTCTTTTTTATAGATTGGGCAGTCTTGACTATTCGGTTTATGCTCCAAATCTCGATTTCTAAAATGTGGATGTTTGACGCAGTTGCAGACTTTAAATGTAGTCGAGCATTCGTGTTCTCCCTCTTTTTCACATTTAATACATTTTTTGGGATTGGGACAGTTATTCCTCTTATGATTAGGATTAAATAGAAAACAGTTCTGACATTGGTTCACTAATATTTTATCTTTAATATCGCATCGTTGAATATCCGTGTAAATTTTTCCCTTTCTCTTCATAATTTGGTAGACTCTAGGTGAAACCCTCAGTACTACATCTTGCTCTGGTCTATTGGTTTTCATTGGAAATAGCACTTTGATCTCTTCACTGAGTTGAGAAAGTTCAGGGTTCATCTCACATAACGTTGTCGATAAATTAGCTAAGTTTGTCATCTTGTTGACTGATTTTATGACTATGTTTGGATCTCTTAGTTTTGGCTTGTATATTTTACTGCACTGGTTTAGATCATCTTGCTTAGTAAAACTTTCTATCATTCGATCTATATCTTGATCTTTAGGCAATTTTATTACTGTACCTTTCCTAGTATTAAATACCTTGTTGATCCTAATTTTATTTCCCTCCTGTCGTAAAATTTTTATACTATCATTCACCTTTTGTTGTACCTGTGAGATGTTTTGATTTTCATTGGCAGTTATTATGATAGTTTGTTCCTCAGGAATTTGCTTTTCTTTTTGAATAAATTTATCTTCCCCATATTTTACCACCTCTGCATACGAGTCCTTGTTTCTGCTTTGTTTTACTACTTGGGATAAATCGTTTCTAATGTCGGTATAATTTTTCTGCATACATTCCCCAATTCCATTTAAACTCTGTTCTAGTTTCACTAATTCTATTACACTATCCTTTAGCTGTTTTGTTGTACTTTTTACATATCCAATATCTTGTTTATTCAACGTTTTTTGATTGTTATCAAATTTGTCTACAAAATATTTACATAATTCACCCAACCTGTCTAATATCAATGCATTCATTGTTTTGCATATCTATTGACAGCGTAAAATTTTAATGAATTATTAGCGTTATTTAAAGTATTCAATTCAATCCAAAAGATTTAGCAATATTAATATATAATTTCAAAATTCAATATGTTTAAATATATAATATAACAAAAGTTAAATCAAATTTAAAGTATATTTACCGGAAAATTAGGAGCGATGCAATACACGTCCACTCAGTCTGGCCGCCTGGTGGCAAAAAAAAAACTACATGGTAATGCTTCTTTAGGAACTTCAGTGATTTTTTTTTCTTTGACAAGGTAGTCAGTAATCAAACGCTGTGATGGCTTGACTAGTTCTTTGTAGAGTTCTCTGTAGCCAGACATACAAAATTTCAGATCACGTTGGAATTTTAAGGCGCGTTCTACATCATTATCATTTTGAATAAAAAAAAATTCCAATTTACCGGAAAGTTGAAGGCCTTCCCGAAGTAATTTTTCGTCCAGTGGAGTAACATCTTCCAGTTCGCTATCTACTGTTTCGAAATCTTTAGTAGTATCTACCATACTTTCCAAAATATCATCATCATTTAGGGCTTCGTCCACAAGCAATTCTTCTATATCATGCTCGCCAAAATCATCAAAACCTTCCCCACCTATTTCCTTAGCAATTGAAATAATATCTGATGTTAATATTGTTGTTCTATTTGATTCATTTCTCTTTGATACGCATTCAGGCCAAGCAGCTTTCCAACATGCATTTAAAGTTTGTGATTTTATCTCGGCAATTGCTAACGCAACATGATCTACACAGTTCAAGATATTAAATTGTTTCCAAACTTCAGTAACTGTTATTGTATCGGATTCCAGTTTATCGAAAATGAATTGGAAAGTGAATTTTACATAATATTTTTTAAATGTTGAAATAATTCCCTGATCTAATGGTTGAATTAGGCTCGTTGTGTTTGGAGGGAAAAAACTACCTTTATATTTGGATGTTCTAAGTTTGGATGACCTGGTGCATTGTCAAGAATTAATAAGATCTTAAATTCGAGACCCATCTCTTTTGTTAGATTTAATTACCAAGCTTATTATCATTGATTATATTTTATTGATATTGGACTACTCTGTTGTTTGTTGATTGTTCAATAGCACACATTAATTGGATTGCTGTATTTCCCATATATATATATTTTTCTTCCTATTATGTTTTAATTGTAATGTTTGTAATGATTAAATAAAATCATTAATCTAAAAACTCCTTCATTAATTAAAACTTCCTTCAATGGTTATGGGCCGAGCACTTCTCCCACCGCGCAAATAAAAAAGGCTTAATAAAAAAGGCTTAACTCGAGCGTCAACATTCTTGAAAATAAATCTAATTTACCGAAAAGGTAAGATATACACATCTTCAGAAAATGGAGAATAGTGTACAAGTTCCCAAATTTGACGGAAAAAACTTCGCTTCTTGGAAATTTAGGATCGTTTCAATTTTAGAAGGCAAAGAATTGGACGACCTTTTGGAAGGTGATCCACCAGAAGATGAAGTTAAATTCAAAGAATGGAAGAAGAAAGATGCTCAAGCTAAAGGAATCATCACATGTGCAATGACTGACTCCTTAGTCGCCTTAATATTAAATTGCAAAACAAGCAAAAATATTTGGATAGCGCTGCATGAAAGATATGAAGGAGATAAAAAGAAAAGGATCATTGAGGCCCGAAACGACGTTTCAAGATTGACAATGAAGAAAGAAGAAAATTGGGAAGAATATCTATACAGATCAGAGAAGCTATTGGAACAAGCAAGAAACCTTGGTGCAGAGATAGAAGATCAAGAATTCACCACTTCAGTGATCAGAGGACTACCCCAAAAGTATAACCTTGTTGCACTTCAACTGAATTCCCAAATGAAGGTAAGCATTTCTGATCTTAAAAATTGCTTAAAACTATACCATGAAAGATTCACTCATGAAGAAAAGGAAGGAAATTCCAAAGCATTCAATACAATACATAAAGAATCTTTCTCAAACAGTAAGCATTTCCACAAAAATAGAAATAGTAATAAGCCTATTTGTTTCATATGTGCTAAGCCTGGCCACAAGGCTATAGAATGTTGGCATAATCCTAAAAATAAAAGAGGGAGTGAAAATAAACAAACCTCAAAGAATAAACCTGAACATCAAAATAAGGCAAAATTTGTAAATTTGCAACCTGAGGAACATGTGTCCAACATCAAAGAATATGAAGCTACTCAACAACCTGAAGAATGGGTGGTTGATAGTGGGGCTAGCTGTCACATGACATCAAATAGAGATCTATTAAAGGAAGAAAGAGAGGTTCACAAAACAATAAAACTTGCAGATGACTCTGAAATAATATCCAATGCAGAAGGAGCAATTGAAATTGAAGGACAAAATAAATTGATTAGGCTTAATGATGGCCTATATGTTGAAAAATTGTCAGGTAACTTAATGTCTGTTAACAAACTGGTAGATGACAATAAAAAAGTACTTTTTGATAAGGATGGAGGACATATAATGGAGGAAGATGGAGAGGAAATTTTGATGGCCCAAAGAATAAATGATTTCTACATAATCAAAACATCAGCACCAGAAGAAATTCCATCACAGGCTTTAAAGGCTACTCTTCATACCTGGAATGATTGGCACAAAAGATTGGGACACCTAAATGAATAATACATGAAGCAAATGTTGAAGAATAATTCAGCTCACAATTTCAATACCCAATCCCAGAATATGGACACTTGTCAAGTTTGTATTCAGGCCAAACATCCTAGAACACCCTTCAAACCAGTTCTATATCCTCAATCTACTAGACCATTGGACTTAATACATATTGATTTGATTGGACCAATTCAAGAGGAATCAATTGGAGGTGCTAAATATGTATTAACACTTGTTGATGACTTTTCTAGAAAAATATTTGTAGAATTTCTCTCATCCAAATTGGAAACTTTTGACATCATCAGATCTTTCATTGAAGAAATTGAAAAGGAAAAAGAAATCAAAGTCAAACAATTAAGATCAGATAATGGAAAAGAATTCACAAATAATCAAATGACTCAATATTTAAAAGGTAAAGGCATAAAGCACCAACTGACAAATGTTTACACACCCCAACAAAATGGTATCTCAGAAAGGTATAACAGAACACTGATTGAAGGAACAAGAGCTTTGCTGATAGACTCACAACTTCCATTGAGATATTGGGCAGAAACAATGTCAACCTTTGCTTATTTGAAAAATAGAACACCTTGTAAAAAATTGGGATGGATAACTCCTGAAGAGATATTTTCAAATAGAAAGCCAACTGTAGCTCATCTAAAGATATTTGGATGCATAGCTTACTACTATGTACACAAGCACAAAAGAGGAAAATTTCAACCTACAGCCAAGGCTGGAATATTTGTTGGATATTCAAGCACAAGAAAGGCTTGGAGACTAATTGATCCTGAAAATGAAAATGTAATTGAAACAAGAGATGTTAAATTTCTTGAAAATAAATTAGGAAAGGAAATACTAAACAAAAATGATTCAGATGACACTCAAAAATATTTCCTTTACAATTTTCCAGAAGAGACTATCCCAGAAACTTCTGAAGAAGTAGAAAATCATGATGATCATTCTCATTCTGATCTTGAAAATCAAGATGAACATTCTGAACTTCCTTACAATCTCAGACCAAATTTGAAAGATAAACTTTACTATGAGCTTTCTTCAGATGATGAACCTATTGAAGACAATGAAGACAAAGATCCCACCTATGATCCAACTGTAGGAGCACTCAAGCTTTCCCATGGAAACTTGCTACCATCATCTTATGAAGAGGCAATTAATCATCCTGATTCACCTTTGTGGCAACAAGCAATGGATAAGGAAATTCATTCTCTTCAGAACCATCATGTATGGGACCTTACTGAATTACCTGAAGGTGCTAAAGCAATAAAATCCAAATGGATATTTTCAAAGAAAATGGATCCTCAAACCAATCAGGAGATCTACAAAGCAAGACTTGTTGCTTTGGGCTGCTCTCAGGAATATGGGACAGACTACACAGAAACCTTTTCTCCAGTGATGAAAACAGATTCATTCAGAACTCTTCTAGCCTATGCTACAATGGCAGGATATGAATTTCACCACTTTGATGTTGAAACAGCATTCCTGTATGGAAAACTTTCAGAGACCATCTACATGACCCAACCTCCAGGCTACCAGGATGACAAGAAAAAGACCTCCGTATGTATACTAAATCAGGCATTGTATGGACTTAAGCAGAGTGGTAGGGTATGGTATGAAACATTTACAGAATACCTTTTTGAAATAGGTTTAACACAACTTAAATCTGATAAATGTGTTTTTACTTTTAGAAATGGCAATTCACATTTACTTTTAGGACTGCATGTTGATGATATGATAATCATTAATTCTAATCCTGAAATTTTGCATGATATAATACAAAAAATAAGACTTCACTTCAAGATAAAGGAAAGTTTAACAACTTGTAACATTTTAGGCATTGAAATTATTAAAGAGGATGTTAGACTGATTTTAAAACAGGAAAATTACATAAATAAAATTTTACAAAAATATAACATGCAAGATTGCAAGCATATTTCAACCCCATTAGATCCTAACACTAATTTAGATAATTTTAATAGCTCTAAGGAAGTCAATAAGACTCAATATCAAGAATTAATAGGCTCTTTGCTTTATATCTCAACTAAATCTAGGCCTGATATTGCCTTTGCAGTTACTCTTTTAAGCAGATATAATCAAAACCCTAGAGAAATGCACATGGGTGCAGCTAAGAGAATTCTTAGGTATTTAAAAGGAACTAAGCAGTATGGATTAATATATACTAAAGGAGATGTCGAATTAAAGGCTTACACAGATGCATCATGGATTTGTGGCAGATCCAATACAGCAAGATCAACTGCTGGATTAACCTTTTATTTAGATAAAAATCTCATTTCTTGGTCAAGTAAGACTATTAATAACACATGTCTTTCAACTTGTGATAGCGAAATATGTGGATTACTTCAAACTGTAAAAAAGGCCATTTACATCCAATACTTATTTGAAGAAATTACATCTAATTTTGTTAAAATACAAATATTTTGTGATAACAAAGCATCAATATTTTTGACTAAGTCTGGTCAAACAACTGATAAATCTAATCATTTAGTTAGATCTATTGCTTTTTTACATGAGAAATTGAAAAATAATATTTTTGACATTCAATATGTACAAACTGAAGACAACATTTCTGACTTTTTAACAAAGGCTTTATCAAAGGAAAAATTAATCCATTTGTTATCTTTATTTAATTATAAGACCAACTCAATATAAAAATGTGTGTTTATTGTTATTTTTATTTGATATCAATGTGTGTATATGATATTCCTTTGCTATTTAGGCCTAAATGTTATCTTTTTTCCGGTAAACAAAGGAAAGTCAAGTAGCGCCATCTTAGGCCGTGACGTCACGTTGTGACGTAGCAGCTTAGCTATGAATGTCTGTCGACATTCGCCTTCAAGATATTTAGCTTGAAATTAAAGGGGGCTTTGTTAGATTTAATTACCAAGCTTATTATCATTGATTATATTTTATTGATATTGGACTACTCTGTTGTTTGTTGATTGTTCAATAGCACACATTAATTGGATTGCTGTATTTCCCATATATATATATTTTTCTTCCTATTATGTTTTAATTGTAATGTTTGTAATGATTGAATAAAATCATTAATCTAAAAACTCCTTCATTAATTAAAACTTCCTTCATCTTTCGTATAATTTTCTACTTCGGGTACGAAGCATTTATTGAACCATTCAGTGAAAATAGCCGTTGTTACCCAGGCCTTCTTGTTTGCCATCCAATGTACGGGCAGTGTATTTAAGTCTTTTCCTTTTAATGCACGTGGTTTTAAAGATCGATTTACAAGCAGCGGTTTTAACATTCGATCGCCAGATGCATTACTGCACAGCAATAAAGTAACTCGATCTTTAGCAGCTCAAAACCACTGGCATTTTTTTCGGACTTTGCAATGTAAGTACGGGTTGGCAATTTTTTCCAAAACAATCCTGTTTCATCAGCATTGAAGATTTGATGGGCACAATATCCTCCATCTTTAATAATTTTAGCCAACTTTTCAGGATATTTTCTAGCAGCTTCTTCATCTGCAGAAGCCACCTCACCTTTTATTTTTAGATTATGAAAAGAATGTCTTTTTATAAAACCAGTTAACCACCCTGTGCTGGCAGGGAATTGTGGATTACTTTCACGTGAAGATGTAGATGGCTCTGATTCTTTCAACTCCTTGTAAAATTTAAGGGCTTTCATCTTGATTAAATGTCCATCTAACGGAATTATTTTTTGAGTTAAATCTTCAATCCAAATTACGAGAGCCTTTTCTGTTTTTTCTATTAAAGTGCCTCTTGAATATGATGAAATTTTAGAACTCAAATTTGTACCAGATCTGACTGATCTTCTTATTGCCGCTTCATTTTTTTTTTATTGCTCTTATAGTAGATTCGCCTAAATTATAACGTTTACCTATTGCTGTTGATCTTTCTCCTTTCGCCAAGCAATCGAGAATTATAATTTTGGTTTCTAGCGAAATTGCACTTCTTTTTTGTTTTTTATTATTGTCACACATTTTCTTTAAGAGGACTAAAAATTATAGAAAAAACTTAATGTACAATTACGCACTAAAATTATTCAAAAAAACTTACAATTCACTTGAGTAAATTTATCTTCCGGTTTTCGGTAGTAACCTTCTTTCACAAAGTTTTATTTTCTAATGCTTTCCAATATGCAGGCTTTTTTAATTCGTTTCATACAAAAACAAAATGCAGCATAAAAACACGCAATTTTAACGAGGTATTTTTTGTTTTTTTTTTTTCTCTTTTGTTTTTAAGAACAAATCAAGAGAAAACATGTCAATAAAAGAAAAAAGAAATTTGTAACGGCAGCTGGCACGCCGGCGGGTTTTCAGTTTTGATTTCGGTTTTGCACGAGTTGTGTAAGACACCGGCAGGCGCGGAATAAAAGACATTGGAACTTCCCCTCTACTGTTTGTTGGATAACTTAACATACAACCAGGACGTTACAAAATTCTTTCTTTGTATTGATTGCGTAATAGTAGAGTTGTAGTTGTTATTCTTATTCGTTTTCAGAAAAAGTGAATCACCAAAAAAAAATTTTTCGAAATTCGAATATTTTTTTTTCTTGCACCGCATAACTCCAAAACCGCATTAAAAAAAACGCATAAAAAGAGAACGAAGTGTATATCGATTCTTACTGATAGTAGAAGTGCCATACAACACTTGAATCACATAGGGAAACTTAGAGAGAAAGTAAGCAGGAACATAATTGGTTATCTCCAAAAACTCTCAAAACCTCAAAAATTCACCTTCAATGGATACCCTCACATGTTGGTATTGAAGGCAATGAAGTTGCTGATGCGCTAGAGAAAAAAAGGCACAAAAGAACCCTTGCCACAGAAATATTAACTTACTTTAAAAGAAATAGAAACAGTACTTAAAACAAAAATAAACAAGAACTGTAGAATCCTACCTATGCACAGTTGGTACAGTGGAGTGGACCCAGGAGGAGCTCTGAACCTCAGAAATAGACAGCATCAAACAACACTAACAAGAATTAGATCAGGCCATCTCAAGCCATTGAAGATAGAAAATAATAACAAAATCTACCCCACTTGCCCAAAGTGTAGCTTGGCACCTGCAGCTCCAGAACACTTTTTGGCTTTCATTAGATGCACTAAACAGGACCTTTGGAAGAGGCCGCTGCTTATCATAAAACAGCTCGAGGTGCATGAACTCATGGAATTCGTGTAAGCTTTACACAAGGGGATAAGAAACAACAACAACAGTATACTGTGTCCATAATAATGCCTTGTGATTTGACGGGGGGGGGATCCTCCCCTCTGGAAGATGCCGCAGCGCTGTCTAAAAATAGTCCTTCAGCCTTGAACCGTCGGTTCTCTAGACACATTTCCTCTAGGGACCATACGCTGGCCCTTGCCACGCATTATTCCCCTCGGCCTTTCTTTTTGACTTCTCTATCTTTCTTTTTACCGAAAGACTGTTTAAGCACGCATATTGTGGAGGGTTCATGTACTCCTTATTTTTGACTAGCCGAATGTGACCCGGGCAACGACCGGGTTTTACCCTAAAGCATTTTCCCAAGAGTGCGTATGTAAATGTAGTTTTTTTATTCAAATACTATTCATTGAAATTATAAATTATGACCCGGCTTCATCCGAGATCTCCCCCAGTGAATGTTGGCCTATGATTAATGTTTGAAATAAAACACTTTATGGTATATAATACAAACAAAATATTATGTGTCAAGCATTCTAAAATTTAGTGATACAATTAAGAATTTGACAACAAATTCATAAAATAGCGTTAATATAAAGTTTTCTAAAATAACACTGTGTAGCACAATTTTTGTTCCTTAGTTCTCATTATGTTTTCTGATGTATTAGGACGCACACATTTGAAAAAAAAAAAAACAGAAGAAATTATGCGCTTCAAACTTCGGTTTTGAGTCTAAGACATATTTATTTGAAAAATGCAAGAAGGACATAAGGCCTAATAATGATAACGATACATCTAAAAAGAAGTTTGAAATTAAAATACTTCCTGTCGATATAAACGTCTGAAATTTAGCATAGTTGCATAGTCATTAGGAATTAGCGAGTGTGTATATCTTTAAGTTTCTAGGTAGTAAGAAAGTATGTTCAAAATTGATTACCACATTCTGAAACTATTTTCTTCCAAATATACTTCCTGAATACTTAGAAGTGTGAAATTCTGTACACTTGCATTCTAATTGGGATTGAGCGAGTGCGCAAATTTTTAGGCTTCTACGTGGTCTGGAAGTATGTCAAATTGATTACCAAATTCTTAGACAGCCATGCAAGAAAGTTAAATTAAAATCATATTTTCTTTCCAAAAAATATTTGCGCGCGCGCCTATATGCGATTTAATAACGTGTCATTAACATTTTACATTATTAATTTTACAGCGAGAATTACATTAGCAAATCTCAGCAATTTCTGATGTACATTTCTGATGTAGAGAATGACGTCAATTTGTTACCGATAGGTCGGGATTAATTGTTTGATTTTTGATTTTAAAAATAATTTAGTTGGTATTTATGTGTGTATATAGATATTTTTTTCAAAATGAATTATTATAGTATTTTTGATAAATTAATATTTCACATCTTAGAAATAACGAATTCAAAATCGTTATTCAAAATATTAGTGACTTGTTCAACTTTATTTGTATTATATTTTATAAAATATATATGTGTGTTATGTGTGTAAAATAAATATATTTGTAAACATATAAATTAACTAACATCAATATAGCATGCCTAAAAGAGATTGTTGGCATAATGTAGATGCTTTTAGCTTTGTCTGCGGTTATATTTTTGGGAAATGAGTTTTAAAAATTACTCATTGCTTTCCGCTCTTAAGATGTGTGAAACTTACCAATTCGGCATACCAATCGGCGATCAAAGCAAACCTTAGGCACCTCATTTCAGCGGTATTCTTTGCACTAAAATACTGGAAGCATGATACAGAAGTGAAAAGAGAGCAATTTGAGGTTTGCTATTCAAAGAATTTGGCGAGCCCACTGATCATTCGAATAACTACTACTTTTGAATGGCGGACCCTTCTAAATGGCGAATGGGCTAGAGATCGTACCTGCTTTCATCTAACCAGATATTCATTCTTCCATTGCTCACGTTCCTCACAGTCCTGAGTACCGAATAACTAATCCGCCATAGAAACGCCCATCTACAACATTACAGAGCAGTAAATCAGAGGAAGAAGACAGCTTTCCAGACATTAGCACACTCGCTCAAGTCTAATGACAATTCAAGTGTGCAAGATTTCAGACGCCTAGATAGATGGGAAGTATGTTAATTTTAATTTCTTTTTTTTTTAACGAATTATAATCATGATTACGCTTTTCTGGTCTTTCAAGAATTTTTCAAATAAATATATGTCCTACATTTAAAACCAAAGTAGAAGTATAAGATTTCTATTTTTCAATTGGGTGTGTCCTAATACACCAATAAAACAGAGCAAGAACCTATGAACAAAAATCGTGTTACACAGTGTTATCTTAGAATATTGAATATTTATGCTATTTTCTAATTTTGTTGTCAAATTCTGAATTGTATTACTATATTTTAGAATACTTGACACATTCATTCTTTGTATTATTATAACATAAAATGTTGTATTTCAAGTACTCTTCGTAGTGAAAACATTCACTTGGGGAAATCTCAGATAAAGCCGGGTCATAATTTAAAATTATAACGAATAGTATTTGAATAAAAAATTGTTTTTAAACGTAAGCACTCTGGAGAAAATGCCCTATGGTAAAACCTGGGCGTTGTCCGGGTCATTCTGATAGATTTTTATAAGTATAAATTAATTATATTATATTCTCTCTCTCTCACTTAATAGCAATTTAGAATATCATTTATATTTATTCGAATTCCATAATTAAACAATAGACTCATGATTTCATTTAATTTGTTATCTATATACGTTTATGTGCTGAGAACATGTAAGAAAACATCTACGTATGTTTTCCCACGTGACGCAGCGGAGCGTGACCTTGCCAGCACGGGTGAGTCAGTTGTTGTTTGGCTCTCTGTGAGATGGACATTAAAACATGGTGGCAGCGATAACTGGATAAAATACGAACCCGTATATTGCAAATTATCGATTTTTGCGTACCTTGGAAGATAATTCAACATGGCTCAGATTCAACCTCCAGAAACTTTCGACTTCTCGACTCCCAACGAATGGCCCAAATGGAGGAAAAGATTCGAACGATACCTCGTGGTCAGTGGAATGAAGAAGAAAGAGGAGGCGGACAAGATCGATTTGTTCATGTACTTGATGGGCGACCGCGCGGATGATATATTCAGGACCTTCAAGTTCGAAAAGGAGGAAGAGGCAACGAAAATTGATTCCGTCCTCAAGGCGTTCGACAGCCACTTCTGTGTCAGAAAGAATATTATCTACGAACGTGCGAAATTTAATTCAAGAATCCAAGAGGATCGGGAGCCAGTGGACGAATTCATCACTTCATTGTACAAATTGGCTGATAGTTGCGAATTTGAGGGACTTCATGAGCAGTTGATCCGTGACCGAATAGTGGTTGGAGTGAGGGACAAAGCTTTATCTGAAAGAATGCAGTTGGACAGCGAACTGACTTTGGAAAAGGCGGTGAAAATGGTTCGACAGCAGAAAGCCGTTCGACAGCAGCAAGTCGACCTGCAGCGTCCCTCAACAGGCCAAAAGGTCAATCAGGTGAAGTTCAAGCTCGACTCCCAGGCGGATGTTACATGTGTTCCTCTGTGTCTCTTCAAGAAGATAATGGGACAGCAACGACTAGTGGAAAGTGATATCAACCTTAGAGCTGCTGAATTTTCCGAACTTCAGACTGTGGGTATGTTTATATCAACGCTGCGAAATGGCAATGAAATCAAGGAGAAGATTTATGTCATTCGTCGTTTGAGTGAACCTCTTCTGAGTCGCCGGGCATGTGAGCTCTTGAACCTGGCGAGGCGGATTGAAGTGGTTGCGACGAGAATTAACCCAATCAAGGAATTTCCTGAAGTATTTGAAGGACTGGGACAGATCGGAAACCCTTACGAAATCAAATTGAAACCTGGAGCAAAACCATATGCTGTGCATACTCCTCGACGGGTACCAATACCTTTGATGGAGAAGCTCAAAACAAGGTTGGAAGAGCTCGAGAAGGCGAGAATCATAGCACAAGTTAACGTTGCGACTGAATGGTGTGCACCGACTGTGATTGCTGGTAAACCGAATGGCGACATACGACTCTGTGTGGATCTCTCAAGGCTGAACGAACATGTACAGCGCGAAGTGCATCCCATGCCAGTGGTGGAGCACATGCTGGGGCAACTGGGGGAAGCAAGATTCTTTTCGAAACTGGACGCGAACAGTGGCTTTCACCAGATTCCGTTGAGCCCGGACTGCCAGCATTTAACGACCTTCATCACTCCTTTTGGGAGATATAAATACTGCAGAATGCCATTTGGAATCTCACTCGCCCCAGAGTATTTTCATAGAGTTATGTCAATAATCTTGCAAGGCATGGACGGTGTAATGTGTTACCTGGACGATATCCTGATATTTGCCTCCGACTCCAAGACTCACTATCGAATTCTTCGTTTAGTGCTCCGAAAACTGAAAGAGGCGAAAGTTACACTAAACAAGGCCAAGTGTGTCTTCGGCGTGCCAAGAATTAATTTTCTTGGGCACATACTGGATGAAGACGGTATTCGACCAGATCCAGCGAAAATCGAAGCGGTGGCGAGGATGCCTGCTCCGACAGATGTTCATGGCGTAAGAAGATTTCTTGGCGTGGTGAACCATCTGGGACGTAAACTCCGAACGACCTTGCCAATTGCAGCAGAGAATCTTAATCCAAAGTTGGTGGACTCTCAGACCCTGAAAAGAAAGGAGGGGAGAAGGAGAAAGGATATGAAATCCAGCCGACCCATCGACGCCGACCTTTTCGGAGGAGGAACTGGTTGAAAATGAAAAGACCCCAGTTGTGGATTATCCCTCTAACGACTCAGAAGACGGCCAGATAAGAACCCGGAGTGGACGAATTGTAAAACCTGTGGATCGCCTTCATTATTAATTATATTATGCATTTAAAGTTTGTAATGTATATATATATTTCAAGTCTTAAAAAGGGGGATGTGCTGAGAACATGTAAGAAAACATCTACGTATGTTTTCCCACGTGACGCAGCGGAGCGTGACCTTGCCAGCACGGGTGAGTCAGTTGTTGTTTGGCTCTCTGTGAGATGGACATTAAAACAGTTTATATATCGCTTTTCATAATTACTTAATATTTTAAAAATAAAGTAAAATACTCAAGAGAGAATATATTTCTTATACAATCTAGAATTTAAAAATATATATATAATGATTTTTGAAATGTTAAATCGGTAACCTCAAGGGGATGGCCATTATCGAGCACAAATATTTAATTTTATTGCTTAATATAAAAATGAATGTTTGTATGTCTGTCTGTTTGTATGTCCGGTATACAAATTCGCAGTAGTTCACTAATTCAAACCAAAATTTCCATACATAGGTAAAAAATACGGGGAAGACGATAGGCTATTTTTGGAAATATATAAATCAATTATTAAAACTATATATTGTAACGTAAAAAGAAAAATGGCACATTCCAGAAGAGAATGTTTTAGAACGTTCTAGAAAAATGTAGAAAAATCGGAGAACAACGGATTGGCCAATCAGTAGCGATTACGCAATGCTCAAGCCTGGCGGCTTTGTGATTGGCTAACCAACCATGACCGTTCTGGAAAGATCTACTCCGGGATATATAGGGAGGAGAAACTCGTGCAAGAGAGGAAGAAGAAAGATAAAAGGAAGTCGAAGAACGAAGCTACGTAGTGTACTCCAAGCAAGCTGCTGTCTCAAGAGGTCGGACTGCTGCCTACCGCCGACGCCGGTGTACTTCCTGGAAGATTCTAGAAGGTTCTACGAACTTCTGTCTCCTGTTCTGCTCCTGCTTTCCTCACCGTGCTGCAGTTGGTGAGTTTGTAACTGCTGTGTTCTTTATTGTTGTTTTATTTTTGCACTCTTCTGTAATTATTTTATCAATTAGGCTTAAATAAAGTCCTAAAGATCCTTTGTACCCACGGAAGTTATTCTTTGTTAACCAACAACGCAACAATTTGGTGTCAGAAGTGGGATCTTTAGGTGAAGCCTGAATAATCTATAGTACTCACTAGAAAAATGGAAGAAATATTGAAAGCGATCCAAGCTCAAAACCAGGCTATGCAAGCACAAACTCAGGCTTTGCAAGCTCAAAATCAAGAAACTCGTGAAGCTCTTCAAGCTCAAACCCAGGCTTTGCAAGCTCAAAATCAAGAAACTCGTGAGGCTCTAAACGAGGCTCTTCAAGCTCAAAATAAAGAGCTAAAAGAAAGCTTGGGGCTTGAATTCCAATGCTTAGAAGATGAAATCTCAGCTGTAAAAGAAGACGTTTCCTCTGTAAAAGAAGAAATGGCTTCTTTAAAAGAGAGACTTGCTGCTGTCGAAACGGGCCATCGAAGAACTCCGGTTTTCCAGCAAGAGAATAACAATTCGGGTAGGCCTCTTGTCAAAGTTCCTACCTTTGATGGACAATCATCATGGACCTCCTTCAAAACCCAGTTCGATGTGGATGCCCAAGCTAACGGATGGAACGTTAGAGATAAGGCAAGCTTTTTGGCTGCTGCACTTCGTGGACCTGCAGTGGATGTACTCCAGATGATTCCGGAACAACTCCGCCTAGACTTCAACTCCCTGATTGATACTTTGTATTTCCGATATGGAGAAGAACACTACCAGCAGCTTCATGTGGTGAAGTTCAAGAATATACTACAAGAAAAGAAAGAAAGTTTGCAGGATTTGGCCAACGACATCCGACGCCTGGCAAGATTAGCCTTTCCATCGTGCCCGTCTGAAACACAAGACTTTATGGCCCAACAACAGTTTATTGATGCCATCGGAGACCCTGAGACCCAAAAGTTTGCCAGACTTTCAACTGCGACTACTCTGCAAGAAACCCTTGTCCAAGCCATGAAGCATGAAGCTGCCCAACAAGCCTCCAGAGGAAGTTATCGTATGGCTAGACAAGTTAAAATGGAAAATCCAGAAAGAGGAAAAGGTCGCTGCTGGACCTGTGGAGCTAATGACCACCTGTCTCCAACTTGCCCCCGAAGAGTAAAACAGCGCAGTGATACAGGTTGCTGGAAATGTGGAAAATATGGCCACATAAGGAAAAACTGTCAAGATAACTCTATGGATAAGCCTGAAATAAAAAGAGGTCGCTGCTGGAATTGTGGAGCCCATGATCACATTTCTCCAACTTGCCCAAGAAAATTAAAACAACGCGGTGACACCGACTGCTGGAGTTGTGGACAAAATGGCCACTTAAGAAGAAACTGTCCGGAAAATTCTGAAATCACCACAGTCCCTAGAAAGAACCATGGGAGACGGAATGATAATGCTGATGCCTTATCAAGAAGGTCGTGTGTTCCACAAAGTGGACATTGTGCTCGTGCTGAAGAGAGATTTTGCGTAAGACAAGTTACAGTGCAAGAAAGCGACGAAGTAGAAGAGAAAAACTGGACTGGACAAGCTTTAAGAAAAGCTCAACGTGAAGACCGAGATCTCTTGCCAATGATAAATTGGAAGGAATCAGATGAAAGACCATCCTGGGAAGATGTGGCCCCGTACAGTCCTAAAACCAAAAGTCTCTGGTCCCTCTGGAATTCTTTGACCCTACGAGATGGTGTCTTATACAGGAAATGGGAGAGCGAGGATGGAAAGCATGAATCCTGGAAGTTGGGGTTACCCAGATCTCATGTACCTTTGGCTCTCCAGGAGATGCATAGCAGTACCACGGGAGATCACTTCGGCATCAGAAAAACATTGGCCAAAGCTAGAGAAATATTTTGTTGGCCAGGAAGTCGAAATGATGTTGAAAAATGGTGCAGAAACTGTACACAATGTTCAGTGAGAAAGGGACCGAAAACAAGATCCAGAAGAAAGTTGAAGATCTACAATGTAGGTGCCCCATTTGAAAGGATGCCGGCCATTCACCAGTGGGCAGGAGAAAATCTTCACTTTTCCAGCGAGAAAATGAAAGAACGGTACAACGTCAAGACTTCCAACAAGATTTTCAAAGAGGGTGAAATGGTTTGGCTCCATAATTCTCAACGGAAGAAAAGACTTTATCCTAAACTTCAGTACCAGTGGGAAGGACCCTACAAGATCATCAAGTGCCTCAATGATGTCATCTATCGGATTCAGAAGACCCCGACATCTAAACCCAAAGTGGTGCACTACAACCGGTTAGCACCCTTCAGGGGTACTGTTCCAGTACAATGGACTGTTCGGGACGATCAGTCCTAAGGAGGGGGCAGTGTTACGTAAAAAGAAAAATGGCGCATTCCAGAAGAGAATGTTTTAGAACGTTCTAGAAAAATGTAGAAAAATCGGAGAACAACGGATTGGCCAATCAGTAGCGATTACGCAATGCTCAAGCCTGGCGGCTTTGTGATTGGCTAACCAACCATGACCGTTCTGGAAAGATCTACTCCGGGATATATAGGGAGGAGAAACTCGTGCAAGAGAGGAAGAAGAAAGATAAAAGGAAGTCGAAGAACGAAGCTACGTGGTGTACTCCAAGCAAGCTGCTGTCTCAAGAGGTCGGACTGCTGCCTACCGCCGACGCCGGTGTACTTCCTGGAAGATTCTAGAAGGTTCTACGAACTTCTGTCTCCTGTTCTGCTCCTGCTTTCCTCACCGTGCTGCAGTTGGTGAGTTTGTAACTGCTGTGTTCTTTATTGTTGTTTTATTTTTGCACTCTTCTGTAATTATTTTATCAATTAGGCTTAAATAAAGTCCTAAAGATCCTTTGTACCCACGGAAGTTATTCTTTGTGTTAACCAACAACGCAACAATATTTTTAGTCAGAAAATGATTATGACGATATTGCTGTATCATCTTTGATTATTAGATACATAGTTATATCGGGAAAAATTCGAAAAAACAGAGACCACGGGTGAAACCAGTTCATTATTTTGTACGCAGAAACAAAATTCTAACGGAAAAACATTCATTCGAGCAGAAAACAAAAGCCAGATCATCTTTCTATAAAAATATCGCTTCTCAGACACAAAGTTTAGAGCGGGACGTTTCACAAAAGTGACATCCACGGTGCCAATTTATAATTGTAACGAATATTATTTGAATAAAAACATTTAATCGGGAAAAACCCTGGCGTTGCCCGGGTCATTCGGCTAGTATATATATAAGAAGTAGATAACATATAATATTAAAAAAGAAAAATAATAACTCCAGCAAAGCTTCGACTGTTATACGCGTCATTTCATATATATATATATATCGTTTTGAAAATGTGATGCCTCGATAAAGGTTGGCGTTCAGCCAGCCGAAATATTGGCAAAATAAATATTTTATTAAATCCAATATATGCCGTTTATTATCTAATATATATATATATAGTGTAAAAACTATATAATAAAAATATAATAGTGATTCTATATTTAAAATTTAATGAGTAAACTGATAACAATGATAATTTATATCAAGTAGATTTGATTAGATTAGCAAGCTAAATCTAAATTAATTATAAAAATAAATAGTTGTTTAGTTTTATAGTTTAGTTTTGTATTAAATTTATCTTTATTATTTTGATTATTTAAATTCAAATTATAAAATTTGTAAATTGTTATTATTTAGTAGAGAGAGAGAAAAAAATCCTTTAAAAGAAATAATAATTGAATCAGTTATATTAATATAAATAACTGTAGAGATTATGAAGATTGGCTTTCTTCCCTTAACTATTTTCTTTCTTCTTCAGTTGACTTATTATTCTGAAATTTCTTAGAAAACAATCTATTTCTGAAGGGAGGAACACGGGTCCCCCCCGCAACAGATGTTATCCAGAAATAGCTGCTTACAGAGGAACGCGTCACAGACTAGGTAGGTAACATTTAGAATTTCTTAACACTTATGTTTGTTGGATCTTTATATATAAATGTTTCACTAAAACAACTTAATATTAACACATATAATCCGGTCTAAGAGAGATATATGATATAATAGAGCAGGGGTGAAATATCAGCTGGATTTCTATTTGATAATCCCCGGTCCAGCATATCTCTCTTTCCATTAATTAATTCATTTTAAAATTTTTGTTGTATATGTCTGGTCTACCATTAGGGTTTCAAAACATAATAACCAAATTTATAACAAAAGTTAATTCATATTATAGATTTTTCACTAAATACAACTAGATATATTCATTATATAAAATAACGTACATTCAAACTCTCAAAAGTGTACTACAAAAAGGATTTCCAAAACGTCTGTTATCTGACAGAGCGCCCGCTTTTACCTCAGAAAAAATCCGCAAATTTCTAATAACACACCCCATTCTGTCACAAGTTTTCCACTCACCTATTTAATGTTCAATGTTATCCCCACAGATCTAATAATTCATCTTAATCCATACCCCGAAATAACTAGAACTAGAGAGATAGCACGCTCTCTTACTCAAAATAAGCATAAAAATGGACACTAGTTAACATACTCTCGAGACACCATGCCGCGTTACCTAAATCTATCGCCACTCTTCCCCCCAGAGGCCCCCAGTCCTTCCATCCCCATGTCCCGCATTCCTTTTAATTCCACACATTTTTCTACAGTCGATTTCTTAACCTAACTTTTAAACATTTAGATATTTGAATTTGAACAAGACCTTCCTTAAATTGAACATCTTTAATATTTGGATTCCGTGTAAATCTCTAATTTCTTCTACATATCAAACATTTTACATGTTAAATTGAGATCACAATATTTAATTATATTCTGTTTTTTGTATAAAATATTTTATTTTTTATTTTTGCCTTTCAATTATATAATCACTAGTTTTTAATCCAACATTATATATGAAAAAAATCAATTTTATTTTTCATAATATTATTTTAGTATTACAAAATATATATTTGTTGTCAAAAATCACTTTAATTCTACATTATTATCACTTTTATATATTGATTGTTTGATTTTATCCACTTAAACTTTATTCAACCACAATTATATTTCTATATTTTATTCATTTTATATTTGTTTTTATACCTTTATATAAAAAGACAATGTTATCATTAACTTTCGGGCATACAACAATCTATTTCTCTAACCACTTCAGTGTACTTTACACTACTATCTTCTCAGTCATTGCTTCACATCAACGTAGAAAAACGATAGTACTGCTTGACAATTTTTTGATTTCGTAATTTCAACAAACTCCTTGAACAAAGTTCCCCAGATTTTAAAAATCCCAACTTCTGGACTGAACACGTTTCAAAAGTTTACTACAATCATCCCTAGAGCATAATCACCCACGCAAACACAAAGCGTCCACAACTCTCACAACTCAATTTTTAGCTCTAGCGGACCACAATCAACCTTTGATTTTAAGCAAGTCAGATCACTTACTGTCGCTACAACAATTCTACTTAACGCATGACTCTATTTCACCCCTTTCAATCATATTAATGAACGACTTTTTCTTCAACAACTTTTCAACGCAATAACCCTACAATTGTGACAAAGCACTGTAACCCTTATACAGGATCACAGGTGAAACATTGCCTCGGAAGACGCACAAGTCTATATCCTCGCTTTGCACCTGGATCTAAATATTTGATTACCTGTGTAATACTTACAATTGCATATTCTTTAACCACTGACCCTTTCCAACGCCCGCCAACAATCTCTTAAAACATCATCATTATTTTTTATCAAACAAAGGTTTTATCTTAATTTCTCTTTTATATGAATATCATAACTTTTAAATTAAACATAAGTTGTATTTTTTATAATTTGCAGATATATCCAAGCAAAACATCTTGTTATAGCCCTTTTTAACCCTCACAGTTTAAATTAATTAAAATTAATTTTAATTACTTACCTGTGTTAGAGAGGCTTTACCCGTTTAAACCCGGATAAACCCTTTCACTCCCGGGGCTCATCTATGGTAATTTAAACCAACAACCCTATATTGTATAACTACTTATAACAAGATTGCCATGTTGTATATAGAAACACATCTATAAATAATTATATGCATGATTAATCTGTGTCATTGCATCACCATATGTAATGTACTTTGTACAAACTAAAGACAAATAAATAAAACTATGTAATAGATTAAGAGCTGAGTTAAAGCAAGATTGAAAAGTTCAAAAACGTCTACAATCCAACAACCCTGAAAAGGAATTCGGCAGCCCGTTGCCATCTGGTCCAAAGGGTGCGGAATGCCGCAGACGTTTGAAGTCCAACTCCCCCCCTCCTCGGGAATGGTATATAAACACCTCGCTTTTTAGCCGAGCGCAGTTAGTCCACAGTTAGTCCGCAGTTAGTCAGCAGTCACCCCTTTCACCGTCAGCGTGAACCCTTGTCGGTTGTAGCCAGGACCACCTCATCGACCATGTAAAACAGTAAGAAATCTTCTTTCTCCATCTTGCTCTTAGCTCGACTCCTATCTGTTCATGAAACTTTTCTACTACAGCTGTGTCTCTTCGTTTTGTGTGTGTGGACTTTCCCAAGCTTTCCGCTCTGCCTCGACCACGACTGCCTGTACTCTGTGAAAACTGTTAAAGGTCTTCCAAAGTGCAGAGAGGTACTGGAAAACTCTCCACGCCCTGACTGTCCCTCTCGGCTACTACAGGTTTGACCACCAGTTACCACAGCTTATAGCGAGAGTCGACAGGATCTCATCACAGATAAGTCGACAGCAACTCTTTATCACATCTATGTCGACAGGATCTCATCACAGATAAGTCGACAGCAACTCTTTATCACATCTAAGTCGACAGGATCTCATCACAGATAAGTCGACAGCAACACTTTATCACATCTAAGTCGACAGGATTCAACAAGGCTTACCAGACCTCACTTCATCACATATATATATATACTAACAATCTTATCTACCTTCTTTACAAAAATTTTATTTTTTCTTATTATTAGTTTGATTATAAGTATATGGTTCTGTCTTTCTCTCTTTTCTCTAACTACTAAAATTTATAATATTAAATATATTCTCACTTCTATTATTCTATATACAAATTAGAGTATGTCTAAATGACGTGTAAAAGCCGACGCAAAAGACGTTACGTTGTTAAATTTTATTGTTATTAATTATAAATATATAATTAATTGGATGATGTGTAAGAAGTAAAGGATTTTTTCTCTCTCTCTCTACTAAATAATAACAATTTACAAATTTTATAATTTGAATTTAAATAATCAAAATAATAAAGATAATTTTAATACAAAACTAAACTATAAAACTAAACAACTATTTATTTATATATATATATGGTAATTTAAACCAACAACCCCATATTGTGTATATAACTTATAATAAGATTTAATGTTGTATAATAGAAACACATCTGTAAATGATTATACATATTATTGACATGTGTCTTTACATCATCATATGTAATATAATTTGTACAAACAGGATAAATAAATAAAAATCTATAATAGATTTAAGAGTTGAGCTAAGCAAGAGATGGAAGTCATAACGTCAAAATCAGATAGATTTACAATTCCCACAACAAGACCACCCACACTGTTCACAGCTGGTGGAATGCAAAGCCCCCTCTCACACCTGGTGACAGGTAAAGGCCCCCTTTTTCTCAGAAACGCCCCTGGCGCATAAGGCCCCCGTCTTTAACCTATAAATACAATCACTTTACAGTCACTTGACAGTTTAGTTGACCCTCAGTGCAAACCCGCGTCGGTCGTACCTTATGTCGATCTCAACTAACATGTAGTTAGTAAGAACTCTTCTATCTCCATCTTTCGCTCCTAGCTCAACTTTTATCTGTTAACGGAACTTTCTTAGTGCAATTGTGTCTTCGTTTTTTGTGTGGACATTCCCAAACTTTCCACTCGGCCTCGACCACGAGTGCCTGTATTTTGTGAGAACTTTTAAAGGTCTTCCAAGGTGCAGAGAGGTACTGGAAAACTCTACATCCTGACTGTTCCTCTCGGTTAACACAGTATAGCGAGAGTCGACACTTCATCATCACAAAGTTAATCGACAGGATTCTCTACACAAGGCTTACCAGAACTTCAACTTATTACATATATATATATATAAGAAAAATAATATAAATGTGATATTGTACTGAGATAAGGTGCATCATTATGAAAAAATCTGGAATAATTAAAAATCAACGAGTATAGTTGATATTTATTCCGATAGATGGCGCAAGCCATCAGCAACTTTCTGTTGCACGATAAGGAGATGCCTTTTTTTCATATATATATATATATATATATATTGTTACACCATGATTAATGGCGTATTTATTATATTATTTTTAATATATTTGAAATTTAAATTATATATTTATTTATTTTTATATTCTATGATATTTATTTAAAACAGATTATGTTTAGATTATCATCATTTGTATTTAGGTACACTGTGACTTCACTGCTCTCTTTGATGTGAGAAAATAAATAAATTATTCTGGTGGCTACATAAAGTAGACATATCTCATTATTCCCTTTTATAAATTTGTAGGATGGTTGAAACACGCTCTGGTAAGATGCAAGACCCAGCACAGGAGAGAATCAAGGCTGAAGAGTCTGCCAAGCCGCAACCTGGTGCAACAATTGGTAGAGATGCTAGTTCCGACCCAGTTGTCCTGAATCCCAACATCGACATCCCCAAGTATGATGGAACAGAAGACCCTCGCCCATGGATTGAATCTCTTGAAGAAATTGGCTTCCTGTACCATTGGGCAGACTACATTATCTCCCGTTATGCTGCCATGAATATGATTGGTAGCGCCAAAACCTGGCTGAACCTACACAAAGTAAGTTTCACCAGCTGGGAAAATTTCAAGAGCCGCCTAATTGAGGATTTTGCCTCAGACGCCAACAAAGAAGAAATGAGGATGAGATTAAACAGGATACAACAGTGGAATGAACCTGCAATCAGGTTCGCAGAGGATATCCTTGTACTGTGCAACAAGGTCGACCCCCAAATGGAAGAAGAGACTAAAATAAACTGGGTTATTGGAGGGTTAAAGAAAGAATACTCTTTTGCCCTTCACCTAAACCCTCCTAAAAATACCAATGAACTTCTAGAAATTTGTAAAAAGCTGGATTTGTTCGAAAAGAATTACCAAGAACGTGCAGAAAAATCAAAAGCTCTTTACAATGGACCACGCTCTCCTCGTCCCCATCATCAAGAGCAATGGAAGAATGCTACGTCGTTCAGAAGACCATATCAGAACACCTCCAAGCCCCAGGCCCCCGCTCCGAGGTACTACCAGAACACCTCCAAGCCCCAGGCCCCCACTCCGAGGTATTACCAGAACAAGCCTCTGCCCCAGGTATCTGCCCCTAGACGATCTTACACTCCCAATCCTGAGCCAAAACCGGTCTACCCAAGTAAAACATACAATAAGAATCCAAATTCAAATAGGAATAGGACAGAAGACGGGAGACCAATATGTTTCAAGTGTAACAAGCCAGGACACGTAACGCGGTATTGCAGAGTCAAGTTTGTAAGAATTGTGGAAGAGGACCCCATAGTTACACAAGACAAGGTCGAAGAAGAAATCCGAATGGATAATGGAACTCAGAAGTCGAGACCTCTGCTCTACTCTGACGTAAGTAATAGCCCGTACTCGAGTATCCCTACAAGGAATAGATATGCTGCATTAGAAGATTTAAACTAAACATCGCGCCTGAGTCCGTCAATCAAAGCAAGTCGACCATAAATGGAATTAAAAAGTTAGACCCCAAATATAAAATGAACATTAACGTGGATAGAATCGGTATCTGCGAAGCTTTGATTGATACAGGCGCCGATCTTTCAGTGGTCGACCTTAGTACAGCTCTTAACACAGGTCTTGAAATAATAAATCCTGATAAAATGTGCTCCGGACCCGATGGCAAAGAATTAGATATCGTAGGAAATATTATTTTAAATATAAAATTTGATGACAAAACAATTACACATCAATTTGTGATAATGAGAACACATTTGCGAATATTTATACTTGGACGTGATTTTCTTAAGAAAATGAACGCAAAAATTGATTGTCAGCGTGAAATAATCAAATATGACTTGACAGAAAATCGTGACGTAATCAAATATCAACAGAAGAAAATAAAAAGTGCAAAGGATGCCATTATACCAGAACTTTCTATTAAATTGATTAATGCATTTGTAGAAGCAGAGGATGGCGAATACATCATCGAGGAGAACCATAAAATGTTTCAAACAAATGGACTTCGACTAGCGAGAAGCTTAATAAATGTTGTGAATAAGGAAACATATATCTGGATAACAAACCCTTACCCTCGACCATTAAAAATATTAAAAAACCAAACATTGTGCTTTGGAAGCCAGCCAGCCGAAGTGAATCTTATGGAAGAAAGTGAACAAAAAGAGCATGAAGAACCCCAATTTCAGATAAACGAAAATTTAGCCTATACGGAAAAGGAGCAATTGAAACAAGTTTTGGAAAGGTACGAGGATTTGTTTTCGTCGGGATTAGGAAGATCCAACTTAGCGAAACATCGGATCGATACAGAAGGCGCGAAACCGATTAAACACAAGCCGTATAGGGTGAGCGCGAAAGAGCGAGAAATCATAAAAGAACAAATTGATGAAATGCTCAGAGACGGCATAATTAGACCATCCTCGAGTCCATGGTCCTTCCCTGTAATCTTGGTCAAGAAGCGAGATGGTAAGTACAGATTTTGCGTTGACTACAGAAAATTGAATGATGTAACAGTGAAGGATGTTTACCCAATTCCCTGAATTGATGAAGTATTGGATACACTTCAAGGATCCAAATACTTTTCAGCAATTGACCTTAAATCAGGATATTGGCAAGTAGAGGTTGAGGAGAAAGATAAAGAAAAGACAGCCTTCACTACAGCACATGGCCTATATGAGTTCAACGTAATGCCCTTTGGTCTATGCAATGCCCCTGCTACATTTGAGAGGAACATGGAAAATATGCTTGGTAATCTTAGATGGCAAATTTGCTTATGTTATCTAGATGACGTAATCATTTATTAGAACAATAATGTTACGATGTACTAGAGCGCCATCTGTTATCAAATTATAAAACTATTTTAGAGGCGTAATATTCTTTTTAAAATAAAACAATTTCTACTGTCCTTACTGCGATGGAAAAAATTAAAGGGAGGGCCTGGCTCATCAGTGGTGAACCCTCCCAGCGGTTTCGCCAGTTTAATCTACCATACCGCTGTTATATTGCATTTTTGGAACTTCCTTTTATAGGTGACTGTTGTAAGACTCTTGGAATGGGTATTTTAGAAGAACTATAGACATAAGCTTTTAGGACAGCAGAATTAAATATAATTATAAATATATAATATGCTTCGAGCAATCGCTCTTCCGCAAATATCAAATTGTGTCTTTTATTAGAACAATAATGTTACGATGTACTAGAGCGCCATCTGTTATCAAATTATAAAACTATTTTAGAGGCGTAATATTCTTTTTAAATAAAAACAATTTCTACTGTCCTTACTGCGATGGAAAAAATTATTGCGATGGAAAAAATTTGATAAAACCACTAATGAGCCAAGCCCTCCTTTTAATTTTTTCCATCGCAGTAAGGACAGTAGAAATTGTTTTATTTTAAAAAGAATATTACGCCTCTAAAATAGTTTTATAATTTGATAACAGATGGCGCTCTAGTACATCGTAACATTATTGTTCTAATAAAAGACACAATTTGATATTTGCGGAAGAGCGATTGCTCGAAGCATATTATATATTTATAATTATATTTAATTCTGCTGTCCTAAAAGCTTATGTCTATAGTTCTTCTAAAATACCCATTCCAAGAGTCTTACAACAGTCACCTATAAAAGGAAGTTCCAAAAATGCAATATAACAGCGGTATGGTAGATTAAACTGGCGAAACCGCTGGGAGGGTTCACCACTGATGAGCCAGGCCCTCCCTTTAATTTTTTCCATCGCAGTAAGGACAGTAGAAATTGTTTTATTTTAAAAAGAATATTACGCCTCTAAAATAGTTTGGTAATCATTTATAGCTCGGATTTTTCAACACATCTCAAAAGAATAGAAGCAGTTTTAAAATGTTTTCGCGAGGCTAATTTAAAATTGAACAACAAAAAATGCCAATTTGCTTTCGAAGAACTGGAGATTCTTGGCCATATAACCATATTTAATACCATATATATATATAAATATATATATATCATATTTAAGTCGAACACTGAGCAAACCTGAGCAAAATTATTCGACTACCGAAAAAGAATGTCTAGCTGTTGTGTGGTCAATGTCCAAGTTACGACCCTACCTATATGGAAGGCACTTCAAAATCGTAACTGATCATCACGCACTATGCTGGCTTAAGAATCTGAAAGATCCGACCGGCCGATTAGCACGATGGGCACTGAAGATTCAGGAATATAATTTCGAAATCATACATAAATCGGGTAAAAAACATCTGGACGCTGATGGTCTATCTAGAGGACCCTTACCTGAAAACGAATAGGACGAAGATTATGAAAGACTATTTCTGAATCAAATAATAGACGAAAAGGATGATTTTATTGAGAATATTAAGGAGAACCTTAGTGGAAACAAGCGTTCAATTACACAGAACTTCAAAGAAGAAAATGGGTGTCTCTACAAGAAAAATCCAAATCCTGAAGGTAGGGCATGGTTGCTGGTAGTGCCAAAGAAGAGAAGGAAGGAAGTCATGAGTGAATACCACAACCATATGCTGAATGGTCATCTGGGCGTCGCCAGAACCACTTACCGATTGAAGAATAAATACTATTGGCCTTCCATGTTGAAAGATGCTTCAGAATTTGTAAAGACGTGCCATCTTTGCCAAAGTCGGAAAGGTTCAAATCACTTGCCTTCTGGACTTCTACAACCTATTCCCCCAGCTAACTACCCTTTTGAAAGAATCGGAATTGACTTTGTTGGCCCCTTGCCATCAACGAAAAGAAGAAGGAAGTGGATAATTGTGTTGACTGATTATTATACAAAGTATGCTGAAACAAAGGCAGTATCAGAAGCAACCGTGAAAGAAGTCTCTACATTTTTAATCGAACATATTATTTTACGTCACGGGGCCCCAAGATTTCTTATTAGCGATAGAGGTTCACAATTCACTAGCAATTTGATGAAGGAGGTAATGAAAATGTGCAAAGTGAAACACTGCTTCACAACGAGCTACCACCCCCAGACTAATGGACTAACGGAACGGCTAAATAGAACTTTAATCAATATGATCAGCATGTATGTGAACACAGACCAAAAGAACTGGGATGAAATCCTCCCTTTTATCACCCACGCGTATAATACCACGATTCAAGAAACCACAGGCTACTCTCCATTTTTCCTGTTGTTTGGAAGGGAACCCATGTCCCTCTTAGACGACGAGAATATCCCAACGGACAGTAACATGGACGATTACGACGAATATATAGAAAACTACTTAGATAAAATAGCAAGGACGAGACAGGTAGTCATTAACAACACAGAGAAGACTCAGGAAAGAATGAAAAGAAACTATGACAAAAAACACAATGAGAAAATCTATGAACCAGGACATTTAGTGGCAGTTTGGACACCAGTCAGGAAAATCGGAAAATGCGAAAAACTATTGAGAAAATATTTTGGCCCATATCGAATATTAAAGAAGCTGTCTAACGTAAATTACTTAATTGAGCCGAAAGATAATCCTGGCCAAGACCCATTGATTGTCCAAGTCTCAAGACTCAAACCCTATTTTGAGAGAATTGATGAGGTAACTCACGAGGACGTGACGACCTCTGGAGAGGGGGAAGTGTTACACCATGATTAATGGCGTATTTATTATATTATTTTTAATATATTTGAAATTTAAATTATATATTTATTTATTTTTATATTCTATGATATTTATTTAAAACAGATTATTTTTAGATTATCATCATTTGTATTTAGGTACACTGTGACTTCACTGCTCTCTTTGATGTGAGAAAATAAATAAATTATTCTGGTGGCTACATAAAGTAGACTTATCTCATTATTCCCTTTTATAAATTTGTAGGATGGTTGAAACACGCTCTGGTAAGATGCAAGACCCAGCACAGGAGAGAATCAAGGCTGAAGAGTCTGCCAAGCCGCAACCTTGTGCAACAATATATATATATATATATGGTAATTTAACCAACAACCCCGTATTGTATATAACTTATAACAAGATTTTCATGTTGTATAATAGAAACCCATCTGTAAATGATTATACGTATGATTGACATGTGTCATTGACATCATCATATGTAATGTACTTTGTAAAAACTGAGGATAAATAAATAAAACTCTATAATAGATTAAGAGTTGAGCTGAAGCAAGAGATAGAAGTCATAACGTCTAAAATCGAGATAGATTTAGAATTCCCACAACAAGGTCTAAAAATGGAAACTGCGACGGCGCCAGTAGAATTTCACCACGCCCCTGTCGCATAAGGCCACCGTCTTAACCTATATATACAGTCATTTCACCATCTGCGTGAGCCCTCGTCGGTTGTACCCCAGGTCCACCTCATCCACCATGTAAACCAGTAAGAACTCTTCTATCTCTCCATCTTTCGCTCCTAGCTCAACTTTGATCTGTTCACGGAACTTTCTTAGTGCAACTGTGTCTTCGTTTTTTGTATGTATGGACATTTCCAAGCTTTCCACTCTGCCTCGACCACGACTGCCTGTACTTTGTGAGAACTGTAAAAGGTCTTCCAAGGTGCAGAGAGGTACTGGAAAACTCCTTATCCTGACTGTTCCTCTCGGTCAACACAGTATAGCGAGAGTTACAGGGACTCACACCATAGATTAAGTTGACTGGATACCTCATCACATTTTTAGTAGACAGGATTCAACAAGGGGCTACCAGAACCTCACCATATATATATATACAGTCGACTCTCGATAATTTAAAACTCAAGGAACCAGAGAAAAATTTTAATTTATCAAGAGTTCGAAATAACAAGATTTAAACAAACAAGAGAGAGGGAAGGGGAAAATCAATTAAACAGGAGTTTTAAGTTTTGGAGGTTTCGGGATATGCATACTATGTTAATACAATATTAAATGAGTTAAACGATAGAACTCTTCTTGTTTAGATGATCTTCCTTCGAGCTCTACTTTATTTGATTAAATGAGTTACTTACCGGAAGTTTTTAAAGTAATAAATTTATTAGGAGCTTTCGGGTCTTGCCCTTTCTCAAATAAGAGTTTGGGAAATCCACCCTGGCATGACCTTTTTCTACTCGCATTGTGAGATAATGTGAGTTTTGTTTTTCAAAATATTCACAATGTAGATGGTAAAATGGCAAACTATTTAGCGACATCTTTTTTTAATTGTCCATCCTCCACATTTTGAATCACACGCTTTTTTTTCACTTATGGAAAGACACTTGTTATTTCTTGAATTTATTTTAATAACACAAATTACACATTTTAGTGAAGGACTCAGCTTTGGGTGCGGAACGCGACGGTAGTTGCTTCGAAGATTTTGTCTCTAGGTGCGAGAAGCGACTATAGTCCACGTCCTATAAAAATTGAATCCTTTCAGTACGGCCCGCCTACGCTAGTCGTCCAGTTGAAATGTAAAACTGCTGACTCCGCTCGGCGTGGGAAATTGAGCTCTAACATTGTTTAGTCCCTCCTATTTTAGTTTTTAGATAGAATCTTTTATATTAATAAAATCAAGTAAACAAGAGTTTGATCAAAAATCGTGATTTATTATTTTAAACATTTGTACAGTTATTCACAAATATTAATTTTTGGCAAGATACTATTCCTTTAATTTCAACTTATCGAGGGGAGCAATTAATATTGATTTTATTCAACTTATCAAATGTTTTTCAAATGGACCGGGAAACAATTTCAAAGTTTCGAGAGATTCAAATTAACGAGTTTCAAATTATCGAGAGTCGACTACATACGTTCAGAGAGAGAGAGAGATATATACTTTTATATAAAGAGAGGTGAATTAGTCTTAATATACAGATTTTGACTTTTAAAAATTCTGAATATAATCTTTTTGCAGTTTTCACAAATTTTTAGGAAATATTTTTGCAAACGCTTAGTTGACATAAAGAGCAAAGGGTTTTTATGTTTTACTGCGTTTTTTGCTGGACATTTGTAGCACCTTTTTTGAGTATCAGTTTGTTGTGGCATCGTAGTTTCACTTGGCTTACGTGAACCATCATTCTTCTTGAATTGTCGTCTGTAATTCCAGTGGGAGAAAATTGAGATTAGGTGTGGCAGGTGTTCATCAGTCAATGCTCTCCCAAGATCAACAATAAAATGACTACTTTCTTTTTTACCCTTTTTATCAATCTGAATACCGATTTTCCTTTCTTTCATTTTTTTTGGAACATATGAGACTAAAGTGGTTGTTCCAGAGAAACCAAAAATAGATGTTCCTGATTCTCTATTAGGGTACGGTTGAAATTGTGGTGAATCTAAGGTTTTTCTTTCTCATCGTTCCTAAATATATAAGGCCATGTTCTTTCAACTTATCAACTAATTCTACTGAAGTGAATCAATTGTCTGCTGGAATATTTCTTCCAAAGTGTGGTCGATCAATCTCTAAAACTTATATATATTTTGGGTTGGCAGGGATAGTTATCTTTGTTGACTTGATTGGTAATTATACTTATCCAAAGAAAGAAGTGTTATTTTATAAAAGGAAGCTAAAAATAGCGGAAGATAGAGACTCAAGTATGAGCCACGAGCTAACACTGACAGGAAAAATTCTCACGCTTCTGGACGGGCTGAGCTGAATCCGCCACCACATGCAAATTTAACCCACCTCCCAAAACTTATATTTATAAACGATGGATGGAAAATGTTTGTATCACTGTAAAATTAGAACACATGAAAGCTGGTAGCTCTAGGTAAACGAAAAATATATTTTTTCCTATATTAAGTTTATGCATGGGCAGAATCTACCCAACCCGTCCAGTTAAGGGTTAAGCCTGGTGTGCTTTCCTAATCAGGCTCTTCCAAGATAATGGACCTTTAGCCATACCTAGTGGCATGCGCCTTAGAATGCACGTATGACAGTTCAAAATGAATTGCGGCTAGGTTATGTACTATTTGTGTCAAGTACAAACTCGTTGCCGCATAGTTGTGAGATTTCTTACCCAGTACAGGTTGTGTTATTGCAGCATAACAATGTGATAATCAGTGCATCCATACTCAATATGAATTTTGATAGCTTCTCACATTCATATTGAATTGGGTATTTCCACCCATTGGGACCATTAAAAAAAAAGAGAAACATTTATTCAAAATGGTAAAAATTTCTCTGAAAGAATCTAAAAGCTCTTTAAAAAATGGACGTTAAGCAAAATATTTCAACAAATAGAGCGATTTTATTTTTTGATACTCTTTCTCTCTTCAATATATATTACACAAGCAAACAACAATCCTTGGTAAGGTTTTCCTGATTCTAAGGCCAACACTGGTATCAGCTTGCACACTTGTGAACAAGGACGACAATGAACAAGTAAAACAGCTGGTGATTGTTTTAAAAATGCTTCAAAAGAGTTTACCAAAATAGCAAAAATTTTAGCTAAAAATATCCAATTGTGTTCAAACCATGGCCGGTGTTGCATAGAGTCTTTAACACCGTGTGTCATAAGTTTTATCATGTCTTTACTGCTATTTTAATTTGCTTATAAAATTCTTGTGTTGAATATAATTTTTGCAAAATTGTTCAGGATAGAGGGTATTTATAGGTAAAATTGAAGTGTTACATGGAGTGACATCTGTCACGATTTTGAACGTTTTTCTCTAATATATTACTACATTAGAATATTCAATAAGCCACAACACCATTTAAGAAATAAATTGTACTTGTTAGTAATCATAAATGACGTGTGGGTGGTGTGGGTTAATTAAAAATGAATTGGTGATAATCAAATTTGGACTTGGTGTAATTCAAATATTACTTGGCGTATTCAAGGATGTGAATTTTGGGAATCGAAAATGTCTTTGTGTTAATCATAAATGACTTTTTGTATTCAAAAATAACTTTGCGACAATCAAAACTGGCAAGAGAGAAATAAATATGTTGTTAGCACGTTTTCTTTGAAGTTTCTTCTAGAAAGAACGAGCTGACTCAATTCGATTCAATTCGATATATTTCACACAACAAAAGAGAATTACACTACGATTTAATGCGATTTAGTTGTATTTATAACACAAAATAAAACAGAAAAAGAAAAAAAACCAAAAAAAAAATGATGATAAGTAACAATAAAATTCTATGAATATGAATTATAATTAATTAATAAAATACAATAATAATAATAAAAAATAAAACCTAACATATAGATTACTATAATAATGATAATAAAAAAACCTAACATACTCCATCCCGGTGGACTAACTTAGTCCTCAGCAAAAGGTAATGGTACTATTTTAGAGACAGTTCTAGTAAGGTGTTCTTGGTGCTTGGTCTTCACCTCGACGACTCGAACTTTTCCGTCTGCTCCCGGAAAGACTTTGGTGATGCGACAAAGGCTCCAATACATTTCTGGTGGTGATATGGTATCCTTGAGCAAGATGAGGTCACTTCCTTAATGTTGGGTGAGGAATTTTGCCAGTTTAGGCGTTGTTGCAAATTGTTGAGGTATTCTCGATTCCAACGTTTCCAAAATACACTTTTAATTTTTTTATTTAGGCTCCAGCGGTCGAGGTAGTTTATCGGAACATCATCATCATTAGATTCTGGAAGGGCAGTTAAGGGTCTCCCGATTAAGAAGTGTCCTGGTGTTAGAGGATTAAAATCGTCTGAATCTGAACTTAGAGGACAAATAGGTCGTGAATTTAAACAAGCTTGTATTTGAGTTATCAGAGTACTCAGCTCTTCAAATGTGAGTATCTGAGACTTTGAGCATCTGAGAAGATTAAATTTGAAGGATTTTATTCCAGCCTCCCAGATACCTCCGAAATGTGGGGCGGAAGGAGGTATAAAATGCCAGCTGATTCGTTCATTAGATATGAATTTTTGAATTGTTGAAGATTTGAATATATCAAACTGCTCTCGGAGAATGTTGTTAGCTCCCCTAAGGTTGGTCCCGTTATCACTAAATATATCAGAAGGTTTTCCTCGACGAGAAATAAACCGCTTGAGAGCTGCGAGGAAAGCCGCTGAAGATAGGTCTGATACAATTTCTATATGAATTGCTTTTGTGCAGAAACATACAAATAAACAATATATGATTTTAATTTTACTTTGGATCTTTTGATGTTTGGTTTCATCAAAAACGGTCCTGCAAAGTCGATTTCAGTTTTAGTGAACGGATTTTATTTTACAATTCGGTGCATAGGCAGATCTCCCACGATTTGCTTGGTAACTTGGCGTTTAGCCCTGAAACACACCATGCATTGGTGGATTATTTTCTTGACCAAATTTCTGCCTGCAGGAATCCAATATCGTAATCGTAGTGCTGATATGGTCAGTTGAAGACCAGAATGTAAATGATCCAGATGACACTGTCGCACTATTAATTCCGTGATAAAATGATCTCTTGGTAATATTATTGGATGCTTTCCATCAAATTACAGATTTGAATGACGTAATCTTCCCCCAAACCGTAATAGTCCAGATTCATCAATGAAAGGATTCAACGATAAAAACCTTGAGTTAGTTGGTAAAGATTTCTTTTGTTTGCAACAGGTAATTTCTGATTGAAATTCAGAACTTTGAATGAAACGAATGATATTGTGAATTTAACTTGTTAATTCGCTTGTGTGAAGATAGATGTCCTTTCTTTCTTTCATTGAAAGAACATTGGACATTGAATACAAATCTATAAATCCATGCTGTAATTCTAACAAGTTCGTTGATATTTGAGTATTTGAAAATGAAGTCTGGGAAAAGAAGATTAGTGGAATGAAAAACAGAGAAAGTTTTTCGTCTTTCACCTGAAATTTCTTTAGGAAAATCATATTGAGTTTGAATTGGATCTTCAAAGTTCACCTCCGAGAGCCAAGTTGGTCTTCGCCACCAAAGAGAGTGATCCACCAGCTCTGAAGGAGTTATACCTCTGGAAGCGCAGTCTGCAGAATTATCTTTCGAAATGACATAATGCCAGGAAGAATGTAAAGTCAATCTTTGAATTTCAGCAATCCTATTTCCGACAAATGGTTTCCAATGTCTAGATTCAGATTTAATCCAGCTGAGAACAATTTTGGAATCAGTCCATAAAAATACTCTATCAATTTATAAGTATAAATAATTGCGAATAGTATCATAAAGTTGCGATAAGGAGAGCAGCGCACAGCTCCAGCCGTGGTATGGAAATCATTTTCAGAGGAGCTACCATCGTCTTGGAAGCAATTAGAGAAACTTTCATTTGGCCCGATTTGAAATGAGATCTTATATAAAATACTGCCGCATATGCAACTTCTGAAGAGTCACAAAAACCATGAAGTTCAACAGAAAGTAAAGCTCCACTGCACGAGAAGTATCTAGGAATTTGAATTTTATTTAATACGGATAATTCCTTTTCGAATTTCTTCAATTGAGAGCACAAAGTATCAGGCAAGGGATCATCCCAATTCAACTTCTGTTTCCAAAGTGATTGAAGCAAAATTTTAAGACGAATAATAACTGGAGACAGCCAGCCTATAGGATCAAAGTTTCTGGAGATGTGGGACAACAAATGTTTTTTAGAATTCGTTTGTTCTGGAATGTCATTAACAAGAATCTGAAAAATGTCAAAGGAAGGATTCCAACAAATACCAAGTATTTTGACACATGAATCACTCTCAAAATCCCGAAGATTATGCCTATCTTCAACCTGTTCTGACAATCCATGAAGGACCTCCGGGACGTTTGATCTCCATTTCCTAAGAGAAAATCCGGCTGAAGAAAGAAGATTATTGACTTCATGAATATGACATGTAGCTTCTTCAATTGTGTCTGCACCAGAAATCAAGTCATCAACATAAAAAATCGGTTTGTACTATTTTTGAGGCCACTGGGAAAGTTGACACCTTGTCCCTTGCAAGTTGATGTAGGGTACGCACGGCGAGATATGGCGCACAAGACAATCCATATGTCACAGTCAGTAGTCTATAATCCAATTAAGGTTCTGATGGTTTTTTTCTTCATAAAATTATCTAGAAATCACAATCCCTAGAATCGATTTTTACTTGGCGATACATTTTCTCTATAACTCCTGAAAAAGCTATTGGGCGTGTTCGAAATCTTATCAGAATGTTGAAGATATCCTGTTGTAGTTTTGGTCCTACATGAAGAAAGTCATTTAGAGATTTGCCATTGCTAGTTTTGCAAGATGCATCAAAAACAACTCTCAATTTAGTGGTAGTGCTTTGCTTCTTAAAAACACAATGATGAGTTATATAATAACTTTGTCCTGAAGGTGTATCCAGCTCATCACTTGGAATAAGCTCCATATGATTGATTAAAAGATATTCGTCCATGAAATCACAATATTGTTTTAGGATACTTGGAGATTTTTGTAATTTTCTTACAAGTGATAGAAATCGTTTCAGAGCATTGATCCTAGATTCGCCAAGAGTTGTTGCAATGTTCTAAATGGCAGCCCAACAGAGTACCTTCCATCTTCCAGAATTTTGAGGTTATTAATATATATTTCTTCACACGAAATTTATTCTCTGGTTAAAGATTTGGCAGAGGGTACTGACTCCAACTCCCAGAATTTTTTGAGAAAATCATCTTGTTCCTCCGACGCGAACATAGTTATATCTTGATTGGAATTTTCACCTGACAGTAATATTTTACCTGTAAGTAACCATCCCAATTTGGATCCGCACGCAGTGGGTCCAGATAAATTTTGGAATCTAACCTCCCGTTAAATAAGCATGGAGCAAGCTCTGCTCCTATCACTAAATCAATCTGGCTAGATTTGTCAAAATTGGGGTCAGTAAACAGAAGATTTTTCAAATAAGGCCAATTATCCTTTTCTATAAAGAAATTGGGCAATTCTGATGTGATCTTATCAATGACTTTAGGATTGGCGTTGAATATTAGGTTTGAGAAATGTGGGCTAAATTGGAGAGAGACCTCACCCATTTAAGTTCTACAAGTTTGTATCCCAAACCAAAAACTGTAGTTTTACATTCAGCAAGAGGAAGATTTAATTTCTTTCGACAACTTTTTGTTATAAGACACCTTCGAGAGCCTGTATCTATGAGGGCTCTACATGTTTGTAGAACCCCATTTTTCGATTTGACCTTTATTAAAGCCGTAGAGAGTAATATTCGATCATGACTTTTGTTGTCTGCAAAACATGAGACACTGGCATGGGACAATGGAAATATGTCCGCAACAGGACTCAACATTTCCGGTTTGAACTGATGCAAAAGAGTATGATGTCTCTTATTACATGATTTGCATTTTGCGTGAAGACGCATGACGATACTCTATGGTTAGATCTTAGACAGTTGTAACATAGACGATTATCTTTTACAAATGTCCATCTTTCAGGTAACATCATACCATTAAACTTAGGACATTTTAACAAAAAATGTTCACCTTTACATAAGACGCATTACTTGACTCTAGTATATAGAGCCAGAGGCAAATGTTGCTGAATGAGAATGAGTGGATTTATTCATTTTGTAAAATTGTTTTGAATTTTCTTTATTCTGAAAACTCACGAGACTTCCAGCAAATCTTTCCAGGAAAGAAATAATCTTTTCATACGATGGATATTCTTTCTCAAGCAAACTCATCTCCCATTCCTTTCTTATTGAACGATCAAGTATTTTTATTTATTTATTGCGTATGATATTGTTTTTTACAGCACAATACAACAATGTTGGCAAGTTTCTCTAGAGTGGAATGTCGAGGTGACGAATCCACTCCAGGGCCTCCTCTGTGCACCGGTGGATATCCCCAAGTGTTCCCTGGAAGAATCTTCGAGGACAGTCCCTTAGGATATGGTGCATTGTTTGTATTTGTCCACAGTCGCAGTTCTGGTCTGGACTCATGTTCCACTTATTTAGTAGGTAGTTGCATCTACCAGTAGAGGTCCTGATTCTATTGAGGGTTGACCAGGTCCTCCTAGGTAGGTTGTAGCCGGGAGGTTTGGTGTTAGGGTCCTCCACCAGGTCTTTGTTGGCGATGGCAAGATTGCTCCATCGGTTTCTCCACTCTACTTTAAGATCTACATTTTCATCGGCCACCCATGCAGGATTCCTTGATATTTTTGTCCGATTCATTAGTGCTGTAAAGACCAGGATATCCTAAAGGATGATCAAGTATTGATTGAATTATATGAATTAAAATCATATCTGATAAATTATTACGTTCCAATCCGAGGATAGAGAGATTCTGAATGCTTTCGTTACAAGTGTCCAGGAGATCAAGTAAATCTTTAGTCGATTCTTGTTTTACATTTTTATATCATACAAATTTTGAATTTGTTTAAAAGCCAATTCACTTTTTTTGTCGAATCTATTGACCAAGGTTTGCTAGGCAATAGGATATTGAACGCCCTAATAAGTCTAGCGGCATTTCCTTTTAGTGCAGAATTTAAATATTGAAGTTTTTGAAAATTCCCTAGTGTTGGAATTTGATCAAATAGATCTAATAAAAATTTCCTTAAAACTCAGCCAATCTGAAATATCACCACTGGCAATTAAAATTATATTTTACAAAGGAATTACAAAGTTGGTTGACAGGATAAAAAAAAGTGATTGAGCATCAAGGCGATTATGTAGAAAAATAGCAAAGTGTCCAACCTTTCCAATGATGTATAAAAAGTTGTGATTAAATGTGTTTTTCTATGAAAAAAAAGGAGACCTTACTTTTCTACTCACCCTCGTATACTAAAACACAGATAAACATTCGATGAATAGGATCTTACTAACTGGGACAAGTTTGGTAGCGATGTTTGGTTTAGGTTGGATAAAATTAGCGATAATTTGTTTATTCTGTGGCTAACATTCATTCCTATTTGAACGCTACAAAAACCGAGAATAGTGAATAGGTTAGAATACACATGTAATGGTCATATATTAAAAAATAAGAAGATAAAATCATATATTAAAAGATAAAAACCTTTCATTTTTAAAAAGTAATTTGACAAGTTTAATTTCTATCATTAAAAAAGACGAGTTTTTATTTTATTTTAAAATTTTTCACATTTTTCTATTTGTCGAATTACTATTATTATAAAATTTGAAAAAACTCGCCAAATTCTCAGTTATTGCCTTGCTTTTTTTCCCGAGTTAGAAAACATTATATTACAGACATCTCTTTGAAGACTTTGATAAAAAATGCTTTGACAAATAGATAAGTTTATTATAATTTATATTTTATAACTTTTTATAAAAGGCTTGCACTTACATTTTTCATTGCACATAGAATCCTTTTTAGACTCGAATAAAAAAAGAATGCGATGATTTAAATCTTCAAATATATATATGATATATAATTCAACCTTGTGTCCAAAAAAGATTCTAACTGAGAGGGGTCGGCGATATTTCCCGTACCAAGCCTCAAGACATCGATGCAGAGACATTTGATCTCTGCAACTTGATATCTTAGGTGATACCTCCAATAATGTATAGGTGTCATATGCGTGTTCATTGGACAATGGTACCATTTAATACTGTTTTGTAATATATATATATATATATATATATATATATATATGGTAAATTAAGCCAACAACCCCATATTGTATATAACTTATAACAAGATTTTCATGTTGTATAATATAAACACATCTGTAAATGATTATACGCATGATTGACATGTGTCATTACATTATCATATGTAATGTACTTTGTACAAACTGAGGATATATAAATAAAACTCTGTAATAGATTAAGAGTTGAGCTAACGCAAAAGGTCAAAACGTCTAAAATCGAGATAGATTTAGAAGTCCAACAATATCTAAAGATAGATTGGAAACTGTCAGGCTGGCGCCAGTGTCCAATTTCACCAGACGATCCACACTCTTCACATCTGGTGAAATGCAAAACTCCCTTTCTCAGAAAAGGTATATAAGACCCCCCCCCCCGTCTTACCTATAAATACAGTCACTTTACAGTCACTTCACCATCTGCATGAGCCCTCGTCGGTTGTCACCAAGGTTCACTTCATCCACCCTGTAGACCAGTAAGGACTCTTCTATCTCCATCTTTCGCTCCTAGCTCAACTTTTATCTGTTCACGGAACTTTCTTAGTGCAACTGCGTCTTCGGTTTTTGTGCGGACATTCCCAAGCTTTCCACTCTGCCTCGACCATGACTGCCTGTACTTTGTGAGAACTGTAAAAGGTCTTCCAAGGTGCAGAGAGGTACTGGAAAACTCCTTATCCTGAATGTTCCTCTCGGTCAACACAGTATAGGGAGAGTTACAGGATCTTCCAGGATCTCATCACATATATAAATATGTATTAATGTGATGATTTAAGACCATGGAATTGTTGTAAATAATCCATATATCTACTATCACATATTTCACCACGTGACTGTATATAAATTGTTACTTACTGCAAATAGAAAGCATCAAATAACATCAATCTGTACCGCGTAAGACTCAAATAAAGTATAGCAACTGTACAGATAGAAGGAATGGAGAATAACAGAATAAATGGAGAAAATTAAGGCTAAAACTAATCAGGCCTAAGTGAGAATAAGAAAGAAGGCCTATCGAGCCCAGTCCAATTTTTACGAGGTCGTGGCCCTCCTGAATGATGTAACTCCCCCCCCCCCCCCTGTTTACGTCAGAAAAGGGCAGTGACCTGCCTGGACCCAGGGAGGCTATAAAAGGATGCCCCAAGCCTCAGTTAGCCAGTCCGTTGTTTCAGTCCCAGTCCGCTTAGGCCGCTCCTATAGAGGTAATTCTTTCCTGCCAGAAACCTCCTCGTCCCATTCCTTCTTGACGTTCAGACGCTTCTTAGTGGAATCTCTGTTTGTTTATTTCACCTTTGGCCCAGCTGTGTCACCTTCCACTACGACTGCACGGTAGAGGTGACATCGAGGTTCATCTAGCATCAGGTAACACTGGTCCCAGAGGTCCCAAGATATCACATATATATTACTATAAATATACATATATATTAATAGTAATTTTTTTTTAAATAAAGAAAAGTAAAATATATTGTCGCGCTTGACCCCTTCGGTTCTTCGCGACGACGCTGCTTCCTCCTTCGTGGATCACCTAACCCGGACTCCCGTTGCTTCTCCTCCGCAGCTCTACTCTGCAGACCACCCAAAGACCTCCGAGAACCACCACTTAAGTGGATCCCCTTTCCTCTGGCAGTATTTCTCGCCCTTACCACTGGTGGGGGGACACGAGAGACTTACCAGAAGAGTAGCGACTGTGGCGTTGGCGAGAGTAACAACAGCAACTGGCACCGAGACTTCTAACACTCCTCCTTTTTATTGTCTTCTTTAAACCATATTTACTTATAACTCGAATAACAATTAACGGGATTTAAAATTATTTACACACCAGAGCCAATATAAATATCTATTTACAACTCTTTGCTCTAGGTAACAGGAACACAGCATTCTGCGATTCCCACACAAGTTGAATACCAGAAATAGGCGAAAGCGCCATCTATTGGCGGAGGTTGTAGGTGTTTTGAGGCCCATATACGCGACACTGCCTCCCCCTTAATGCGGATCGTCCCGATCCGGTCCCATCGGTCCTGTCGCCTTGATGGCACGTTTCTCTCGCTGGTGCCGCTTCTCTTGCCGGAACCGCCTCTCTTGCTGGAGCCGTCCCTCTCTCCGGAGCCGCTTCTCACGCCGGAGGCGCTTCTCATGATGGAGCCGCCCCTTTCGCCGGTACCGCTTCTCACGCCGGAGTAGCTTCATATGCCCGTACCGTTTCTCTCGTCGGTACCACTTTCCGCGTTGAAGCCGCTTCACTCGTCGGCACCGTTTCTCTCGTCGGTACCGTTTCTCTCGTCGGGACTACTTCTCTTCCTGGCACCGCTTCACTTGCCGGTAACACTTCTCTCGTGGCATTGTTCGACGGTACCTCTTCTCTCGCCGGGACCACTTCTCTTGCGGCATTGCTCGCCAGTACCGTTTCTCTCGCCGGTATCGCTTTTCGCCTCAAAACCGCTTATCTCGCCGGCACGGCTTCTCTTGCCGGGAACGCTCCTGTTTCCGGTACCGCTTCTTTCTCTGGGACCGCTTCATTCGCCTGAACCGCTTCATTCGCGGCTCTGCCTGAAGCAGATTCATGGTCGGTCCTGGAGGTGCCACAATCAGGCCTTCTACTCTATGAACTTCCTCCATATGAGCCGGCTCGACCTCCAGCCCTTCGGGACTTCGCCCGGCTCTCTCTGACATCACCCCCCAAGGCTGACTGAGTCGTACTTGGCTCGCTCTGCAAATAACATTCCATTTGAGACAGAAACTGCTGCATATCTTTTTTTCTAAGATGCCTTCTTTCCTCACTTTCGTTTTCTATAAGAAGCCTTTCTTCCTCTCTACGGCGCCTTCTTACCTCTGCTTCTTTTTCTAAAAAAAAGCCAACCCTCCTCTCTACGGCACTTTGCTTCGTCTCTCTTCTCCTGATGTCTTGGTATCATTCGGACTATCTCAGCCAGAGAGCTCTGCTCCGAGGCCATCTCTTGGCCTCTTATTTCGATGAATTTAACTTTGAATCAGAAAAGCAAGCTAATTCTGTATCGAATAAAACCGTTAAGAGAATTTTAAAATTTATAAAATTTGTTATTTAGTTTAAACATGTGAGGTTTGTTTTTATATATCTAATAAATAAGTAGTTAGCATATAGTAGTATGAAGGGAAAAAAGTAACACCAGCAAAACATCGGCGGTTAAGCGTCATAGGCTGGGTACAAAAAAAAAAAGAAAGGCGAAGAGAAAGTTTTATAGAAAAGAGCAAAGACAGAACCATGATAATAATTTTCCAAATATTAAAATTAAGCTAATTAGAGAAAAAGAAGTTTTTTCCTCTATTCTCTCTCTTGGTGAAAGAAGATAGATTTTCAATTTTTTATATATTTTTTGCGGATATTTTTTTTCTATAGCTTATTTTAAAAATAATCTAGTGTAAAACTGGAGAACACGATATAAGATAATATATTAATTTAATGACCCAATTAGAAGGAATGAAAACCTTTAAGGTTAGACCAAATCAAAACCATAAAGGTTGGACCAAATGAAAAGAGGATGGTACTCAGGCGGGCCTCTTCAGATGAATACCTGAGTAGTAGTTTCGGCCACATATTCATTACTACTGAACCATACCTCTTCGACTAATTAAAAAAAAGTTGATTGGAATGAAAATGAGTAACAACTATGCTACCGATACAACACAAATTACCAAATGAACAATACTCACTTTCCGTAGTTTCAAACTATAATCAAAATGTGATTTTTTATTCTATAAATTAGAACTGCAAGAAAAATAATAAAATATTAGAACTATAAGAAAAAAAATATTTTTTTATAAATAAAAGTGAACAAATCAGAAATTGTGTGCGTTATGCTTTACTGGTGTTACTTTTTCCCCATTATACTACTATATGCTAACTACTTATATATTATATATATATATATATATATATATATAGTGTAAAAACTATATAACAAAAATATAACAGTGATTCCACATTTAAAAATTAGAGTATGTCTAAATGACGTGTAAAAGCCGATGCAAAAGACGTTACGTTGTTAAATTTTATTGTTATTAATTATAAATATATAATTAATTGGATGATGTGTAAGAAGTAAAGGATTTTTTTTTCTCTCTCTCTACTAAATAATAACAATTTACAAATTTTATAATTTGAATTTAAATAATCAAAATAATAAAGATAATTTTAATACAAAACTAAACTATAAAACTAAACAACTATTTATTTATATATATATATATATATATATAAACAAACCTCACATGCAAAACTAAATAACAAATTTTATAAATTTTGAAATTCTCTTAACGGCATATATATATATATGTGAAATTGTTGCAAATGATCCTGTCGACGTATGGATAAACTGGCAGTCGTGTACGTGAGGCGAGTCTTGATATTCTTCCCACACGCGGACAACAAGAAGGTAGAAAATAGGAACAGTGTACATTTTAATAGAAGGGTATAATATTGTAGCGAAGAAATATTTTATTATTTAATTTAATATTATTTAATGAAAATATATTAAACAGATTATGTTCGTGTTCGTTTAAAAAAAATAAATAAGGGGTGATCGATTGAAAGAAAAAACAATGGGGGAAATAAATGCACAGAAACACAGTATAATAAAAGGATTTATTTTAAAAAATTAAAAACAAAAGGGATAAAAACTATTATACTCTTATTATGGGTAAAAACAAGAAAAATGGTTAAGCTAAATTATACTTATATCTAAGGGATTATGTATAAAAAAAACAATAAACAAGGTTAAGCAAAAGAGAAAGTAAAAAAATTAAAGTAGTCTTAGGGAAGGGAGATAAAAATAAATGGCGGGGGGGTGTCGAGCGTTTGTTTACACAGTACCTCTGGTGTGGCAGCACCGTCGCAGGCTTGGCTTGTCTTGTGCGATGTCCAATTGTCGCGACTCGTTGGTTGTCTAAGTGTCTTTTTCCGTCCTCAAGTGGCTGCTTGAGGGATCCTCCAAGATGTCTTTCCGTCCACGAGACTCTGCTTGTGGGATATGTCTTCTTAGACTTCTTTCCGTCCACGAGACTCTGCTTGTGGGGTATTTCTTTGGCGCGTCTGCCCCAAGGCAAGGGAACTCAACTGTCCGCCAGATCCGCTGCTAAGAACTGATGAAAGATGCAATATGACGCCCCCGTCGTCCCTCAGAACAACCAATCACATCGCGGTGTCCACGTGATTTTGCCTCCCCGCTGCTGACCTTTGCCCCCTCGTCTCAGCTGGGGCTATCTATAGATATAGATGTCTTGCTCGTTGTCTCCCTTCACCTAAGACCTTCATTCTATGTACAAAGTAAAAGAGCGGTAAAATAGTTTTAACATTCTCCCACAAAATTTTGCTCTGAAAGAAGTCAAAATTAAGTATAAGACAAAAGAGCATATATATACAATACACACAAGAGTAGATATGCCTATTACATTAAATAAAATACACATAAAAGAATACACATAAGAGTAGATATGCCTATTACATTACATAAAATACACATAAAAGAATACCCATATTACACTTTTTTTTTTCCCTACAGGTACTTTCACTAGTCCTTCGAGTCATACCTAGCTGGCTTTCTGATTACCCTACCATATCTATTGCTAGAGTCCCTGGATTCAATATTGGGCCTATTTCCTAAAATTGCATCAGATTGGGGGTCGGTCTTTGAATTGTCCTTTTGAATCGTCTCAACATTCGAGGATATTTCAAGAGGGTGTAAGCGTTGTAGAGCCCTGATCAAGGTTCCTGTGGATGTTTTAACATGGGCCACTCTCACTATTCCATCTTTTCCTGGTATGAGATTTACTATTCGCCCTTTAGGCCAAAACATTCTTTTAAGATGCTCTTGCCCGATCAGTACAACGTCTCCTACTTTCAACTGTCTTCTATCAATATTTTCGGATTTCTGAATCAGCGCGCCTAAATATTCCTTTGGGAATCTCTGCTTCAATTCTCTCTTCAGTTGACCTAACTCTCTGTATCTAGTGTGCAACATTTCTGGCTTTAAATTTTCAAATTCCGGAAAGCTAGACTCTGGACCATTTTGTAAAAACTCATTAGGAGTTAACGGTTTTAGATCATTGTCTTCTTCAGAGACATAAGTGAGGGGTCGATTATTAATGATAGATTCGATTTCACAAAGGGCAGTCTGCAGTTGTACATATTTCAGCTTCCTGTGACCTAGCATCTTTATCAACATTTCCTTTATTGTCCTAACCATTCTTTCCCAAAATCCTCCCCACCAAGGAGCAGAAGGAGGGATAAAAATCCATTGTATTCTTTTAATTGAGGTTTCCTTTTCAATTATAGTCCAATCCAATCTCTTGAATATTCTATTAAGTTTTGCGAAATTGGTGCCATTGTCGCTATATATTTTCTCAGAAGGCCCTCTCCGACAAATAAACCTATGGAGGGCCATCATGAAGACTCCTGTCTCTAAACTCTTCACCAACTCCAGATGAATAGCGCGATAGACGGCGCAAGTAAAGGCGGCTACCCACACTTTCCCACCTTCTTTCAAATGAAGAAGGCCTAATAAATCAACTCCAGTAATTGGGAAGGGTTTGCCCAGTCCAATTCTGTTTTCTGGCAAAGCTGCCATTGGTCTTTGCAGAGACTTTTCTTTAAGTCTCTTGCAAGCAATGCACTTACTGATAATTTTCTTTATCGTTTTCCTTCCCCTGATTATCCAAAATTTCTCTCTCAGATTTGATAAAATGAATTGCACCCCTACATGTCCATTCTTCAGGTGCACTTCCCATATAAGTTGCTCTACGAAGGGATGGTCGCCTGGTAGAATGATAGGAGTTTTAAATTCTTCTGGGACCTGTCCATGTAAAAGTTTGCTTTCTACACACCAAAGTCCGTCAGTGTTTTTTAGTATTTTAAAACTCTTGGTTGCATTCGATTTCTCTATGGAGACTTTCTCCTGAATCATTCGGATAAGCTTTTTTTCTGCCAAGTCTAATTCTGAAACTTTCAAAGGTCCTGTTTCAGTTGACTGTTTTTTAAGTTTCCCTAAAAATCTTAAAACATAGGACATTACCCTGATGTTGAGAGAGTAATTAGACCTCCTTGTCAGTATCCAGTCTTTATAATCGATGTTCAAATTAATGTTGGTTTTCGTAATGTTTTCTTCAACCTTTATTTCTTTTGGATTTATCGAGAACTCTGAATTGGGCCAGAATTCTTTAGGTTTTTTCAACCATTCGGGGCCCTCCCACCATCTGCTTTGCACAAACTGGCTTGGAGGGCAACCTCGAGACAGAAGATCGGCCGGGTTCAACTGACTAGGAACGAACCTCCAATCGTTCAAATTGGTAGTGGCCTGTATTTCTCTGACTCGGTTTCTCACGAAAACTCTCCACTCAATTTCTTTCTTTATCCAACTTAGCGCGGTAGTAGAGTCAGACCAAAGAGTTGTTTCACATTTTCTCTTCAAGGCAGCTTGGATTGCATTGGCTAGTCTAGCTCCTAGTACCATGGCCATTAATTCCAAGCGAGGGATCGTAATACTCTTCATAGGAGCTAATCTGACCTTGCTCCAAATCAAAGTTAGAGTATTTTCTCGTCCCGTTTCGCTTCTTAAATAGGCTACAGCTCCATAGCCTATTTGACTAGCGTCACAAAAGATATGAACTTCTGTAGGGAAAATGAGATCATTCCACATATATCTCGGTATCTTTATTAACTCTATTAATTTTATTTGATCCAACCAGGTTCGAAATTCCTGGGCCATACTTTCGGGTAGAGGTGTATCCCAACCTAGTTTCAGACCCCATGATCGCTGCAGTAACAACTTTGGTGGCAAGAATACTGGAGCGCAAAATCCAAGTGGATCAAATATCCGCTGAACCATGGACAGTACCAACCTTTTCGTTAATTTGGGTTGAAGACTCAAATTGTCAGGGAGTTCGCATTTTAATGAATCTTCCATTTTATTCCAAACAACACCCAATATTTTTGTACAAGTCCCCTTTTCAGGGTTTTCCTCCAGAGAATATTCCCACTCTCGTAAGTCCATTTTAGCCCTGTCCATAATTTCAATTGCGGCCTTTTGAAATTCCTGCACTTCCTGCTTTGTTTCCAGCGAGGTAATACAATTGTCCATGTAGAAGGATTGAGCTAAAATCTTTGCCCATTGAACAAGTGGGCCTCTTATTGATTGAAGATGGTATTCTATTACGGCGTTCAGCACAAAAGGACTACAGTTTAAGCCAAATACAAGTCTCTTATGCCTGTAAGCTATTAGTTCTCTATCGCTCTCCTTTTCGCACCAAAGGAATCTAAGGTAGTTCCGTTCAGATTCTTCAATCGCCACCATCTGGAATGCTTTTCTTATATCTGCCGTGACTCCAAATTTATTTTCCCGAAATCTTATCATCATTTCAGGGATTCTTTCCAATAAATTCGGTCCCTTTTCTAAACATTGATTCAAAGATAGTCCATTATGACCTAGACAAGAAGCATCGAAAACCGGACGTATGGGCGTCGTTTTAGATTCCAACTTGTACACAGGGCGGTGAGGTAAATAGTAGCCTCTTCTCTCGAGAGGATTTTCCTCGACTCTTTCAATGAGTCCTTCAGTCAGCCAGTCTCTAAAGATCTGACTATATTCGGTCAACTTATTCTGTGAGGTCATTTTCTTAGTGCTTATATCTAACCTTTTTATCGCTATGTCAAGATTGCTGGGGATTGACTCCTTTTCTACCTTCCAAGGTAGACCTACAGAATATCTCTGATCACTTTGTCTTTGAATTTTTGTTATAAACTTTTCTTTTATTTCCTGGTATCTGGTCTCTTTGGAGCAAGTTTCAACAGGATCCCTAATGCCTAGTACTTCTAGATCCCACAAATCCTTTAAATCGCATCGCGTTGTTAGCAGATTCAAAGTCTGCTGCACATTGTCATTGCTATCAATAATTGGCGAATTGCCCATTAGTGTCCAACCTAATTTCGTTTCCACCGCAGTTAAATCTGCTTCAACTTGAACTATTTTTCCTGTCAAAATCATACCTAGATAGTTAGCGCCAATCAATATGTCAATCTCTTGTCCTTTAAAATTGTCCTGGGACAATATTATGCCCTTAATCTTCAATTTTTCTAACCAGTCTCCTCTTGGCAAAGGTGGTATAGCGTCGCAAATTTTACGTTGATCCAGCGCCTCAATATGGATCACATCTCTTTTATTACCTAAATTCTCCAATTCTAACATAAATTTACCGTGCTTTTCTTCACCAATCTTATTACCTCCAAAAAGACTTTTAGCTATAGTTATTTCGCCTTTTCTTTCTATTCCTATACTCCAGACTAACGACTGTTTGATATACGAAAACTGACTTCCACTGTCGAGGAGAATTCTAACCCTTCTAGAGGCATTTGGGCCTCTTAACAGTGCTACCGTGGTCATCAGCAAGACTTGACCTGTGCAGGCTTGACTAGAAAGCGATGCAATGGGTTCAGGTGCATTTTCCTTTAGATTTTCTCTTCCTGGTTTCGTTAACCGGTTAGAAGAATTTCCTTCACATAAAACTTCCAAGTGGTTTCTCCCACAGTTTTTGCACTCCAATTGTTCTCGGCACTGACTCTGTATGTGTCCCTTTCTTAAGCATTTGAAACATAGATGGGCACTACGTATTTTATCATTTCTCTCTCCCGGAGACATTTTCATTATGGAACGGCATTGATGACTCGCATGATTTGTTCTTTCACAAAAGAAGCATTTTATATTAGTTCGCCCTCCGAACAGACTAGACACAGTGGCGGGTCTGAAATTGCTCCTAGATCTGGTCCCATCATTGTAAGACCTTTTATAGGGTTCCTCCTGCTTAAAGCCTTTTTCCACAAATTTCAGCCGTTGAGCACTCCTTACTTCGGCTTTTAGAAAGTCCAATAATAACCTGAGCCTTTCTTGAGCTCCTCCAACCCCTTTATCTGACTCTTCCCGTTTTGCTAACTCCATACCATAACCCGAAGAAGGATGCCTGTGCCATATTTTCAAAATATCCGAAGGTAATGAAGACTCGACAAGAGGGTATAAAAAATACCCGACAACTGGGGATCAATGCCCAATGTCTCTAACGACCGTAGGTGACTGCTCAGTTCGTCGTACAGACTGCTTAAATTTCTATTTTCTTTCTTTACATTAGATATAACCGAATTCAATAGACGTCTGACATATAGTTCTGTCAGTATATTCGGGTCACCGAATCGCTCCTGTAGGGCTTGTACTGCCAAAACATAGTTGGCGCCTGTAACGGGATAGCTTGCTACAACACGATAGGCTTCTGAATTTGGTACAATTGCTTGACGCAAATATAAAAACCGGTCGCTATCGGATAAATTCTTATTTTCGTGAATTTTCGAAAACTGCGCCCACCAGGGCAACCAACCTTCCAGAGAGCCGTCATAGCTTTTTAGGGCTAACTCTGGTAATTTCACATTTATTACAGTGTCCTCGCTAGCAATCGGGATTGTTTCTTCTTTATCGGGATTCCGTAGTACACTGACTTTCTGTTGAATATCAAACTTTTCCTCTTCATATTTATCGCATTCTTGCCATTCCCTATCAATACTTTCCTCTGTAATCCCTTCTTTCACTACCAATAAAGCCTGATATTTTTCGTTTAGATCTACAAGTTTCGTGTAATAAGACTCTAGTCTATTAAACTTAGAATAAATATCATTCTTATCAATTTGAGACTTTTCAAATTCCCCATTTATTTCATTAATAATTCTAGTGAAAGTACCTCTTATGGCTTTTCTGCGCTTTTTAATTGCATCCATTTCCTCCATATTTCCTTTAAATCGATCACGTCCGGCTCACCAAAATGTTCGTGTTCGTTTAAAAAAAAATAAATAAAGGGTGATCGATTGAAAGGAAAAACAATGGGGGAAATAAATGCACAGAAACACAGTATAATAAAAGGATTTATTTAAAAAAATTAAAAACAAAAGGGATAAAAACTATTATACTATTATTATGGGTAAAAACAAGAAAAATGGTTAAGCTAAATTATACTTATATCTAAGGGATTATGTATAAAAAAACAATAAACAAGGTTAAGCAAAAGAGAAAGTAAAAAAATTAAAGTAGTCTTAGGGAAGGGAGATAAAAATAAATGGCGGGGGGGTGTCGAGCGTTTGTTTACACAGTACCTCTGGTGTGGCAGCACCGTCGCAGGCTTGGCTTGTCTTGTGCGATGTCCAATTGTCGCGACTCGTTGGTTGTCTAAGTGTCTTTTTCCGTCCTCAAGTGGCTGCTTGAGGGATCCTCCAAGATGTCTTTCCGTCCACGAGACTCTGCTTGTGGGATATGTCTTCTTAGACTTCTTTCCGTCCACGAGACTCTGCTTGTGGGGTATTTCTTTGGCGCGTCTGCCCCAAGGCAAGGGAACTCAACTGTCCGCCAGATCCGCTGCTAAGAACTGATGAAAGATGCAATATGACGCCCCCGTCGTCCCTCAGAACAACCAATCACATCGCGGTGTCCACGTGATTTTGCCTCCCCGCTGCTGACCTTTGCCCCCTCGTCTCAGCTGGGGCTATCTATAGATATAGATGTCTTGCTCGTTGTCTCCCTTCACCTAAGACCTTCATTCTATGTACAAAGTAAAAGAGCGGTAAAATAGTTTTAACAGATTATAACTATATATATTACTCTGTATTTGTGAAATCACCTTTAAAATATTTCTTTGCTTGCTTGCTTAAGATTCCCTAGCTGTAGATAGTTTGGCTGACTTGTTAATAATTGTCGACTCGTCGCTGTGACGTCATCAATAAATACTTTTACATCTTAGGATATTTAAAGGCTTGATTTCTACGCTACAACTAGGGAAGAAGCTGGATCGATACCCATTCAGAAAAAAACGTAAAATTGATTCGGTTGAGCAAGAAGAAACAACCATGAACATCAAGAAAAAAGCAACAAATCAGGTAGGTTCATTTTTTATACAACATTTACCTAGAAACCCCTCAATGTTCTCTGGTGAGGGTGCTGAAGATTCCCATAACTGGTTGAAAAAGTACGAACGTGTGGCGAAGCATAACCAATGGGATGAAACACTTTGTCTCGCCAACGTTTACTTTTATTTGACCGGCACTGCTCTCAAATGGTTTGAGAACAATGAGGAGAGCATCCTGACATTAAAGGAGTTCATATCCCAGTTAAAATCAGTTTTCGGAAAAAACGAAAGTTTGAGGTTACGAGCAGAGAAAACCTTAAAAACTCGCGCGCAATTAAAAGGTGAAAGCACCGAATTTTATATTCAAGACGTCCTGCGCCTCTGCAAAGAGGTAGACCCTCATATGAATGAGGAAGATAAAATATACCATTTGATGAAAGGGATAGCAGAGCAGCTCTACCAGGCATTTCTTCCAAGAGATGCACATACCACTGAACAATTTGTCACCGAGTGTCGCCGCATTGAAGCGCTACATTGTAAGCGAGTGACCCCAACCAGGTACGAGCGACTACCAAATGTGGCGTCTCTCAGTGATCATGATGACAGGGCTGATCTGTCATCTATGATTAGGCAAATGGTTCGCGAGGAGGTACAGCGAGCATTAGCCTCTCCTCGAGAAGAACCAGAAATTTCTGCAATTGAACATATGGTGCAGCAAGAAAGTGAAAAAACCATTGCGCCAATTTCTAGAAGTTTCCCTCAAAATAGAGCGCCAAGGCCATTACCAAGCCCTAGGTACGAGTTCCAACCCAGAAATTTACAACCTAGACCGCAGCAGCCGAAACAAGTAAACGGAAGACGCGATACCAACGAATGGCGAACCACGGAAGGTAAGCCAATCTGTTTCCACTGCGGACGCCCAGGCCACGTCGTGCGCTACTGCCGTGACAGGAGGAGAGAATATGAAGGAGAACAAACTTGGAATTACAAACAGAGAGATAGGCAAGAGCCTAGAACATTCTATAATTCTCGGAGCAGCCAAGAGCTCAACGACGACCTGCCAAGAGAAAATATACGCCGCTACCGAAGCCCCTCTCCTGGCCACTGGCCGAAAAGGACAACATTCGTCTCCTGAGAGAAGACCCAGCCAGTCGCCTCGCCGTTCCCGTTAGGAAAAACTAATGAGACGTTACTTCGGCCCATACAAAGTAACCCGAAAAATATCTGATGTGACCTATGAAGTTGAAACATTCGGAAACCAGCAAGGTCGTCGTAAAACAAAAGATTTAGTTCACATTTGTAGGATGAAACCATATTTAAACCCAGAGGACCAGGAGGACCACCTAGATGAGGACACAGAAGATGACTCGACAAACTTCCAGGAAGAAGACATCCCCACTGAACGAACACAACAACCACAGACCCGCGAATAGATCTCGGGCCCTATCACCCGTTCTCGAGCCTTGAGACTGAGGATGTAAGTCTCCTTCTGAGCATCGGGTCGATGCTCTTTATAGGAGGAGGCTATGTAGCGAAGAAATATTTTATTATTTAATTTAATATTATTCAATGAAAATATATTCAACAGATTATAAAAATATATATTACTCTGTATTTGTGAAATCATCTTTCAAATATTTCTTTGCTTGCTTGCTTAAGATTCCCTAGCTGTAGATAGTTTGGCTGACTTGTTAATAATTGTCGACTCGTCGCTGTGACGTCAATAAATACTTTTACATCTTAGGATATTTAAAGGCTTGATTTCTACGCTACAATATTATAAAGCATCGGTTCTAACTAATTGGAAGATATGTGAAATATACACAAAGTGTCATTATTATACAGTTTAAAATATACTATTTATACACATATATATGAAAAAACAATAGAAAAAATAAAAAATAAAAAGGTCAGGTGTTGATATTAAAAAATAATTTATATGGCGCTCTGCCTTCTGAAAAAGCACATGTGCTCCTGGTCAGGATATGCCTTTCATTTAATAAATATAAATAAAAATATATTACAAGTATAAATATATGCAAAAAATAATAATAATAATTTATGAAGATATAAATTCTCTATAAATATCTGGTAGGTCAATTTTCCTATTTATGCTTTTTGTATCTTCTATAGAGGTCCAGCTTTCTAAAAATAATCTGCAGCGTTTTTCTTTAAAATTCTGGTATAAAATAGATGTTTTGTCAAATTCGGGAATATGACTATTGTTTAGCGTATGGTCTACTAGGATAGATAATGGTTTATGGATACGTGGAGCTGCTTTGTGTTGGTTAATGCGTTCTTTTAATGTCTTTCTGGTGTCTCCAATGTAAGTGGCTGGACAGGTTTTGCATGGAATTTTGTAAATTATATTGCTTTTGTTTTCCTTATAGAGAATTTATATCTACCTGAATTATTTATTTATTTTTATTATTATTATTTTTTTACCCCTATAAATATTGATTGAATAATAAATTTAGATTCAATATTTCTGTCCAAGTTAATGGAACTTGTTGTTAAGGTCCGGTAGCGCCCTTTGATTAATTTTTTCAACCAGGTTAAAGTAGAGATGACGATATAATTATAATTATGATGAATTAGATGTTTTTGATAATGCATCAGCTTCTGACTTATTCTGAGGTGCTGATCACGAATATAATGCTATTTTATGTATCTCATCAACTTTTAAAGATATAATATATATATATATATATATGCCACAATGGGGTACATCAGTCCATATAAGCGGTACGAAAAACACATTGAACGCAAATAAAAACTGAGAAAGTATTACCCCAAAAGGTATTTATTTACTGTAGTATAAGAAAACCGAATCTATAAAAAAAATTTAAAATGCTACAGTCAATCCTTCATGAATTTCAACCTTTTTGATTATCTCTTATAAGTGTATTCTGGCAGTTCGCGGGACAGATTCCAGCAGTAATCTGCCTTCATGTGGCAGTCCCAGACACCTTGATATCTCTTTCATGTCTCGATTGAATCGCTCGCATTGTTCATCACTATATTCCTCGAGGTTATCAGGAAATTTGTCCAGGTAATTATGTAAGTAGTGAACCTTAATACTCATATTTACACCCAAAGCTTCATAGCTTTTAAGCATATTTTGGGCAAGCTCTTTGTAATTATCGTTCCTTCTATTACCTAAAAAATCCATGTACTACAGCCTTAAAGCCTGACCCTGCTGTTTCTTCAATTCCATTAATGGTTATTAGAATATTTTGTCATTCAGGAGCCTCTTGTTTTGAGGTCCGCCAAATACTCCTGCTTTTATCTTTTCTAGGCTAATATCTGAAAAAACCAACTATATATTTGAAGCATTCTCCATCTTTATCTAGAGCCTTTACAAACTGCTTACATAAACCTAGCTTTATATGTAAGGTGATAGAATGATTTTTTCCCGAGACACCAAGGGTTTGCTAATCACATTAGCTTTTCCAACTGTAATTTCATCTCGAAGAGGCCATTTGTTTGTTTTCCAATGTATTTGCCGTGCCCTGCTATCCCACCTGCATAAAAAACAAGGATAATTGGTGTATCTGCTTTGATATCCTAGTAAAATGTTAACCATTTTCAATTCAACGCAAATAAACCAATTATGCTCATTGTATTTGATTTTATTCAAGATGAGTTTTATATTTTCAACATTCTCCTTAATTATTTTTTGTATACGCTATTGTGTATTAGATGCATATTTATTTCCCTTATGAAATAAAACAGATTTGAGGCTACGCACGGAACCATCGATAAATAGACGCCAATCTTCAGGACGGTATTCGTCTAGTTTTAAAAGGTGTTGTAAGCATTTTACATTAGTGCAGTAAACCAGATTTGCATCCTGCTGATAGAAAGGAAGAAACGAACTTTCTCATTTCCGATAAAATGTTACGTTGACATCGTCTTCGAATTAGCTCATTTATTTTAATCTTGATACAAGAAGTTCCGCATCTTGCTTTGAAAGTCTCAGGTCACGTGTCAAATCATTCAGTTTTGGTTGTGAAAAACGTTTTGGACATTCTTGTTATCCATAGTTCTCACTATCAGAATAATCCAGTTTGATATATTTTTGTGTGGTGTCTTCTGATGAATCATAAAGAGGATTATTAGCACTGGGTGAAAAAACTGGGAGGGGACTATTTGGGCTGTGTGGTATTGGAAGTCTAGCTTAATATAGGTCTTTATATATAAGCCTTTTCTTACCATTCCTGTTGAAGTGTTTCAAGTCTTGTACGCAAAGGTAACATCATTGTCATGATGTCATGAACCATAGGGATCCCAAATGTCAGTTGCCTTTCACCCTTTGTCCACAGGGGCAGTATTTCGATACACGTATCGCATGCCTTATGTGGAGCCCATATCTTGTCCTGTTCTCCAAATATTATACCAAAATATGCGAAATACGCCCGCTTTACAAAGTCTGTTATTGCATTTCTTTGCGCTTTTACGGTATATTCGTCACACATATAACAGAAAATATTTGGGTCGTTTTTGCAGGATCTTCTTTTGGAAACCATGTCTGGAAGTGAATTTATTAATGTGTTAATATTTTATTTTCATAAAGTTGATGGCATAGCTTTTAAATGAAAGATTTATTTATTTTTATTTTTTAATTTCAAAACACACACGCGATATCCTATGTGGATATTTGCGTTTAAATGTTTAATCTATTTTATGTACATAGTTTTTAAATATATATATACAAATTATTTATAGTTTTAGAGAGAGAGAGAGAGAGAGTGAATGTTATTTAAATTTACATTTTAGAGCAATAAATTATACAAGAAATGAAGATTATTTACACACATATTATCAAAAGTCCAATATACGAGTATAGAATTACAACCACTAGACCAATGACACAAATATAGAACACTTCAAAACAATAACAGCAATAAGAAAACTATACTAATTAAAACACACACACACCAAAGCCTTTATTAGGGACTTGCCTCATACAGATTCTCCCAATTGGGTAAGGTAATAATCATCTTGTGTTATATACATGGGTAGTAAGATAGAAATTGAACTGGCTTTACTCTTCGTCTCAAAGTCATTCAATTGTTGACTGGTCCTTACATAATGATGATCTAAATAATTTATAGTAAGCTATTGCCTTAGAAATATGTTTGCTGATATTTTTGAAAGCTATACGTAGGGTGAAATGGCGGTACATTTAATTTGTTGATATAGGCCCTTCCTTTCCTTTTCAAGGGCTGTACAATTAAGCAGGTAATGGGGGAGTTCTTCAGTAATTTCCTTGTCACACAGTGTACATATTAGGTTTTTGGCCTCAAACGTCAGAACGTGTTTTTTTTAAGACTGTAAATAGTATTCTCGATTGAGCTATTAATCGTTTGACAGGTAAAGGGAAATAATCGGTTAGGTAGCATTCTGTTTCTATTGACGTATGGAAATTTTTATAATGTGGATAATAATTGATTATAACAAACATGATGCTTGAAATAATAATTTTTATTAAATTTAATTTGTGTGAAAAAAATATATTTTCACTAAAAATTTGAATACTCATTTAATTTTTGGCAATTTCAAATTAGAAGTGATGGTATAATGTTTGGAAGTGATTTATTTTATTTAATTGTTAAAAATATTTTTTATATGAAGTTAATGGCGTATGTTTTAGAAGAACTTTGAGATGTGATGATTGTAAAAATTATAAATCAATCATGATGACTTGACAGTTTTCTTTATGAAAGTATTATTTAGGTGAAATACACTTTATGGTAATTATCTATAGGTTTTGATGACATACAGAAAAACTAAGAGCAGATTCGGAATCAGCGCCATTTGATTACCCAAAAGCATTTTAAATGCTTAAAATCAAAAACTTTTAAAAATTTTTTAGAATCAATTATAATTGATTATAGTTAGGCCTAGTCATTAGTATGCGAAAGATTTCTAGATAAAAAGTAGCTTATGATATCATTTTTAGAATCTATCATATTCCGTGTTGAAGATCCGTCGATGATCTGATCAAAGTCTTGCCGCTTCACAATCCCTATATATATTGTTACACCTTGAGATGTAGCGTACGTGATGACGCGAGCGCGCTGGCTGCACAATGTTAACAAAGAATAAACAAATCAACCTTGATTTGTCTAATAAGTTATATTATTAATGAAAATATATATTTACATGAGTCTATGTCGGCTGTGACAATATAAAGGTTAGTGTATGTATGTATGTATGTCGGCCACACACGTCCACAATTTGTAACTAATCTAGCTGAAATTTTAAAAGTATATAGAATTGAATCTGAAAAAACTTATAGGCAAATTTTCTGGCTTCTATCTCGAATATCCTTGAAGTTATTAACAAATTTTCCCATTATACTCGCAACCAGCGCCTCACTGCGGTAACTTCGAGAAGTAAAGTTGAGGAAGGATGGATCACGTGGGGAGACAGGGGATTGGTGGAGCGGGACATTTCTCAAGAGTGACGACCATGAGTGACGTAATGATGGCGTAGGGGAAAGAAATCACTTGCTATCATTATTTTATGTATATATAAAATATAAAATATATTCATAAAAAAATCAAAATAATACAATTTTCAAATATCGTTGTGGAATTTTACATTTTATATTTTAAATACACACAAATTTTGGAGCCGGACCATTCACAAAAGTGACATCCACGGCGCCAATTTATAATTGTAACGAATATTATTTGAATGAAACATTTAATCGGGTAAAACCCGGGCGTTGCCCGGGTTTTCCGGCTAGTTTACAATAAATAAACACATCACCTATATAATGAGTGGTATAGACAATCCAGGTTCCTTAGGATATTTTCATTTATATAAATTTGACACTTATTGATATTTGAAATATATATATTAATCAGAGCCCCCATTCATAATTCTATGAACTCTAATAAACGAAAAAATACTTAATAATAAATGTTTTACAAGCCTGTTAACTAGATATTGCAAATTACATTAATTTAATGCATTTTTATTTGTTTGTTGGTTGAAAAAGAGAAAAGAACTATGGACATTTCGCAAAAGCTTTAAAAAGGATTATTTAACAAATATGTTAATATCCACAAAACCATATTTATTTAAATTCTCAAAATATTTTGCTGTGTTAGTTTCTGTGATCTATTACCAACACATTTCCAACCATATGTGCCCAGCTTAGGTACTTCATGCAACACTTTATAATTGCAAACGAACGTACGAATGCGCTTAAAAAAACAATACAAATTTACATACCCATTGCAGCATCTGAAACACAGACAAACACCAATCTTCGTGTCATATATATATTTGAAATAAAAGAAATATACCCCGATGAAATTCTTCGCGTCAATAATATCAAATATATCACGCGACAGAAATATATATCTTGTTTCTTTTTCTATTTTTGATAATTAGGATTTGTGCGTTTGCGGACATAAATTGAGAGTGAAATTGCTCAAAATAGATATATTCACAATTGTTAATAAAAATTACTGGTACACAATCCAAATTCTTCTCTTCTGCATTTGCTATATAACATAGTTAAGATAGTGGGAATTGTTATAAAATGAGTGCTTGTGGACACTCGCTATGCATATTTTTGCTCTTCTCATTTAGAGACATACCTAAAGATAGTGAGAATAAATAAAAATGTAGTGTAAAATGAAAGGATTTAAAAGCACGAATGTTTCTTTTATACATAATACGAACTTCTACTGCCCTTACTGCGATGAAAAAATATATTTGGAGGGCTTGGCTCATCAGTGGTGAATCCTCCCAGCGGTTTCGCCAATTTAATCCACCAGACCGCTTCTCAGAGCTATAATACTGTATTGGACGATTCTGCTTATATACGCAGCACTGAAGGATGGAATCTCAGAAATGGTTTTCAAGAAAACTATGGACATAAGCTTATAGGACAGTAGAATTACATTCAAATATTTGCATCGAGCAATGCTCTTCCGCAAACAATAAAGACAAAGCCAGTTAGGCATAAATTATTAAAATGAAAGGATTTAAAAGCACGAATGTTTCTTTTATACATAATACGAACTTCTAATAATTTATGCCTAACTGGCCTTGTCTTTATTGTTTGCGGAAGAGCATTGCTCGATGCAAATATTTGAATGTAATTCTACTGTCCTATAAGCTTATGTCCATAGTTTTCTTGAAAAACATTTCTAAGATTCCATCCTTCAGTGCTGCGTATATAAGCAGAATCGTCCAATACAGTATTAGAGCTCTGAGAAGCGGTCTGGTGGATTAAATTGGCGAAACCGCTGGGAGGGTTCACCACTGATGAGCCAAGCCCTCCCAATATATTTTTTCATCGCAGTAAGGGCAGTAGAAGTTCGTATTATGTATAAAAGAAACATTCGTGCTTTTAAATCCTTTCATTTTATAATTTATGCCTAACTGTCCTTGTCTTTATTGTTTGCGGAAGAGCATTGCTCGATGCAAATATTTTAATGTAATTCTACTGTCCAATAAGCTTATGTCCATAGATTTCTTGAAAACCATTTCTGAGATTCCATCCTTCAGTGCTGCGTATATAAGCAGAATCGTCCAATACAGTATTAGAGCTCTGAGAAACGGTCTGGTGGATTAAATTGGCGAAACCGCTGGGAGGGTTCACCACTGATGAGCCAAGCCCTCCCAATATATTTTTTCATCGCAGTAAGGGCAGTAGAAGTTCATATTATGTATAAAAGAAACATTCGTGCTTTTAAATCCTTTCATTTTATATGTATAGATGGCGCGTTATTGCTTTGTGTTAATAAATGTAGTGTGTGTGTATCTTTTGGATAAAATTGAATTAAATCATTTTGCTCTGTAGGTTCTGTTGTCTAGGACGACTAAGAATAAATATAATGCATTGGTCCTGTAAAAAATTTACAGGGCTGCGCAAGAGAATAAAAAAAAAACATTGAGAAAAGAGAGCCTATGTAAATGATATGTAAATGACCGATTACCAGTAAATAATTAACTCATATTTTCTAAGCAATTATACACCTGGGCGAACAATGTGCAGGGCATAGGTACCCAATAAAAGGCTTGTTGTTTATAAAGTAGTACCGGTGGATTATGATAGTTTTTTTTTTTACTATTCTGCATTTGCAGACATAATACATAGATTGTGATATTTTTTAAAGAAGAACTGTGCGAATATTACTGTAGAGTGGTGCCAGAGCGGGTAGCAACAGCGCGTCCAATCAGGAGAAACGGGTTGGCCACCTGGGATGACCCGGGCAGGAGCTGGTTCAAGGCCCGCTCGGTGACTCAGCCATGATGATGATACCGAGCCTCATTACGTCTTGCTAGGCGGGGTCGTCTGCTTTGTCCTTCCTCTCACCAACCACCTTCCTCTGATGCATTAGCCACTCTGTGATACATCGAGTGCTACCAGTGAATTATTTATTCCAACACATTTAATTATAGAAATTGGGGCATCTAGGTTGAGTTAGGAATTGTTGACCTTCTCGTGTTCAATCCCGCGTGGATTCATTTTACCTAGGTCGAATGACCTTGTTTCACTCCGGTTCTTCCCGAGTGAATATTTTACCAACAAAAGTTTTAACAAAGCTTAATTATTATAATTTTATAATTATTATTCTCATTGGCAGTAGTAGCAATTATCAAAATAGGAAATCCTCAATATCTCATTATTAGCATCCTTTTATAACTCTAAATTCTGTATATAAGTTAATTTTTATTGTTAAGAGTGTTGAAATTTTATGTACACAAACCTTTACAGAAAAATACGCCATGGTATTGTGAAAACCGCAACTGAATTAGTCAAGTAAATTTTATGTTTTCGTCAAACAAAAATATCACTTTTCATTTATATTCATATATACCAAGATTCTCAAGGGAAAAGAGAGTTCATGGTATACCGCGATAAAGATTTAGTTTCAAAAATAAACTTTTTGAAAATCTTATTATTGACATATTAAATGTATACGTTTGCCCTTATCATTAGGGCTCTATCGGCCTAGTGGTTATCGTGGCAGGATCCTTACACCAACGATGGAGATGCTAGAGGCAGTCCAACTGTGGCTCACAACATCCCATAAAAATAAGAATCGTTAAGTTTAAATTGAAACAAATTAAGAGAAAAAGAAAGCCATGTTTTATTTATTAAGAATATAAATAACGGACCTTCCCTCGAGATGAAGACTTTTCTACCGGCCTAAGAGTAAAACCGGAGAACTACTACGAAGTCACATTTTACTTCTAGGCCGTTGAAAAACCCTTAGTTTAAATCTCGCAAGTTCGGTATATAGACTTGTCGCTATCCTTTACCGTTATTTCATTCTATGATTGTATAACAGAACATTTATTATTTTATCCACAGAATTCTGATATTTTGTTACTCAGAAAATTTCCTTTCTTGTCTCTCTCTTCCATTTTATATAACTAAGCTAGTTTGTTTCAAGAACCTGGGTAAACCTTATAAATAAATACTATGTGAATAAGGTTAAATTATTTGGGAATATCCTCCAGGGTAATTTTTTGAATTTTCTTTTAATATTTCAAGTTTTCGGGCCTTGAAGCCCCTCTAGAGAAGAATGCTGATTAACCATAATGATATTTGAAACAATTATATTTTAACAAGGCATATTAATAATATATAGTTAAAAATAGTACAAATGTGATATTGTACTGGGATAAGGTGCATAAATTATAAAAAGGCATCTCCTTATCGTGCAACTGAAAGTTGCTAATGGCTTGCGCCATCTATCGCAATAAATATCAACTAATCTCGTTGAACCACATCAGGATGCCTGAATGACCAGTTTTTGGCCGTTGAGGTGCAGCTTACACCACGCTGATGAGGGCCAACAGCCCGAAACGCGTCCGTGGTTAGCTTTTCTTGATTAATCAAGAATGGGTATTTGACCAATTCTGGAATAATTAAAAATCAACGAGAATAGTAGATATTTATTCCGATAGATGACACAAGCCATCAGCGACTTTCAGTTGCACGATAAGGAGATGCCTTTTTTATACTATATATTTAGTCACCAATAATCCTGTAGATGGGAGCACCAAGACCCGAAAACCATAAAATATTAAAATATTTATGCAAGAAACCTATCCATGGATGTCTTTTTCCCCAAATGATATATATATGATAAAAACAATTATACATTTCTAAGGTTGAATTATTCTCTCATACCAAAATAAATTACCTTCCCACCCATTTGCCATATTTGCCTCTCCTCAATTTTCACGTGACAATATCTTATATCATTAAAGATGGTCTACAGGTTTTCTGGTGAGCTAGTGGACACCTGAAGTCTCTTCTCAGTTAAGTTATATATATTGTTACGTAGAATAAAAATGGCGCATTCCAGAATAGAATGTTTTAGAACGTTCAAGAAGAATGTAGAAAAATTAGAGAACAACTGATTGGCCAATCAGTAGAGATTGCGCAAGGCGCCTTTCTGATTGGCTAACCAACCATGACCGTTCTGGAAAGATCTACTCCGGTATATATAGGGATGAGGAACTAATGCAAAGGGGTAGAAGAACGAAGCTACCTGGTGTACTCCAAGCAAGCTGCTGTCTCAAGAGGTCGGACTGCTGCTTACCGCCGACGCCGGTGTATTTTATGGAAGATTCAACGAACTTCTGTTCTGCTCTCCCTCACCGTGCTGCAGTTGGTGAGTTTGTAGCTGCGGTTTTCTTTACTGTTGTTTTATTTTTGGACTTTTCTGTAATTATTTTATCGATTAGGCTCAAATAAAGTCCTAAAGATCTTTTGTACCGACGGAAGTTATTCTTTTTTAACCAACAACGCAACAGTATTTTCCAATATCATTTTAAATATAATTCTAATTGATACATATTTAGAAATTTGATATAGAAATATAGTTTAATCGTATTCAATGTATTTATCGTATCTATAACGTATATATATATATTATAATACTTTTCTTAACGTGTCGAATATCAAATATATAATGTTATGAAAATCAAGCAACAATAAATCAATTTTAGTCAAACCTGAAACTGATGCGATTGGCTAAGATAAAAATTATTCTAATCGATTTTACAAATATATATTTTTTGTCGAAATTAAAATACAATAGGTGAATATTGTGCTAAACCATTTTGTTTGAGGCACTATGATATCAAATGGCGCGATAGTTCATTATCCTGTACATGCCTCGGTAGCCTCAACAGAAATCATATTTCGAATTTAGCAAATATTAAGTTATGTTATTATGTATAAGGAAGAAACTGACTATATATATATTTATATAAGTAGATATTGAATGACACCTGAATAACTATATAAACATACAAACTTTGGCTCTAAGAAAAAGAGAATATGTTAGTGTTGTCTTTATGGCTAGAGAAGAGCGCCGAAAAACATAATAAGACTCCCATTCCATATAGAACATGTGTTCGAAAACATGGCACTGAGCAATAATTAAAATTTGTATTCAAGTCTGATAAGATATGAAGTTGAGGAATGACTTTGGTACCATATAGAACATGATCGAAAACGAAATTAGAACTATTGCAAACCAGCAGTAAGCAAAAATTATTTTTGTATTCAAGACGGTGTACGTAAAAGGTGAAGGAAGAAAAACAGAAAGACATACATACTTCAAAATCCATTCTGAACACGCCGCCAAGCAAGAATTAAGTTCTGTTTTCAAGCCTGTGAGAAAGAAACGAAAGAAGAAGCAGAATAACTGTCATGGCGTATAGAACATGGTCGAAAACGAGTCAACTCCATTTTGAACATAGTTTTCATCCAGAATTAAGTTCTATCTTTAAGTGAGATAAAGAAATAAAGGAAGCGGTACCCGGATCTAGATGAAGGTGATGAAGTTGTCTAATGAAGATTGGTTATGATTGATATAATCTATGGTTGTATTTCGCGGTCATTGTCCCTCGTCCCCATTGTTCCTGTCATTAAAACTGATGGCAGCAGAATCTCCATTAGCAGGGGGGGGGGGGCTTTGATTTGTTTTTCAATTCCCTTGGAGATGTGGCGTCGCTAAAAAAAATTAAATATCAGTTGAGATACTTAGGTCGCTGTAATAAATGAGATATTTGGTAACATTATAATCATAGTGATAAAAGCTCATTGTAAAAAAATAGTACAAAGTGAAATTGTACTGGGATCAGGTAGATAAATAAAGAAAAAGGCATCACCTGATTATGAAACTAAAAAAGCAACTTTTATATGCCCGATCAGGGTAATTAGATGCCTTTTTATTAATTAAAGAACATATTTGAACAAAATGAAGGATTTTAAAGATAAAAATGAATACTCATATATGGTAATTTAAACCAGCAACCTCATATTGTATAATACTTATAATAAGATTTTCATGTTGTATAATAGAAACACCTATCTGTAAATGATTATACGCATGATTGACATGTGTCATTACATCACCATATGTAATGTACTTTTTACTTGCTGAGCGGTACCTATTTATGTGATTTGAACCAGATTCCGGATTACTCCGCGTAAAAAAAAAGTTTTTCAAATGAAAAAAAGAAATAGCCATCGGAGGAATTCTCGGGCGAAGCTGGGTCATACGTCTAGTAAATATATAAAAGAAAGTCGCGAAAAATGTTAAACTATTTATAACTCAAGAACGGCCGAACCGATTTGGATGAAATTTGGTGAGGAGGTAGCTTAGAAGAAGTAGACGGACATAGGAAACTTTTTATCCCGTTCTAACGCGTCTATAACGGCTGGAGCTGTCCACTACATTTATTTATACAGGGGTATCAGAGGCGCATGCGCGAGCGACACTCAACGAGGCTTACCCACGAGCTTACTGGTTGAATGCTAAAAATAATAAAGTTTAATTAATGTTAGAAATATTTCCCCTTTTTGTAAATGAATACATTGTGTATTTTGTTTAAAATATCAGCTTTAAATATATCATAAGAAATAATCTTATTGAAAATTTAATAAATGTTTTCAAAAATGTTATGTTTCAAAATAGGCATTTCAATTTTTTTTATTTTTCATTTTAATTTAGACACTTTCATTTTTATTTTGACATTTTCAATTTTAATTCAGACACAAGGACATTTCTATATATTCTTTATTCAAGAGCACTTTGAAACAAGTAAATAATATCGAATAGAGTTTTTATTATACGAAAGAAGCGCTTGAAAGGGAAATAGTGGTGTTTGACATCATTTTTAAATCAGGTGAATTATTAACCCTTAATTAAACGCGCCCGTTTTAGGACGTAGGTACTCGCGCCGAGCTTCCCGAGCTCGAACTTTATGATGATAAAAAATGATAAAATTATTTTTCAACAATAAAAATTGTATTTTACTTTAGTGGATAGACAATAAGGATTATATTGATAGCAAAGTTTAAAATTTTATTTTCATAATTACCAAATCATGCATAAAAATATAAAAACATGTGAAAAAGAGATTTTCGCAGGCTTTGCACAAATTATTTTATATCTAATAAATCGCCAATATTCACTGGCAATTTTGGCAAATTTAGTTTGAATTTTCTTTATAAATGTTCTTATTGCATTTACAGCAAGTCATGGTTGACATGGGGTTCTTGGCGCAAGGGAAAATGTAGCACCGTTTTACTACCCATTTTCAGAGAAAAAAAGGCTCTAAAATTAAACCTATATATTAAAAATTCAATTTATTATAAATTAAAAAATAAATATGGATAATTAATTGAAAAACAAGTTTTAAAGGATTCCACAAAAACGTACCTTTGACGAGAGAGAGGCCTGGCAGCAAAGTGAAACCGAATTCAAAACTGTTATGTCAGCACTCGCGACAGGCTTTTGAAGCACGCCGACAATTTTTTTAATTATTTTTTTTCACACTCTCCTGCTTTCATTGAAGTTGAAATATGGTTTAAAATGTCGATCTTCTGAATAAGTACAGTTATGAAAATTATCTCTTTTTTCTTTCATTTTTAATATTCTCATTTTCTTTTTCACTTAATTCCATCTGATTATATGTAAATTAACTCAATATATGTCTTTTCCAGAGTTATTTTACTCTTTCATTTTAAATTGATAATTGTTGTTTGCGACCCTTCTAAATTTAAAATATTTTTTCAAAATGTCTCTTAATTTTCTAAAAAGTTATACTTGAATCATTTTGTATATACTTTTCAAAGTAAAATCTACCTCACTTAATGACTTTTTTTTCTGACTAAATCCTCCTTTCTTTCTTAATTTTTTAATTAGCCTTCTATTCTTAAATTTTAATTAGCAGAATTATAATTGATGTTCAATACCTTATATCAAGCATGTCAAACTCAAATCCTAACACGGGCCAAATAAAAAAGTAATAAGATTATGTGGGCCGCAAAAAAAAAAAAAAACTCTAATTCCCACTTTTCTTGAAAATTCCTATATTCGTCAGCAATTTTTCGTTTAGTTTTACTGCCACTTGCTTTTGATGAAGACATATTGAATACAAAGGTCTGAAAAAAATTAATAATCGCTAACACAAAATAATAAAACGTTTTAATTAATATTTTAATATATTTTTTAATTAATATTTTCTAACTTACCAGACACAGAATAACTGCACAAATTATTGAACGTAACTTAAAAAAAAAAAATTTTTCTAGTACCCCGAAAGAATATTTTCTTTAAACTTTAAGGCACACAATACTTATGGCGATGTACATACGTTATGTATGTAGGTATAATATTATCAAAACTTACGACTTATGTATGGCGACCAGTGGTTCCTTATTAATAAATAAATTATGTATAATTAAAATTTTTAAAAATTAGGCTACAAATTTTTATTAATATTTTTTTTAATTTATAAATATTTTTTTTATTAAAATATATTGTCTGGTGGGCCGCAAATTTATTAGTTGTGGGCCGCATGAGGCCCGCGGGCCGCGAGTTTGACATGCTTGCCTTATATAGAAGCTTTTGCATAGTTTCGTCCTGTAAGCATACCAACTTGATAAAAGTTTCATGTTTTCGCTTTGATATTGCTTAATACAAACCTCTATTAATTTTTGAATTAGTAGAAATCAGATGATAGCCATAGGTCATAGCCATTCAAAAGTTGGTTTAGGTCGTCAATCCTTTGCGAACAAATGAAAATCTCCACGTTGGCGCTCTCTCCGCAGATTTTTTAAATGATATTCCGTGTCGTTTTTAAAAATTAAATTATGTGACTTTTTGTTCAAAGACAGCAACGTTTGAACGGGTACAGCTTGGTGGAGCAGATAATCAAACATAATCTTGCCAAGTATAGATTCAGTAGGGATTGGATGTTTGCTAGAATTGTTTTAACAAATGTTCGTTAGATAAACCATTACTCAGGTAAAAACCGGGCAAAGCCGGGTACATTCGCTAGTCAATATATATAAAAGAAAGTCATGGAAATTGTTACACTATTTATAACTCAAGAACGGCTGAACCGATTTAGATGAAAATTGGTGGGAGGTAGCTTAGAACCAGCAGACAGACATAAGATAATTTTTATCCTGTTAGACCGCGTCAAGAACGGCTGAACTGTCAAATACATTCCTCTATACAGCTGTATCAGAGGCGCATGCGCGAGCGCGTACTCTACGAGGTTTACCCACGAGCTTACAGGATGCATGCTAAAAAAAAAGAGTTTAATTTATGTTAGAAATATTTCTTCTTTTTATAAATAAATACATTGTGTATTATTGTTTAAAATATCAGCTTTAAATATATCATAAGGAAACACATCTTATTGTAAATTTAATAAATGTTTTCAAAAATATTATGTTTCAAAAATATATTTAAATGTATATAACAATATTTATATACGTTTATAAATATATATATATGTCATAATTTGTACATAACTGGATGCAAACCCGCCCAAATTTGTATGCAATGTATGTTTTAAAAGATTTGAATAAAGACAAGGCTTAAGAAATCTGGGAGAGAAAGGCCCTCAAAGAGGGAGCAATCATTAGCAGGTTTTATTATCCCGGAACTCATAAAACTGAGTTCAAGAACCTAGCATTTCCTGGGACAGGTCAGCACAAGTCCAGAACAAAGGATAGCAGAGACCCAATGAGAAAATAGTAGATTTTGCTAGGAACCAATGGAAATCCAGCACCCCTGGTAATCCAGCCAATCAGAACCCTGAGTAGTTTTCTTCTTAAATCGGGAACGAAGATTAGATAGTTAGCCCCTGGACAGCACCGAGTCAGGACCTTGGACAGCACCGAGTTAGGACCGTGGCGCCATAGAAATCAGCTTGGAGCAAAAATCCCATCTCCTCAATCCTCAGATAAGTCAATTCTCAATCATGGAATAGATAGTCGATAGCCAACTCCTCAACCCCTTTTTCTCCCTAGATTACTAGCCTTTTTCAACTCAATCAACCCTGTGTTTTTCGTTATTTTCCCCTGTATGCAGAACTTACCACTCAAACGACTGCGCCAACACCAATTCAATCAATTATCAACCAACTTCAAAAGATTTCGCACCGACGATACCACATTAAGTCGACAGGATATATAATGGAAAACAAACGAGACCGATTAGCGAAGAGTAACGGCGACGATTTAGCGGAGAAGAAGATAACACGACGCACCCTGGCGGCCATTATCGTACAGTTGACGGTCGCCCTCCAGCTGACAATAGGTAAAATATCCAGAAAAGAGAATTTCCACGTGGTGGAAGCACCGCTGCCATTTGGAATTCTCAGCAGAAATACTCTCCATCATTCTAAAATAGCAATAGACTTTAACAACGGCACTATATTCCAATTGGCGTCCCATTGTCTACCCCTACCTACCATTTTCACCATGTACCCAAGGAATGCACATATTGGGAGTGCCAAGCGATGTTACAAAGGACTTGCCCTGCACCCAAACCCTCCGCACATGGCACCCAATGCGCGCATTCAGTGGTCAAAACTTTCAAATTTCTCTTTGAAATTGAAAAATGATTTTTCATAAATAAAAAGAAACATATGCGGTTAAACTGGTTGTATAGCTTTATAATTATACGCCGCAGTCATTTATAAGTATTATTAGTCAGTTTAAATATTAGTTACGAACGGAGAAATACGTCCAGGATAGCCTAGTGGACATGGCACCTGCCCGGTAAGCAGAAGGTTGTGGGTTCGATTCCCGCTCCTGGACACTTTTATTTTTCCGTTCGCCATTACTCTTCATATTTTTCACCCTCCATACGTCATCCATTCATATATAGACCATCACTCTTCATATATTCAACCTTTTCATACGTCATCCAAAAAGTTAGAAATATTAAATTATTTCTCTTTGAAATTAAAAAATGATTTTTCATAAATAAAAAGAAACTTATGCGGTTAAACTGGTTGTATAGCTTTATAATTATATGCCGCAGTCATTTATAAGTATTATTATTCAGTTTAAATATTAGTTACGAACGGAGAAATACGTCCAGGATAGCCTAGTGGACATGGCACCTGCCCGGTAAGCAGAAGGTTGTGGGTTCGATTCCCGCTCCTGGACACTTTTATTTTTCCGTTCGCCATTACTCTTCATATTTTTCACCCTCCATAGTCATCCATTCATATATAGACCATCACTCTTCATATATCACTCAACCTTTTCATACGTCATCCAAAAAGTTAGAAATATTAAATTATTTCTCTTTGAAATTAAAAAATGATTTTTCATAAATAAAAAGAAACTTATGCGGTTAAACTGGTTGTATAGCTTTATAATTATACGCCGCAGTCATTTATAAGTATTAAACCTATATATTAAATTTTCAATATATTATAAATTAAAAAAATAAATATGGATAAATAATTGAAAAACAAGTTTCAAAGGATTCCACAAAAACGTACCAGTGACGAGAGAGAAGCCAGGCAGCAGAGTGAAACCGTAACCAAAAGTGTTACGTCAGCAGTCGCGACGCGCTTTTGAGGCACGCCGACAATTTTTTTTATTTTTTTTCCACACTCTCCTGCTGCCATTAAAGTTCAAATATTGTTTAAAATTTCTATCTGCTGAATAAGTACAGCACTGAAAATTATCTTTTTTTTTTTGCATTTTTTAAATTCTCATTTTCTTTTTCAATTAGTTTCATCTGATTTTATGTGAATTAACTCAATAGATTACTTTTTCAGAGTTAATTCAAACTCTTTTATTTTGCATTGATAATTGTTGTTTGCGACTCTTCTAAATTTAAAATATTTTTAATTTGTCTCTTCATCTTTTTTTAAATTTATACTTGAATTATTTTGTATATACTTTTCAAAGTAAAATATAAATCGCTTAATGAAGTTTTTTCTGTCTAAATCCTCCTCTATTCCTTAATTTTTTAATTAGCCTTCATTATTATAATTTTAATTAGCAGAATTATAATTGATGTTCAATAACCTATATAGAAGCTTTTGCATAGTTTCGTCTTGTAAGCATACCAACTTGATAAAAGTTTCCTGTTTTCCCTTTGATATTGCTCACCTCTGCAAACCTCTATTCATTTTTGAATTAGTAGATATCAGATGATAGCCATAGGTCATAGCCATTCAAAAGTTGGTTTAGGTCGTATATCCTTTGCGAACAAATGGAAATATCCACGCTGGCGCTCTCTTCGCAAATTTTTTGAATTATATTCTCCGTCTTTTTTTTTTTTTTTTAATTTGAGAGCCACCCCTCGCTTGTTGCAAATCCTCCCTTATTTACTCGCGCCGAGCCTCTGAAGCTCATCTCAATTTTCAAAATTCTGAAATGTGAATTTTTAAAATGCAAAAAATGATAATTTCCATAGCTGTACTTATATTCAGCAGTTCGACATTTTAAACCATATTCGAACTTTAATGGCAGCAGGAGAGTTAAAAAAAAATTGTCGGCGTGCTTCAAAACAATGTCGTGAGTGATGTCGTAACACTTTTGGTTAAGGTTTCACCTTGCTCCCTGGTCTCTCTCTCGTCACTGGTACGTTTTTGTGGAATCCTTTAAAAAACTTGTTTTTCAATTATTTATCCATATTTAATTTTTTTTAATTTATAATATATTGAATTTTTAATATACCATAAACTATGGTATAGGTTTAATTTTAGAGTTTTTTTCTCTGAAAATGGCTTGTAAAACGTTGCTATATTTGCCCTTGCGCCAAGAACCGAATGTGAACCATGACTTGCTGTGAATGCAATAAGAACATTTGCAAAGAGAATTCAAACCAAATTTGCCAAAATTGCCAGTGAATATTGGCGATTTATTAGATATAAAATAATTTGCGCAAAGCCTGCGAAATCTCTGCTTTCTCACATGTTTTTATATTTTTATGCCATACTTGGTAATTATTAAAATAAAATTTTAAACTTTGCTATCAATTTAATCATTATTGTCTATCTATTAAAGTAAAATGCAATTTTTATTTTTCGAAAAATAATTATATAATTTTTTATCATCACAAAGTTCGAGCTCGGGAAGCTCGGCGCGAGTACCTACGTCCTAAAAACAGGCGCGATTAATTAAGGGTTAATTCCAAGAGACTGCGCAAAAGACTTGAACTTGAAACCGCCGACGGAATGTTTTGTCCTCTACACTGACGAAACCACTTAGCCAAGCTCTCATCTCCGCCTGTTGGGCGTGGGAATTTTGATATCTTACTTTTTTTAGTTTGTTCGCGGGCTGGTCTGGCTTGAGAAAGTCGCCGCCAACATTTTCCCTCATATTTTAATTTTCATTTTGCTTCTAACATATTAATAAAATCAAGTAAAGAAATTTCGAATAAAAGTCGTCAATCTACGCTTGTAGCTTAGCATAAACATTCTAATTATCAAAATAAAATGTCACATCACTCTAAGGACAATCCTCATAGAATAATAATTTGGAATACAGGGGGACTCTAGAAATATTAGTGATAAATATGGAAACTCTACTTTTATTCTTCAACTCAAGGATCCTCAGTTATAGATCTTTTTACCACGTGTCCCAAAGGCAAAATATTATACGAAGTTTCGTTCTGTTGGCAAGTATACCTGGACAGCTGACAAGGCTACATCTTAAAAAGCAGCTTGAGGGATTCAACTAATTTACTAGGGGAAGACTCCACAATTGACTCACAGGTCGAAATGCTTACAAGTGAAGTCCAACCGGCAAGGTCAAGGGCGGGGATGATGACTAGGAAAAGTTCTACATAGCTAAAAAAAAGTCTCAGAGCTGCTACCAAATAGCTCCACAAGACCTAAAACAGAGAACCCGTGGTAAATCCACGTTATAGTAACTTTCTTTGCCTCCTAATTTCCTGGATTGATCTATTAGCTTGATTGTCTTTGTGTAATTTTCCCTGTATATAGATATCATGTTGCCCTTAAGTTCTGTCACTGTTTTTCTTGCATGTATCCTATATTTCTGCTTGGAGAATCTGTATAAGAATAAAAGGCCTTAATAAAGCTTTTGTTGTTGTATTTTTCAAGGGACCGGGAAAAAAATTCAAGCTATCGAGAGATTCAAATTTACGAGTTTCAAATTATCAAAATATCTATTATTTTGTACATATGTTATATTCAAATGACATATATGTAGGATAATTTTATTGTTAATTTTCATTTTGATGTACAGAGGGTGTTCACACTTATAGGAAACAAGTTTTATTATAAAATATTAAAAATTAACACCATATTTGAAATTTTTCAAATGTTCTATTTGAAAGCCTTTTTGTTTATTTACAGAACGGCACCTGATTTTCCACGATAGCAGACACTTTCTGATCATGGTCATACTCAAAAGATCCCATTGTTCCTTTACCACTTTCCAGAAACCTTCAATTGTCCTAGGGTGTCTCTTTCCAAGTGCTCTTTTAAGGCATCCAAAAATGCAAAAATTCATCGGGGCTAAATCAGGAGATTTTACAGGGGTTCTGTTCTTTGGAATAGTGTTGATTACTGTTCTTTGCCTTAGATCTTCCAAATAAGCTTGGGTTGAAGATGAGGTATGACTTGTGGCGTTATCATGGTGAAACCAGACTTTGTTGCACTGTTTTCCATAGATAGAGGGAATATAAAAATATAGGTTATAAAATGTTGTTTTGATAGTACTCCGAGTTTATTTTGGCATTTCTTTCAACTTTTCTTATTTTTAATTTTCTTTCATATGATATACCGCATGCCACCATAAATCCTTTGGGGTAACTTTCGGCACATTCCTTCAACCAAATTGGCCTAGATTTTTCCAACCTTTTTTGATAGTATATAGCTCTTTTTCTGTCGCAATCGGTTAAATATACCCATGCTTCCGTCATATGTAACAATAAATTTCCATCTATCAGTGGCCAAGAAATGTTCATAAAAATATCTGCTGATAGTAGGTCGCTGACGAATATGGCTCTGAAACAATTTGTGAACTGCATGTTTTTTTTTGTAGCTTTTAGGCCTGAATATTTATTTATTATTTGATCTATTATTTACACTGGTGTTCCTATTAATTTGGCTATATCTCTTTGTGGCAAAGATTTTCTTTTGTAATATATTTTTTCACTTTTTTGACAGTTGCAGGAGTTCTTACAGATATAGGGTGATAATCTTTTGTCCATTTCTCCGTTGGTGCTTTGAATAAAAACTTGATATTTTTTTCGTGAATAATATTATAAATACCTTTTTTAGAAATGTCTATATCATCGTGTTTGCATATTTTAATTATGTCCAAATAGGTAAGATTAGCTCTGGAAAGTGGTAAAGGAAGAATGGGATCTTTTGAGTATGACCATGATCAGAAAGTGTCTGCTATCGTGGAAAATCAGGTGCCGTTCTTACAGAATATGCAAAATAAACAAAAAGGCTTTCAAAGAGAACATTTGAAAAATTTCAAATATGGTGTTAATATTTAATATTTTATAATAAAACTTGTTTCCTATAAGTGTGAACACCCTCTCTATTGTATACATTTGATCATTAATAAATTATGTTTTAGGTATCAAAACTGTCTTTTTGTTCAAAGACAGCAACGTTTGAACGGGTACAGCGAGATCGAGCAGATAATCAAACATAAAGTTATCTTTCCAAGTATAGATTCAGTAGGGATTGGATGTTTGCTAGAATTGTTTTAACAAATGTTCGTTAGACAAACCTTTATTCGGGTAAAAACCGGGCGAAGTCGGGTACATTCGCTAGTATATATATATAGATGGCGCTCTGTCATCTAAAAAGCACATGTGCTCGTGGTCAGGAGATGCCTTCTTTATTTTTAATATATATATATTTATATATATATTATATTTTAAACTGTATAATAATGACACTTTTAGTATATGTCACATATCTTCCAATTAGTTAGAGCCGAAACTTTATAAGATCCTACCCTTCTCTTAAAATGTACACTGTTTTTATTTGCTGCCACCCCCATATTTTGTATATATATGTGGCGACTACACTTTGCTTCAGCGAGCCGAACTAGGACAGCCTCGGCAACCGCGGGCGTCAACTGGACTACGCATGCGCGCGGGACGTCATCAGAGACTCTGGCCACTGACGCGGAAAACATCTAGGCTAACTCCGGCGGCCGTTACTTCAACCGTTGCTTCTTTTCTATTTTTATATTTCTGGCTTTAAATAAATTAATTTTAATTATAATTTTATCAGCAGCCTTTCCACAAGCCACACCAACACATCACGCAACAATCCTACATATACTATATCTTTATTAAGAAAACCTGTACACTCCTATTTGTATTTAAACTAAAAATGGTGACGTCAAAATAAAAATCCAAAGAGCGGTCAGCTGCGGACCAGAGGGGAGGAAAAATCAACGCCCAGCCCAGATGGGGCCCTTTCCAGGGGCTTTTTTTTATAGACAATCCCTGTTAACAGGTTTTGGCAGGGGGTCAGAGGCAGACTGTTCTACAGTATGTCCATCGGCTGATCGCCTCTGTCTCTCTCGGTCTCTCTCTTTATGTCTCGGTAATAGGCATCAAAGTTTGTGTCATGGCCTCTATCTCTGTCCTGTGGGCTGTCCTCGATCACTCTCGACACTAAAATCTAGCCCTGTCTCTGCTTTTTGTTGTCCGTGTGTGGGATGTGAACATCAACACTCGCCTCACGTATACAACTGCCAGTTTATCATACGTCGTCAGGAACATTTGCAACAATTTTACAAATATATATATATAATAAAAATAAAGAAGGCATATCCTGACCAAAAGCACATGTGCTTTTTATATGGCAGAGCGCCATCAAGTGGGACAAAAATAAACTAAAACGTTTATTTAACTTGCTCCGTGATATTTGGCCAACCCAATTTATTGATAATTCAAGAAAAGCCATCCACGAACGCCTTTCGCGCTGTTGGCGCTCGTCAGCATGGAGCAGGCTGTACCACTGCGGCCCAAAATATTTTTGTTAGGAATGCCCGAAAGCTAATTTATACAATTAATAAAAAGAGTTGCGGCGTCTTATACCTTTTTTTAATTTATCGAAATCCGCAAACCGTGATAATGAATTCAATTGAATCCTTTGAATATGTGGTGTTTATTAGTTCAAAGTTTATGCATCCATAATACCTGTCTATAATTTCAATGTATACGTTCCCTTCATAATAGAAGATATCATAGGCAACAATTCCGAGGGTAATTCAGGAATTTCTTTCAGCACTAAGGGTTGTTTTTGCTTATCTCTTAGTGTATCTATGCATATTTTGCATTTTTCTACCGTGCCAGAGATATCTTTGGCAGTATATAGAGTCTTTGGCTCATTTGGTATATCCAGTAATGCCATAGTGTCCTTCGTGTATCTTTTTATGGACTTTTCTGATAGATCACGGTATTATTAGCTTAGTTCCCCTCAAAATTATGTATTCATGAATTGAGAGTTTATCAGCTTCTGCAATAGCTTCTGCACGGCAGAGGAGCTAATTACTTTTGATCTGGTCATCCATGAATCATTGTTTCTTCCAACTCTTTTATTTCATCATCTTCGTTTCATGATATTTGTTATTCCATTATATTTGTTGCTGACCTGGGTTGAATGGAGTAAATATAAGGTATCCTATTGCATATATTATATTAGACTATATATCATAGACTTCTATATCATATATTATATGAAATGATATTTGATGTTGCGTGCGTGTGATCCAGTTACCTAAACTAAATAAATAAATAAATAGTGTTACATACAATTATCAAAGTTTGTATGAACCAAAATTACACTTTTAAACAAAATAAACATCCGTTTTAATACATTACCATAGCCTATAATCTCCTCTTGTGTCTATACGTATTACAATTATTAAAATATCTATTGTTGTGTCAAGATATGCTAATACACAACAACCATCTATAAGACTTTCGGCAAGAAAAAAATAAAAAGGTGATGGCAGCATTTTATATTTTACAAGAAATGAAATCTCTTTTATTTATAAAAGAAAAAATCCGACTAAAATGGTTTCTTTTTTTTTTTTTTTTGTAAATAGATGGCGTACTATCAAAATATATAAATATGTTCAAATTATGTATAAATGGTCATAACTTGTAAATTGTTTGCGGAATAGCAAGGCTCTATGCAAAATTTTATATAGAATATTAATTTCCACAACGTTAATTACAATGTATTTTTGAAATTCATTACTTTCAACCTATTTTATAACCTGTATATTTAATTAAAATATCCCCCAAATCAATATTAGAGCGGTATGGTGGATCAAATTGGAAAAGCCGATGGGAGAATGTCCACAAATCACTGAGAAGTCAAGCCATCCCAATATTTTTTTATCGCAGTAAGAATGTAGGAATATATTTATTTATAAAAGGAATTTTCACGCAAAAAATCGTTTCATTTCTTGTAAAAAGCAACAAAACCATGCCACCAACTAGTCGCATCCTTTGGTGAGCTACGCGGTTATGGTACGGCCAAGGCTAACAGGAAGCAAACCGAGTTCTGAGTCATGGCAACTTGACCTTCCCTTCTTGTATAGCTCTCAGAAACTTCCTGCTGCCCCTCTTCGTTTCGCCTCATCCTCTAAGATTTGACCAGGAGAACGGTTTGAAAGGAGGAATTACCCCCTGCTCAGATAGAAAGAGCATTCGCAAGCTGTCAACATTTACTTAGACGCTTTTTTGTTGAAGTTGTGGAATATGTGTGTTAAGAACCTATTTTATCTGATATCATCAAATAGTATTGTAATATTGGGAATAGAAGTCCAAAATGCTATTTTGCTTAAATTATACAATTGGTGAACTAAACAGGAAAAAGAAGGGGCAAAAATTACTCAGCAGTGGTTAGCCTTCCAGATATTTCGTCAATTTATTCTACCATTTTTCAAATTTTGATTCTACTTTTAGTGGCCCGGAGTCCCGTTGCCATTTTAAAAATCTTTAACTAATAAATTATTTATAATATTTGTCTAATTTACATATGTGTGTGTTCAGGTTCCATGCAAGTTTAATTCAGAAAATATCATCGTTCGATATTAAAGAACGAATTAAAATTATCAAACTCTATTAACAACATGGTAGTTTCACAACTCTAAGATGTCAATAGCCAAAGCATTCTGAGTCTTCTGCACCTTCTAAATCAACCGTAACAAGAATAATTAAAAAATTGAAACTACCGGTAGTAAGGCAGATCTCCCTAGATCAGGAACACCACACTCTGCTACCTGTGAAACTAACATAAACCTTGTTAAAGCATCTTTAGAAGCTAGACCTCAAAAATCAACAAGGAGGTTGTCTCAAGAGCTAAAAATACCCAGAACCTCCATCCAAAGAATGCTAAAAGGTATTGATTATAAGCCCTATATTTCTAAATTAATTCATGAACTTCAAGAAGATGATTGGGGGGTCGGTGGAAGGCTGGTTAAACCGTTTGGTTTTTGACCACTACGACCCGGGTTCGATCCCCGCATTGGACACTTTTTTTCTGTTTAAAAAAAAATGCTCCAATGGCCCCCCGATTCTTGCAAAAGTCCAACCCCACCAGCGAGTGCAAGTAACCAAACGGGGCTCTGGCACATTTGTAAGTGCAAAGTCGAACTGCTTTCACATGTTTAGACATGTGGTGCGCTTACAGTAAAAAAATCAGTCGCTAACTACCCACCACGATTATCATGGCCTGTACCACGTGTACTAGGGATAAGCAAAAAAAAAAAAAAGATGATTGGGATAGAAGGATGGAATTTTGTGAAAAAATGCTTGAAATGATTCAAAATGATGAAAATTTGCCTAATCGAATAATGTGGACTGATAAGGCTATTTTTAAATTGAATGGCCATAATTGCATCGACATAATTGCGTTTATTTAGCTTCAGAGAATCCACAGGTAGAAATTGAGATGGAAGTTAATTCCCCTGGCTTAACTGTTTGGGATGGAATTTGTTCGGAAGGAATAATCGGACGTTACATTTTAGATGAAAAATTAAATGCAAAGAATTATTTGAAAAAGTGAAGCAGCCAAAATTGGTTGGAATTTTTTTTTTTTCATACAGGATGTGGAATCCGCCCATTACTCAAACATTTTTATTACATTTCTCAATGAAATGTTCTTTCACAAATTGATGGGGTACCGTAGACCCAGATTGGCCTGCGCGGTCACCTGATCTTTCTCCGGCAGATTTATTTTTTTGTGGGGTTATTTAAAATATAATGTTTATCATCAAAAACCCAATACTTTAAAGAAAATGAAAATTACACTAGAAGAAGAATTTCATCTTATTGATGCGGATTTATGAGCTCGTGTTTGTCACTAAGTGTCCCTTAAAAACTTAGATTGTGTTTGGAAGCAAATGGAGGACATTTTGAATAACTATTGAATTTACATAGTGTGATCAATAATTTCCAGGAATGTTAAATATTTTTTTTTCAAATACAAAAGTATAATAAAGTTTCATTTAAAATTTCTCAAAATAATCACCTTCACTATCTATACACTTGTTCCATATTTTTTTCCAGATATCAAAACACCTCTGAAAATCCTAATCTTTCAGGCTTTTCAAAATATTCTTCGTATTCTCCTTTATTTCAGGTATTGAGTCAAATCGACGTCCTTTTTAGACTTTTTTAATTTTAGGGTAAAGGAAAAGGTCGTTTGGAGCAAGTTCAGGAGATAGGGTGGCTGGGGTAGTAAAACAATTCCGTGTTCAGCCAAATAGAGTTGTACAGTGATGGCCGTATGTGGCCGTGCGTTGTCATGATGCAAGAGGCAATTTTTCTGATACCATTTTTCGGGTCGTTTCTGGCACACGGCCTCCCTTAAACGTCGCAATACATCAAGAGAGAGAGAGAGATAGTAATGTTGATTAATGGTCTGAATCTCGGGCACGAATTCATAGTGTACCAATCTCTTTACATCAAAGAAAGTGATAAGAAGACACTTAAGCTTCGATTTGATCATCCTTTCTTTCTTGAATCTTGGTTCTTCAGGCTCTAGCCACTGGCTTGATTGACTCTTAGTCTCAGGATCATATCCGTACACCCATGTTTCATCTCTCGTGATAACATTTTTGAGCCAATGGGGATCAGAATAAACATTTCGACCACGTTTCTTTGCGATGCTCTTTCTGCTCAATCGTTAAGAGATGTGGGACAAATTTATCCGGGGATCGTTTAAGATGCAGACCATTCTTTATGATGGTTTGGCATGTTCCAAAAGAGATATCCAAGTCTTCTGATAGTTATTCTTGGGTTTTATTTTTTGATCGATGACTTGATTTTGAGTGCATTTTCGGGGTTTCTTATCGATAAAGGTCTGCCAGTGTGTAGATCATCCTTGACGCTTGTTCGACCAGCTTTAAATCGTGTAAACCATTCAAATGTTCTCGATTGTAATAGGGCTTCTTCTTTTAAAGCTTGCTTCAACATTTGAAATGATTCGGAAGCTGTTTTCCCTAATATAAAGCAAAACTATGCAGACTCGCTGTTTTTCAATACAGTCCATACTTAAGTTAGAAAATGTTCTGATATACTCGAGCTTATAAATTCGAAAAAACGTGAGCGCGTGCCTCTGTGTGATCAATATTTTTCTACGTTTTGATAAATGTTTAATCCATAAGGGCCTTATAAAACTATTTCATTATTTCGAATATTTTACGTGATGCAGTCTTATTCCTAAAAATTATTGATCACACGTTGTAAATATATTTAAGAAAAAAAAAACACTTTAATATATATTACCTAAAATAAAATAGTTTTAGTTTTTTATTCTAGTTTGCCTTTTAATTTTTATCGCGGGTTCGCGACTTATGGGCCACCCTGTCTATTTTCGATAGATTTAAAAATCATACATCCAATCGCCGTGAAATTAGGGAAATTATTAGGTATATCGCGGGAAGGTTTTTGATTTTTTTTTTTTTTTTATATCAGAGTTGGGGTTCTAGGTGCTCCCGAAAAAATATCCCAAAAAGAGAGGAAATACGCAGATCTTTGGTGGTGCACTCATTTTGCTAGCTGATGATTTTCGACAAACTCTATCAGCTATACCACGTTCAGCACGTGCAGATGAATTGAATGCAAGTCTCAAATCAACCGTGTTATGGCGGTATGTTGATAAAATATTTTTAAAGAACAATATGCGTGTTCAATTTCAACAATATGAAATTTCTGAACGATTTGCAAAACAATTGTTAGATATTGGAAATGATAAAATTGAAAAATTGAAGAAATCTTCAAAGAGAATGACCCAAATTTGCATATTAAAATTATTTTCATTGGCTAGCTAAACCGTGTGGTGTAATTTGCATTTCGCATAATGATTTTTTATTATTTTTCGTTATTATTATTATTTTTACCATAGATTTAGTGTTTGTTACCTTAAATTTGGACACTAGTGTATATGAGTAAAAATAAAAGCGGCGGGGGGGGTGAATACACCATGTTAAAAGTCGTAACATACAATATGTAAATATCCTTTTTTGAGTGTATGACTAGAGATGTAGATTTTTCTATTAAGTGTATAAATTGTTATTATGTAAATTTCCCTTTTGTATATAACTGAGCCGTGTTGTTGAAATAAAGAGTTTCTGAGTAGAGCGAGAGCTTCTGCGCCTGTAGCCGCTGGTTTCTGTCTTCGTTATTTTCCTTCCTCGCTTGGTCACCCAAAGCAGTCCAATCAATATCAAGACTTCAGGTCGGAGTCTTACTTGTTGGGAGGAGGTTCCTTCAATCTTGACCTCGCGTAATCTCAACATTTAATGGCGTCCCCGGGTGGGCTGCGTGGGCCGGTCTAGCAGAGGAAGAATTAGCCTGCCGAGTAGCAGAGGAAGAATTAGCCTGCCGAGTGCAGAGGAATAATTAGCCTGCCGAGTGCAGAGGAAGAATTAGCCTGCCGAGTGCAGAGGAAGAATTAGCCTGCCGAGTAGTAGAGGAAGAATTAGCCTGCCGAGTGCAGAGGAATAATTAGCCTGCCGAGTGCAGAGGAACAATTAGCCTGCCGAGTGCAGAGGAACAATTAGCCTGCCGAGTGCAGAGGAAGAATAAGCCTGCCGAGTAGCAGAGGAAGAATTAGCCTGCCGAGTAGCAGAGGGAGAGTGAGAATCTGCAGAGCTCAAAGGAACAGAAGCTCAAGCTCAAGAAGCAGAAGCTCAAGAGGCTCAAGCTCAAGGGAACAGAAGCTCAGGAGGCTCGGGGGACCAGAAGCTCAAGAGAACAGGAGCTCAAGAAGCCCTTTGTTAAAGGTTTAAAGGAGCTCGAGAAGCCCTTTGTTAAAGGTTAAAAAGAGCTCAAGAAGCCCTTTGTTAAAGGTTTAAAGGAGCTCGAGAAGCCCTTTGTTAAAGGTTTAAAGGAGCTCGAGAAGCCCTTTGTTAAAGGTTAAAAAGAGCTCAGTGAAGCTCAAGGTTTAAAGGAGCTCGAGTAGCCCTTTGTTAAAGGTTTAAAGGAGCTCGAGAAGCCCTTTGTTAAAGGTTAAAAAGAGCTCAGTGAAGCTCAAGGTTTGAAGGAGCTCAAAGGCAAAGAAGTTGAGGATACCTACAAGGGAAAAGGCTACCTACAAGGTAAAAAGGATACCTACAAGGCGAAAGGATAACTACAGGGTGAGATGGAGGATATTAGCAGAAGGCGCAGAGAGGCGATAAGAGGCGTTTTTACCGAGGTGGTAAATGATATGAATACAGAGTTAAGGAATCCTCTTATTGACAAAAGTGGCATATATGCCAAATTTGATAGATTGGAAGCTCTCTATTTGGAGCTGGTGGTGTTGAACGAACAATACCAGGAAATTTTATTAGCCAAAGCTGAGGCGACTGACGATTAAATTGATAAAGAATTTGAGGAGTGTGAAGTCTACATCACGGAAAGATATTATTTAAAGGCCAGAATTCGCGAAATGCGTGAGCAGGATAGGGATGCTCAGGCCAAGACTTCTCAAATTCCACCAGGGGCGTCTAGTACCTCTCCGAATTCAGATACCGATAATCAGAAAGTTATCAAACTTCAGAATACTTCTACGTCTCTATCGAAAAGCCCGGAAGAGTCCATGAAAAATAAAATTGAAGGCGTGGAAAAAGAGGATTCTGTAAAAACTGCTAGAGCTACGGATGTGAAGCCTACTCTAGCTAAAGCTAGAATGCTAAAGGAAGCTTGTCCAGCTCCCTCTATAATAGATATTGAATATGAGGGCAAAAAAGGTGCTGTGAGTGCTATTAAAGAAAAGGAATTGAATGCGGCAGTTAAATGCAATAAAGTGAAGGATTCTGAAACTGCAGTTGATAGCTATGTAGGTGTGAGGGAAGCTGAGGCTAAAGACAAAGCAAATGAAGCGGAAGCAAAACCCGATAAAGTGAATTCTAAAGATGGAGATAAGGGAGATCAAGTAAAGGAATCTGAAGCGAATCCTAAGGACGAAGGAAAAAAGGATTCTGAGGGTGAGCCTAAGGGCGACGGAGTAAGGGATTCTGAATATGAGCCTAAGGGCGACGGAGTAAAGGATTCTAAGGATGAGCCTAAGGGCGACGGAGTAAGGGATTTTGAAGATGAGCCTAAGGGCGACGGAGTAAATGATGCTGAAGCAAGACCAACTGGAGATACGGAATCTAAAATAAAGAATAAGGGAGATCTACAAAAACTTAAGGGCAACCCAGGGGATTGGCTCTCAAGGTGGGGGCAATTTGGTAGAAATAATGCCAATGAAAAATATGAAGAGGCAAATTTAAATGATAAGGAAGATTCTGAAGCGAAGCCTAAGGGCGACGGAGTAAAGGATTCTGAGACTGCAATTAAAGGTTATGAATCGGTGAACAATTCTAAAGCAGTAGCTGAGGGTACTGAATCAAAGGTGGAAGAAAAACTAGATGCAGAACAGGGTACTGATTCAAAGGTAGAAGAAAAGCTAGATGTAGAACAAGGTACTGAATCAAGGGTGGAAGAAAACCTAGATGCAGAACAAGGTACTGAATCAAGGATGGAGGAAGGGATTATTGATCCAAAAGATTGGTTTAGGAGTGAGTCCAGGGCTACGCCTATACGGCCAGTATGTGACGGCGCTTCCTGGCGAGGACGCAGCGGACTATCCTTGAAGAGGAGACCCATTCTACTGAGGAGAATCCCGGAAATAGGGATAAAACTTCGGAAAAATAAGTACGGAGTTTTGGCCGACATGGGGAGATATTTCCAGGTAATGGCCATCAAGGAAATGATTGGGACTACCTCCGATTTCTTTGGAGGAAGAATATGGACGCTTAAGGGGCAACCTCCGGTGGTGTGTATGGAGAGGGTGCCGCAGTATGCCGGATTTTTTCTTTTTACAAAAAAGAAAGGTGGGGGTATGTTAAAAGTCGTAACATACAATATGTAAATATCCTTTTTTGAGTGTATGACTAGAGATGTAGATTTTTCTATTGAATGTATAAATTGTTATTATGTAAATTTCCCTTTTGTATATAACTGAGCCGTGTTGTTGAAATAAAGAGTTTCTGAGTAGAGCGAGAGCTTCTGCGCCTGTAGCCGCTGGTTTCTGTCTTCGTTATTTTCCTTCCTCGCTTGGTCACCCAAAGCAGTCCAATCAATATCAAGACTTCAGGTCGGAGTCTTACTTGTTGGGAGGAGGTTCCTTCAATCTTGACCTCGCGTAATCTCAACACACCACATATTTAGAAAAGTAAAAATTAGTAAACACTTATAAAAATCTCTAATCAGTTTCTACATATTGAATCACATTAGGTTCGAAATTCATGATGATCGTCTCCCGCCGCTCTTATTTTCACTCATATACATCTAATTGCTCAATGAGAGAAGATAAAATATTTTATTTTTAGTGCATTTAAATAAAAGCTTTTTTAAAAATTTATTTTTATTATTAATTATTTTAGTGGATATCAAATTGGCCTTTAATACTGTTACGTAGAATAAAAAGCACATTCCAGAATATAAACTTCCAGAACGTTCAAGAATAATGTAGAAAAACCGGAGAACAACTGATTGGCCAATCTAAAGCGATTGCGCAAGACTTGGTGCAGGCGGCTTTATGATTGGCTGACCAACCATGACCGTTCTGGAAAGATCTACTCCGGGATATATAAGGATGAGGAACTCATGCCGGGGGTAGAAGAACGAAGCTACGTGGTATACTTCAAGCAAGCCTCCTGCCTCAGGAGGTCGGACTGCTGTTTACCGCCGACGCCGGTGTACTTCGTGAGATATTCTAAAAGGTTTTACCAACTTCTGTCTCCTTTTCTGCTCCTGCTTCCCTTCACTGTGCTGCAGTTGGTGAATTTATAACTGCTGTTTTCTTTATTGTTGTTTCAATTTGCATTCTTCTGTAATTATTTTATTGAGAGAGATAAGGCTTTAAAAAAGTCCCTAAATATCCTTTGAACCCACGGATGTGATTCTTTGTCAACCAAAACCGCAACAATTTGGCGTCAGAAGGGGGATCTTTAGGTGACGCCTGAATAATGTATGGTACCTACCAGAAATATGGAAGAAATATTGTAAGCTGTCGAAGCTATTCAAGCTCAAAATCGAGAGCTAAGAGAAAGTTTGGGAGTTGAGTTTAAATGTCTAGAAAGTGAAATCTCCCCTGTAAAAGAAGATGTTTCAGCTTTGAAACAGAGACTTGCTGCTGTGGAAACGGGCCATTCAAAAACTCGGGTTTTTCAGGAAGAAAATAACAATTCTAGTAGGCCTGTTGCCAAAGTTCCTACATTTGATAGGCAATCATCTTGGACCTCTTTCAAAACCCAGTTCAATTATGTTGCCCAAGCGAACGGAGGGAACGTTCGGGATAAAGCAAGCTTTTTGGCTGCTGCACTTCGTGGCCCTGTATTGGAAGTTTTCCAGATGATTCCGGAAAACCTTTGCCTAGACTTCGACTCCCTGGTTAACGCTTTGTAGTCCCGATATGAGAAGAACATTACCAACAGCTTCATGTAATAAAATTCAAAAAGAGATTACAAGATAATAAAGAAAGTTTGCAGGATTTGGCGAACGACATCCGACGTCTGGAAAGATTAGGCTTTTACAACGTGCCCATCTGAAACACAAGATTTTATGGCCCAACAACAGTTTATTGATGCCATCGGAGACCCTGAAACCCAAAGAATTGCCAGACTCTCAAGTTTGACTATTCTAAAATAAACCCTTGTCCAAGCAATGAAGCATGAAGCTGCCCAACAAGCCTCAAGAGGAAGACATCGCGTGGCTAGGCAAGTTAAATAGGATAATCCAGAAAGAAAAAAGGGTCACTGCTGGACCTGTGGAGCCCATGATCACATGACTCCAACTTCCCCTGAAAAGTAAAACAGCCTAGTTTTACAGATTTCTGGAAATATGGGCAAGATGGCCACATAAGGAAAAACTGTCCAGATAACTACAAGGATAAGCATGAAAGAGAAAAAGGTCGCTGCTGGACTTGTAGAGCCCTTGATCACATTTCTTCAACATGCCCCCGAAAAGTAAAACAACGCAGTGATACCGACTGCTGGAGATGTGGAAAAGATGGCCACATATAAAGAAACTGCTCGGAAAATTCTAAAACCACCTCAGCCCCTAGGAAGAACCATTGGAGACGGAACGATAATGCTGATGCCTTATCAAGAAGGCCATGTGTTCTAAAAAGTAGACATTGTGCTCGCGTTGAAGACAGATTTTGTATAAGACAGGTAACAGTACAAGAAAGCGATGAAGTAGAAGAGCAACACTGGACTGGACAAGCTTTAAGAAAAGCTCAACGTGAAGACCGAGATCTCTTGCCAGTGATAAATTGGAAGGAATTAGATGAAAGTCCATCCTGGAAGGATGTGACCCCGTACAGTCCTAAAACCAAAAGTCGCTGGTCTCTCTGGAATTCTTTGACCCTGCGAGATGGTGTCTTATACGGGAAATGGGAGAGCGAGGATAGAAAGCAGGAATCCTAGAAGTTTGCGTTACCCAGATCTCATGTTCCTTTGGCCAGGAGATGCTAAGCAGTCCGAAGGGAGGTCAACTTCGGCATCAGTAAAACATTGCCCAAAGTTAGAGAGAGATATTTTGGCCAAAAGGTCGAGCTGATGTCGAAAAATGGTACAGAAACTGTACACAATGTTCATCGAGAAAGGGACAAAAAACAAGATCCAAAGGAAAGTTGAAAATCTACAATGTAGGTGCTCCATTTGTACGGATTTCCATTGATGTTGTGGGGCCCTTTCCAAAAATCGACCTAGTAAATAAGTACATCTTGGTAATAATTAATTACTCCACTAAATGGCCTGTCGCAGTCCCTATTCCAGACCAAGAGGCTTCGTTTGTATCCGAGGCGCTACTGCAATATTGGGTCTGCATTTTTGGTGTGCCAAGAATTCTGCATTCCGGCCAAGGAAGGGATTTCTAATCAAATATTTTCCAAGAACTGTGTAGACGAATGGGCATTGAGAAAATAAGGACTACGCCATTGCATCCTCAATCTGTAGGGATGGTTGAACGTTTTATCAGGACTCTTACTCAACACCTGACCATGTTTGTCGACAAGAATCAAAGAGACTGGGATCAATATCTTCCCATGCTCTTGATGGTCTATCGATCAGCTGATCATCAATCGAGTGGTTATAGTCCTGCTAAAATGCTATTTGGCCTTGAACTCCGAATGCCTTGTGATGTGCTCCTTGGTCGTCCAGAAGAAACCTTCGAAAACACTAATGAGTACATCTCACCTGGAAGAAAGGATGCTGACCATTCGCCAGTGGGCAAGAGAAAAGATTCATTTTTCCAGTGAGAAAATGAAAGACAGGTACAACGTCAAGACTTCCAACAAGACTTTCAAAGAGGGTGAAATGGTTTGGCGCCATAATCCTCAACGGAAGAAAGGACTTTCTTCTAAACTTCAACATCAGTGGGAAGGACCTACATGTTCATCAAAAGCCTCAATGTTGTTATATATCGAATTCAGAACACCCCGACGTATAAAGCCAAAGTGTTCCACTACAACCGATTATCACCCTTCAGGGGTACTGTGGGGGCGGTGGAAGGATGGTCTAAACCGTTGGTTTTCGACCGCTACGACCCGGGTTCTATTCCCGCCCCAACCCCACCAGCGAGTGCAAGTGACCAAAGGGGGCTCTGGCACATTTGTAAGTTCAAAGTAGAATTGCTTTCCCATGTGTAGACATGTGGTACCTTTACAGAAAAAGCGGTCGCCTACTTCTATCCACCATGATTAACTTGGCCTGTACCACGTGTACTAGGGATAAGCAAAAAAAAAGGAACTTTTCCAGAACAGTGGACTGTTTGGGACGATCAGTGTTACGTAGAATGAAAATAATATTCCACAATAGAATCTTTCAGATTTTAAAATCGGAGAATAACTGATTGTCCAAACTAAAGTGATTGCGCAAGGCTTAGTGCTGGCGGCTTTCTGATTGGCTGACCTCCCCATGACCGTTCTGGAAAGATCTACTCCAGGATATATAAGGATGAGGAACTCAAGCCGGAAGTAGAAGAACGAATCTACGTGGTGTACTCCAAGAAAACGCGAGCTGCTGTCTCAAGAGGTAGGACTGCTGCTTACCGCCGACGCCGGTGTACTTCGTGGAAGATTCTAGAAGGTTCTACCAACTTCCGCCTCCTGTTCTGTTCCTGATTTCTTTATTGTGCTGCAGTTGGTGAGTTTGTACTGCTGTTTTCTCTATTGTTATTTATTTTGCATTCTTCTGTAATTATTTTATTATTCAGGCTTAAATAAATCCTAAAGATCCTTTGTACCCAAGTAAGTGATTCTTTGTCAATCAACAACGCAACAATACGGTACCACACCTTCTTCTTTGGAAAGAGTTAGCAGCCTATGGTTTGAGCGACCGTTTCATCAGCCTCATACAGGGATAATATACTCTAATATGTCAAAAAAAGTTGAATGGAACTCACGGAATTCATTAAAATACAATTCTGAGTCCTACAGGGTGAACCGCTATCACACCTTACTTATTTATCCTATTTTCTAAACGACTTAGTTTTTAAAATGATGCTGTCATGCCAAGTATATGTTCACCGAATTATAGAAAAATGCACCCCCTTCTGTTTGCAGACGACATTGTGCTTCTTGGAGAATCCAAAATGAATTTTCAGACAAAAATTAATTAACGCCCTAGGTATATAACTTCGGTTATAATCAGTGCATGGAATATGAACGTCACTACGGGTTAAGATGTAGAAATTGAAACTCGGGTTCTTTCTCAGAATCCTGAAAATATATAAAAGCCTACACTTCCCTACATATGTCTAACTCAGTTATTGGAGATATCAAGAAAAATAAATATATATTGTTTTTTTTAGGAAGGTTTGGCCAACATACTCAAATCAACCGTAGATTTCTTTGTTATTTCACTGCAATGATATAAGATTGGTCCAGAGACAAACACCTTCAATAGTCAAGATAGTAACATAAAAATCTATTTGAAATGATATGGTTAAAATGAAAAATTCTAAATATCATCCTCACCATAAGTACTTACATAGTTCATATTTGACTGAAAGCTATTTATATCGATCTTCCATTTCCAGTAAACCTCCATATTGCACAACAAAGAAAACTCCATTCTTTTTTACAGGAAAACCACACCAAAATCTTGCCATCTATGCAAATATGCCATCTTTGCAAAGAAAATAGAAATAGAAATATCTCATTACATCTTTGAGTGCCAGTATATTAGCGAAGAAAGAGAAACGTTATTCTCAAACGTAAACGACAGACAACTTACCTCAGTCCAAAAAATTTTAACCAGCGCCATATCAAGTCGAATTGTTGCTCTGTCCCTTGCACAACCTTTACAAAGCAGTAATCAGGAAAAAGAACATGATGGTGATTGATCATCGTGGGGATATCTTTGTCTGCCGACAAAGAGTGAGGAGAATCTGTATAAGACTGGTGTCTTAATAAAGGCGTTGTGTTTAAAAATATTTTTAAAAATTAAGCAAATTGCAGTTGGATTTTAATTTTAGTTATCATTTAATTTTCAGTATAATTAGAGGCAATTCACTTTTTCAAGAGTCTCTATAGGCATTATAAGAATTTATAATATAAATTCTAGATATATTTACTTCCTTTAGAAATAATATTCTCTATATAATACACCAAGACGGTTTTTATTTGTGAAGGTTTTAGCTATCTCGTTTAAAATTACTATACTATGGGTAGCTATCAATGTACCAAAATTATAATAAATAGAACCCGAAAGCACTAATGTTTTTTTTTTAAATCTAAATTAGACAAACTTTCACTGTCCTTACTGCATTAAAAATATTGGTAGAGCTTTTCTCATCTCAATGGAGAACACTACCACAACTGTTTCGCCAAATTTAATCCACCAATCCGCTTTTTGAGTTCAAATACTGACTGGACAATTCTTCTTATATATACAACATTGAAGGGTGATATCTTAGTTATAGAATATAATAGAACTACGCAAATAAACCTTTATGACAGATGAATATATATATGGTAATTTAAACCAACAACCCCATATTGTATATATATTATAACAAGGTTTTCATGTTGTATAATAGAAACACATCTGTAAATGATTATACGCATGGTTGACATGTGTCATTACATCATCATATGTAATGTACTTTGTACAAACTGAGGATAAATAAATAAAACTCTGTAATAGATTAAGAGTTGAGCTGAAGCAAGAGATAGAAGTCAGAAACGTCTAAAATCGAGATAGATGGAAGTCACAAAACAACATCTAAAGAGAGATTTGAAACCGTCAGGACGGCGCCAGTGTCCAATTTCACCGGACGATCCACACTCTTCGCATCTGTTGAAATGCAATGCTCCCTTTCTCGGTAAAGATATATAGGGCCCCCGTCTTAACCTATAAATACAGTCACTTCACCATCTGCGTGAGCCCTCGTCGGTTGTACCCCAGGTCCACCTCATCCACCATGTAGACCAGTAAGAACTCTTCTATCTCTCCATCTTTCGCTCCTAGCTCAACTTTTATCTGTTCACGGAACTTTCTTAGTGAAACTGTGTCTTCGTTTTTTGTGTATGGACATACCCAAGCTTTCCACTCTGCCTCGACCACGACTGCCTGTACTCTGTGAAAACTGTTAAAGGTCTTCCAAGGTGCAGAGAGGTACTGGAAAACTCCCCATCCTGACTGTTCCTCTCGGTCAACACAGTATAGCGAGAGTTGACAGGGACTCACACCATAGTTTAAGTCGACTGGATACCTCATGACAGTTTTAGTCGACAGGATTCTACAAGAGGCTACCAGACCGCACCACACACACACATATATATGCTCCTGGTCAGGATATGCCATTTTTAATATTGATTTCAACACCTGATATTTTTATCTTTTATTTTTTCTTTCGTTTTTTAATGTGCTAAGCGTATTTACGCAAGTTTGGCCTTTAATTCCCATTTCTTGATTTTTCGGGAAGCCATTGGGACCAAAAAAATTTTTGGTCGCAATGGTTCAGCCTACTCCACGCTGACGAGCGCCAAAAGCGCGAAACGCGTTCGTGGATGGCTATTCTTGATTTATCAAGAAATTGGGTTGGCCAAATATCAGGGAACAGGCTAAATCAATGTTTAGTTGATTTCTGTTTCACCAGATGGCGCTCTGCCTTCTGTAAAGCACATGTGCTCCTGGTCAGGATATGCCGCGTTCAGAAGACGAACTGTGGCAAATGGTTGAGAGGGAATGGAGAGCCATCCCTCAGGACGCCATCCGTACTCTGATTGACTCTCTACCTAGACGTGTTGCTGTGTGCATCGCCGTCCGCGGTGGTCCTACTTGCTACTAAGCCGACGCCGTTCTCGCTCTGTATTATGACTATCATTTTGAAATAAAGATCACTTATTGTTCGTCCCTGTCTCTCTCTGTCTGCCGAGTTTCATCACTTTCTGGCCACTATTTCTTGGTGTTCCATTTTCAATGTCACGCAGTGTATATGTTATGAATATTTTTTTGTTGTTGTTAGATAAAGGGTTGATAAGTCAAAGGATCGATAAGATAAAGGGTTGGTGCAGTCGTGATAAAAAATAATAATTATTTACCGTCAAGTAGCTTTTATTTTCAATTACTTGAGGAAAGATTACACATTAGTTATTTTCACATTATATAGAATTTATAAAGTTAATCCTTAATTAGTGATTTATTAGGATAGATATATTAACTACGCATATTTACAACAAAACTATACAACAAAAACTGAAAGTCTTTCTAATAACGATGATAACAAAAGTAAAATTATCAATGAATAAAATAAAAAATATATTTTTTAAAATATAGAAATATTTGAGTTTTTTATTATATAATATTTCCCCCCTGTGAAAAAGATTTTAAAAAATTAAAATTTTAAAATAAAATTGTTAATTAAAAATAATTAATTAAACGAAATCAATAAATCTATAGAAATAATTAAAAATGAAACAATAAAAATCAATATCCACATTTTTTCAAAACAAACAAAAGAAAGTTTGTTTACAAATAATTTATATAATTATGAAATTATAATAAAAGTTTATATAAGAAGTATTAATAGGCGATTCATAGGAAATATGGATATGAAGCAAAAAGGGTATTTAAAATTGATTAATTATGTCATAATAGTTACACTTCAAAATATCAAAAGCAGTAGAAAATGTTATTTTTACATGGTTGAGTAATGAAACGCTAATAGATGTATGGAGTGACATTAAGTTATTTGTGAAGGCTTAAGAATTGGGGTTGATATTTGTTCTTCATTGTCCATGTCCAAAAGATGGTTTTCCTGTAAAGATAATGGTTTATCATCAATATTTATTAACTTGGTGTTAGAATTTTGATTTGCTATTAAGTCATTTCCTATGTTAGTGCTATTGTGAAGTAGAAAATCTGCTTCTGGGTAAAATAATTTAAGCTTATTAGAGTGTATAATTTCTGTTTGTTTTCTTTGGGGTAAATTGGGTTTATTAATTTCATATGTGACTGGAGAAAGTTGTTTTAAAATAGTAAATGGGCCTATATATCTTTGAGTTAATTTACCAGTGTTTGGATAAATAAAGGTTTTTACTAATACCTGATCTCCTTCTGTATGGTTCTTTCAATGGCTAATTTTCTTGCTTTTTCAATTGGTGTATGTGTTTCTGTGTCATGTTCTATACACTGTGGTTGTATTCCATAGTATAAGAATTAGGAGTAAAGCCTGTTGTGGTATGTACTGTTTCATTATAGCTTTCAGTAATTTTAGGAATATATTTTGTCCAAGGAATCTTTAAATTTGCCTTATATTCACATCTTAACCTATTAATGATAGTGGAATTTAGTCTTTCTACTTTTGCATTTGTTTCTGGGTGATGGGCACTGGTGAGTAGATGCTTAACATTATTTATTATGCTTTTTGCTTTATGCTTAACATTAGTGATTTATTAGGATAGATATATTAACTACGCATATTTACAACAAAACTATACAACAAAAACTGAAAGTCTATCTAATAACGATGATAACAAAAGTAAAATTATCAATGAATAAAATAAAATATATATTTTTTAAAATATAGAAATATTTGAGTTTCTTGATTATATATATATATATATATATATATATATATATAAATATATATATATTATATATAATCTAAAAACTCAAATATTTCTATATTTTAAAAAATATATATTTTATTTTACTCATTGATAATTATATTTTTTGTTATCATCGTTTTTAGAAAGACTTTCAGTTTAGTTACATAGTTTTGTTGTAAATATGCGTAGTTAACATATCTATCATTTTAAATCACTAATATAGGATTAACTTTATAAATTCTATATAATGTGAAAATAACTAATGTGTAATCTTTCCTCGAGTAATTGAAAATAAAAGCTACTTGATGGTAAATAATTATCTTTTTTTATCACGACTGCACCTCAACCCTTTATCTTATCGATCCTTTGTCTTATCAAGCCTTATCTAACAACAACACAAAATATTCATAACATATATATATATATGTCGTGGTCGAATGGAAGGGCGCGACCGTTGTGCATGTATGCTTCGAAAAAGAACTTGTTCCACACTCGTGAGAGCGCGCGCACGCCGCGGAGGCGTGGCCTTCGCCCGCGCGCGCTGGCTCCCACGTTTATTTTGTACAGATTTATAGATAGCTGAATTTGTATTTACATTTTAACATATTAATTATGGCGAAAATAAATATAATCTCTTGGGTATTAGGCTAATTATGACATATATATTGCCACGTTTTTATTTTTAAACGCTAATTTTAGTTTAGTAAAACTTTATTTTTAAAGTTTATTATTTTAAAAGTGAAATGTTTGTTAATGAAAAAGATATTTTACCTAAACTCATTTTATTGCCGCTTTCTTTTACAAGCCATTTGTTTATGTGTATTTTTACATATCGTTTTTATTGAGTTTTTACTAATTTAGTATGTACATCATTGACTTTTGATGAATGAGAAAAAGAAATTGAAAATAAACATATGAAAAATTAAAGTAACATTTTAAAGGAATTTATGTACAATTGAAAATTGTTTTTTGTAACGTCTCATATTCCCCTTTTTGAAGCATTTATTCTCGGGTAATAAATGGTCGAAGTTGAGATATGTGAACGCGTCTTGCTTGCTTTTGGTCTTTCAGAGAGATATCGTAGGTTACATCAGATATCTTTTTTTGAATGACAAATGGTCCTTCATATTTTGGTGATGTCTTGATGAGACGAGGGTCGTTGAAGGCAATTTTTCTTATGACTAAGTCTCCTTCTTTAAAGACATACTTGGGGTGATGGCTATCGTGTTTAATCTTCCACTTACTTCTACTTTGTTCTGTCCGCAGGCTAGCTTTCTTCCTGGCTTCTTCAATTGTAATTGGAGTTTGGTCGGCAAATTCGGGTACATTACCGATTCCATACATTAAGAAAAGCGATGAAAAACCAGTCACGTCATGTGGTGTGGAATTATAATTTTTGACAACTTGCGGTAACAAAGTGCTACATTTACATCTAGGTTTCTCTAGAACAGCTATTCTCAGTTTTGTCATTATCGTATCATTTAATTTCTCACAAATGCCATTGCACTGAGGATGATAAGGCGAAGTATATGTGTGTTTAATTCCTTGTAAAGAAAGAAATTTGTTGAACTCTTTTGATATAAAATTTTTGCCATTATCTGTTAAGATAGTATTGATCGAATTAACAGATTTGATTATCTTATCAAGACATTGAGTGACAGCTTGAGCAGTGTTTGTTATTGTGGGATATGCCCATAGATAACGAGTTGCGTGATCAACAAAAACTTGAATGAATTTATGCTTTGTGTTAGCTGCTGCTGTTCCCAGTACAATAGTGTCACAACCGATCATTTGTAATGGTTGGATATTTGACGTTGGAGTGATCATTTCTCCTAAAGTTGGTTCATGTCTGACCTTCACTAGTTGACAAGATTTACAAGATCGAAGATAATTCTTGATATCAGTTGTTATTCCTTTCCACCAATAACATTGAGTTATAAGTTTGCATGTTTTGGTTATTGATGGGTGACTCAATGAATCGTGATATTCTTCCAATATTTTTTTGGTAAGCGAGTTTGGGACAACTGCTTTAAAAACTCCTTTTTGTTTGATCATTACCACACCGTCGTGAGTGTGGGAATTTTTCAAGAAACTCAAATCTGAATTTTGTTGGTGTTCTTGAAGTTCTTGAGTTGCAATGTTAACAACTGGGAGTCTTGATAAGGCGTCAACATGAGTTTGTTGCTTTCCAGAACGATGAACGATGTTACATGATTTCGAGGATAAACTAAGAATCCATCTAAAATACTTAGGTTTCGGTTTCTTCATGGTGAAAAGCCATTGGAGCGCCGCATGATCAGTGATGATTTCAAATGGTTGGTTTTCTATGTATACATGAAAGTGATCAGTTGCTTGTATCACGGCTAGGCATTCCATCTCATAAGCAGAATAATTCTCTTGGTGTGGTTGCAGTGTTTTGGAGTAATAAGCAATTACATGTTCCTCATTGTCTGGACCAATTTGTGTTAGGATTGCTCCAATTCCATATTTGGAGGCATCTGTATAAACTTTAGAGGGGTAGTCCGGGTTGTAAATAGCAAGGACAGGTTTTGTAGATAGTGCCATTTTAAGTTTAGCGAATGACTCCTCTACTTCCTCATTCCAGATGAAGGGCTGATTCTTCCGAGTTAGTCGAACCAAGGGGAATGAAATTTTAGAAAAGTCCTTCACAAATTTTCTGTAATAATTTGCCAATCCCATGAACTGACGAACTTTCTTTACAGTATCAGGTCTTGGAAAGTCTTGAATATATTTTACTTTTCCTGGATCAGGTTTTAATTGATTGTGACTGATGATATGTCCGAGGTATTTTACTTCAGTTCTTCCAAAAATACATTTCGACAATTTCAATTTCATGTTGTACTGTCTTAATTTGTCAAAAACTTTACTAAGAAGCTCTATGTGCTCTTGCCATGTTTTCGTGTACACCAATATGTCATCTTGGAAAGAGCAAGTTCCTTTCCATAATAATTCACCTAGAATATGTTGGATTATCCTTTGAAACGTTGAAGCAGCATTTTTTAAACCAAAGGGCATCACTAAAAACTCATAATGACCATCGTTAGTGACGAATGCAGTTTTTTGAATAGATTGCGGGTCCATTTCGATCTGCCAATAACCCCATGCAACATCAAGGGTAGAGAAGAATCTAGATCCATGCAATCGATCAAACATGTCCTGTATGTGAGGTAGGGGTTGCCTGTCATCCAGCGTGATCTCATTAAGACGTCTGTAATCAATGCACATCCTTTTATTTCCATCCTTCTTGGGAACCATAACAACAGGAAATGCCCAAGGAGAATCTGAAATTCTTATTAACTTGTGTTCGAGAAGTTCTTTAACTTGTTCAGCTATCTCTTCATACTCTTTTAGAGGACGACGATAGGGTCTAAGAGAAATTGGTTGTTCACTTTTCGTGATGATCTTATGTTGTATAGCTACTTTTCCCAAATCAATAGCATGCTGAGAAAATACATTCCTATTGTGTTCAAGTAATTCTTTTAATTCATGTTCTCTTATCTCTTCTAGATGATTTACAAGAATTGGATTTTGTAATCCATCAAATTTGGTGTAAATTGTTTTGTCTTTGACATCTATTAAAATATTAAAAAGAGATGCAACATCTAATCCGATCAAGAGTGGATATTTAAAGTTCTTCATTACATGGAGAGTTACAGGTTTAATTAGTTTATCTATTCTTACCTTGGTCTGAAGGCTTCCACATGTCCTGGTAACACCATCCGCTTGGCTGATGTGAATGTCTGAATTTGGTTGAAGTTGAAGACGGGTTCGCTTGAACAATCGCCAATTGATTATTGATACTGTTGCACCAGTATCCACAAATGCTTGCGCAGGAATTCCATTTACTTCAACACTTATGTTGATAAGCTTGAAAGCTCCTTGTGTAGGGGTATTTGTCAAAGTACCTACATTCAACAATTCCGGGGCTCCGCATACTTGTTTCACTGAAGTGTTTTGATTAGACCTATCCTTTTTATAATTAGGATCATAATCATCACAATCTGTGACCCAATGTTTAATTTTTATTCCCTTTTTCGAACATATTGGACACCAGAATGGGCAAACATTTTTTCTATTATCATTATTTTTTGTCGCGAGATGTATTTTGTTTTTAGGCTTAAACTGAATTGAAGCCCTATTTTGTTCAATTGAAGCTGCGATATGAAACCATTTTGTGGCGTCAGTTGGCTGTGCAGCCACAATTAAATCTTTCCAATCATTTGGAAGTCCGTCTGTTAATAAATGAATTTTTTCCTCCTTCGTTAGATGGGTTTGATTTAACAGGCGAATTTTATCTTGAAAATAATTTTCTATTGATTCTTCTCGTTTTAATCTTCGATGTGATGCTGAGACAATTGGATTTGCGTTGTATGAACCAAATCTTTGAATCAACTTTTCCTTTACAACTTCCCATCTTTTTATTGCAGGATTTGAAATAATCTCGTCTGCATACCATTCAAGTGCTGAATCTGTCAAGTAGTACATAAGATTTTTGATTTTTTCATCTTCTTTTAAAGAATTATTTTCAAAATCATATAATTTGATCCATGACTCAGGCCTAATTGCCGACTTCGAGCCGTTGAATTTTTGCAACCGGTTGTTTGGATTTTCCGCCATTTTTTCTTTTCCGTATCCTGTCGACTGCGCCAAATGCCACGTTTTTATTTTTAAACGCTAATTTTAGTTTAGTAAAACTTTATTTTTAAAGTTTATTATTTTAAAAGTGAAATGTTTGTTAATGAAAAAGATATTTTACCTAAACTCATTTTATTGCCGCTTTCTTTTACAAGCCATTTGTTTATGTGTATTTTTACATATCGTTTTTATTGAGTTTTTACTAATTTAGTATGTACATCTTTGACTTTTGATGAATGAGAAAAATTTGGGAAGTTGTGTTTACTATACTACCGGGAAGGTTTCTGGTTTGTATTTGATTTGAAATAAATATTCTACGCAATTTTATTTGCAAATTTTATAATTCCACACGTAAAAAGGTGAAATTACATTTATAAATTGTAAAAATGCTAAAATGTGTTCTAAGTATAATAAATTTAATATTTAATAGTAATTAATTTTAAGGATTTAGTTATAAAAAAAAACAAATTTCGAATGACGTGGTAAAAAACTTGACATTTTAATATTATTATATATTATGAAAAAAACATCTTAGGGTTTATTTAAAATTTAATAAATGTTTTTCAAAAATATATTAAAACGTATATAACAATATTTATATACGTTTATAAATCTATATATAGTTTTTAAACTTTTAATTAGACATTTTAAATTTATATTTAGACATTTTCATTTTAATTTAGACACTTTCATTTTTATTTAGACATTTTCAATTTTATAATTTAAACATTTTAAATTATAATTTATACACAGATAGACCTTTTCTACATATTCTTTATTTGAGAGCACTTTGAAACAACTAAAAAATATTGAATGGAGTTTTTATTATACGGAAGATGCGCTTGAAATGGAAAAGATGTTTGACATTTTTATAAATATCAGGTTAATTATTAATAAACAATTCCGTCTCGTATTTTCTTTTTTTCTCTTATATTCAACTGATTTCATGTTGATCAACTCAATAGATGACTTTTTCAGAGTTATTTTAAACTATTTTATTTTGCATTGATAATTATCAATTACAACAATTCATTTTACTGTTTGCGACCCTTCTAAATTTAAAATATTTTCAATTCGTCATTTTTATTCGTCATTTTTAAAAAAGTTATACTAGAATTATTTTGTATATAATTTTCAAAGTAAAATCTACATCGCTTAATGAAATTGTTTCTGTATAAATCCTCCTTTCTTTCTTAATCTTTTAATTGGCCTTCTTTTTTTATAATTTTGATTAGCATAATTATATAATAATTTGATTTTTATAATAATTGATGTTCAATAACTTATATAGAAGATTTTGCATAGTTTCGTCTTGTAAGCATACAAACTTGATCAAACTTTCCTGTTTTTCCTTTGATATTGCTTGATACGAACCTCTATTTATTTTAAAATTAGTAGAAATCAGACGATAATATTTTAATATTATATTTAGTGTTGTCATAATTGTGTTTTAAAGTGTTTTAAATAAAGATTATATAAAAAAAGTCCATGTGTCTAAATTAAAATGAAAGTGTCGAAATATAAAAATGAAAAATTGTAGTATTTTAAATAATTACAACTCTCTTTAAAGCAACAAAAGAATTATTTATTGCATTTAGCAAGACAAGAAGAAAACAAAAACAAACACGGAATGCCAAAACCAAAACCTTTTAGGTTAGTTCCTATTCCAAATCTAGCTTTCACACAGAGTATTCAAAAATAAAATAAGACAATCCCTCCCCTGTGTGGAAGCTTCTATCAAACAAGTCCGAGAGAGTTTATACAGTTTTTAAGTTTCACCTTGGGAAGACTCTTTGTTAATAGGTCCGCTTCCATTTCGTCACTCCTAACAAATTCAAGGTCGATTGTTCCTTCTTCCACAGCATCTTTTATAAAATACAATTTTCGGTTTATATGTTTCGTCCGGGAAGTTATTTTTTTCAGATTTAATCCACTTGATAGCAGATTGACTATCTGTTTTAAGCGTTGTAGGAAAGTTCGCATCCTTGCATAGTTCTTCTAAAAGTCCTTTAATCCATTTTACTTCGCAGATCCCTTCGCATATCGAAATCAGTTCGGCTTCGCATGTAGACAGAGCCACCAAACTTTGTTTCTTGCTTCTCCAACTGATCAGGTTGTTTCCCAGTTTAACTGTGTATCCGGAATAAGACTTTGCGTCACTTGTTGAACACCAGCTTGCATCTGTGCTGACAAGAATGCTATTTTCTGATGGCTTGTATCTTAACATTTTATCTCTGGTGCCCTTCAGGTATCTATATATTCTCTTAACTCCTGTTAAATGTACTTCTTTTGCATCATTGCAAAATCGGCATAAATTGCTCACATTAAAAGAAATATCTGGACGAGTTCCGGTTGCCAAATACATCAGGGATCCGATCATCTCTTGATACAATGTCCTGTCTACTGGTTTGGAGTCTTGGCATTCATCAAAACTTTGGTCTCGATCTCCCGGAGTTAGTACAATGTTACATTCTTCGAGTGCAAATTTCTTCAAGATTTTATCGATATAATGGGCTTGTGATAGATCAAAACCGTATTCTGTTTTCTTTATATCTATACCAATGAAAGGTTCATTTTCTCCTTTTTCTTTTAAAGCAAAAAATTTTCCTATCTCTGATGCTAGTTTTTCATTAAAGGTTTTATCCGTTCCGGCGATTATTAGATCATCCACGTATAAACATAATATTCCATATTCCTTTCCTTTTATAAAAGTGTACACACATGGATCATATTGCGATATTTCCATTCCCAGTTGTATCAGTATCTCGTTGATCTCTTTATTCCAACAATGGCCCGATTGTGGAAGTCCATATATACTTTTTAACAATTTGCAAACTTTGTCTTCTTCACCTTTTTCAACAAATCCTTCCGGCTGTTTCATAAAAATAGTTTCCTTCAATTCTCCGTAAAGGTAGGCGGTCTTCACATCATATGATGTTATAACCAAATTCAACTGAGCTGCTAGGGCTACAATTGCACGAAGACTTTCTTTTCTGATCACTGGTGAAAATGATTCCTCATATTCTACGCCATATTTTTGATTACAACCAATAGCAACTAATTTAGCTTTTATTCTATAAACACCTTCATCAGGCGTACTCTTTATGCTAAAGATCCATTTGCAGTTTATGATCTTCATATTCATTTCTCTTTGAACGAGAGTCCATACTTTATGCTTGTTAATAGAGTAAAGTTCTTCTTTCATTGCTACGAGCCATTCATATTTATTCTTGCAGTTAATCGCCTCCTCATAATTATCGGGAATACGTTCTTCTGGTTCTAATATAAAATTCACGTTATTTCTTTCTTTTATTCTTTGCGAACGTCAAACGCCTTGTTCAAGCAATTTCATTTCTCCTTCTCTCAATTTTGCTCTGTGTTTTTCCTCTAAAACTTTTGTGTATCTCCCTTTTTGCGACCAGACCTTACAATTCTTTCCTCGTTAGGTTCGTCTAGCGTGGGAATCGTTTCTTCATTTAGTTGTGAGGTTTCTGGACGCGTCCGAAAGTCGATTTCAATATCATTTTCTTCTTCCTTTTTATATGAAAAATGGTCGTAATTTGTGTCTTCTTGAAGATTTTTTGCATAATCAATTCCTTTCTCATTTTCGACAAATTTTACTGATCTTACTTCTTCTATTTTCTTAGTGATTATGTCATACACTCGATAAGCCTTTTTTTTCAGAGAATAGCCTACAAAAATACCTTTTCGACTTTTGGGCATAAATTTACTTCTATGTTGTTGTGTAATGGGCCAAAACGCCAAACAACCGAATATTCTGAAATGTCGAATGGAGGGGTTTCTTCCTTTCCATTTCTCCATTGGTGTATCAAGCTTGATTGACCTATGTGGAGTACAATTTTTTGACATATGATGCAGTAGCGACTGCCTCCGCCCAGAAAGCCATGGCTAATCCTGAATCAAACAATAATGTCCTTGCTGTTTCAATTAGGGTTCGGTTTACTCTCTCCGCAACTCCGTTACTTTGTGGCGAGTAGGTGGTGGAGAGTTGGTGGTGTATTCCATTTTTAATTAAGAAATTCTTGAATCTGTGATTAGTGAACTCTGTGCCATTATCAGTTCGCACATCCTTTATTTTCAGGTTTAGCTCATTTTCCACTCTTGCCTTAAATTCTTCATACTTCCCCAAAGTTTCATCTTTGTTTTTCAGAAAGTAGATAAAGGTTCTTCGGCTGAAGTCATCAACCAGAACAAAAAAGTATTTTGATCCACCTAGAGATTGGTATGGCATTGGACCACACAAATCCATATGCACCAATTCAAGGGGTTTGGTTGTACAGTTGGTGGTAACGGGATGGTAAGGTTGTCGAGTCAATTTCCCCATTATACAAGCTTCACATTCTGGCAAGTTCTCAAATTTAACATTAAACCCCAATACCACATTCCGTTGAATTATCTCTTTCATGTACGCTTCGTTCAAATGATTCAGTCTTCTATGCTACAAGCTGATATTGTCATTTGAGAAATCATCTTTTGTGGTCATGACATTCTCCGTCTTTTCCGAGTATTCATCTCTGGACCTTGTTTCCATTACATACGAGGTGTGTTCAAAAAGTATCGCGACTTTTGTGTTTTTTCAAAAAATATTTATTTATTCATGAATACCTATTTTTTCCCCTTCAAAGTAATCCCCATGAGATATTATACACTTGTGCCAACGGTTTTTCCAATCATCGAAGAACTTCAAAAAATATTTTTTTAAAATATTTTTCAGCTCCTCCTTCGATGCCGTCTTTATCTCGTCAAGCGTAGCGTAACGTCGTCCTTTCATGGGCCTCTTCAGTTTAGGGAACAAGAAAAAGTCACAGGAGGCCAGATCTGGGGAATACGGTGGCTGCGGCATCATTAGTGTGTTGTTTTTGGCCAAAAAGTCGCGCACAAGCAACGATGTGTGAGCAGGGGCGTTATCCTGGTGCAAAAGCCAATTTTTGTTCTTCCACAAATACGGGCATTTCTGGCGGATTGCTTCGCGCAAATTGCGCATAACTTGCAGGTAATATTCCTTATTGACCTTTCTACCCTGTGGCAAGAACCCATGATGCACCACGCCCCTGCAATCGAAGAAAACTGTCAGCAAAACTTTCACATTCGACCGAACTTGGCGCGCTTTTTTCGGTCTTGGTTCGTGCGGCAGCTTCCATTGAGATGATTGAGCTTTGGTTTCCACGTCATAACCATAAACCCACGCTTCGTCACAAGTTATGACCCTCTGGAAAAAAATTGGGTCGTCGCGGACAGAGTCCAACATCTCATTAGCAATGTTCATGAGATGCTGTTTTTGGTCGCAATTGAGCAATTTTGGTACGAATTTCGCGGCGACCCGTCTCATGCCCAAATCATTGATAAAAATCGAATGGCACGATCCAATCGATATGTTTTGGTCCTCAGCAACTTCTCTAACGGTGATTCGACGATTGGCCAATATCATTTTCTCCACTTCATTAATTTTTTCGTCTGTTGTTGAAGTGCTCGGGCGTCGGGCACGCTCTTCGTCGTTCACATCTTCTCGGCCTTCTGAGAACATTTTGTACCACCGATAAACGTTGCTTCGCAGTAGTGCTCAATTGCGACCAAAAACAGCATCGCATGAACATTGCTAATGAGATGTTGGACTCTGTCCGCGACGACCCAAATTTTCTCCAGAGGGTCATAACTGGTGACGAAGCGTGGGTTTATGGTTATGACGTGGAAACCAAAGCTCAATCATCTCAATGGAAGCTGCCGCACGAACCAAGACCGAAAAAAGCGCGCTAAGGTAGCTTCTCCGTATGCCACAGTCAACATTCGGAATGCATCCGCGCACTTAATTTCGTTTTTCACACAAAATTTGATACAGGTTATTTGATCCATTTTTTTAATAGGTAAAAATCGAAGACGATCCAAAACACCTGCAAGCAAAGCAGCTGTCAACAATTAAGTGAACATTCAAAATGGCCGAGCTTGTCGGCATGAGTGAGAGACATGAGTACCAACATAAAGCCACAAAAAGATCGAATATACGTAACCCGCGAAAATTCAAAAGTCACGATACTTTTTGAACACACCTCGTACATCCTATCCTGGATTTGAGCCTCTGCAATTAAATCATCCTGTTCATTGTAAATCTTTGCTCCATCTCTATTGAAAATTACAGTATTTCCTTTGTTAGTTAATTCGTATATTGATAAAAGATTAGACCTTAAGTTAGGTACATGCAGAACTCCTTTAATTTGAACATTCTCAATTCCGTTTTCGGTACAAGTAGAAACCTTGATATCACCTTTAGTTGTAGCATGTGTAACTTTACCTTCTTCTGCCAAATTTATCTCACTTTCATAAGGCATTACATTTTCCATCCAGTCCAGGTGTGGAGATAAGTGCGTAGTACACCCTGAGTCAAGACACCAGGTTTGTATCTGACTATAATTATTTGAGGAATTTTCAAAAACTCGATCTGCGCTGGTATTGAAAGTTTGTTCCGCAGGCTTGCTTGAGACGGTATTCGCATTATTTCTGAAATTTTGTTTGTTATAGTTTGTATTTGAATTTGCATTTCTTCTCCCATGTTGTTCTTGAGTTCGCTTATTTTTGAACCAGCAATCCTTAGCTAAATGTCCTTTTTTTATGGCAAACAAAACACTCTTTTTGTCGATTCTGTTGATAGTGATTTCTTCTGTCTTTACTTCTGTAAGCCTGTTCATTTTCATCAGAATGACTCCCATTCATCTTAGAATTCATTCGATTCTCTTCCTCTCTAGGTGACTGCCGAATTTCATCAAGAGTTAATTCTCTTCTAGTTCTCAGTACAACAGCGATCTTTTCCAATCTTGGATGGATACCTCGCACAACATGAAACGCTAGTTCTCTTTGGGATATTTGGTGTCCGAGTGAAGAACTTTGAGAGGCAATATTTTTGGCTCTAGCCATATATTCGTTTATGGATTCATTATTTTTCATCTTGATATTCTTAAGTTCAAGTCCAATATCAATGATCTTATCTTCTAGGTTGCCCGTGTAGATTTTCTTTAATTCATCCCATACTTTCTTTGCTTTAGTTTCATCTAGAAACATTCCTGCTTGTTCATCTGATAGAGTTGTAACTATAATTCCGAAGGCTTCGTCATTCTTTTCACTCCATATTTGCCAAGCGACTTAATCTTTTATATCAGGCTCGGGATCCGAAATTACGCATTTAAATAATTTTTTTCCACGTAAAAGTGCTCCGACTTTTAAAGCCCAAATCGGATAATTTGTTCCTGTTAAAGGTTCAATTTTTGTCTTTGGCGAAAATTGCAATCCATTTTAGCCTCGTTTTTCAACTTTTTAAAATTAAACAATATAGTTTAAAGGTAGTTTATAATTCAAAAAAAAAATTTTTTTTTTTCAATTCTTATATTTAAAACTTTCTTTTATCAATATAATTCAAATTCTATTAAAACATATTTCAAAATTTACATACCTTGATGCAGAAGAGATCTTTGTTTACCGATTAGAATAAACGTATCAAACTTCTGATAAAATATTTTCGCCTTTTCTCAAGTTTTAAATTGAACCATGCTCTGTTACCATAAAATGTAGTATTTTAAATAATTACAACTCTCTTTAAAGCAACAAAAGAATTATTTATTGCATTTAGCAAGACAAGAAGAAAACAAAAACAAACACGGAATGCCAAAACCAAAACCTTTTAGGTTAGTTCCTATTCCAAATCTAGCTTTCACACAGAGTATTCAAAAATAATATACGACAAAAATGTCTAAATATAAATTAAAATTGTCTAATAAAAAGTTAAAACCCTATATATAAAAATAAATGTGTGTCTGTCTGTACTCAATAGATTCAAAAACCATACATCCAATCGCCTTGAAAATTTGGAATTATTAGGTATATCCTCGGTAAGGTTTTTAAAATTATTTTTAAAAGAATCAGAGTTGGGGTTCTAGGGGCTCCCGAACAATATTGGGAATGGTAAAATGGAAATGGACTAATTTACACATTGTATTACATTACCAGAACACTTTTGTCAAATTGTAAAATCTAATGAGGAATTGATTGCTAAAGTTTTTCCGAATTTATTGCAGAATTATAAATTTAATCAATGGGTTAGAGTGAGCGTGCTATATTGGCAGCCACAAATCAAAATGAAATACCTGATGAAGAAACAACATATAAATTCAAAGATACTATTGTCAATCACGATGAATCATTTAATTATCCAATATATATATTTTTAATTGGATCAACCAGGAATGCCATCGGATTTTTTATCTTTGAAATTTGATTTCCCAATCATCCTTCTACGAAATATAAATCCACCGTGACTATGCAATGAGACTAGGCTATTAATAAAAAAATTAATGAATAACATAATTAAGGCAACCATGTTAAATGGAAAACACAAAGGAGAACGTGTACTACTACCACGCATTCCCATGATTCAAATGGGTACCCCATTTGAATTCAAACGTCTACAGTTTCCTGTACGACTAGCCTTTGCAATGACCATTAAAAAAGCACAGGAAAAATCATTGCAAGTATGTGAATTAAATTTTATAAATCTATGCTTCTCACATGAACAGCTGAGCGTTGGGAGTTCCCAAGTTGGAAAACCATCATATTTATATGTTCTTGCACCAGATAGGAAGACAAAAATGGTTGTATATTTACAAGCACTACTAAGATAAAGTTCACCATCAATAATCAAATATCATTCATTTCATGATTATATTTAATATTTACAAAATTATTGAAATTCGTTTTCAATATTATTTAATATCACAAGTTTCTTCACTTGTGGTATTAAATAATGTTTATTATACCATAAACTATGTACAGTCGACTCTCGATAATTTGAAATTCAAGGGACCAGAGTAAAATTTCAATAGACAAGACTTCAAAATAACAGTAGTTTAAACAACCAAGAGGGAGGGAGCGAAAAAAATCAAGTAAACAAGAGTTTGAAGTTTTGGCAGTTTCGGGATATACATATTCTATGTTGATACAATATTAAATAAGTGACTTGCCGCAAGTTTTTAAAGTAGTAAATTTATTGGGAAAATTCGTAATTTATTATTTTAAATACAGTCATTCACAAATGTTCGTTTGTGGCAAGATACTATTCCTTCAATTTCAAATTAGTGAGGGGGCCAATTAATATTGATATTATTCAATTTATCGAGTATTTTTCAAAGGACCGGGAAAATGTCAAATTATCGAGAGATTCAAATTAACGAGTTTCAAATATCGAGAGTCGACTGTATATATATTATTTTGTACTGTTATATTCAAATGACATATATGTAGGGATAATTTTATTGTTAATTTTCATTTTGATGTATTTTATAGATTTGATCATTAATAAATTATGTTTTATGTATCAAAACTGTCTTTTTGTTCGAACACAGCAACGAGTGAACGGGTACAGCTAGGTGGAGCAGAGTATCAAACATAAAGTTATCTTGACAACTATAGATTTAGTAGGGATTGGATGTTTTCTAGAATCGTTTCAACAAATGTTCGTAAGGCAAACATTTACTCGGCTAAACACCGGGCGAAACCGGGTACATTCGCTAGTTACATACAGTGGTACCTCGACATACGAGTTTAATTCGTTCCGCAACCTTGCTCGTATCTTGAATTACTCGTATCTCGAAGCAAATTTCCCCATACAAAACAATTGAACTGCCAATAATCCGTTCCAACCTCCAAAATGTCACTCCAGTTATTTTTGTTACGTGGTTTTAAATAATAAAAACGTATTTATAAATATCAAATATTTATTGCACAAAAACAAAAAAGAGAATGTAAAGAAATAAATTAGATATCCTCACTGGTCTTTGCCTTTTTCGCTACATTTTTCTCGCTTTCACCTGCAGGCCGTTTAGAAAAAAACATGTCGAAGGAGGTTTATTTCTTCCTCCCTCTCAGAATGTTCCGGAAATGAGTTAGGCAAGTGTCATTAAAAAGGTCAGATGCACGACCTGTTGCAACTTTTTCTGGGTGTTTTATTTTTCCACGAACTGTGAAACTCTCTCCCACATTCCTAAGATCTCCTTTATCTCACTTGTAGAAATAACCTCCTCCTCTGACTCCTCAAAACCAATTACTTGCATAACCTCAGTATGCTGCTGTGACTGTAACTCTTGTATCTCTTCAGTCGTCAGTTCCTGGGTGTACGCGTGATGGCGCGACTGCGTGCTACTACCGAACCGAGCTCGTATCTCGAATTTCGCTCGTAACTAAAAGCAAAAAATCACTTGCTCGTCGGCTCGTATCTCGAAAAACTCGTATGTTGGGGCGCTCGTATGTCGAGGTACCACTGTATTATATAAATGTTTGCAACGAACAATGAATGCTCTTCCACAAACAATAAGTCAAGGCCTGCTAGACATACGTATATTAGACACAAGACAAAAACACAACACGCCCCATCTATACATACCAAATATAATGTTTCTTTTAAAGATTCAGTTTTAAATAAAAAAATATTTATTTTATATTCAAATGAAACAAACTTCAACTGTCCTACTGGATGAAATATATTGGGAGGGCTTGTGGCTCTTCAGTGGAAAACCCTCCAGAGGTTTCACAAAATTTAATTCAACACAAGACACCACAATATTTTTAGTGCATAAGGAGAGTATTATTTTTAATAATTAATATTTAGTTCCATTAGTTTGTGCAATCTCTATAGTTTTTTTTTAATATATGGAAAATGATCTGCTTTGTTTAAAATAGAGAAAAACACTGGGCTAATTGAAATTTGATATTTCAATCTAAAAAAATAATAATCCTATAGTTTGATATTTTTCACTTATAGGGCATTGCGATATATATATATTGTCATAACCAAAAATGTACATAGCTTGTAACTGTAAATAATACATCGGCAGCTTGGCGAATGTTATGTACCTAAGCCCCGATAGGTGGCGCGCGCTATCAGCTTGGCAAGTGTTATGTACCTAAGCTCCGATAGATGGCGTGCGCGCTAGGCGGGAAGTTTGTAAACAATAGTCGCCATCTTGAGGGGTGGAGCCGATCGCCAGCCGTTTGGGTCTCTGACATTACTTCCTTAATTTACCATTATTTTTATCCATTTAACTTAGTTTACCTCTATTTCTTTTTATCCTTCAAACTTATTAACTATTTAAAGTCATCTAATAAATTATTATTTTATTCTACCTAAACGACTCGTCACCTTCATTACTGTGACATCTGGTGGAGACAAGCTGGATCATCCCTTCGCTGCCCAAGCTATAAGAAGAAGTCGTAGAATCCAAGGATTAAACCCGTTGGAATATTCTAAGATGCAACACGAAGGAAGAGAGACCCCACAGGGTGAGTACCACTTCAAACAAATATATCTATATTTTAGGGGGAACCGGGCCAAAGCCCGGAGAAATGGTAGAAAGAGTACCATCGTGTAGCTCGCTACAACTGCTGGGACAGTTCCATGTGCCTAGCAAATGTTTTCTTCTTCCTCTCAGGAACGGCCAAAGTCTGGTTCGAGAATGTAGAGGAACAAATAACCTCATGGGAACTTTTTGAGACAATGTTGTCTCAGGTCTTTGGGCATTACGCAAGCGAAAAAGACCAAGTTTTAGAAAAACTAAAAGCCAGGGCCCAAGGAAAGGGAGAGTCTAGTGAGGCGTATATTCAAGACGTCCTTTATTTATGTCGGCAAATTAATCCCAACATGAATGAAAATGAAAAAGTTGCTCATTTAGTCAAGGGGGTCTCTGAGGAAATTTACAGGGCAATTGTAACCTTTGAAATTGCCACCACCGAGGAGTTTATAAGGTGGTGTCGAAAAATCGAACTATCTCAAAAGAAGCGTGTGAATACGCGGATAGTTTTTGACAGACTGCCGAATGCTGCCGCCATCAACCCAGCAGAATCGGAATATATGGAGGACCTCATTAGACGTATCGTCCGAGAAGAAATCCACCATGCATTGAATCCCGAGCCAGCCACTCTCTAACCATCTTCCCTGGATCTAATTATCCGAGAGGAAGTTGAAAGGAACCTGTCTGCAATTTCGCAGCCCGTTCAAAGGCCAATGCCACGACAGCAGTACCCTAACCGACCCCAAATATTCAAACAGACGCCACCACAGCAGTTCCTGAACCAAAGAACACCGGCACCCAACCAGACACCACCACAGAGAAGAACTGATGAATGGAGGACACACGAAAACGTTCCAATATGTTTCCATTGCGGTCGCCCGGGACATGTAGCCCGATATTGCCGAGACAGAAGGCGTGTTTTCGAGGAAGCCAGGGTAAGAAGGCCGGCCTACTCCAATAATTACAACACCTGGTTCAATCAAAATGCCGAAGAAGTTGAGTTTGTAGATCGCCGCTTTCGAAACCCGTCGCCCTATCCTAGCCGTGGAAGATCCCCCTCAAGACGAAACGCAACGCCGTCGCCCTCTCGTCGATCCAGTCAATCTCCTCGCCGCCTAAGCCAGGGAAACTAAGGAGAGCGACCGAGACTGGAGGTAAGGCCGCTGACGAAAGTAGAAATCCTCCCCCTATTATAACTGCGAACATGAAACGGAACTTCGTTGTTATAACCATAAATGGACAGAATGTTGAGGCTTTAGTCGATTCTGGAGCCGATTATTCCGTAATCTCGGAAAGTTTTCGCCGATATTTGAAAATTCCGTTCTTTGCAGAAAAAGGGCCTGTACTGAGAGTCGCCAATAGGAAGCATATCGAAACTCTGGGGCGCTGCAATTTAAAAGTGTCGATTGAAGAACTTGAGATTTATTTTACTTTTGTTGTCTTCTCTGAATGTAGCCATCACATAATCCTTAGTCTTGATTTCTTTCGAGCCACAAGTGCAGTGATTGATTGTGGAAGAGGTGAAATACATTTGAAGGAAAGTGTGAACGACGGCCTAGAAGAAGATCTGCCTACACATGCATTAGAAGACTGTTTTATTCCAGCTCGCTCAATTGAGAAAATCACGGTTATTAACGAAGAGATTCGAGGCGGAAAATATCTAATGATAGAAGGAAGCAAAGATCTCATCATAAAAAAAGAATTGGTCATACCATCATCCATAATTAACTTCCATCACGGCAGAGGGGAGATATGGATAACTAATTGCACTTCTCAGAATCAAATAATCCCAGCTGGTATGCTTGTAGGATACTTGAGGAAAATTGGAAGTAGCGGTATCTACAGTGTTGACACAGCTGAAGACGAGAAAACTCAATCAAACATTAAGAGTGAGGATAGACGCCAACAAATCTTATCTCTGGTAGACGAGAGATTAGATAAAGAACAAAAGTCAATTATTGTAGAATGTCTAGAAAAGTACTCGGAGGTTTTTGATTTTGAAAGAAAATCATTCAGTACAGCCTCCAATGTGAAACATAGAATCGACACCTCAGACAGCCGTCCTATTAAACAACGACCATACCGGGTGTCTCCTTTCGAAAGACGTGCTATACAAAGTGAAGTCGATAAAATGATAAATATGGGAATTGTACAACCGTCCGAAAGTCCTTGGTCGTCTCCAGTAGTTTTGGTTAAAAAGAAAGATGGGTCCTGGAGATTTTGCGTAGACTACCGAAAGCTTAACAAGGTCACCAAAAAGGATGTGTATCCTTTACCTAGAAATGATGATGTTTTGGATAGCTTAACAGGAGCTAAATTCTTTTCCAGCATGGACCTACGTACAGGATACTGGCAGATAGAAATCGACGAGGAAGATCGGGAGAAGACAGCTTTCATCACCCCTGATGGCTTATATGAGTTCCGGGTGATGCCCTTCGGTCTATGCAACGCACCGGCAACATTCGAAAGAATGATGGACAAGCTACTAGCAGGATTGAAATGGACAATTTGTCTTTGTTTTTTAGACGATATAATTGTTTATGCTACATCCTTTAAAGAACATATTGAACGCCTAGGGAAAGTTCTCAGATGCATCCAGCAAGCAGGCTTGTGTATTAATCATGAAAAGTGCCGCTTTGGGTCAAGAGAAATCAAAGTGTTAGGACATCTGGTTACAGAAAGCGGCATTCGCCCTGATCCCGACAAAATTGAGGCAATTACAAATTTCCCGACTCCAAAAACAGCAACTGAAGTAAGAAGCTTCATGGGATTGTGTTCATATTACAGGCGATTTGTGAAAGATTTTGCAAATAAAGCAAAGCCGTTACACGACCTCCTGAGGAATAACGTGAAGTTCTTTTGGTCTAACGAACAAGAACAATCTTTCCAAATATTAAAATCAGCCCTAACTACCGATCCTGTGCTTGGCCATTTTAAAGAAGATGCTGACGCGAGTGGATATGGCGTCGGAGCAGTGTTGACCCAACTGGTAGAAGGAAAAGAAAAGCCTATTGCCTATGCATCAAGAACCCTTAACGCCGCAGAAAGAAATTATTCCACGACGGAGAGGGAATGCCTGGCTGTAGTTTGGGCCATTTACAAGTTCAGACCATATTTGTTTGGAAAACACTTCACCGTCGTTTCCGACCATCATTCCCTGTGTTGGCTAGCTAATGTAAAGGATCCATCGGGAAGGCTAGCCAGATGGGCATTGCGACTTCAAGAGTTCGACATATCTATTGTGTACTATAAAGTTAAGTGCAAGGAGAAAATGATTTTTTATTAATCGACTACACGAGCTTTCGGGCAATCACGCCCCTCAACTGGTCAGACCAGTTGAGGGGCGTGATTGCCCGAAAGCTCGTGTAGTCGATTAATAAAAAAATCATTTTCTCCTGGCACTTAACTTTATAGTATTTATATTCCAAGGAGAAAGTTTCTATGTTTAAATAAATATATCTATTGTGTATAAGAATGGTAAAAGACACCAAGATGCGGATTGCCTCTCAAGAAGTCCTCTCCCCCAATCCAACGAAGACAACATACCAGAATTGTCTTCAATTACAGACATAAGAAAAGAGCAAAGAAGCGATGTCCAGACCAAAAAAATAATTCAGGAAATTGATTCCAAAAGTGAAAGTGGATACAAAATAATCGACGACATCATCTACCGCAAAAACTACGATCCCATGGGCAAACCTTGGCTCTTAGTAGTGCCCAAACAAATGAGGGTTGACATTTTAAGGGAAGCCCACGATGCACCAATGGCGGGACACCTGGGATTTGCAAAAACATACGACCGCGTTAGAAGAAAATATTTCTGGCCCGGCTTGCAAAGATCTAGGCGACAATATGTGGCTCATTGTCGAGAATGTCAACGGCGAAAAGGTTCTACCGAACGTCCACCAGGACAACTTGTGCCAATTCCGCCGGTTGCACTACCTTTTCAGAAAATAGGGATAGATTTGTTAGGAAGATTCCCTACCTCGAACGATGGCAATAAATGGACCGTGGTCGCGACAGACTATCTAACAAGGTATGCTATGACCAAAGCCATACCAAATGGAAGTTCGGAAGAAGTTGGAAAATTTATAGTAGAAGACGTGATCCTTAAACATGGAGCCCCCAGAGAATTAATTTCAGACCGAGGTCGAACGTTTATATCTCACACAATACGGGAGATTAACAACCTCTGTGGAACCGCACATCGCTTTACTTCTGCCTACCACCCCCAAACAAATGGCCTGACCGAGAGACTCAACAAGACACTTGGTGACATGCTGTCTATGTATGTTGACGTAGACCAAAGAAACTGGGACTCAGTTCTCCCTTATGTAACTTTTGCCTATAACACCGCCAAACAGGAAACCACTGGGTTTAGCCCTTTCTATCTTGTGCATGGACGAGATGTCGAGACCCCATTGGACACCATCCTGACGTATAGAGAGGAAGCTAATCTGGAAGACTATGTGGAGTGTTTGGTTACAAATGCCGAGGACGCACGCCAGCTGGCCCGTTTGAACATTTTGAAGGCGCAAGAAAAAGACAAATCTCGATACGACAAAAGCCACAGACCTGTCCAGTACCGCGCGGGAGACCTTGTGTGGGTGTACACACCTGTGCGTAAACAAGGACTGTAAACCCGACAACGGAATATCAAAGACATCGTCCACGTCCTGCGGATGAAACCATACAGAAGCCCAGAAGAACAAACACAGGACTGATCTCAGAGTGTATTATTTTTTTTTTTAAGCAGCGGGTCGCTGCTTATTTTTGAAAAGGGGAGTAATGTCATAACCAAAAATGTACATAGCTTGTAACTGTAAATAATACATCGGCAGCTTGGCGAATGTTATGTACCTAAGCCCCGATAGGTGGCGCGCGCTATCAGCTTGGCAAGTGTTATGTACCTAAGCTCCGATAGATGGCGTGCGCGCTAGGCGGGAAGTTTGTAAACAATAGTCGCCATCTTGAGGGGTGGAGCCGATCGCCAGCCGTTTAGGTCTCTGACATTACTTCCTTAATTTACCATTATTTTTATCCATTTAACTTAGTTTACCTCTATTTCTTTTTATCCTTCAAACTTATTAACTATTTAAAGTCATCTAATAAATTATTATTTTATTCTACCCAAACGACTCGTCACCTTCATTACTGTGACAATATATATTGAAATTATAGCAATCCATAAATCAATCTTCAATTAAAAAGTCAAATATTGGATCAAAATATCATTTATTTTACCGATATTTCAGTTGGCTGAACGCCTACCTTTTTCAAGGTATTATAACATAAATGGGTATATGTGTATTAAACATTAATATGTTACAATACCTTGAAAAGGGTAGCGCTTTCAGAAAACTGAAATATTGGTTAAAAAAATATGAAATTTGATCCAATATATGCATTTTTAATTGATATATATATGTTTTTTGTTGTTGAAAAAGATGGAGAATTGAAGGTGCAGTTGTAAAAATAGGAAAGATAATTATTTACCCATCAATTAGTTTTTATTTTGAATTACTTGAAGCAAATTACACAAAATATTATTTATCACAATAATATAGAATTTACAGAATGAATTATATATTCGTGAATTAAAAAAATAGGTAGGTCAACTATACACATCCACAAAATATATTGACCAGGCTCACATGAGCATTTCTAGATAGAAGAGCGCCATCTAGTGTCATCACGCCAAAGTGTCACAGAAAATATTTAACATAAATTATTCAATTATACATAAATTAAATAATACATCGCTCCTTCCTTATTGAGGGCTGTGACCTTACTGCCGAACTGATCATTCTTGAGACGACGATTCAATGACGTCTGCGTCTCTGTCCTCCTGTCAAGATGGGCCGTGGTATTGTTTCGTCCTTAAGGCGTGCACAAGGTCCTTCGTTTTCCGGCGTCTTCCTTGTTCTTCAATTACTCTACTTCATAGTTCACCCCAGATAATTTATTGGCAACTTTTAGGGGCCTAAGTACCGCTTCATATGTTTTTCACACAATCCTACACGTCGTACTAGAGTGTAATTCCATACCAAATCACCAGAGCGGTACCATGTCTCTCTGTGTCTGGAGTCATAATTTATTTTGTTGGTTTCTTGAGATATCAAGATGTGAAACCGCGTGATTTGTCTCGCCTCTTCTGCTTTTGTTTCCACCTGCTGGATGAAATCATCGCCATCTGTTTCAGCCTCTCTACCATGAATAGTGTGAAGCCAGTAGCTTCTTGCTTTGCGGTATTGTAAGCTAATGTGATGAAAGGCAAAAACTCATCCAGAAATTTCTGCTCAAGATCCACATACATGGACATTTCGGCTATTGTTCTGTTCAACCATTCTGTAAGGCAGTTGGTCTGGGAATTATGGAAATGGTACTTTTAATGATCCCACTTCAGTGGGCCAATTCCTGGGTGAGCTTCGACTGGAAGTTGCGGCCCCGGACCGTCACAATTAACCGAGGGGCTCCGTTTACCAATATCACCTTTTCCAATAAGAAATTTGCCACTTCCTGAGTTTCCTGTCACCAGACTCTTTGTAGTCGTATATTTGTATAAATAGTCGGTTCACACTATTATCCATCTTTTATTGCTGCGCGATAATGGAAAGCGACCAAATATATCCAAACCTATCTTTTGAAATTGCCTACTTGGGGGCGGTATGGGTACTAGGTCTCCAGGCGGCAGCTGAGAAGTGTTCTTCCTCCGTTGGCATTCCTGCAGTGACTTACGTATTTCTAACATTCCGATAGGGCCCTTTGGCCAAAAATACTCATTTCTGACTCTATCGTAGGTTTTAGCTAAACCCAAATGACCTGCAGTGGGGGATGTCGTGCAGTTCGTTCATTATTCCAGGTCTCAGTTTTTTTTTGAAATTACCAGTAGTAAAGGGGGCCGATTGGGTCAAAATTATTCTTGCAAACAACTCCATTAAATATCTTAGAGCAATTGTCCTTTGGCGAAGGCTCAGTCAAATTATCGAGAATTTTTAAAATATAAAGATATTTTTTTCTGTTCCTCCCTAACGTCCTCGAGTGTTGTTAAAAGTCGAAACTCGTCATCATAGGTTTCGTCAACTTTGTCTTTTAGGGGACTCTTTGCAAGACAATCTGCATCTTGGTTTTTCCTCTATTTTTCAAACAGATGTATCTGCACTAAAATGGTCCCTATTCCATATCCACTTGAGTCGGTTTGTACTTTTGTTGGTGAATTCTCATCAAAATATCCGAGAACAGACTCTGATGTAAGAGCCAGCTTTAAACTTCCGAATGACTGTTCTTATTTTTCTCCCCATTTGAATGGTATTTCCTTTGACAATAATTCATTAAGTAGTCGTGCAATATCGGCAAAGTTTCGATAATAAGATGATAATCCTAAGAAGCCTTTTACTTGTAGGTTCGTCGGCTTCGGGAATTAAGCATTTGCCTTCATTTTGTCGTAAACAGGTCTTATTCCTTCTTGATCTATTTGGTGTCCCAGATTTTTATTTGGCTTGACCCGAAGCAACACTTTTTGGGGTTGAGTTGTAATCTAGCTTTTTTTCGAAACACTCCAGGACAGAATTTAAGTATGAGAGATGCTCTACGAAGGTTTCAGAATAGACAACGACGTCGTCCAGGTAACATAAGCACGTTGTCCACCTGAGTCCAGTCAGCAGGCTGTCCATCATTCTTTCAGAGGTCCTAGGTGCATTATAAAGCCCAAACGGCATTACCTTGAATTCATATAGACCATCTGGCGTGATTAATTCAGTTTTTTTCTCTGTCCTCCTTGTCTATCTCAATTTTCCAGTAGCCCGATTTTAGATTAATTGTTGAATATAATTTTGCACTTTTTTGGTTTTGCTCCTCCGGCGAATGTTCTGGGGCGATATACGACTTGATATCTATCTTGATATTGATGGATCGTAAGTTGGAATTTCAGTGGTATAAAAGGTATGGTAATCAATTTCAGAAGTGTTTGCAACACACATTCCAGAAAGAATCAAATTGGTTTGCATACTGCGATTTGTGACCCACATCTCCGCTTTTTCATGTCGTTTCGTAATAAGTGAAGCTGTAATCAACATTATTTTGTTTATGAATAATATTTTAGATAATTCGGCTATTAAAAGGTCTTGATGCCTGCAAGTTCAGGTGTCGAGGCCGTAATAATTTTACTTGATTTTTGCGAAATTACATGCTTCACCTCGACAAAAAGGCGTCCTTTAAAATTTGCGATTCATCATTAGTTGTCTCCGAGAAGGAAATTTTACATTGGCCACAGTAAAAAACTGCTTTCAACGCTTCCAAAAAATTCCATCTTATAATAACATCGTGGCTACAGTTGGGAAACACCAGAAATTCGAATGTGACTGTAGCTATTTATTATCCTCAAGTTTAATGGTACACAATCCAATGGGGGGAACATTTCGGTTGTTTTCAACTTTTAACGTCATACTTGGTACTTCGAACATCACAATATTTAGTTTCCGACGAAATGCATCTGATATTACTGAGAATGATGCTCCTGTATCGACTAAGGCATTAAGGATATTTATGATTATAAAAATATAATTGGAATATAATTCGGCTGTCATCGATGGAAGGTTTTCGTCACTGGTGACCTCGTCACCTCCTTTGAGGGTTGCGCGACTTAGTTTTCCTGGCCCATAGGACTAGGAGAGCGACTGAAGCGCCTGATGGGTGACTGTGATTGGCGCTTTCATTTGCATCTTTTCCACAACCTGGGTATGGTGATGGATTTCTGGGATAATTGCGTCGTTTGTTGAAGAAAGCTTGTTCTTCAACTTCATGGTTATGTGTGTATTTGGCGGGGTAAAGGTTATTTTTATTGTAGTAAGTTCGATTATAATTGAAATAAAGGGCTTAGCCATTTAACCTATTTTCCTGGTACTGGCGGCAACCTTACCTACAATATGGTACATATCCGTGTCTGTTGCAATGGTCACAGATCGGAATTTTTTCACTGGTATGGTATTGATCTGTTTTTATTTTTAATTATGGTTTGAATTATCTTTTTACCTCCGCTTCACGCCATGTTTTATAGCCGCTTGTTTGAACTATCGGAGGTTTAAGAATTGGTGCTAGTGTCCTCTCGGTTCTTTGGTAGCCTTTCTCCTCCAGTTGTCTGGAGGTACAGGAAGGTCGATGCCAGTAACAACCTTCACAATTTTACCACTTTCCGAATAATGTTTTTAATATTGCTGTCGCTATCTACCGAGATCGAAGCTATGTTCGCAATTCTTTCGAATTGATGTCTTCCTAATCTTTTTTATTTAATGCCTCAATTCTGCGATATGTTCTAGAGTATTCGTTGACAGTGTCAATTTCTATAAAGAGAAGTTTCCGGTATAATTTTTCTGCGACTCTCTTCATGAGGTACACGACTTTTTCCCTTTACTCCATGTCACGATATACGTGTCCACAGAGGTTGAAAATGTCCTGAATGTACGAATCTGATGATTCGTCCACTTTTTGGGCGCGAGATTTTAGTTTAGCTTCAGCCTTCTGAACAAATTGTTCACCATCCCCAAATATTTCATTTGCACGAAAAGGAGATACCTTTTTCTTTTTAATAAATAATTAAATTATACATAAATTAAATGTTACAATGTGTATGACTGGAAGTGTTTGAAGAGATTAAAATACGTGTTTTTAAAACATCTTTTGCTAATTTCATCTTCATATCAAAATAACAAGGAATAAAAACGTTTTAATTAAAAAAAAGTAAAAAGATTAAATAAGCTATTTAGATATTCAATTATTCATACTTGCATAGAAGATATTTTTACAAGGAATTTTTTCCAATTGACATATAAAAATTTACTAATATGTTTTTCTAATTATACTTTCTTAAACCTTTACAAAAATTATTTTTAAAACATTTTCAAATTAGTTTTTGATATTTTAATTGGAAACTAAGCGTGCAAATGTTTTATGAGTCTATTACAGACACAACTTTGAAAATATTTGAATTTCCTAATTATTAGAATTCATTGATAAACAAACGATATATAGCTACGCCAATCGAATTTAAAAATACGAGGGTTGTCCGTTAAATAAGTTCCACAGAGGTTTTTCATACAGAAAAACAGGTTTATTTGCCCTGAACTATACATTTTCGAAAATATCAGACTTTTTTCATTTTTCTACATATTCCCCGTTTCGTTCGACGCATTTTTGCATTCGGGACACCCACTTATGGAACCCAGAGTCAAAGAACTCTGCCGCCTGGCCGCGTAGAAAGCCTAAAACCGCTTCTTTCAACTCGTCATCGTCCTGGAATTGGGTTCCACCCAGGTTTTTCTTCAATTCGGGGAAGAGATGAAAGTCACTAGGAGCTACGTGGGGTGGGTGTGACACCAATTCCCATTCAAATTCTTCGATGAGGACAGTGGTTTGATGGGCGGTGTGCGGCCGAGCGTTGTCGTGGTGAAAACGCACCCCTTTGGTTAACGTCTCTCTCCTCTTGTTCTGAATCGCGCGTCGAAGTTGTTTCAAGGTCTCACATTACCGGTCGGAATTGATTGTTGTACCCCGACGCATAAAGTCGCACAACAATGGACCATTTCGGTCCCAAAAGACGGTAGCGATAAGTTTCCCGGCAGAAAGTGTTTGTTTAAACGTTAGAGGTTTCGGCGAAGAAGTGTGCTTCCACTGCTTGAATTACTCCTTTGTCTCCGGTGTGGTGCAGTGTACCCAGGTCACATCACCAGTAACGATTGAATCCAAGAATTCCTCTCCGTCAGTTTTGTGGCAATCGAGAAATTTCTGGGTCGCATCAACTTGCTGCCGTTTATGGTCTTCAGTCAGCATTTTCGGAACCCATATTGCGCAGACCTTTGAATACCCTAAATATTCACGCAAAATCTTGTCGATGGTGGTTTTACTGACATCAGGAGCCAAATCTCAGAGCTTCCGCACAGTAACACTTCGATCTTCAAGCATTGCCGCTTCGACTTTGGCAATGGTTTCGTCCGAAACCGATGGCCGTCCAGCACGCGGTTCATCGTGGTCGTCTGTTCGGCCGTTTTTAAATTCTCTGACCCATCTGCGCACCATCCCGGAACTCATACACCCTTCTCCATACACTTGACAGAGTTCAGTATGAATGTCCTTCGCCGAATTATTCTTTGCGGCCAAAAAGCGAATTACTGACCGTAATTCACAGCTTGCGGGAGACACGAGGGGAAGCTTCATCACTAACGGCTGCTCAGCCAAAACTAAGCTTACCAGCGACGTGTCCTTGGTGGGAAATTGGAGTGGGGAGAACAAGCTACGAGCCCGTGTAGTCGGCTCGAGCCTAAAGGGGATCCTCATGACAGTAGTGCCCCGTGGAACTTATTTAACGGACAACCCACGTAATAATAATAAACCTTCAGACAACGAGGGGGTGCTGAAATAAAAGAGAATATTTTTCGTAACTTCTTTAATTTATCTATTCGATTTCAGTTGGAAAAAAATGTGATATAAAAATGGGGGGGAATGAGGGGTTGATCAAATAAACCTTAGGAGGAGGGGTGATCGTCAGCACTCCAAGGTCGCCGCTTCGATCAGGAAGCCCAACCAACAGGTGTTTCCGGCCTGGAAGGCAGAAGAAAAGGCCACTTTTTGAGCATTCCTTGGGAACGTACTACTAGCGGTTCCATTCATGGGGCTGGGCCTCCATCCTTCCTGCGACCTACATTCCCTCTGGGAATACACATTGATTGGTTCCAACTATTGCCGCCTGTGCAACTGCTATTACTAATATATATATATATGCTTGAAAATAGAGCAATCCATATATTACAATATTTAAAAATGCCTATTTTGGATCATAAAGTTTTTATTTCCGATATTTCGTGAGGCAACTCGCCAAACTTCCTCTGGGAACAAAATCGCTTTAGAGAAGCTCGCGTATCATTTCGCGAGTATATACAACCGCTATAAAATTTAAATATCTAGAATCTACAATATGCATGCCTCTATGAATATAATAATTAATAATAATATAATATGTAAAACATTAATATATAGAGAATTAAGTAAATATATACATTTAAAATAAACGAATTGAAAATCAGCAATTTGCCATATATATACATATATACGTGTATAGTAGTGGGCTATGTGGTTTTAAATTGTAAGTATAGTTGAGGAATGTCTATTTTTCGGTTGATACTGTTTTTATCTTCTATTGAGCTCCAGCTTTCTATAAAAAGTCTTGAATGTTTATCCTTGATATTTTGATATACTATTTCTGTTGAGTCGAAATTTGGTATGTGGTCCTGTTTCAGTGCGTGGTCTACTAAAAGGGAAAGAGGGCTATAGTTTTTAAGGGCTGTCCGGTGTTGATTGGTTCTTTCTTCCAGAGTTTTTCCTGTCTCTCCTATGTATGTAGCTGGGCAAGATCGGCACGGGATTCTGTAGATGAGGTTGGATTTTTGACTGTTGTTTGTGTTATGTTTGGTATCGGGATGGCGGAGAAGTGTTTTCAAGTTGGATGGTGTCTGGTATATGGTCTTGATGTTATATTTCTTGAGGGTTCTGCTGATTCTTTCAATGCCGTAGCTGTACGGAAGTGTGCAGTATAATTTATGAGATTGGCTATTGGAAGGAGGGATTAACGGACAGCCCTTAAAAACTATAGCCCTCTTTCCCTTTTAGTAGACCACGCACTGAAACAGAACCACATACCAAATTTCGACTCAACAGAAATAGTATATCAAAATATCAAGGATAAACATTCAAGACTTTTTCTAGAAAGCTGGAGCTCAATAGAAAATAAAAACAGTATCAACCGAAAAATAGACATTCCTCAACTATACTTACAATTTAAAACCACATAGCCCACTACTATACACGTATATATGTATATATATGGCAAATTGCTGATTTTCAATTCGTTTATTTTAAATGTATATATTTACTTAATTCTCTATATATTAATGTTTTACATATTATATTATTATTAATTATTATATTCATAGAGGCATGCATATTGTAGATTCTAGATATTTAAATTTTATAGCGGTTGTATATACTCGCGAAATGATACGCGAGCTTCTCTAAAGCGATTTTGTTCCCAGAGGAAGTTTGGCGAGTTGCCTCACGAAATATCGGAAATAAAAACTTTATGATCCAAAATAGGCATTTTTAAATATATATATATATATATATATGGTAATTTAAACTAACAACCCCATATTGTATATAACTTATAACAAGATTTTCATCTGTAAATGATTATACGCATGATTGACATGTTGCATTACATCATCATATGTAATGTGCTTTGTACACACTGAGGATAAATAAATAAAACTCTGTAATAGAAAAAGAGTTGAGCTGAAGCAAGATATAGAAGTCAAAAACGTCTAAATTCGAGATAGATGGAAGTCACAAAACAACATCTAAAGATAGATAGGAAACTGTCAGGACAACGCCAGTGTATAATTTCGCCAGACGATCCACGCTCTTGTTGCATCTGCTGAAATGCAATACTTCCTTTCTCGGAAAAGATATATAAGGCCCCCATCATAGCCAAAAATATAGTCACTTCACCATCAGCGGAAGCCCTCGTCGGTTGACACCAAGGTCCATCTCATCCACCATGTAGACCAGTAAGAACTCTTTTATCTCCATCTTTCGCTCCTAGCTCAACTTTTACCTGTTCACGGACTTTCCAAGTGCAACTGTCTTTTCGTTTTTTGTGTGGACATTCCCAAGCCTTCCACTCTGCCTCGACCACGACTGCCTGTACTCTGTGAGAACTGTTAAAGGTCTTACAAGGTGCAAAGAGGTACTGGAAAACTTCCCATCCTGACTGTTCCTCTCGTTCAACACAGTATAGCGAGAGTCGACAGGATCGCACACCATACATTAAGTTGACTGGATACCTCATAACATGTTTAGTCGACAGGACCTCACCATATATATATATATATATATATTAGAAATATCTTAATAGAAGGTTTTTGTTGTTGTAGAGGGAAAACTTTACTAAAACAGAACACCTATGAATCTTAATAGAGGCTATCTTCGAATCTGAAATACCTATAAAATTAGATAGAAAATTTGATTATGACAGGATTTAGAACAGCTTCAAAACTCGGTATAGTGTTTATTTGAATATAGTTAAATTGCGATATATTTATAAAAAATGTGTGAAAACCTTACGCAATAAGTTTCTTTATCCCTATATATATAAAAGTCGGTTTATGTATGTATGTGTGTATGTTTGTGGGCTATACACGTCCATAATACGTAACTAATCTGACAGAACTTTTAACAGTATATAGGAGTAGATTCTTGAAAAACTTATAGTGAATATTTCTGGTCTCTATCCCAAATATTCTTTGAGTTATTTGCAAATTTGCCCTTTCGCTCGCAAACAACAACTCTAGCGGTGAAGATGAGGGTAATATCAGCTGACCTAATGTACATGTAAAACGTGTTTTAACAGGACATAGAGAAAATCTGGAAGATATATTTGTCGCAATTTTAGCCAAGAAAAATTTAAAATGACAGGTTCTGGGCCAAAATAGTTGTTTTTTAGTCTTAAAATGATGATGACAATATTGCTGTATCATGTTTGATTATCAGATACAAAATTATATCGGGAAAAATTCCAAAAAGCAGAGACCACGGGTGAAGGCAGTTCATTTTTAGTATGAAGAAACAAAATTATAACAGAAAAACATTCATTCGAGCAGAAGACACAAATCCAGATCATCTCTCTATAAAAATATCGCTTCTCAGACACAAAATTTGGAGCGGGACGTTTCACAAGAGTGACATCCACGGCGCCAATTTATAATTGTAACGAATAGTATTTGAATAAAACACTTAATCGGGTAAAACCCGGGCGTTGCCCGGGTCATTCGGCTAGTACTATTTATAAAGAAACTTATTGCGTAAAGTTTTTAGATATTTTTTATACAGTTTATTATGACAAAATCTAGAATATATATAAATCTGGAGAGCTTTCCTATAATACCTAGAGGTAATCAAAATTCCATATTTATATAGTAATCTAGATTCTAGATTTATAGGTATCTCACAGATACGATTAGAGCCTCTATTCAGATTTATAGGTGTTCTGTCATAGCCAAGTTCTCACTCTACTATAACAAATCCTTTTATTAATACATATCGTCTTGTATAGACTCGTCTAAGAGTAGAAATGAAAAAACAATGGTAGAAAGTATCAATAGGTGCTAATGGGTGATAAAATATATATTGTCTCTTTTGATGAAGAAACATAACGAACACTGTGTGTATTCAAGTCTTCTTCTTTTTAAATTGTTAACAATATTCTCGGATTTTTTGCCGAACTGTTAACCTGAAAGCATGAGTAGTTAAAACTCTCTCTCATAGGTCCATGAATCAGAGAAAAGCTTATATAGCATTAATTTTCAACATTTATAGGCAAGACAATTGCCAATTTTTGTCTTTCTTCCTGAACCCGAAAACAATTGATAATACTATGAGACATCCCATATGTAAAAATAAAGATGGCATTTTTTTATATTAGTAATTACGTTGAATCATCAAGTAAGCTAAAACTTGAAAGTTTTGAAATTTTGAAAGTTAGTTAACATATAACCATATGTAAATTAATTTTAAAATATTTTATATGATTTTGCTTAGCAAAAATAAAAACCCTTTTTTTAAAGAATTTGCCTTACTTTCTTTCTATCAATATTTGGACTTGATAAAATAAGTAAATTTTCTAAATATAGTAAATGAAAAAATTTAAACGTGAATGTTTGTTTTATACATTTATCAAACTTCTACTGTCCTTACTGTGGTGAAAAAATATTAGGAGGGCTTGGCTCATCAGTGGTGAGAAGTTTGATCAGAAGTTTGATATATGTGTAAAATAAACATTCGCGTCTAAATGTTTTCATTTTCTATATATAAATTTTCTAATGTTATACATTCAATATACCTCACAGGAATTAATTTGGTGCTAATATTGGTCAAAACTTAAATATACTTTAATTTTGATATATACATAAAAATCGAGACTGATTCTGTTTCAAGGTATACTAGAAATTCAATATTTATTCTGGGGAAAGCGTCAACATTCTAGATTCATAATTAAAAAATTTCACAAATATCTAAATACATAGCAATATTATCTCAAATCATTTATTATCTTTCACGAAGAAAACATATATTAACAAATGACATTCGTATTTTAAAAACTGTGTGTATATATGAAAAGGGAAGTATTTTAAAATACCGTTATTAGAAATTTTAATTTAATGTTCTCACAAAGTTATTATTTTAATTTAATAGACCGTTCTATACATTTCAAATTAATAAATAAATCATATTTAATTTTTCGTAGAAGGCTCATATAGCTGTTGTATCTATAGTAACTGAAAATAATTGTTGATATATATTGAGTATGATAATCATTAGAAACGGGTATATAGATAATCTTGACCGCTCAACTGAACATTTTAGATAGTAGAGTTACATCTATCGGAATAAATATCAATTAAACGTTAATTTTTACTTTTATTTTCAAAACTAGGAATATGTTATCTAATAATATTTTCTATTGAATTTATCTATTTAAATGTTTATATACTCAAGTATATATTTATAAAATGTAATCAAACACTATCTGAATATTTTCGAGAAATTACCTTTCTAAGTCCTATGCATTTTAGTCCTTCAAGTAAATCTAGGTTTATCCATTAAGGAAGAGCAAAGAAAGGTCGACAAGCACAAAAACATAAAATGTTGTTTGAATTCAATAAATGAATTCTGTCATTAAAACACATATTTAGAATTTTAAAAAATTAATATATATATATATATATATATATATATATATATATATATATATAGTGTAAAAACTATATAATAAAAATATAACAGTGATACTACATTTAAAACTTAAGGAGCAAACTGATCATAATGATAAATCATATCAAGTAGATTTGGTTAGATTAGCAAGCTAAATCTAAATTAATTATAAAAATAAATAGTTGTATAGTTTTATAGTTAAGTATTCTATTAAAATTATCTTCATTATTTTGATTATTTAAATTTAAATTATAAAATTTGTAAATTGTTATTATTTAGTATAGATAGAGAGAAAAAAAAATCCTTTACTTCTAAAACATCATCTAGTTATAATTATAATCTAATTATAATCTAATTATAATCTAATCTAATTATAAATATATAATTAACTAGATGATGTTTTAGAAGTAAAGGATTTTTTCTCTCTATCTATACTAAATAATAACAATTTACAAATTTTATAATTTAAATTTAAATAATCAAAATAATGAAGATAATTTTAATAGAATACTTAACTATAAAACTATACAACTATTTATTTTTATAATATATATATATATATATATAAATGAATGTATGTGTGTGTGTCCTTTATACCTGACCAACCCACTCATTGGAACGCCATGAAACTTTGGGAAGTTATTTAGTATAGTACTGGGAAGGTTTCTGAAAAATAATTTCTTGAATATCTTGAATATCCTTAGAGTTATTTGCAGATTTGTATATTTAACTCGCAAGCAGCGCCCCCATTGCGACGATGATAACAAGTTTTTATCTATAAGGTTTATTATCACTAAGTTTTTTATCTTAAAGATTATTTATCAAAATTAAGATTTTCTACCTATTAATTGCGCACAAGTCAAAGTTAGCTATCGAGTATTTTTCAAGGGACCGGGAAAATGTTCACTAGATATATCGATGATTTTGTAATGTAGAAAATTGGGAAAGACAAAATTCAGGATGACACGGCAATTTATTTAAGATACAATTCCAAGGCAAGATATTATTCCTTTAACTTTCAATTACCGAGGGAACCAATTAATATTGATTTTATTCAACTTATCGAGTATTTTTCAAGGGACCGAGAAAAAAGTTCACTTTATCGAGAGATTCAAATTTACGAGTTTCAAATTATCAAAAAAAAATATATATATATAGAGATATAAGTTTATAGAGAAGTGTTTTAACAAATGTTCGTTAGACAAACCTTTGCTCGGGTAAAACCCGGGCGAAGCCGGGTACGTCCGCTAGTATTTTATAAAAATAAAACCTATTCTGTACAAATAAAAAGTATTCTAAAGCGTTGCTAAATAAAGGATTCTAAATAAATTATGAGGAAACAGGTTAGGTCTTTCTTGTTTGGATTGACGAGAGCTTTGTCTGCAGGCCCATGTCTGTTAGTCTTACACACGATCTTTTGGCCCTTCACTAAAAGGCAATATACAATTGAAAATTTCATAAAAGATATACACAATGCATTTACTAAGGCACGGACTCAAAGTTCAAAAAGCAATGAAAGTGAAGGTAAGTATAATATATTTTACAATAAATTGATACATCATGGATATATTTAAAATTTTTCATCTTCCATGTCTTAACAAATTCTGCAGACTCTATTTCAACTACCGTGGATTTAAATTACACTAATGAATTGAAATTTGTTTTAATTAGTATAGTTTTTTATTTTAAAATAATATATATTTACCATTAATTTATTGGTTAATTCTAACAACATATTAAACATTTTTGATAATATGTGTAAATAAACTTTGTTTCTTGTATGATTATTGCTCTAAGATGTAAATTTATATAACCTTCACTTTCTTTTCAAAACTAGAAATAATTTGTATATATATCTTGAAACCATGTACATAAAATAGTTTGAACATTTACACGCAAATATACACATAGGATATAACGTGTGCTTTTTTTGTAATAAATAAATAAATGTCTTTCAGTTCAATCCTTTTTTAAATAAATATTAACGGGTTAATGAAAACTTATTTTCTGGTTGTAGAATTTCTTGTAGACGCTTGTAGACACCCGCTTTTTCCGGGGTCTTGGGTTGTTTCACGAGACTAAGATGATGGTTGTTAAGGAATGTTGGGTCGAGATATGGGGTTAAGGACCTCCGAGAAGGATTTGGTCACTTTCGCCCTAATTTCTGGGTCGAAGGGACATTGGTTCTTGATGTAACCGTACCTTCTGCACCCCACGCAGATCACAACTTCGCCGATGAAGATCTTAAAAGATCTGTTCATATAGTTGGTGGTGATAATAGAGGGGCATGGTGGTGTGCTCCTTATTTCTAAACACAATCTCTCTCCTCAATGAGGAGAGGTGCTTTAGAAGAGGGTTGTCGTTAGGGAGAGGGAGGAGAGGGGTCAGATACTGATCATCTTTCCGTATGGGCTCCAGAGCCTTCGCGATGTCTTGGCCTTAAATACAGGCTATAACTCCAGACAGTATATATATTTTAGCTAGTTTAAATAGCGGTGGTGGGTACACTGTGTTTCTCTTTACTTTTAACCCATTTTTTATATGAGAAGTTAGGCTTGCTCATTATTCGCCACTGAGACTTGGCCGTTTATATTTCCCACTGAGTGTATATTCTCGTAGCCGATGATGTAGGCAATTCCGATCAGATGATCTTCCGCTGTGGCATCGGGTTGCGATTTAAATTGAATCGTTGACTTTATTAGCTTGCTTCTTTTTTCATACCAAGTCTTCCTGCTCTATTAGAATATTTTGCGCTCTTCTGGCGAAAAATGAACTATTTGACCTTTCATATTATTTTGTTGATTTTCTTTTGGTTTATTTATTTATTTATTTATTTCAACACACAAACGCGATATCCCGGCTAGATATAATTGCGTCGATTTACATTTTTTAAACAGAAACAGTTATAAAATTTTTACAAAAAAAAAGTAATCGAAATAAAAAGAGAAAAAAAAATATATATATATATTAGGAACCTGAACCTTATTATTTACTTTCATAATTTTAATAATTTGGGTAAACGAGTATTTCTCCTCGCAAAATTTGAAAACGTAATCTTTTACAAAATCACTTATAATTTTAGGCATTTCTAATATTTAAATATAGTTTTTTTAAATAAATATAAACCAATGCTTGTTCTTTCGAATAAATATAACATCACGCGAATCGCATGCTTCTTTCGCGACCGGCTTGGCCGTTGCCATGGTGATGAAGTATAGGTTTCTACAAGAAACTTATTAGCTTATTTATTTATTAGCTTATGGAAATATTTTACAATGAAAATTCTAAAATTGAATTATCATAGATGATATATATATAAAGGAATTAAATTTGATAAGGGAAAATAATATATGAATCAAATTTAGGAAAACTTATAGCGTAAAAAAGGAAGAAAAAACGGAACTCGTGCAATGTGTGACTGCGCACAGCCGCTATATATATCTATTTACGGGATTCATTCAAAATGGATAGTATTGCAATGTGTTTACTAATATTATTATAATTATTGAAGCACTACTTGAAATTATTTTTCCCAATTACATCTTGTTAATTATATTTATGTTGGGGACTACCTGCTCTCTCCCTTTACTTTAACTTCCAAGAAAAATACTTCAAGAATAGCAGAGAATACCTTTGCTCTATTCCCCCAAATGTTGGCAGGATAAATATGGCTTAAGCTGAGATTTGTGCGGAGATGAACTTCAGAATACAGAGGGTGTTCCATTTTTAAAATAACGTTTTTGCAACGCTATAGCTCGCGAAAGAAGCATGCGATTCGCGTGATGTTATATTTATTCGAAAGAACAAGCATTGGTTTATATTTATTTAAAAAACTATATTTAAATATTAGAAATGCCTAAAATTATAAGTGATTTTGTAAAAGATTACGTTTTCAAACTTTGCGAGGAGAAATACTCGTTTACCCAAATTATTAAAATTATGAAAGTAAATAATAAGGTTCAGGTTCCTAATATATATATATATTTTCTCTTTTTATTTCGATTACTTTTTTTTGTAAAAATTTTATAACTGTTTCTGTTTAAAAAATGTAAATCGACGCAATTATATCTAGCCGGGATATCGCGTTTGTGTGTTGAAATAAATAAATAAATAAAAAACCAAAAGAAAATCAACAAAATAATATGAAAGGTCGAAGAGTTCATTTTTCGCCAGAAGAGCGCAAAATATTCTAATAGAGCAGGAAGACTTGGTATGAAAAAAGAAGCAAGCTAATAAAGTCAACGATTCAATTTAAATCGCAACCCGATGCCACAGCGGAAGATCATCTGATCGGAATTGCCTACATCATCGGCTACGAGAATATACACTCAGTGGGAAATATAAACGGCCAAGTTTCAGTGGCGAATAATGAGCAAGCCTAACTTCTCATATAAAAAAGGGTTAAAAGTAAAGAGAAACACAGTGTACCCACCACCGCTATTTAAACTAGCTAAAATATATATACTGTCTGGAGTTATAGCCTGTATTTAAGGCCAAGACATCGCGAAGGCTCTGGAGCCCATACGGAAAGATGATCAGTATCTGACCCCTCTCCTCCCTCTCCCTAACGACAACCCTCTTCTAAAGCACCTCTCCTCATTGAGGAGAGAGATTGTGTTTAGAAATAAGGAGCACACCACCATGCCCCTCTATTATCACCACCAACTATATGAACAGATCTTTTAAGATCTTCATCGGCGAAGTTGTGATCTGCGTGGGGTGCAGGAGGTACGGTTACATCAAGAACCAATGTCCCTTCGACCCAGAAATTAGGGCGAAAGTGACAAAATCCTTCTCGGAGGTCCTTAACCCCATATCTCGACCCAACATTCCTTAACAACCATCATCTTAGTCTCGTGAAACAACCCAAGACCCCAGGGAGCCCTCAGCAGAGAAAAGAAGCTTTCCTTCTTCTTTGTATAATGAAAGTTATCAGGAAGAAACTGGCGAACAGGGCAAAAAGGTCAAATCCAGTCTCCCAGCGAGGATAGAGTTTTCTTCCCAAGCCGGGACTTGGAAAAATAGAGACCCCCTCACAAGAACAGAATCCAAAAGAAAATAAAACTCTTAACATCGACCACTTCCTGGCGGGGCTTCCAGGAGCGGAAACCTTCCCAAAGAAAAAGCCCAGCGACGACAACGAGGAATGTCGTCAAGCCATTCTGCATGGTCGAAGACATCCTCATAACTAGAGAAGGAAATTGAAGAATGATGAAACAGACCAGATCCCGACCTAGAAAAATCATCGTAACTATCTTTAAAAGAGCTGGCCTCTCTAGAAAAATAAAAGAAGAACATTGAAAAGCTGAAGAGCGAATAGAGAAAACCTCTGAACGAGAAAATACACAAAGCCTAATTAATCCTCAAGACCATCAGAGAAGAATACCATGTTTTAGCTCAATTTACAATCAACTTTGTTGCCTTTGTTTTTTTTATCTCTTTGAAAAAAATAATTTAAAATGCAGTCGCAGTCACATGCTTGCCTAATTTCCACGTGCTCTTTTATTTTTTACAGAAAAATATTTACATGCCAGTATTTTGGATTATTATTTTTCATAAACCTATTTTTTTTCTTATTCTTACTGAGAAGATGGGCATCGCAGTCAAGATCCTTCGCAGTCACTCACTCAACTCAGGCAATTCCAAGGGTTAATGCGATGGGGCGGGTACCTCGAGCGTTGGGTGGAAAAGCTGCCATCTATTTAAACTATATTGATTTTAAAACGACTAAATGGATTGCAAAAAAATAATTAAATCAAATACCTAAACACTAATATAATACAATTTTTGCCATCACACACACATTTTGCCTGTGGTTTGTGTTACTTCTGTATTGCTATTATATGGCACTTCTACTATTTATTATTGATGCACTTTCAATATGAAGGACATTGCACTTGAGGTAATTCTCGGGCGAAGCCGGGTCATTCGTCTAGTATATAAATAAAATGTGCGCCTATAAGAAAAATTGGGCTGTTACACGTTTGACTTGTATAATTTTGAAGCTTAAATTTCATTCTACTTCTTCTGCAATTTCAGGATGCCCTATTACATCAGAAAATATAGCCTACCAACTATTACATCAGTTTGAATATTACATATATAGTTTCACATAGTATTTCTGCAGAAGTCCAGGGCAGAGTCCGGAAAATCATGTTAACTCCAAAAATGCTTACAAATACGTGTTAGAGAAATGTATCAAAGAAACCTTCATATGTAAACTTTAGTATTATTATAAATGAAAAGTAGAAAAACAATAAAAATAACACAAAAAAGTTTAAACGTGCGTGTTTACAGGGCTAAACACAAAAGCATACACAATTCCATTATGCTCTCCACGACGGTGGGAGGTCATAGGTCACGTGTTCACATCGGCAGCACTCCAACAATACGCAATAAAAGTACAATAAAAAACGAATTAAATTATGCTTTTTAATTAAATATTCATTGTACACACGAGAACTATATATATTTATTCAGGATGGAATTATTCAGCATTATTCCTATTCATATAGAGGGCGAATTTACACAATTAATAAACTGAGTACACTATGTATTTATTACTAATGTTGCCTAAACAGGATTTTAATTTATTATCTTTTTCTTTGAGCAAAAGAGCAGTGAACAAAGCAAAATGATTTGAGAAACTTCTACAATTACAAAAGCCTCTTTTTATTGCTCCATTAGATTAAATTTGTGAAATTGCTGGTAAGGTTCGCCACTTATATAATCTAAAGCTTCCCAAATATTTTATATCTTCAGTTCACTATATAATTTTAGAAATTCTTTCTATAGTATTAAAAAAAAAATAGCGCTCAATGATTCCACCTTCAATGAAAGAAGCCACGTTTGTTGACCCTTGAATACATGTTTTGAAAAAAAATCATTTAATTAAATATTTTGAACACATTTTATTTCGTATTAATCATTTGTATGATTTGAAAAGGATATATGATATTGCAATACGCTCTCTAATTTTTTGTATTTCCAAATTCCATTGTAATACCAAGGATAAAAGTATATAGAGACCGTATTTGTATTAAGAAGAGAGAAAAGTTATCTTATAGTTGTTGGTATAAAAATATTTTTAAATGCTGAAAGTCTAGGTTTTTACGTTAAACAAATACGTTAAATATGAAGGAAAATTACCCTTTATATATAAAAATGTATATCGAAATTTTAATAATCGTCTAAAGAGAATTACAACAGAGATCTTTTAATTTCATTTTCTTTAATTAAGATTGTTCAACTAACATTATTGTAACATTTTCAATTTTCAAATTTATTTTAATATATTTTAAAACTCACTTGAAGACTCTATATTGTATAATATATAATATTGTATTTAATCATTGTTTGATCATTCGTTGCGCCTCATCTATTTAATACCCCTCTCCATCTTTCAAGCCTTCCATACCAAAAATTTAAACGGCTACAATTCTAGAATCACCAATCTTAGAATCCCTGGAAAATATTCCAAGAAATAAACCGACTTTGCCTCACCGAGTGGATTGAACTTCAATTTTCCTTGTAATTCAACAACAACAACAAAAAAATCTTGAATTTAAAGGACGACTCAGGTAGTCGGAGACTTCTGTACGTTCCAGAAAAACTGGTTTAACTTCCAATAAATAATAATAAATATTTCAAAAGTTATATGTGGGTATTGTGTGGTGGTAAAACTATATTGTCCCATGGAATTATTTATTTTCTCTCTACGCTCTAATAGTATGATATGACAGTTTTCGGAAATCTAATTCTATTTCCTCTCAAAATGTAAAATTGAAATGATTTAAAAAATATATATTTGAGTAAGTTGAATAAGTTGGTAGAGTTTCGGCTAAGCATCTTTGCGTAGCTTTGCCGAATTAATTCTACGTTGTTACAATGATAGAGGAGTTCCTCGGTTCCATCGTTCACACACTCCCTCCCCCGCCAAGCCGGATCCCCGCTCGCAGAAAAGATTTCTGGTATTTCCGGACCATCCGATACTCTGACGGGAGCACTTTTTAGGGGCCCCGATCCCTTTATCCCAGGTGTCGTGCTAAATCCAGCCCGTGGAATGTTCCAAAAATAGTCGGGATGTCATCGGGTTCAGTCGCCATTATTTCCCTCAGATGTTCTCTTCTTCTATTCGGCGGAATCGGCTGGAAGACAGCTTTGTATGCCCGGAAATAGATCGACAGTGACCAGCGGTGGTGCACTTCGGAGCAGGACGTACGACTTAGTATTTCGAACAGGATATTCAGAATTGAATTATTGGTGTTTCAAACAAGAAGTACAGACTTAATGCTTCAAGCAGGACGTAGAGATTTTGTGTTTCAAACACAAGTACAGACTTGGTATTTCGAGCAGGAGGTAGAGACTTGGTGTTTCAAATAGGAGGTAAAGACAGAGAGATTCATCATATTTAAAACAGGACGTAGGGTATTGGAATCTTGATGCTTCAGACTTGTAGTCTTGATATTTCCATTATGGTATTTATACTTGGAGTCATGCTGGTTCAAACATGGCGTACACAATTTGAGACGAGGCACATCAAACAAGCGTATAGACTCGGAAATTTGGAATAATTCAGACAGATTGCACAGATTTAAAAAATTTGCCGTTTTGTAAAACAAGGCATATACAAAATCGAACTCTAGGGTTTTTATATGACTATAATATGAATAAAATTAAAATCTTACTATTCCATAAGTTTCAAATGATTCGAAATGAGATACAAAAAATGAATATAGATAATTAAAAACATTTTTTCACGAGTCAAGTTGTAAATTGAATGGATTGCCTGCTACCCTGAGACATGTTCTCTCGTGGCAAAATATGTCTTCAATTTCTTAACTGGGAAGATAGGAATATTTTGTTTTAATGCTTTAACTGTTGCCCTTGTGATGTATACCGCAAAAATAAGTTTATATATAATTAATATCTATATATAAATTTATGCAAACAGGATAAGTTTTAAGTTAAATGAAAATTTTAATATCAAAGTTTTTAAGCTATTTATAGTCTTTTTATTTGAAAAATTAAATTCAGGTAATTGTGCAAAATTTCAAAATAATATGCACTAGCTCGCCATCTGTTAAAATAAAGTTAAACTATTTTTGCCGCGTAAGATTCTTCTCAAAATAAAACAATTTTCTACTGCCCTTACTGCAATGATTAAATAATGGGAGGGGGCCTGGCTCATTAGTGGCGAATCCTTCCAAAACTGATGAGCCAAGTCCTTCCCATTCCGATCCTTTTATTTTTAAAAGAATTTTACGCGTCAAAAAAAATAGTTTAAATTTTTATAATATAATCATTATTTTTCTAGGACCCTGTGAGAGAGAGAAATCGAACCTTGAATGCCGAGTAGGAAATTCGAACAACCTGCATATATCATGTTCATTTACGCAATGGCCCTCATAATTACAGGGCCTGCTCAGATTTCGGAACATCCTGAGGTAATAGTAATTATACATACGATTCTGTACAAAGCGCATTTTCCCCTTCAGCTATTCAAAGATAATTGTACTCGAAAGCTTGCGTGTTTTCCACCAATAAAAATAAACACTTCGCCCAATGAGCTACTGCATTTATTTAACATACAATTATGTACAAAACAGACCTTTAAATGATCCGTATTATAAGACAAATTCTGAATCTCCAACCAGACAGTAAACTTTCTACCAAGGTAGTCAATTGCCCAGTAAATCAGGTTTTCCAATTAATGTTTTTGTCCTCTGATCCCACTTCTACTCCACATAATATTTGGTAAAGTTTTTGAAGTGCCATGGAAACATTTTTTTGAAGTTCAATTCCTTCCTTTGACCGTCCAAACATTGTTCGAACTCGTCAATAGGTTGCCTTGAATTTCGATTTTACCGAAAGTTAAAAATATATATAAGTATGTTCGATTTGGTTTTTGCCGGAATTACAATTTTAAAAAATATTGTAGAACACAAAATTATGAAGTTTTTGTTTCTAAATTGAAAAATATGATTGAATTTGAGAGAGAGAAAATGGGGATAAACAAATATTTTCGATCATTTTTATATCAATAGAAAAACGAATAAAAGATTAACAAAATAGTATGTTCTTAAAAACAAAGGCATTGTGAGGAAAGGAAAATAACGTTAAAAAAACTGTAAAAAATCTTGTTGAAATTTCAGAAAAATGATCATTGAATTGTGTAAAGTGACCTCATTTTCCATTTTTGAAATGGCCATTTCCGCATAGTTGGGATTAATAGATAGTTTTTATTTAGAAATGTTTTTCATAGTTAATAATAATTGAATCATTATATAAAAATTTTGAAAATGGTAGGAGACATTCTCTCACTCCTTATAAAAATATACTTTAATAAAATTTAATAATTATATATATAGCTGGCAGTCGTGTACGTGAGGCGAGTGTTGATGATCTTCCCACACGCGGACAACAAGAAGCAGAGGCAGGGCTATATATTAGCACAAAGAGTGTCCGGGGACAGCCCACGGGACAGAGGTAAAGGCCATGACACAAACTTGGATGCTAATCCCCGAGACATGGAGAGAGACTGTGTGTGTGAGACAGCCAGGCTGAAGCGAACTGCCAAGAAACACTCCCTAGAACATCTGCCGACCCCCTGCCAAAACTTGTCCTGTTTACAGGGAGGTCGTCAATAAGAATGTCCCTCAGGATCGGCCCCACATGGGCGTTGGCATTTTCCTCCCCTCTGTCCCTGCCAACAGCTGATCGCTCTCTCTTTGGATCTTTATTTTGACGTCACCAATTTTAGTTTATACACAAAAAGAGGTAAAAATATAAATAGTTTATATACAAAACTAGACGGGTGACCCGGGTTTCGCCCCGGGATTGACCCGTGTGCATATCTACCCGAGTGATATATACGAGTATTTAGATAAGATTTTTTTGATAATTGTTTGTTATTAGCATTACCTATTTGTTTGCATCAGCATAATTTAATCGTTGATATAGGGAGCTGTTCGTGAGCTAAGTAGAATAATTTGAATATATAGTTTTAATAATTGATTTATATATTTTTTTAAAATAGCCTATCGAATTCCCCGTATTTTTTTACCTAGGTATGGACATTTTGGTTTGAATTAGTGAACTACTGCGAATTTTATACCGGACATACAAACAAACAAACAAACAAACATACAAACATTGATTTATATATATATATATAGATATGGGGGTGGTAGCAAATAGAAACAGTGTACATTTTAATAGAAGGTAGGATATTTTAAGGCATCGGCTCTAACTAATTGGGAGATATGTGACATATACTAAAAGTGTCATTATTATACAGTTTTAAAATATACGATAGAATGTGCCCCCGGTGATGAAGGTTTGTTTGGGGGAAATGAAATAACATGAATGATGACCTAACAAACCTATTATAGAATCAAAAGAAATAATTTGAGTACAAATTAGTTGAAATTATTATAAATATAGGAGTATAAAATAGGAGAATAATATAATGATGACGTCTCAAAAAGATATAGAATATGATGAAAGAAAAATACATAAGAATAAATGATAAAATTGAGAAAATATGCAAAATAAAATTAGAAATGCCGTAAAAATAATTTACTTATATAAAAATTAATTTGAGAACCTATTGAATGAAAAAATAACTAAAAGAAAAGCATAAAGCAATTAAGTTGAACTAAGATTATAAGTTGACGCAGAGGGTTGATGAGGGTATATGGTATGTCTGAGTATGTTCCTGCAAAGAAATAGCTTAATGAGTTCTGCAATGCAATACGAACTTGTGTTAGTGAGGTACTGTTTTCATTAACAGAACGTTCAAGATATTCAGTCTGCATTATTAGTTCAGACTAGCAGGGAGAGGTATGTAGGTTGAAGAATGTGGAAAGGTAAAGGTAAACGCAAGAGATGTACTGCTGCCAATAATGATGGTACCCGGCTTGTATGATGAAAAAAAAAGATAAAAATGATAAAATGATAAAAATGATGAACCGGGTAATAAAAAGAAAGAAAAAAAAAAGAATCTATTTGGGTATCCTGAGCTCCCTATTGGGAACGATATAGCGAGGAAAAATGTTCCCAGTTGGATTAATAAAAAAAAATTCTGGCGAGCAAGAATCTCTTGAGGGGAATATATGGGATTTAGGAATGAAGAAAGGGAAGGTAGTTGCAAGGGTTGTTCTGTTGCCAATGATTATTTCACCCGACTTGAATGGTAATAATAAAAAAAAGAAAAAATGAAGATTGGTAATGATGAGCCGGGTGATAAGAAAAATAATCTAGCTGGGTATCCTGAACTCACTATTGGGAATGATATAGCGAGGAAGGATTTCTCAGTTGGATTAATCAATGAAAAAAAAAAAATTGGCGAACAGAAAGCCTTTTGGGGTAATGCATGAGAATGTATGGGCAGGGGAGGTTAGGAGACGTCAACTTTATACGACGAAATAGATAAAATATATAAATTCAAAAATATCTTAAACTATTAAAAAATATTATTAACGTTGTCAATATATTAAAAGTTTTTAAATGATGAGAAAGATGGTGGAAGTTATAATATGTGTATAAGCCTAGAGATGATGAAGATTACGATTTGAATTAAAAAAAAAGATATGATTAGTTGTTGATGGCTGACGGCATTACTAATGATGGTTAAATGAATTACAAAATAATAATAAATAAATATATAATAGATTGATGTTAAAATGTTTTAAACATATCTAAAGTTGTTTTAATTGGAATAGTAATGAGACAGGTAAAATGGATGGGTCTTGTGGAGTCGCTTGCGAAGAGGCTAGATGTCACTTTTTGCGGTGGTTGCCATAGGACATCATCGGTGCTGGTTGGCGGGGCAATGCCAGGATTCCTCGATGGATCTTGTCTGTTTGTTCGAGCCGATGGAAGAAGGTCCTCGTGGCGCAGGAGTTGTCGATGGGGGCGATGATGATCTCCTCGGTGAGAGGTACGGCTAGTCCTCGCATGGCGTCTTTGAGATGGTCTACTGGATCGTCAAGGTGGAGGGCAAGTAGAAGGAGCATCCACACGAATGCGCCGTTGACCACCGGTGTCTCTGTCATCCTCTGCATGCCGCTGTCCTCAGTTATCCTGTCGACATTCTGTAATATTGTTGCAAATGTGATGCTGCCGACGTATGGATAAGCTGGCAGTCGTGTACGTGAGGCGAGTGTTGATGATCTTACCACACGCGGGCAATAAGAAGCAGAGGCAGGGCTAGATATTAGCACAAAGAGTGATCGGGGACAGCCCACGGGACAGAGGTAGAGGCCATGACACAAACTTGGATGCTTATCCCCGAGACATGGAGAGAGACTGTGTGTGTGAGACAGCCAGGCTGAAGCGAACTGCCGAGAAACACCCCCTAGAACATCTGCCGACCCCCTGCCAAAACTTGTCTTGTTTACAGGGAGGTCGTCAATAAGAATGTCCCTCGGGACCGGCCTCACATGGGCGTTGGCATTTTCCTCCCTTCTGTCCCTGCCAACAGCTGACCGCTCTCTCTTTGGATCTTTATTTTGACGTCACCAATTTTAGTTTATATACAAAAAGGGGGTAAAAATACAAATAGTTTATATACAAAATATGGGGGTGGTAGCAAATAGAAACAGTGTACATTTTAATAGAAGGTAGGATATTTTAAGGCATCGGCTCTAACTAATTGGGAAATATGTGACATACTAGAAGTGTAATTATTATACAGTTTTAAAATATACGATATATATATATACTAGCCGAATGACCCGGGCAACGCCCGGGGTTTACCCGATTAAATGCTTTTATTCAAATACTATTCGTTACAATTATAAATTGGCGCCGTGGATGTCATTCTTGTATAATATATAAATGAGTTTTACAAATTGTAAAAAAAAAAATGCATCGGCCGGGAATCGAACCCGGGGCGCCCGCGTGGCAGGCGAGCATTCTACCATTGAACCAAAACAAACGGTGAGAGAATTAAGAACGCATGACGATGATAACTGTATATTATCCGTGAAAAAGGCCACGACAGACGGTCGTGACTATATATATATTAATAACCTCATGAGATTTTCGAAACTCTGTTTAAAATATTTGGCGAAAAATAATTCAAAAATTATTTAAAAAGTAAATTCATAATACATACACATAATAAAGAACAATTAAGATATACATATATTGTCGCTTAATCCTTAATCAGCATTTGCGCTTTTAGAGAAAAGTAGATTTTTAAAATGCTTTGTTTTTAATTATTTCAGAATTGGCCAGATACCCATTCTTTATTAATAAAGAAAAACTAACCTCGTACGCGTTTCGGGCTGTTGGCCCTCGTCGGCATGGTGCAAGCTGTACCTCAACGACAAAAAAAAACAAAAAAACTAGTCATTCAAGCAACCTGAAAAATCATGAAATGGATAGTGAGCATTACGTGAGAACGTTAAAAATGTTAAAAAATAGTACAAAAGTGAATTTGAACTGGTATCAGGCGGATACATTAATTTGGCCAATTTTGGAATAATTAAAATTCAACAAATAGCTGATATTTATTCCGACAGATGGCGCAAGCCATCAGCAACTTTAAGTTGCACGATCAGGAGATGCCGTTTTCTCAATTTATCCACCTGATTCCAGTACAATTTTGTAATAAATTTTCACATATAAATATAATTTTCAAAATAAAGAAGGCTTCTCCTGACCACGAGCACATGTGCTTTTTAGATGGCAGAGCGCCATCTAGTGGAGCAAAATAAGCTAAACGTTTATTTAGCTTGCTCCGTGATATTTGGCCAACCCAATTTCTTGATAAATCAAGAAAAGCCATCCACGAACGCGTTTCGCGCTGTTGGCGCTCGTCAGCGTGGAGTTGGCTGTAACCACTGCGACCAAAAATATTTTTGATCCCAGAGGCTTCTTGACAAATCAAGAATATCAATACCTGACCCACTTATCTTTTATTTTTTCTATTGTTTTTCATATATAATTTTATTAATTAAAATTTTAAAATGAATATATATTTTTAAATGATTATATTATATTTTGTTTAATATATTTTTAAAGTGAATTAAAAAAAAAAATAGATCATCAAGCAAAATATTTTCTCTCAGGGAGAGAGAGCTCCTTTTACTTATATACAATATATACAAGGTAGGATCAACTTTTTTTAAATTAAATATTTATTCATAGTGTGTAGTAATTTAAACATCATATTTTTCAAAATGGAGCCTTGGTTATCTGCACATTTTTTCCCAGCGTGAAAAAAGCTGTTGAAATGCTAGTTCAAAATCAATTTATCTAAGTTTGTTTAGCTCCACCGTCGCATTTTCAATTACTTCTGATGACGATGAAAAGCGCCTCTCTTTTAACGTCATTTTAAGTTTTGGAAAGAAGAAGAAATCACATGGCCGATTTCAGGAGAGTAAGGAGTATGCGACAAGACAGATACAGAGTGTTTGGGTAAATAGTCTTGGACAATAATGACTCTATGAGCAGGGGCATTATCATGTAGCAATTTCCACTGTTTTGATTTAAAGAATTGGTTTCTTTTTCTTCTTTCGCATCACGAAGGCGCACAAGTATTTCTTTCTATGCCTGTTTATTAATAGTAACCCCCTCTTCAATAAATTCATAATAGACAAGTCCTTGATAATCGAAAAACACTACTAGCATTACTTTTCCTTTGGACTTGTCAAGACGGACTTTCTTCTTCCTAGGAGAACTTGGTGTGTGCCATTCGAGTGATTGTTTTTTGGTTTGTGGATCAAAAAGAAAGCACTATGTCTCATCACCAGTTATTATTGTTTTTAAAAAATCAGAATCATTATTTACAGTTTCAATTAAATCTTTGCAAATTGATAATCTGGTTTCATTTTGTTGATCTGTTAAATTTCGTGGGACAAAATAACCACGAGTTTTTTCATGTTTAAATGTTCACCAATAATTTTTATAAACTACCATACGAATTTCCAAGTATTTCTGATATATTATCAATAGTATTTTTTTTACCAGCAAAAATTAAATCACGTACCTGTCCAATATTGCGATACGTTGTTGATGTCATGGCCGACCTGACCTTGAATCATCTGCGATGCTCTTACGGCCATCTTTAAAACCTTTATACCAGATATAAACCTGCGTTCGTGACAATATTTCGTCTTCATAAGCTTCATTCATTAATGCTAATGTCTCTGTGAAAGAATTTTTTTAATTTTACACAAAATTTAATATTTGCCCATTGCTCAAATGATGACATTGCAGAAACCGAAGCGAGCTAAATACTTACAACAAAAATATGCCTAAAATGAAAAATACGCATGCGCATTTACTGGCGTTGCTAAATTAAATTATAGTTTAGGCTTTGTTTTTACAGTAAAATTGATTTTACATTTTTCAAAAGTTATTTTATATTTTATTTTTCAAAAGTTCGGGAACCTTTTGATCCTACCGTGTATAAGTAAGTGATTGAAAATGGTAGGTGAGTTTTATTTGTTAGACTGTATGGTGAAATAACTCACGGCCCGTAGACTGGTGTCAATTGCAATGATGTTTTCTATTTACATTAATCGAAGGCCCGTGAGGTTTGAATGATCGTGATGCGGCCTACTAAAAAATAAACTTTTCACTGTTCCGCGCAATATTTATTAAATTAGAGAAAATGGGGGAGAGATTTTTCTTGTCACAACAGCACACATAGCTTCTGACTCGGTTTATCCCATGCCGTATGCAACAACTACTCCAGTCTAGGACAAGAAGACAAAGCATCTTTAAAGCTAATAGGCAGAGTTCCTTGTGTGGGAGTTACAGCACATTCTTGTGTAAACCATTGTAAATAGGCATTAGCCACAGTTCAGGCAGCTGTGTTTATCTTGCCCAACGTATGCACACCCACGTGCAGAGCTAACAGCGCAATTTGCATAATCCCCCCACCAAAACCTTTCTTTCAGATAGATCAGCCTTTATTTTTACGCCTTCATAAATTCTTGAAACTATAACCACTTATAAATTCTTCTGTATTATTTATATATAATGCAAAAACCTTTACCAAGAATTCTATTCCGATATAAAAGAAAAACATCCAAATATAATACTAGAGCGGTATGATGTATTAAAATGTCGAAACCGGTGAGAGTATTGACCACTGAGCCAGGCCGTAAAATAGATATGTCATCATAGTAAGGGAAATTATAATTTTTTTATAATTGAAAAAGAAACTTTCGCGTTAAAAGAATCCTATTTAAAGATATAGATGGCGCGCTAAATGCATAATTTTTGAGATGAAAAAACATCCTCAGAAAATGTAAAAATATGCCCTTCTCATTAAAGTAAAAACATTAAGAACGTTCTCAATTTGTTTCCATAATGATTTTATAAATATTTTCTCGACAGAGGTCACTTCAACTTTAACGTTTGATTATTATCTTCATAAAAATTTTGTTTTGGAGTTTAATTTATATCTATTATGACATGAAAGAGAATACCACTTTTTTTTACCCAGAATATGATACTTAACGGCCGAAGCCCCACTGGAGTTTTTTTTTCTATATTTTATTTTATCTACTCATTTATTAAATACATATTGAAAGCAAACCTCTCTTATGTTTTATTATTTTCTAACAAATAAATATGGTTTGAAGCTATCTTAATAGTATTATTATTATATGTAGATTTAGCCTGTTATATTCTGACTTACCGATTAACCTATGTTTTATATTTAATATTCAAAAACTATAAAATTCACAATTTATTATATTTTACATAATTTCTTCTTAAATAATTCATATAATATATATATTTATGAAAACATTAGTACTAAATTCAAATTGTACTGGGTTCAGGTGAATAAATTAAGAAAAAAGAAAAAGACATCTCCTGATCGTGCAACTAAAAGTTACCAGTGGCTTGCGCCATCTGTCGAAATATATATATATATATGTTAAAAAACAATATAAAAAATTAATAAAAAAATAAATAGGTCAAGTGTTGATGTTAAAAATAAAAAAAGGCATATCCTGACCAGGTGCACATGTGCTTTTCAGAAGGCAGAGCGCCATCTGGTGGAACAGAAATCAACTAAACATTGATTTAACCTTGTTCCCTGATATTTGGCCAACCCAATTTCTTGATAAATCATGGCTTTTCTTGATTTATCAAGAAATTAGGTTGGCCAAATATCAGGGAACAGGCTAAATCAACGTATAGTCGATTTCTGTTTCACCAGATGGCGCTCTGCCTTCTGAAAAGCAAATGTGCTCCTGGTCAGGATATGCCTTTTTTTATTTTCAATATATATATTTGCATATATTCTAATCGAAAGGATAAAAGGATAAGAATTCTATCCATAATATTGGGAAATACACCAAAATCGACATAGAGGCAAAACCAAAAGAAATACTTAAAGACATGATTAAAACACTTTTCTTTTTCAAAAGACAAAAATTAAAAATGTAATCGAATATATTTTATATATACTTGTGATATACAAGTCCCCGTGTATGAACTACAAATATCTAAAAGGCAGCTTCGGCCCAATGGACTCTACTTTCAAAAAAGTGTGGTGGGCTAGCCTGTTGTGGGGCTGGCTATAAAAGAAACAAACCTCAATAATGATACTAGGTGAATAGTGAAATTATATGCCGTCATTAAAGCAAGCATTACCAACCAACAGCTTCTTCCGAGCCCTTGTCTGGGTAGACATTTAAGATCGATCTCATCTGACCTTATCAAAGTCATACTGTTACAGTAAGTGCTTCGCATTCTTTGAATCAATAGCAGGCATATATTTGCCAATCATGAAATCCCATCACCTTCATAGTATTGACTAATTTTAGACACTATGATATGAAACAATTAATCTACATACAAAATTATTCCATGCAATCTTTGAAGAAACAACACCCTCACAAAACTTCATCTTCTCTCTCTATAAGTTCTTATGATTTATTCTAAAAATCAAACTCGTTGATATTCTGAATATAATTATGGATAGATATTTCTGTCATGTATATGTTGAACCGTATGTTATAGTTAGGTTAAAGGTCTTCCCTTAGAATTCATAAAAGGTGCCAACAATAATCAAAATTATCCAGTATAATGGAAAATTGTACAATTAAAAAATTCACCACTAAATATATATTTTAAAAAACTCGTTAAAAACCATCTTACTTATAACACTGTAATATTGAGGTCGGGGAGCAGTATGGAGAGACGACACTAACTTCAGTGCTAACAAAACTTACAACCAACTTTATTCACGTATAAATACGCATTGTGTGCATTTATTATTTAGATATATTTCAGAAAGGATCATTATGGAGAACACAATTTACATAATTAGTGGCCACCACATCAATTTCTATCTATTGTTTATTTTCTAGTCCTTATCCCACACATGGATCATATATTTGATTTCCTAATGAAAATGCTACCACGATTACAGTTAGATTGTAGCCCTAACCCCAGAATATATGACAACAATTAAAGACTTACGGTATTGTCTTCGTCGTGGTAGGTGAAAAATCCCACTAGCCCTGAAACTTTCGTTGTTCATCAATTTCTTTTTCTACTACCTCGTTAATAATTTGTTAAATGGTCAATTTTTCATGTTAGAACATTCTCATTTATTCAGAAAAATCCCACTATTTACAAAATCAATCAGGGTTGAGGTCGTTATCATTCCCAGTTTTCAGAAAGATGTGTGCAGGATATCATATGTAAGGTTAATAATCATCTAGCGCCTTCTAATTAATTTCTCCGCTTTTAGGATCTTTTATTATTTGTGGGAGGAAAGCCTGTGTAAAATAATGCTAACCAGTATTTTGTCGGGCAAATTGACTTTGGATTCCGTGGAGGTTTGTTGCTGATAAATGTGGTGTCAAAATATCGAGGCAGTCTTACCTACGGGGGATTTTGGCCGCTGTTGGATTTCTCGCGATTGGTGCCACCGTTGATTAGCGAAATTAATTCCAGGCTTTCAAGGGAAGTAGGAGAGATTTTCCTACTTGATGTTTAGATTTGTTCAGATTAGAAAAAATAATTAACATCCCTCAGTAGATTTTTTTATTCTTCAGAAGAGATTTGTGCAAATGCTCGAATTATCAGAAAAATTAAATATACAAGTATTATTGTTAGTATTTAGAGAAAATATAAGGTACATTACACCTTATATTAAGCTTTAGATTTGGAGTTTAGTAATAAAGAAAAAATCCTCTATTTAGATATAATCAAAATTTATTTATTTTTGGAATTGAGTCTTTGTGAAAAATAGAGAAAAGATAAAGTGACCATATGAATAAATCTTCTTCTTCTTTCTTATCTCCACTCAATCATATTAGGGTATCAAGCTTGTAAATCTTGAGACCTGGGTGAAGTTGAATGCGTCTGCTTTTGTCATTAAAACTGGGAGAACTAGTCAGTGGCAGGCCGACTTAGAGATGAATAAATTAATTATATAAGTGAATTAATAAATCTCTGATGAATAGAAATATAATTTAATTCTACAATTCCCCATCTCCAATTATAGAGACTTTATCGTAAAAAAGAACTTATTTATATAAGTAAATATGTGAAAAAATAACAAAAATATAAAAAAAGGTCAGGTGTTGATATCTATATATATATAAATGAATGTTTGTATGTTTGTCTGTTGGTCTGTATGCACGGTATACAAATTCGCAGTAGTTCACTAATTCAAACCAAAATTTCCATACATAGGTAATAAATAACGGGGATGACGATAGGCTATTTAAAAAATATATATAAATCAATTATTAAAACTATATATTCAAATTATTCAACTTAGCTCACGAGCAGCGCCCTCTATCAAGTACTAAAAGGTTATAAATACGTTTAAAATCTAAATCTTCTCAATATTTTATTAATAATAGTTCGCTTAATAACACATATAATATAAATATTTATATAATAACTTCTCTAATTTGAAATATTTGGTAGGTTTTATTTATTTATATATTTTCATTTTTAGATATAACTGATCTAATTCGCCGTTTAAAATAACTAATATAGTTCGCTTAATAACACATATAATATAAATATTTATATAATAACTGCTCTAATTTGAAATATTTGGTAGGTTTTATTTTTTTATATATTTTCATTTTTAGATATAACTGATATAATTTGCCGTTTAAAATAACTAATATAGTTCGCTTAATAACACATATAATATAAATATTTATATAATAACTGCTCTAATTTGATATATTTGGTAGGTTTAATTTATTTATATATTTTCAATTTTAGATATAACTGATCTAATTCGCCGCTTAAAATAACTAATATAGTTCGCTTAATAACACATATAATATACATATTTATTAGATAATAAAAGGCATATATTGGATTCAATAAAATATTTATTTTGCCAATATTTCGGCTGGCTGAACGCCAACCTTTTTCGAGGCATTGCATTTTTGTATACACAAACTCAGCGCCGCATAGTGTTATAATATCACAGTTGAAATTAATTAAAATACAGAGTAGGTGGGAGAAATTTGTGCATGAAAAAATTATTATAAAAAATGCAATCAAAAATGTAAAATATCTTAAAATATAAAAGGAAAAAAAGTTCTATCTTATATTTAAAAAAATGTAATAAGTACATGAAAAAATAATTCATTAATAACTCATAAAGAGATAAATGTAAAAATGTATGTATCTATTAAAACATTTGAAAATAAATTTAAAATGATTTAAACAATAAACTGTAAGAACCTTATAAAAAGTTTTTAAAAATGTGGGTATTTAAAAAATTCATTTCAAAATTTAGGAGATCGATTTATAAATAAGTAAAAAATATTTTATAAAAATGCATTAAAATGGAAGTTAAAACAATTTAGGATGAATAAATGAGAAAATAAATTAAAAAATGGAAACTAAAAAGTTTAAATTATTGCATGTAAAATGTTATATATTTAATGTATCAATACTTTTGCGTTTTGAAGCGATAAATGTAAAAATAATTAAACAAGTGGTATGTATTAATTACAGGTAATTACTAATGTGTGAAAATATAATTTAAGAAATCGCGGGTATTAAAACAAAATATAAAGTTAAATTAAAGCAAATAAAATAAAAAAGCAAAGTTATGAAATTTAAAAAACGGCACCTCTCCCTTTAAAATAGTACATAATAAGTCAATTAAAAAAATAAAAATTAACTAATTGAAATTAAAATAATTAGCCAAAAAAATTAAGAAGATCTAAATGGTGTGTAGATGTCTGGTAAATCAATTTTCCTATTTATGCTTTCTTTGTCTTCTACAAAGGCCCAGCTTTCTAAGAACAATCGGCAGTGTTTTTCATCAATGTTCTGGTATAAAATAGCTGTATTTTCGAAATCCGGAGTGTGGTTGTTTTTTAGTGCATGATTAACAAGGAGAGATAGTGGGTTGTAATTCCTTAGTCCTGATTTGTGTTGATTTATACGATCTTTGAGTGGTTTGCTGGTTTCCCCTATATAATTAGCTCGGCAATTGTTACAAGGTATTTTGTAAATTACGTTGATTTTGGTTTCCATTTTGTTAATTTGCTTAGTGTCTGGATGGCGTAGGGCCTTTTTTAAATTTAAAGATGATTGATAGGTGGTTGTGATGTTGTATCTCTTTAGGACTCTGGCGATGCGTTCAGAGCCGTAGCTGTAGGGGAGGGAGCAGAAAAGCTTTTTTATTGAACAGGGGTGTTATTTAAAAGTGGAGATTTTGGTTTATAAAAATGTTTTTCGAAAAATTTGCTTGGGTAATTGTTGTTTTTTAATTCACTGAATATTCTATTTCTCTCCACTATATCATTAATTTTTGACGAGCAATGTGTATCTAATCTTTTGGAGAGAGATTTAACCACAGCGATTTTATGGTGAACTGGGCCAAAAGAATTGAAATTTAAATAATTACCTGTGTGGGTTGATTTTCTAAAAATACTAGTTTATATTTGGTTAAATTTTCTTTTGAGCTGTAAATCTAAAAATGCCAGAGAATTATTATTTTCAATTTCATGTGTAAATTTTAATTTAATTTAATTTTATTGTAATATGTAATATGTAATATGTAATATGTAAATTTAATTTAATTTTAAATGGTCTTAAATTATTTTAAAAATTTGAAATTACTACAAAAAATCTGATTCTGTAATGCAAAAAATATCATCTATGTACCTTTTCCAAAAAATAATTTTGAGTTGCTTTGATTCTGTGACAACTTGATCAATTTGGTCCATGAAAATGTTTGCTAAAGCCGATGAGATAGGGTTTCCCATCGGTAAGCCTTTGATTTGTCTGTAGAATTTATTTTGGTGGCTAAAATAATTGTGTTCCAAACAAAGTTTAATTAAATCAATCAAAGCATCTGTGGAGAAGGGGAAATCTAGATTTTGATGGGTTTCTGTAAATTTTTGGAGTGCTAGAATAGCTTCATTGTGGGGGATTGAAGTGTAGAGTGATTCAACGTCGAAAGATACCATACGGCTATTATTAGAAATTGAAAGGTTTCTGATCGTTTTTGCAGCTACTGTAGAATTAGGGACAGTGTGGGGAAGTAATTTCTGGAGGGGAGAGATGATGGATGAAATAAATTTAGTGAGGGGGTAAAGAGGAGAACCAGTATAGGAAACAATCGGACGTAAAGGTGTGTTTGGCTTATGTACTTTTGGGAGGCCATAAAAGTTTGGTAAATTCTTGTCCTCAGCCTTTAAATTTTCAAAAGTTTTTTTGTCTAATTTAAGTTAACATATGATTTTATTAAGTTTTTTATTAAAATCTTTAGTAAAATTAGGTGAAGGGTTTTTTGTTAAAGGTTCATAAATTTCTTTATCTTGAAGTAATTCTTCTACCTTAGTGTTGTAATCAGTTGTATTCATAATTACTGTATTTCTTCCTTTATCAGAGGGTGTGATAACAATATCTTTATTTTGCTTTAACGATCTAATGGCTTGTCTTTCTCCTTGATTTAAAATAGTATTGTTTTTGGGTTCTAAATTTTTAATAATAGGAGTAACTTCTGTTCTAATTTTAGCCTTATTATTATCTGGTAATTGTTTTATCGAATTTTCTATAGCAGCTAGAGTTTTAGGAATATCAATTTTTTTAGAAGGTACGAAGTTTAAGCCCTTTGATAGAAGTGTCTTAATTTCCGGTGTAATTGATTGATTAGAAAGATTAATAACAGTATTTTGGTGAGATTGGGGTTGTGTTTTTTGTTGCCAATTGTTAATACTATTGTTTAACACTATGCGGCGCTGAGTTTGTGTATACAAAAATGTAATGCTTCGATAAAGGTTGGCGTTCAGCCAGCCGAAATATTGGCAAAATAAATATTTTATTGAATCCAATATATGCCTTTTATTATCTAATGAATCAGATATGGATTGCTCTATTTTCAAAATATACATATTTATATAATAACTGCTCTAATTTGAAATATTTGGTAGGTTTTATTTATTTATATATTTTCATTTTTAGATATAACTGATCTAATTCGCCGTTTAAAATGACTGCTCTAATTCGAAATATTTGGTATGTTTTATTTGTGTTCACTCTATTTCAATTTATTTGAAGTATTATAATTTCCATGTTTCAAAAACCTATTTCAAAAAGGTCGTTAGAAATATCTAAGGCCTGAAATAGCTTTACATGCGAATATTTATGCTGCCAAGCGTAGCTTAATGGTTAGGTGTGCGGCTTCGTGTTTCCACAACCTTGGTTCGAAACTTAGCCTGGGTGTTTTTTTTTTTATATTATTGAAGCAAATTTTTTTTTTTTTTTTTTACAGTACCAAAATTTCCATACATAGGTAAAAAAAAATACGAGGAAAACGATAGGCTATTTTAAATTATATATAAATTGAATATTAAAACTATATATTCAAATTATTCTACTTTGCTCACGAACAGCGCCCTCTATCAAGGTTATAAATACGTTTAAAATCGAAATCTTCTCAAAATTTTATTAATAATAGTGTGTTCGCTTAATAATTAAAATACTTGATCTAAATCGAAATATTTATAGACGCTAGCTCGATTTAAAGATTTATATCGTAACTAATCTGACTGAAATTTTAACAGTATATAGAGTAGAATCTGGAAAAACTTATAGTGAAATTTTCATGTCTCTATCCCGAATAATCGTCGAGTTTGCCCTTTTGCTCGCGAGCAACGCCTCTAGCGGTGAAGATGGGAGGTAATATCAGCTGACCTAATGTACATGTAAAGTTTGGAGCGGGACGTTTCACAAGAGTGACATCCACGGCGCCAAATTTATAATTGTAACGAATAGTGTTTGAATAAAACATTTAATCGGATAAACCCGGGCGTTGCCCGGGTCATTCGTCTAGTTAAAAATAAAAGAGGCATATTCTGACCGTGCTCACATGAGTATCTCTAGATGGCAGAGCGCCAAACTGACGAGAGCCAACAGACCGAAACGCGTACGTGGTTGACTTTACTTGATTTATAAAGAAATTGGGTTGACCAAATATCACGGAACAAGTTAAATAAACGCTTAGTTTTTTTCCACTAGATGGCGCTCTGCCATCTAGAGGTGCTCATGTGAGCACGGTCAGGATATTCCTCTTAGTCAAAAGTAAAAAAAAAACACAATATTACAACCAGATATCAACCCAACCAGAATTTAAGAAGCATCTTCCCCGTCACCCTGATACAAAACAAATCTACAAACCAGAAGATAGAGCGAATGTGGTTTATAAAATACCATGCAAATCCTGCCAGGCAATATACATAGGAGAAACCAGCAAACCTTTATCTGAAAGAATTAACCAACACAAATCCGCACTAAAGCGCCATAACCCGACATCTCTACTAGTAGATCATGCATTCAACAATAGTCACACTCCAGACTTCGATCACACATCTATAATACATCAAAACATCAAAGAAAAACATTGCCGTTTATTTTTTGAAAGCTGGAGCTCATTAGAAAATAAAAATAGTATCAATAGAAAGATTGACTTGCCAGATATATATACTCAGTTTAGAACCTCTTAGATGATTATGCTATTTACATGGTTATTTTATTCCATTTTAATCGGATATCTATTACTACTATTTGTATATTTATTTCACAGTTATTTCAATTTTTATGATATTTTATTTGTTTAATTAATTCGATATCTCTTAATTTTCATTAGTCATTTACATATATCACTTTTTTCTTCAATTAATTTGATATCTCTTAATTTTCAATAGTCATTTACATATATCACTTTTTTATTTTGATTATATTTACTCTGTTTAGATTGTATATATTAGATGGTTTATCTCCCAATAAGCTTAGAAGACGTCTAGTGGCTCACCTGGGGCGCGCGACCTGCTGCGTGCTTCACTGCAAAACACCTCGTAAAAGATGGAAGATTGATCCATCGAAATATCGGTAAATAAATAATCGTATTTAAATCCAAAATAGGCCTTATTTTTAAATAATTTTTAATAAGTGAATATGTATATTTTTAACTAGATGTGTTCTGTTTTGAGAGATTATCTACACCTACTATTGTTACGTTTTATCCCCATAAGGAAAACAAATTCATATACTGGGCTGCAAGAAAATGGCAGGAATAATTTTACATAATCTGAAATAGCAGAAAATAAGATCCTAACTCCATCGTGTAAACTATATTTTATTTGAAACTACAGTTACTATTGAATATCAGTGTGTTATATTTATTATCTAATAATCTCTGGGGGGATTCAAATTTGAATGATTCTGTTAATAAAATAACCCACATGTAGAGACAGAGAGATTCTGCAGAAATAATTTATTTGAGACAGCGCGACCCCTCCAGCTTTTCTTGAAGTTCACATCTCTCCTTTCAGTGTGTCATAAATAGAAACAGTGTGAAGTAAGGAGATGTAGGGTGAATGCCACTGCGGTAAATGCATGCATAATAGCGCGTTATTGTCTTAGGCTTAATTTATGCCTAAATTGTGTCTTGTATAAATATCTGATTATGGAAGATATATTTTTAAATAATCGTCCAATACAATATTAGAGCTCTAAAATGTGGTATGGTAGTTAAAATTACTATAATATGAATAAATGATTAATTTAAAAAAAAGTTCGGGAACCTTTTGATCCTACCTTGTATATTGGATTCACTCAACAATATGAGTGGTATGAAACGGCTACGAAAATTAAAAAGAAAGAACCTTCGGTTCAAATGGCATTGTTTGTGACCATATTAGGAAGTGATGCTCGAATTATTTTCCGTACCTTCTTATTGACTCCAGAAGAATGAAAAAATGTTGAAGAAATGAAAAATCGTTTTTTTTTGCTAACCACTATATTCCAAAAGGGAATTATACCATGAAACGATATAAATTAAAAAAATTGAAACAAAAAGAAGAATAGATTAAAGAATTAGCCAAAAGAGTTTGCGATTACAAGTATCTAAATGTAAATTCGAAAATTTCGAACACCAAGTAATTAAAGACATAGTAGTTGTAGGCACAAGGGGAGAAGTTAATTTAATCTGGACTTGTCCAAATATTTATGGCTGATGAAGAACAAACAAATAAATAAAATCCATTCAGGAAAATTGTAAACTAGTCTGTTTCAGACATAAGAAAAACTACAGGTCAAAAGAGAAGGCAACAAATAAAGAAAGTCCTAAAATAATAGACAATTGCAAAAAGGTGATAGCCCACACCCAATTAGAAAATGGTTAACATATGGAAAGATTTGCAAAAAGTTTTAAAAGGCAAATTATTTTGCAATTTTTGAAGGAAAACATTGGATACAAAAGGAAAATTGATTCCTTGGAGGAACAAGATCAGAAGACAATGAATTTAGCTTTTAAATTGATTCAATAGCATACGGAAAAATTAATTGATGGAGAATATCCAAATAAATAGTTCTAATCCATTCAAAATAAAACTGGACACTGCAGCTCAGTGCAATGTTTTACCTTGGAACATTTTCAAGAAAATAAATTTAAAACTGAACAAAAGTGCAGTAAAAGTTTAAAATCATTCTCAGGACACATAATTAAAGTAGAATGAAAATCATTGCCGCTCTTGCCTAATGAACAGAATCAAAACAAATATCAAATTTATTACCACCAAAAGGGTAATAAACCAATATTTGGCAGTGAAACATGCTTTATGATAAGGCTGCTCGAAAGAATAAATGAGATAAAACCAATAGAAGAAGAAGTTTTATTAACTGTTCCGTGGAAATGGTTGTACAAGTATAAATTGTATAATTGTTGCTTGTATAAATAATTTTGAGTATAAAGCAGAATTAAAAAAAGGGGACCACGAGTTGAAAATAAAACCACCCAAAAAAATATCATTGAAAATAAAAGAAGTCAAGAAACAGCTAGAAGCAGAAAACCAAGTATTAAAAATAATGGGAGAACAATTACCAGTCTCTAGTCATATTGTAGTTGTGAAGCAAGGTGGAAATATAGAATTAAAATTGATCTATCTGATTTAAACAAAATCCTTCTAAGAAGAGACACTTTCCGTTAAGAACAATATAAGACATAACATCTAATATAAAGAATTCAAAATACTTTACCAATCCTTATTATTTTAAATATTCTGGCAATTAATGGTAGCTGAGAGAAAAACAGATCTAAATGAGAAATGAAATTATTTCAGATCCATAGATGATTTGTTCATTTGATCAATTAGAGATTGGTCGGTTCAAATGTGAGATTGCTTTCTCCTGTGGAGTCCGTTATTGCTTTTGATGGTATATGATATTGGACCGTGTGCGGTAACTACCTTATTCGACTATTATGTTTAATTATATATATGACTTGTTGTATCACGCTAAGAAACAATTGAAAAATCTCATTTATTGCACGAAACTCTTGGCCAAAAAAGACTTCCTTTTATTTATTCTCTACCATATTTAAATAATCTCTCAAAACTTTAAACAAATATGCGCCATTTAAACAAATATGTGACGTGACTATTAAATTGAGGAGGAAGAGACCAGAAAGTAGTACAAGGTCACGAGAAGTAAACGCCTTAAAAAAAAACAAGAAAGAATCAATTTGTAATGGGAAAGTTACAAAATATAAGTTAAAATATTTTTATAGAATATAATACATTCTGCAACAATTTAAAACAGAATATGAACAATCATAATAAGCCTTAAAAACAACATCCCTAAATTTAACAAAATAAATGCTTGAATAAACAAATTACTATTATATTATTACAAATGAAAACACCAGGACGCGAATGTTTCTTTCATAAATAAATCAAACCTCCACTGTCTCCACTGCGATGAAAAATATTGGGAGGGCTTGGCTCATCAGTGGTGAACCCTCCCAGCGGTTTCGTCAATTCAATCCACCAGACCGCTTCCCTAGAGCTCTAACACTGTATTGGATCACTCTGCTTCTACACACTACACTGAAAAGGAGAATTCCAGAAATGGTACCCAAGCAAACCATCGACATAAGCTTTTAGGACAGTAGAATTACATTTTAAAAATTTCTTCGAGCAATGCTCTTCCGAATATCAATACAAAACAATAACACGCCATCTATTTTGAAGTGATCCAATGCAGTGTTTGAGCTCTAGGTAAGTGGTCTGGTAGATTGAATTGGCGAAACCGCTGGGAGGGTTCACCACTGATGAGCTAAGCCCTCCAAATAATTTTTCGTCGCAGTGGCAACAGTGGAGATTTGATTTATTTATGAAAATAAACATTCGGGTCTTGGTGTTTTCATTTGTTGTATTTAGATGGCGCGTTATTGCTCTGTATTTATTTACTAGCCGAATGACCCGGGCAACGCCCGTGTTTTACCCGATTGAATGTTTTGTTTCAAATACTATTTGTTACAATTATAAATTGGCTCCTTAAATAATTGCATATGTTAGTTAATAACTATAGCCTATGTGCTTTATCTGTCTATGTACTGTTGGCTTCCGTAGGCGTCTCTTACTGGGAAAAAGAAAGAGAGGATTCCATTTGGTTATTATCTAATATATGCATTTATTTAGGGAGCGACCCGCTCCAACACAATAGTTACAAAGACGAAATAGCGAGTAGGGGGGGGGGCAAAGGTGGCGTGATCGTAGCCAACCAATAGGAGGGTGCCATTCCAAAAAAAAAAAAGCAAACGGTGACAGAGGTGAATGATTAAGAGATGAAGAATTAAGAGATGAAGAATTGATGACGCTCGTAACTGTATATAGAATGCCTGACTGGCTTTGTACTTATTGTTTGCGGAGGAGCATTTCTCGGTGCAAATATCTAAATGTAATCCTACTGTCCTGAAAGCTCTTATTCAATGGTTTTCTTGGGTAGCATTTCTGGGATTCTAGCTTTCAGTGTAGCGTTAAGAAGCAGAGTGATCCAATGGAGTGTAAGAGCTCTAGGGAAGCGGTCTGGTAGATTGAATTGGCAAAACCGCTGGGAGGGTTCGCCACTGATGAGCCAAGCCCTCTCAATATTTTTTCATCGCAGTGGTGGTTTAATTTATTCATGAAAAGAAACATTCGCGTCTTGGTGTTTTCATTTGTTGTATAGAGATGGCGCATTAATTTCTTTGTATGCTGAAATTGTTAATTATTTAAAACAAATAATATTACAGGTACTAACTTCATTGTTCAGATCTTTTAAGTGGTTCTTATTTATATAGTATTGGACAAACTTGTTCATTCAAATAAAATTAAGAGTATTATGTTTTTCTTTTGTGTTTACATTTTACTAGGTTAATACGTAAAATAAATAAACAGGTTTTCCTTTAATAAACTTTGTTATTTTCAAAAATCGTCATTTTATCGTTTGTTCCTTAACTTTTATACAACCATGCATATTTTAAAAAGCGCAATTTTCCAGGGAAATTCTTGATCAAAACTCTGATATATTGTAGAAATTTTGGGGGTGGTGGTGTCTTGTCCATGGAGCAGATTAGATCGATCTGTGCACCCTGATCACAATATCGGCCAACAAAGGTGCCTTGTTCGAATGAATGTCCTCTTCTGGATTGATACCTGCCATATAGAGGGCTGCAAGGATGGCCGGCTACTGTATATGTGGTCCAGAGTAAGTTGAGTGTTGTGATAGTTATTGCAGTTTCTGTAGGATCTAGTCATGTCTGGGTTTATCTTCATTCCTTTAAAATGTCCTGTTCTGATTTTTGATATTGTTGTCGTTAATTCTCTGTTAATTTTGAGGTTGCATATGGGCTAGGGTATTTTGGTTTTTGTAATGAGGTTTGCTTTTGCCATATTATTTGCGTCTTTCAGTGTTATTGAACTAATTTCCAGTGCCTGTTTTCGTCCTTCCTTCGCTAGTCCATCAGCCTTATCATTGCCCTCTATTCCAACAAGGGCTGGTATCCATTGCATAGTACATATTTTTCCCTTTGTGTCAAGTCGGCTCAGGATTTCATGCATTTGGTGGGTTAGGTCTATTTTTCCCTTCTCTATTGCCTGTAAGGATGATTTAGGGTCTGTTAAGATTATAATTCCTCGGGTTTTATTTTCTTCTGAGGAAATATAGAGTTTCAGACTTTCTTTGATTCAGCAGTATAGTTTGAAGATATTTTCCTGTACTGATATTTCTGGTTATTTCGGTATTATCTGATAATTGTAGTATTATGCCTCCTCTTCCATTATTTAAAGTTTTTTCAGAGGAGCTATCTGTGTAGGCTATGCCGTGATCTTCTTTTTTCAATAGGTTTATTGTTCTTAAAGCTTTTTCTTTGAGGTTGTTGGGTGGGTCTTTCTTTGTGCAGGGTTCGATGAAGTAGGGATTTGGTGGTATTTGGATGCAAAATTGATGTGGTTACCGGCTGTTAATAATAGGTTGTGTGTAGGTGCTCTAAACCGATTCGACTTCTTATCTCTTTGACTTGTTGTAGTGGTGAGGAGCGATGTAGCCTATTTTTATTATTCCATGACTTAAATGTTTGCTGTAAGATGTGGTTTTCATTGCAGCTTCTGATTTTGTTAGTAAATTATATGGCTGAAAGTTGTCTTCTTTCTTCTAGATCTAGATCTTTGTATCGGAAGTAAGATGTTTGTGGATATTGGTAGGGTAGAGCAGGAAGAGCAGGGGGCTTAATACGGATCCCTGTGGCACTCCACTATACATTCTGGTTATTTTTGAATGTGTGCTGTTGTATCGTACCCGGGATTTCCTATCCCTTAAGAAGTCGGATATCCAGATCAGAAGCTTTCCTCTTATTCTTATTAGTTTTTCGGCTTTAGCTTGGACTCGGTTTAGTTTTTCTTTGGCGGAGTTTGAAGCGTGGCTCCAGATTGGAGAGGCATATTCTAATCTAGGCCTGACTATGCTGGTGTAGGTGGTCCTGAGAGAGTTTGGGCTTTTGATCCCATTTGCTGCTGCAAAGGCGTTTCATTAGTCTTATTTTGTTTTGTGCTGTATAGGATGTTTCTGTGATATGTTTTGTAAAGCGGAGTTCTGGATCCAAAGTTACTCCCAGGAATTTTGGGTTATATGTTGTCTTAAGTAGTTTGGCGTAAGAAATAATTTTGGCATGATTTTGCTTCTGTTTTTCTTGTCTGTAGTAAAGGTGCTAACCTTTGTTTTGTTAGAGTTGAGTAGCAGCCTCAAATTGTTGGCCCAACATTAAATACCCTTTAAAGAGGAATTGAGATTGGATTCTATGTTTCTTATGTGTGTGCCTGTATTCCATATGATGATGTCATCTGCATAAATGGCTATTTTTGTATCGGAAGTAAGATGTTTGTGGATATTGGTAGGGTAGAGCAGGAAGAGCAGGGGGCTTAATACGGATCCCTGTGGCACTCCACTATACATTCTGGTTATTTTTGAATGTGTGCTGTTGTATCGTACCCGGGATTTCCTATCCCTTAAGAAGTCGGATATCCAGATCAGAAGCTTTCCTCTTATTCTTAAATGATGTACTATATTGATTATCTTGTGTCTCCAAACTCAGTCGAATGCTGACGTGATGTCTAGGAAGACTGCTGTAGTTTTTTTGCTTGGTTTCTCCTGAAAACCGTCTATTGTTGTTTGTGTTAAGTAAAAAGGCTGGTTTTCCACACTGTGGTTTGCTCTATAAGCAGTTTGGTAATAGTTCAATTTATTGTTTTCTATAAGCCAAAATTCATGAGTTGTCTATGAATCATACGTTCTGTGATATTACAGAGTATGCTTGATAATGCAATTGGTCTGTAGTTTTCACAAGATGAAAGGGCTTTGTTTAGTTTGGGAATAGGTATTATGATTGATGTTTTCCAAATTGTTGGTACCTTTCCTTCATTCCAGGACTGATTTATAATGTTCAGAAGATTTATTTTTGCCTGCGATCCAAAATGTAGAACCATATGGCCAAAAATAATATTATGTCCTGGCGCTTTATCAGGGTCTAGTTCGGATATTGCATTATCTAGTTCTTGTAGGTTGAAACTTTTGGGGAGATATCATTTTGAGGGTATTTCCTAGCTTCTTTGAGCACTCTTTGTGATACTTTGAAGGTACCTTTATCTGCTCTTCTTGGAGAAGTATTCTGCTATTAGGTTTGTGGCTTCCACGTTCGCATGTGCTTTGATTCCATTAAATGTTATAGTATTGGAGATTGTATGCTATTTATATTCTGATTTGTTGTTTAGAGCTTTCATGATATGCCAAAGTTTTCTATCTTTTTGGGGATCAAGGTTGTTACATGTGTCTATCGATTTCTGTTGTCTACAATGTACTATTTCCTCTTCTACTTCATGTGATAGTTTTATGAGGTTTTGTCTATTTTATAAAGTGTTTTCCTCCTTTATAGTTGCTATGAGTTGGTCTCTTTTTTTGATCAGTTCTTGTATATTGCTATTTGTGTAATAGGGTATCCAGTTATTTTTCCTCTTGCCTCTTGGGATGTATTGTTTGCTGCCTTGTTGATTTATTGGTAGAATCGTGAAAGTCTCTGGTTCAGATCTAGACTTGGTGATATATCCTGGCAATTTGCTTATAGTTGGCTACTAAATTTTTTTTCAATCTGCTTTTCTAAAGTTTCATAATCTCTTCTGATGATTTGCTATTTCTTTGTCCAGGTGAAGTTTTATTAGATTTAGTATAAGATTTAGACTAGTGGCAGCTATGTTTATTGCGGATTCTGTACCATGAGTCCTTGAGAAATATGTCATCTCTCCTGTATTCGCAATGGCAAGGCCTTGGTCATTGATGAAGTCTTCAAGCTGTTCTCCCTTTGAGTCTAGAGCGTCAGATCTTCATGTTGGACTTTTTGCATTAAAATCTCGAGAAGTACTGTATAGGTTGTTGCCCTGCTGAATATTCCTTCCAAAGTTGATATGTCTATTTGGGTAGGGTCTGGGTGGTAGGAATTTATTATTTTTAATGTTTGTTGGTATTTAGAAAGATTTTAATAACTTGATATCCGGTTTTCTTATCTCTGATGGTGTCTACGTTAATTTCTTAATATTTTATGGTTTGCTTTTTTATTAAGAATGCGAGTCCTCCTCCGTCTCCCCGCTCACGATCTTTCCTAACAGTGATGTAACCAGGTATTGCACATTTTAGGTTTTCATTGAGCTTGGTTTCCTGGAGATGTCAGGTCTCTCATTTTCTTCTGAGTTCCATTTATGTTTAATTGTAAGATGTTCAGGGTCCTCGTAGCATATTTCCCACTGGTTCCCCGGACTGCAGGCCTCAGCGCGTCGGCTCCCTCGGACTAAATAGCATGGATCGTCAATTTTATATATTTTTTTGCTCCATTGAATGGGGGGGAGGATGCCATTGCCCCGTTAGTCAGTCACATTTCAGAGTCCTATGTAGGCCTTCTCGGTTACCGTAGCGGCTCGGGGCTCACGAAGTTCCCACCGTACTTCACCCTGCAGGCCGTCTCTTACTTACTTGTGCTGCTTCTCCCGCCCGCCACGCAGAGGAGGGGTTGTAATATATATATAATAAAAATGTAAACTATCTTAAGATTTAATAATAAAATTTAATATGCGCATCTAAAACGTTTATATATGATCAAAAATTTATATTTATGTGTAAAAAAAAATAGTTATGATAGCGGAAAAAAGACTTGTTCTAAAATATCATAATACTAAAAGAGGTATACACGTCATATCAAACGTTTATCAACACCTCTAAATAGGAATCCCTATATATATAAATGTCAGTGCATGTATAAATGTATATATGTATGTATGTTTGTCGGCTATATACGTCCACAATACGTAACTAATCGGACTGAAATTTTAACAGTATATATAGTAGAATCTGGAAAAACTAATATTGAATATTTCAGGTCTCTATCCTGAATATAATTCTAGTTATTTGCAAATTTGCGTTGCAAATTTGCCTTTAGGCTGGCAAGCAGCGCCTCCAGCTGTGAAGATGGGAGGTAATATCAGCTGACCTAATGTACATGTAAAACGTGTTTTAACAGGGCATAGAAAAAAATCTGGAAGAAATATTTGTCGCATTTTTAGCCAAGAAAATTTGAAATTAACAGGTTCTGGGCAAAAATAGTTCTTTTTTAGTCTGAAAATGATGATGACAATATTGCTGTATCATGTTTGATCATCAGATATAATATTATATCGGGAAAAATTCCAAAAAGCAGGGACCAAGGGTGAAGCCAGTTTATTTTTAGTATGCAGGAACAAAATTCTAACAGAAAAACATTCATTCTTCCAAAAATATTTATCTCTATTAAATAATCGTTTCTCAGACGCAAGGTTTGGAGTGGGACATTTCACAAGAATGATAACCACGGCGCCAATTTATAATTGTAACGAATAGTATTTGAATAAAAACGTTTATTCTGGTAAAACCAGAGCGTTGCCCGGGTCATTCGGCTAGTGTCAAAATAAAACAAGATTCTCACAAATCATCAAGGAAGCGAGAATTCTTTATAGATATGCCTGCGGAAGGACTTGTCCAAAAGCGCGTGCGCTAGCTTATAGATAACTAGCCGAATGACTCAAGCAACGCCCGAGTTTTACCCATATAAATATTTTTATTCAAATACTATTCATTACAATTATAAATTGGCGCCGTGGATGTCACTCTTGTGAAACGTCTCTCTCCAATCTTTGTGTGTTTTTAAAATATAAAAATAAAAATGTAAATTTTCACAGCGATATTTGAAAATTGTATTATTTAGAATTTTTTATGAATATATTGTAAATTTGATATATACATAAAATGATAGCAAGTGATTTCTTGCCCCTACGCCATCATTACGTCACTCAAGGTCGTCACTCTTGTGAAACGTCCCGCTCGATCAATCCCCCGTTACCCCACTTGGTCCATTCTTCCTTAACTTTACTTCTCGAAGTTACCACAGTGAGGCGCAGGTTGCGAGTTAAATAGGGAAAATGTGTTAATAATTTGTTAATAACTTTAAGGATATTCGAGATAGAAGCCTGAAAATTTGCCTTAAGGTTTTTACAGATTCAACTCTACTGCTCAAATTTCAGCCAGATTATTTACGTATTGTACACGTGTATAGTCGACAAACATACATACATAAATGCATACGTACCATGATATATACACTGGTGTCCAAAAAATAAGAAACTTTTGTTTTTTAATGATATGTTTTAAAATATACAACGCTAAAAGCTAAAAAGTGATTTAATTAGGTATTTTAAGCCGTAGAATTTATTTATCGCAACCATTCGATTCGGTAAATTGAAAATATGCAAATTTTTGCTTGTCTTTATAAGTGTGCTATTTGGCGTGTCGTTTACCCCATCTAAGAATTGTCCAATTATAATTTTATTTAATTCTTAGTTAATTATGAGTTTACGAAAAATTTTAGCAGATGATTTAAAATGGAGAGCTGTTGGAAGAATGGAGGCAGGGCAATCACAAGTTGAAGTAGCAAAATGGCTAAATGTGAATAAATCTGTGGTCAGCAAAATAAGGAAACAGTTCATTGAGACAGGAACCATCAAAAGAAAAGAAGGTTCTGGTAGAAAAAGAAAAACAGCTACCTCTGAAGACCGTTATCTGGTCGTAACTGCCAAGCGCCATAGGGAGATGACAGCTATTCAACTCTCAAATGAACTCTCAAGTGCTACTGGAACGAGAATTTCAAGACAAACTGTTTACCGAAGGCTTCACGAAGGTGCTCTTTATGCAAGACGACCAATGGTCTGTATCCCTTTAACCTCTGCTCACAGGAGAGCCCGCTTGAATTGGTGCTTGGAACATCACGCCTGGACTCGTGATCAGTGGTGGGTCAATGTTCTCTTCAGTGACGAGTCAAGATTTAGTTCAAACACCGATTCTCGACGAGTTTTCATCTGGAGGGAGTCTGGAACCCGCTATCATCCCAGTAACATCAGAAAAATAGACAGTTTTAGAGGGGGAGGTCTCTTAAGTCTGGGCTGGCATCAGTTCTAGCAGACGCACACCCCTCCACATTTTTTCTGGGGGCACTTTAACTGCCCAAAGGTACAGGGACGAGATCCTTGAGCCCTATCTAAGACCTTATAGAGATCAAATTGGTCACAATTTAATTTTTATGGACGATAATGCTCGTCCGCATAGGGTTAGGCTAGTCAATGAATATCTCCAGAGTGAGAATATTCGAAGGATGGATTGGCCAGCCAGATCTCCGGACCTGAATCCAATAGAGCATGTGTGGGATGCTCTAGGGAGGCGTATTGGAGCTCGTCACCCCTCTTCCAGAACCCTCGTTGAGCCATATTTCATAATTTCAAATATTTTTAAAAATTATTTTCATATAGCTAGTCAAATTCTCCATAGTTTAAACTATTTGTATACTAAATTTTATATTTGTTAATAAATTAGCCTTTGAGAAATTTCAATATTGGTTAAGTTTCTTATTTTTTGGACACCAGTGTATATATGTGATGATTTCATTATTTTTTCGGATACCTTAGAAGAGCATATTCAACACTTAGAACAATTCCCGGAGATCTGCCAACAGGAAAATATTAAACTAAACTATAAAAAATGTGAATTTTTGAAGACATCAATAGAATTTCTAGGATACACCGTTAAGAACGGAACCTACACACCGCAGACTCGTAACCTCGATATTATTAACGCTATCAAAACTCCCTTCAACCAAAAAACGTTACAGTTCTTTTTAGGAGCCGTCAACGTGTACAACAAGTTTATACCAGATTATGCCCGTCTCAGAACACCACTCAACAAATTACTAAAAAAAGACACTAAATGGCAATGGGACGACAAATGTCAACAGGCAATCACGGTTCTCAAGGAGAGCTTAATACAAAGCCCGTATTACATCTGTATCAGGATGGCTTACCCTGCCGCTTATACTGTGACGCCTCCACCCAGGGAATCGCAGGAATTCTCAAACAAGTACATCCTGACGGAAAAATTTATCCCACACAGTATTACAGTAGAGCACTGCGCCCTCACGAACGCAAATATACCATTTCAGAGTTATAATGTTTAGCGATCGTAGAAAGCATCGAAAAATTTCGCATCTATCTATCCGGTACCAAGTTCACTGTCTACTCCGAACTCCAAGCCCTACAATGGCTTAAAACTATTAAAAACCCCTCAGGACGACTTTTTAGGTGGAGTTTAAGACTATCCATTTACGACTATGAAATACAGTACCTCAAGGGTACACAACAACACTAGGCCGACTTATTTTCTCGCAATCCATTTTGTGGATTTATCAGTGCTCGTACTATTAAGAAACACCAACCGAATCTCACGGATACCAGTGTCGCTGTAGAGGTCAACGGTCTACACACCATACGGCGTAAAGATGTAAATCGAATAATAATACCCGAAGCTCTCCAACACTCGCTTATGAACCAGGTTCACAGCGAATACAACCATCCCGGTATCTCCCAAATGAGTCGCCTAATCTCTACTCAGTATTACTGGAAAGGTATGGCCAAATCCATACAAAAATTTGTAAATTACTGTCATACCTGCCAAATCATCGAAAGACCCAAAGGTAAGCCTTATGGCACCTTAGGACAAATTCCCCCACCACAACAACCATTCGATTTAATATAAATAGATACAATATCCGGATTTTCAAAATACGGACACTCCAAGACGTATCTCCATGTTATAGTGGATCACTTGACCAGATATGCTTGTGCATTCCCAACAATATCTACCAGTACATTAACGTACATTCAAACCCTAAAAAGGTACTACAACAAGGGTCTCCAAAACGTCTGCTTTCGGATTGAGCGCTCGCATTCACCTCCGAAAAATTCCGCAAATTTCTGCTATCTCGCGGTATATACAACCACTACTTACCACCAGTAACAATACGCAAGCTAACGGATTGATAGAACTATTGAACACCACAATCACTGGAAAGCTGAGGTTACTATATCTCGAAAACCCGAAGACATCCTGGACCAAATTAATTAAGCAAATTGTCCAAATCTATAATCAATCCCCGCGCACCGTCACAGGTTTCCCACCGAACTTTTGATGTTTAATAGCATCCCACCAGAATTAAAAAAAAAACATTATAACCCGTTTCCCGACGTACAGAAAGCTAGGCAACTTGCCTTCAGCAGAACACAGCTTAAGCATGAAAGGAACAAACAAAGTTATGATAAAGGTCATCAAACCCCGCATTTCGAGATTGGTGACCTAGTCCTCGTGAAAAATTATAAACATCCCGATACGGGAAAACTGGCACCATACTTCACAGGTCCGTTTACGATTATAGAGATAATATCTCCGAACGTTGTCCGAATTAACAGACCCAATCGACCCCTAAATAAAGAAGATGATACAGTTCATGTGAACAAACTTAAATACTATACAGAAAATATCCTATACGCCGCGCCCCCGCCACTAATTCAACCACCTCACGTAACACCTGATGTACACTTAGTAGAATTTAACCATTTATGTCCCACGATATTTGACGCTCAGAAATCCCGTCTTATACCCCCGACTTGCTCAGCCCCTTTTCTTCATCTCACTTAAGAGATCTTTCAATAAGTTAGAAGGAACCAGCTGTCCCCGAAAGGGGCCCTTGACCTGAATAAACATCCCTCGCTACTGTCGGGATAGAACCAAAAATAAGCTCGCCCCCCTCTTTCGTTGGACACGAGATAACAAACAGTTACATGCCGACATTTTCTTGTCACGACCCATCGCCACTGCCGGGTGTCACTCTAATGAATTTTCACCATCTATTAAATCAAATATTAGTGCGTGCCTCTTACTATATGCCGTTCTAATCCCTAACCAATTAATCTACTCCGATATCCCATTTAGCTACAGAATAGAAATTTGGCTCAAAGCTGAGCCAGGGATGATATAGGCATCAAAGGCCCTTGCATCCCCTGCTTTCGCTGAAAGCCAGGTCACACAGCCAAATACTTGTAACTTGTATAACACGTTCATTCTACTTTCATTAACAAATCAGTCCCTTAACAGAATAACTAATCAATTCAATAACTAATCCCGCCTACTGATCCCCAATGAATTAAAATAACTATTCTTTCATTAATAACCCAAAACCAAGTCACCAGGTCTAGATTCTCTCTCCCCGCCAATTAAATTGTACACTTAACATCGACACTTAGAACCAAGGACAACATTTTAACTACAAAAATCACACACACCCACATATGTTAAAAAAAAGAACCCTTGACCGGTTAGAATAGATCGCCGTGTTTCCTGCACACACAGTATAAATGCCGCTTTAGGAAGAATCACGTCTTAACGACTAATTCATAAAACCCATAACAATCACCCTTATCTTACTATTCGATTGTGGTACTGTAACTTTATTCGATCCTTAAATTTATATGTAAAACATGGCCTAGGTTTTCCGCGCCGTGCACATTAAATGGTTTGGGACTTGAGTCAAGGTGACATTGCCTCAACCTAATCGTAACTAACCCCTCAACCCTTTCTAACGCCCATCACGAAGAGATCATGATTGACTAATCCAATCATTTATATTTTCACCTATAATTATTATATGTTCTCTATTAAATCTTTTATTCCTATTTTTATTTTTACTTGTATGATTAGTATTAGTTGTTTATACTTTATTATCTCTTATGGATATACAGAAATCAACCCCATGTTATATACCAACTCATTTCAATTAATTTTTAAAAATTACTTTCTTAATAACAGTCTTCCTATTCCGCTCTCTTAAATCCCTCCATATGAACACGCTCACATCCGGGGCTATCTGTGATGATTTAAGACCATGGAATTGTTGTAAATAATCCAGATATCTACTACCACATAATTCACCACGTGACTGTATATAACCTGTTATTTACTGCAAATAGAAAGAATCAAATAACATCAATCTGTACCGCGTAAGACTCTAATAAAGTATAGCAACTGTACAGATAGAAGTAATGGAGAATAAAAGGAGAAAATAAGGCTAAAACTAATCAGGCCTAAAAAAGAATAAGAAAATAGGCCTATCGAGCCCAGTCCAATTTTTACGAGGTCGTGGCCCTCCTGGATGATGTAACTTTCCCCCCTGTTTACGTCAGAAAAGGGCAGTGACCTACCTGAACCCAGGGAAGCTATAAAAGGAGGCCCCAAGCCTCAGTTAGTCAGTCTTTTGTTTCAGTCTTTGTTTCAGTCCCAGTCCGCGTAGGCCGCTCCTATAGAGGTAACCCTTTCCTACCTCCTCGTCCTATTCCTTCTTGACGTTCAGACGCTTATTCGTGGAATCTCTGTTTGTTTATTTCACTTTTGGCCCAACTGTGTCGCCTTCCACCACGACTGCACGGTAGAGGTGACATCGAGGTTCGCCTAGCATCAGGTAACACTGGTCCCAGAGGTCCCAAGATATCACATATATAGGAATAAGGAAACATATCTAAAAATATGTTTTAATTATGCCTGTTCTATAGAGTTTCGTGTTTTGCAGTTGTATTGACCATACTCTCGCTCTCTCATTCTGTAAGAAGAAGGTTCTTAACATACTCCTTTCCTTCAGTAGCAGCTGTTTCGGCAGCCATGTGCTTGCTACATTACAGGCAGGTGGTCTATTTATAACAAGAGGTGGCCTTAACTGAGCAGCCTAGATGGGAGCGAACAAAGCTAACCTGGGATAATGATGGATGATGACCGGAAAATTTTAGGTGGCACAGAAACAATTAAACTTTTAAACCATAATGAACGCATTTACTTTTCATTAATATTCATAATCCCACAAAAAAATTTAAGGTTGAATCATGATCCATTTATTTGAAAGGCTTTGTTTATTTTATAAACTCAATTTAAAGCTAGGCTCATATAAATGTGAAGACTTGTCAACAAACATGCGCTGTAATCATTTGGGCATATTCCTAAGAGCAAATGTCCGCATCGCTATAATATCTTGATGATTTATAATCATTATAATGTCCAATTTCTACCATTTAAAATTGTATGGAATAATTTTAAAGAGATTTTATGCAAAAATATATATAAAAAGAAGTATTTTCAGACTATTCGTCATCTATCGTGACGAGGTTTATAATCATAATTTATTTTTAGTCGGTTTTAAATATGAAATATGAAAATTATATTTGTTAGATTCTATGTGCTTTATAATTTTCATCTTAACATAATAAAAAGAGAAAAGCACCTTTCTTTATTAATATACCGTCGAGCTTTCGTTTTTCGACGAGTCAAAGAATCAGCTACTGTCGAAGAGCTGTTACGCCCGAAAGTTTGTACTGTCATGATAAAAATAAACTCTTCCCTCAGAAAATTGTCTTTTATTTATAATTTTGTATATCGAAGAGATTTCATAATAATAATTATATTTATGTTTGAATGCTCGCGCGAAGTGTATTTAGATTTACCAAAGAAAGTACATTTTAAGACATGTTATATGAGCAGAATATAACAAAATAAACCTTGGTTAAAACTTATGAAACTTAATTTTGAAAAGTATACGATTAGGATCTTCATAATACGGAAGAGTGCATTGGATTTTGGAAATTTTTCTAAAATATTCATATACTCCAAATTTGATATTTGAGGACTATGGACAAATTACTTAGTAAGTTGGTTTCAACTTTCAGGCCGAATTTCTCCTCAACGTGAGCAAGGATTCCAAGTTTCAAAAGATGAATTTCTAGAACATCCCAGAAACTTGGGACGTACATACACCAGGTAAAAATACCATAAGACGTCCTTGTTGACTTATATTTAGTGCTAACTGCTTAAAAAGTAATAAATTGGGGGTTGGCCATCTTGCTGGCATCTGGCCCGAGTCTGGCCGACGGTATCTTTAGATCTCCGGGACAGCCGCCTGGAGTGGTCGGCGAATGGGTAGACCAAATAGACCTCAAAGGTAATCTATAACCTGGTCCGTAATATATTTATATCTCCGGGATAGTTGCCTAGAGTGGTCGACGAATGGGAAGATCAGATAGGCCACGATATATCAAGCCATTAAAGAATAGCATTGATCTCTACCAGTTAAAATGGATGGGCAGAAAAACAGAATCAGTAAACTGGAACCATAATAACGAAATAGAATCTTAAATCGCGAGGTACTTATAACTATGTCTTGATCTTTAACTAATGACGTAAGAGTGCGAAGCGATCGGCGCGAAATCGTAAAGGTTTAGAAAAGGACGAGTTAAAGATGCAAAAAGGTGCTAAGGGTACGCTCAGAAAGACATCCCAATACTTCCAAAGAATGTTTCTTAACCGAGAGAGAAAGAAGAGAGGTAATTCTAATTAAAGTTAGAGCGTCATTATTTAAATTAGTTGTCATTTTGCCAATAATGATTCTATTAACGGGTTGAGAGGACTGGAGTCTTCAGTCAGGACCACCCGGTGCGCATCTCACGAGATAATATTCTTAAAGAGTCCCTATTTTAGAACGCAAATAGAACCCCTTTGTTACTAAGAGATTATTGATTATTTAAAGAGAACACAAATGAAAATTTATAAATAAATCAAAAATCAGCTACTATGTTAGTGTATAAACGCTTTGAAGACACTACAGTAAAGGCTAGTATACAAAAAAAAAATAATACAAGTAATGCAAATAAATATTTCAACTGTCTTTATATCTTATCTCCGTGGTTTTCATTGAATACCTTAACAAAGAATTACTCTAAAAGGCTTATATATAAGCAGAATTGACAAATATAATATTAGATCGGCATGGTGGATTAAACTGGAAAAGTTGCAAAAATCTCCATGATATAAGTCTGTTCTTCCCAAAATATTTTCATCACAATTGAGGACAATAGGATGTTGTTTTATTAGAAAAAGAAAATGTCGCCCTAAATAATTGCTTTATATGCAGATATATAATCTGAACTCTTACAACTTAAAGAGAAGCACATGTAGTTATTATAACTGCAAGAGAAAAACTGCTACAGTATTCCCTCGTAAAATAATTTTTTAATGCACCTATATCATAGCTAAAAAGGTCATTATTATTTTTGGTTATTTTTATTATGATTTATATTATCAAATGTTATATCTCTAGAGACTTTATATACTGTTATTATAAATATTATTCATTTTATGGGGGGGGGGGGGGGGGTTGGCTCATCAGTAGTGAACCCTCTAAGCGGTTTCGACAACTTATATCGACAGATGGCAATTGAATTCATAAATGTGATTTACTCATCATAAAGTCTTTAATGGCTGAATTAATGATACACTCTATAAAAAAAAATATATATATATATGTGATGATGAGTTGCTGTCGACTTATCTGTGATGAGATCCTGTCGACTCATGTAATAATAGTTGAGAATTCCAGTAGCTTTTGTAGAGATCCTGTCGACTACTGAAATAATGTTGAAGTCCTGGTAGCTCTTGTTGTACTGTGTTGACCAAGAGGAACAGTCAGGATGTAGAGTTTTCCAGTACCTCTCTGCACCTTGGAAGACCTTTCAAAGTTCTCACAAAATACAGGCAGTCGTGGTCGAGGCAGAGTGGAAAGTTTGGGATGTCCACACAAAAAACGAAGACACAAATGCACTAAGAAAGTTCCGTTAACAGATAAAAGTTGAGCCAGGAGCGAAAGATGGAGACATAGAAGTTTCTTACTCGTCTACATGATAGTTGAGATCGACATAAGGTACGACCGACGTGAGCTGACGCTAAGGGTGAACTAAACTCAACTGACTGAACTGTCTGAACTGTCAAGTCCCTGTAAGGTGATGATTTATAGGTTAAAGACGGGGTGACCTTATGTGACAGGGGCGTTTGAGAAAGGGCGCCTTTACCTGTCCAGGTGTGAGAGGGGTCTCTGCATTCCACCACATGTGACAGTGTGGGTGGCCTGTCGTGGGAATTGTGAATCTACCTGATTTATGAGTTCCATCTTTAGACTGTTGTTTTGGTAATACTATGCTCGATCTCTGCTTTAGCTCAACTCTTAAATCTATTACAGATTTTATTTATTTATCCACTTTGTACAAATTACATTACATAGGGTGATGTAAAGACACAGATTAATCATGCGCATAATTATTTATAGATGTTTCTATATACAACATGGCAATCTTGTTATAAGTTATCTACACCATATGAGGTTGTTGTTTTAAATTACCATATATATATATATATATACTAGCGAATGTGTACCCGGCTTCGCCCGGGTTTTATCCGAGTTAAAGTTTGCCTAACGAATATTATTGATAATAATATTCCGGGAAGCACAGAATATTATGATTATAATGATAATAATATTCGTTACATTATATATTTATACAAAGCAATAACGCGCCATCTATACATATAAAATAAAAGGATTTAAAAGCGCGAATGTTTCTTTTATACATAAAACGAACTTCTACTGTCCTTACTGCGATGAAAAAATATATTGGGAGGGCTTGGCTCATCAGTGGTGAACCCTCCCAACGGTTTCGCCAATTTAATCCACCAGACCGCTTCTCAGAGCTCTAATACTGTATTGGATCATTCTGCTTTTATATGCTACACTGAAGGATGGAATCTTAGAAATGGTTTTCAAGTAAACTATGGACATAAGCTTATAGGACAGTAGAATTACTCTCAAATAAATCTACTGTCCTATAAGCTTATGTCCATAGTTTACTTGAAAACCATTTCTAAGATTCCATCCTTCAGTGTAGCATATAAAAGCAGAATGATCCAATACAGTATTAGAGCTCTGAGAAGCGGTCTGGTAGATTAAATTGGCGAAACCGCTGGGAGGGTTCACCATTGATGAGCCAAGCCCTCCCAATATATTTTTTCATCGCAGTAAGGACATTAGAAGTTCGTTTTATGTATAAAAGAAACATTCGCGCTTTTAAATCCTTTTATTTTATATTATATATTTATATAATATAAAAATATATTTTTCGAGCAAACATATCCACTCTCTCTACTGAATAGAATTTTAATAAGATATATTTAAATGAAAATATCTAGAGATATACTACATGATCTTAGCCAAAAGGACGAGAAACGATATTTTATATGTAGATATGACCTGGCTTCGTGTGCCTTCTGCTCGAGTGAATGTTTCGCGGTAGAATTTTATTCCTGTCTACTAAAAATTATTATCTGGCTCCGCCCGTGGACTGCTTTAGTGATTATTCCCCTGAATAATTTTGTTTATGTCAATCAAGCATGATACAGCAATATTGTCATTATCATTTCTGACTAAAAAAATATTGTTGCTCAGTACTATATTTTTTCTTGGTTAAAGTGCGACAAAAAAACTCTTCCAGATTTAACTCTGCTCTTTTCAAATTTCAGCGAGATTAGTTACATATTGAGGGCGTGCATAGCCGACAAAAATATATATTTGTTCCCGGCTTCGCCTGATTTTTACCCGAGTAAAAGTTTGCCTAACAAACATTTGTTAAAACGATTCTAGCAAGCATCCAATCCCTACTGAATCTATACTTGTCATACTCTCGATAATTTGAAAATTTCCCGGTCCCTTGAAAAAATACTCGATAAGTTGAAAAAAAAATCAGTATTAATTGGTCCACTCGGTAATTTGAAGTTGAAGGAATAGTATCTTGCCACAAACGAAGATTTGTAAATAACTGTATTTAGCGAATGTGATTCCCCGCTAGGTGGCCAACCGAAGAGGCAGCAGGTAACTACGGCTCTCGCCAAGTACTATTATTTCTTTATTTCTTTTACATTTTATCCCTATTATTTAAAAAAAGAAATTGTGCTAGTTCAGCAATAGAGTATTAATTAGATTTTGAAAATGAATTTAACCATGATTTTACTTTTATTCATTACGTGTCAGGTAAAGCTAAGAGCTTGCTTGTTTCTTGATTATGCAAATCTGGACTTTATTGACGACGGTGATGCAAATTTCGATAAAGTGGCTGACCTAAATCAAGTGAAAAACATCCATCTTACTCGATACGTTCGTTATGGTAAATCAAATCTGAGAATAATCATACTTTCATTGCTGCTAATTTCGGGTATCGAAAGTAATCCAGGCCCTAAAGCTACTAGACAAACAACGATAGAAACTTCTATGGAGAAAGATCTAAGAGAATTGATTGCGGCACTTACTGTTAAAATTGACGACTGGGGATCAAAAATAGAATCTAGGCTATCTTCGATTGAACTAGGTATGCAGAGATTCGACGCCCGTGTACAGCAGCTCGAGTCTTCACTAGAAGATACCACGTGTGCTGTTGCATCGAATGCAAAAAAGATTAGCGAATTCGAAAGGCGAGTTGAGTTTTTGGAGATGAAAAACAGAGAGAAGAACCTAGTTTTTTATGGCATTGAAGGCAGTGGTACAGAAACGTCGAACGAATCCTGCGTCAAAATAAAAATATTATTAAAGGACAATATGCAAATTTACGACGAGATCGATGTTTCCAAGTGCTGGAGGCTATCCAAAAGAGATGAAGCCCCAATTTTGGTCGAGGTTTCCGAACACAGTGAGAGAATGAAGATATTGAAAAATTCATTCAGACTTAAAGATATAAATGTCTTCGTGAACAAGGATTACTCCCCTAGCATCAGAGAACACCGCAGAATATTGATTTCTAAACGGAATGAACTCTTAAATAAAGGAATCAATGCAAAACTAAGAGATAACTAACTGATTGTTAATGGCACGGTTTACCAAGCTTCTAATGGTAAAATTACTACCAAGGAGGGTGCCGAACTATAGCAATTGGATAGAAATACACAGAGACTATCAATAGATCATCCAATCTTCCCGCCAAATAGGAAAACCCGAAATACATGCTCAGTTAATCATTGCCATTCAAATTACCCTACAAATAAGCCTTTAAAAGCAAAAGGTAATCCCTTAAGGATCATATACTGGAATATAAATGGATTTTTTAGAATTACTTCGGTCTTCTCTCTCTTCGATTACTTGAAATTGTTTGATATTTTTGCTGTAACTGAAACCTGGTGCCACTATTTACTTGACCTAGCTGTTGACAATTTTGAGTTTTACCAATCACCAGCTGTTAAACCTTCGAACCGAGGGAGAAGCTCTGGAGGAATCCTTGTAGGAATTAGAAAGGAAATCCATGGCTTAATCTACAAAGTTGAAATTGAGCCTAAATGGATCTCGGTTATATTAAAACTGGCTTCAATAGCAGACTCGCCCCTAGTGTGTGCAATTTTTGTTTACTTACCCCCAAGCGAATTACAGCTAGAAAATTTAAAAAAATTGTTTTGCTATGTTGAAAATAAAATGCAACAAGGATTCGAAATAGTTTTAGGCGGTGATTTAAATATTCGCATTGGCTACCTGGGTGCTTTCCACAACTTGTTCCAGATCCCAGTTCTGCTTTCCGGCTACCGTACCTCCAGAGATCCAACCGTGTCCCCCCTGGCTGAGACTCTTGTCGATTTCCTTGATGATAACTCCCTCACTATACTAAACGGAAGATCTATTAGTGATAAAAACGGATGCTATACTTTTATCTCACATCAGGGGTCTTCAGTTTTGGATTTATTCATGGTTTCTCCTGCACTACTGGAAATTGTTCTTGACCTAAGTATAGAAAGTTTGCCTTACTCCGATCATTTGCCACTTCTTCTAAAACTAAACGGATCAGACAATACAAAAGCGAAAAGCCTACCTTTAGAGTATATTCCTGTAAAAAAATTTACCTGGTCAATAAATAAAGCTTCGACATATGAACTTTGTCTCGAAGACCTAAATGCTCTCCAACTACCGGAAGACGCCTCAATAGATCTATGTGCCGACACTCTTTCTAGCAGGATACAAACATCAATGGTGAGAGCAGGAATGCTAACAAAGGGAAGAGCGGATAGTTCGCGGTCTAAGCCATGGTTTGACGGAGAATGTTATACAGCAAAAACATATATGAAAAAAAAAAATCTTAAGTTATATTTGACTCTCAATACTCCTATTTATAAAGATTTGTTTATTACGAGTAAACGCAAATAGTTATCATTGCTCAAATACAAAAAGAACAAATACTCGGATTCTGTTCAAGCTGCCCTTAGCAATGTTAGGGACTCTGCCGAATTTTGGAAAATAATTGCGTCCTTTAAGAAACGGAATAGCACAAAAGGAAATATTGACATATCAGAGTAGGAATCCTTCTATCAGGGTTCATTGTCGCCTCCTCAAAGAATTGTGGCTGATATACCTACTCTACTAATTCCTATTGACGCCGAAATTTCACTTTTGGAAATTGCGAGGGAAATCGCTAGCTTAAAAAACAATAAGGCAGCAGGTTACGATAGTATACCAAATGAAGATATCAAAGCTCTACCTGACAATAGTTTAATAATTTTATCTAACTTATTCAATAAAATATTAATTAAATCCCAAGTTCCTTCACAGTGGTCAAAAACCATAATCCAACCAATATTCAAAAATGGTGATCCGAATGCACCATCAAATTATAGGGGCATTGCCCTTATAAGCAACTTGTCAAAACTTTTTACATCCATATTAAAAAATAGACTAAGTAATTGGATTGAAAATAGAAAACTCATAACGGAAAACCAGGCAGGATTCAGAAGCGGTTACTCGTGCCAAGACCATATCTTCACGCTTACATCACTAATCCAAATGACATTAAGCCGCAAAAGAAGGAAACTTTACGCATTTTTTGTTGATCTCAAAAAAGCGTTTGATACAGTTCCACATCTACTATTATGGAGAAAGCTTGCGCTTGTTGGTTTAAGTGGGCGATTTATCAAACTCATACAGAACTACTATGCTCAAATGATGGCAGCGGTCAGATGGAACGGCTCTTTTACAGAATTCATCAAAATACAATCAGGTGTTCTTCAGGGTGAACCTCTTTCACCGTATTTATTTATTATTTTTATTAACGATCTGGTTGCTACACTGGATGATTCTGAAATGCCAGGTATATACTTACCGGGCCATGGAACTATACACCTCCTCCTGTTCGCGGATGATATAGTCCTCTTTGGTGAATCCAAGATAAATCTCCAAATAAAGATTAATCTAATAAAGAGATATTTTGAGGAAAATGGTTTAACTCTGAACCAATCCAAGTCTAAAATCGTAGTGTTTCGAAATGGATGCCGCTTGGCCAGATCTGACGTTTGGTTTTGGGGCCAACAACCCTTGACAGTATCTTCAAAATATACATATCTTGGCTACCCCTTAACTACCAAGAATCCAACTGCTTACGTGGCGCAGCACTTTAAAAGCAAAGCATTGGTTGCCACAAACGCAGTATGGAGAATACTATCTAAGTCAAGAACCAAATCGTTCGGAGCAGTGATGAAATTACTTGACTCCATAGTTTTATCCACGTTGTTATACTCCCCCCCCCCCGTGGGCGACAAATCAGATAGGAGTTGTAAACCAGATCCAGGATATTTTCCTACGGCGATTTTTTGACCTTCCCAGAAATACTCCGGGCTACATCTTACGAACAGAAACCGGAAGGATGTCCCTTGAATTAAACATTACGAAATTGATTCTAAAGTTCTGGATACGGATTTTAAAAATGGACAGGACAAGATTACCCTATGTTTGCTTGTCCCAGCTCTGGAAAGTTTCAATTGTGGGAAAAGCGGGAAACAACTTTATTCATAACTTGAATAGCATCTTTTACTCTAGGGGTGTTTCTTTTCTTAAGAACTGTGAAGATTATATGGTTGTGCGAGGAGAAATGCCTAGAATTATTCAAACCACAGTGGACCAGCTACTCCAATTTGATCGATTTAAGATACAAAACTCAACTCATTTTATTCACCACCAATCTCTAAGTAGCTCCTTTATGACGGAGTACTACTTACTATCAAACCTCCCTTTGAAAATTAAACGATTTATAGCAGTCAAAGGATTCTATGGCTACTTTTCCGCGAGGATATCACGGGATTTTGGAACAGCGACCCTTTAAATTGCTACTTCTGCAATGTTGGCATCCAAGATAATTTGGTCCACTATCTATTCCATTGCCCATTCCTACATGAAAAGAGAATGGAAATTCGCGAAATTTCGGAGCTAACTCACTACATTGAACAACATGTATATAAAATCTTTACTGCTCTCCTGCTGGATAAAACATTTGTTTATAAATATTTTAAATTTTTCAAGGCGATTGATAAAATGAGACAAGAAGTGCTCAACTCCACAGACAACGGCTGATTGCTCCCCCTCCCCTCTAAATTGCTTTTCCTCCTCACTCATGTACATATATAACCTTTTAGGGGAATCCCCTTGTAAGACAATAGTGTCTTAATAAAGGTTTTTGTTGTTGTTGTTGTATTTAGCGAATGTACCCGGCTTCGCCCGGTTTTTATCTGAGTAAAAGTTTGCCTAACGAACATTTGTTAAAATGATTCTAGAAAACATCCAATCCACCTATATATTGATTTATAAACGTATATAAATATAATAATTGTTATACGCGTTTAAATATAATTTTGAAACACATAATTTTTTGAAAACATTTATTATATTATAAATAAGATATTGTCACTTTTGTTAATTTGATAATTAATTATTTCTTTTTTTTTCTCAATGAATTATATATATTAATATAAAAATTCATTTTTGTTATCATCATCACATACAATGTAATTTTTTTTTATATAAACAAACGATAAAAAACAACAGCAACAATGTAAATTGCATCTTCACTATTATAAAACAACAACAAATTAAATTAACAATGTAAAAATATATTTTAACATTACATTCTAACATTTAACACAAAAACGTTACAATATTTTAAAAATATATATATTAATATTGAAATTCCAAGTTTTTTACGTCATCGGAATATTATATTACTAAATTCTCAAATTAAATTTATTATACTTGGAACACATTTTAAGCATTGTTACAATTTATAAATATAATTTAACCAGAAACCGCTAGAGGCGCTGCTTGCGAGTGAAAGTAGAAAATTTGCAAATAAAATTGCAAAGAATATTTATTTCAAACCAAATTCAAACCAGAAACCTTCCCAGTAGTAGAGTAAATATATTGTCGCGGAGATAAATAAAGCAAGGGCAAATTTGGGAATAGATAATTTATTATAAGGGGTATTTATAGGGGAAGAGAGGGAGTACAACTTACCCCAAGTTAGAGCTAATCCTGAATGAACGGCGTTAGCCACCGTCCCGTTTTCCTTATTTACAGATCAGCTTCCCAGAAGCCCCCACACCTGTGGTTCCCCCCGGGGTCCAGGGATGATTTACAGTTGTCCGTTCTGGATGGAGCTTCTTGACATTACTCCCTCTTTAGAAAAAACAGCGACCCGCTGATTAGCTTGTCTCAGCCCTTGTTCTGGAAGGAAATCTATCACGGCCTGTGTTCCCTAGCAGAATAGAATGTTGTTCTTCAGGGTCCAGGTAGGGCTTCATCCGAATGACATGAACGATATCCTTGGATTTCCGTGATCGGGGAGACGGGTCCACGGGCTCTACTTCATACGTAACTTCTGAAAGCTTCTTGGTCACCTTGTAGGGACCGAAGTATCTCTTCAGTAGCTTTTCTGAGAGCCCTACTTTTCGGATGGGAGTAAAAACCCACACAAGATCATCCTTCTGGTAATAGACTGGGGAATGTTTCTGGTCGTAAAGTCTACGGTCTTTCGCCTGTGATTGTAGAAGGCGTGATCGGGAGAGTTGACGCGCTTCCTCAGCTCTGGTCACAAGTTCTCCAACGTAGTCGTCAGAGATCTCATCTGGTAGGTAGGGTAGTACGGCATCGATGTAGGTCTCGGCCTCGCGGGCGTGGACAAGAAAGAACGGAGTGTAGCCGGTCGCCTCCTGTTTAGCAGTGTTGTAAGCAAAAGTTACGTAGGGTAAAACTTGGTCCCAGTCCTTCTGCTCGACACCTGTGTACACGGACAACATGTCTCCCAGAGTTTTGTTGAACCTTTCAGTTAGGCCGTTGGTCTGGGGATGGTAGGCCGTTGTAAATCTGTGCACAATTCCGCACAGAGCATTGATCTCTTTTATTACTTGAGAAATGAAATTTCTTCCGCGATCTGTTATCATTTCTCTAGGAGCTCCATGCTTCAAGATAACATCTTCAACCAGGAACTTAGCTGTTTCGATTGCTCCTCCGTCTGGGATCGCTTTCGTTATGGCATACCTTGTCATATAATCGGTGCACACAATGATCCAACGGTTTCCATCTTTAGAAACTGGAAATCTTCCAAGGAGATCGACCCCGACCTTATGGAATGGCTTTTCTACAGGTGGTATGGATACAAGTTGTCCAGCCGGACGTCGAGGTAATTTCTTCCTTCGTTGACACTCCCGACAATGGCTTACATATTGGCGAACAGTTCTATTAAGGCCAGGCCAATAGAATCGTTTCTTCACTTTGTCATACGTTCGGGCGAAACCCAAATGCCCCGCTGTAGGAGCGTCATGTAAATCTGCCATAACTTCCGATCTTAAGTGTTTAGTAATCATCATAAGCCAGGGTCTTCCAGTTGTGCTATAGTTTTTCTTGTATAAGATGCCGTCGATAATGCTGAATTCCTTTCTGGTGTAGCCCGAGTTTAAATTATCGATTATTTTAGCTAAATCCGGGTCTTTAGGCTGCTCTATATCGACGTTGGTGAATCACAGCACTTGGTTGATCGTTCTCAAGCGGGCTCCTTGACAGACAATCTGCATCCTTATGTTTGCGTCCGCTCTTGTAGATAACGGTCACGTCAAATCCTTGCAACTTCAGCGCCCATCTTGCCAAACGGCCAGAAGGATCTTTCTGTCCTACCAACCAACATAGAGAATGATGGTCAGTGACAACCGTGAATGGTCGACCAAACAAATATGGACGGAATTTGCTAATAGACCAGACTACAGCAAGGCATTCTTTTTCTGTTGTAGAATAGTTATGTTCAGCCTTTGTCAAGCTTCTAGATGCATAAGCTATAGGCCGCTCCTTTCCAACTTGTATTTGTAGAAGAACAGCTCCAATACCATGTCCGCTTGCATCCGTGTGTAGATGGGTATCAGCGGATTCATCAAAGTGTCCCAAGACAGGCTCTGAAATTAGAGCTGTTTTAAGGACTTCAAACGCTTTCTCTTGAGCTGCATCCCAATATAATTGTTTTTCAGTCTTCAGTAGGTCATGCAAAGATCTAGCTTTGTCAGCAAAATTTTCAATAAATCTTCGGTAATAGGAACATAATCCAAGAAAGCTCCTCAGTTCAGAGATATTCTTTGGCCTCGGAAATTTAGAGACGGCTTCAACTTTATCTGGATCTGGATGAATTCCATTGGCGTCAACAAGGTGTCCTAAAATCTTTATCCTCCTTGATCCAAAAAGACACTTTGTGTGGTTCAAGCTTAGTCCAGCTTTCTGGATGCACCTTAATACAAGTTGTAGACGACGTAGATGTTCCTCAAAGGTAGGTGCGTAAACTACGATGTCGTCCAGGTAGCAAAGGCACATGTTCCATTTAAGACTGCCCAGAACACTATCTATCATCCTTTCAAACATTGCTGGAGCGTTGCATAGACCGAAAGGCATTACTCGGAATTCATACAGCCCATCTGGAGTGATGAAGGCAGTTTTCTCCCTGTCTTTTTCGTCCACTTCAATCTGCCAATACCCGGACCGAAGATCCATCGTGGAGAAGTAACTAGAGCCAGCTAAACTGTCCAAGGCATCGTCAATGCGTGGCAGCGGGTAAACATCTTTTTTTGTTATCTTATTTAATCGACGGTAATCAACGCAGAATCTCCAGGTCCCATCTTTCTTTCGAACTAGAATAACTGGAGATGACCAAGGACTTTCAGAGGGCTTCACGATGTGATTTTCAATCATCTTGTTCACTTCATCTTGAATTAGTCGTCGCTCACTTGGTGCTACTCTATAGGGCCGCTGTTTGATAGGAGAGTGGTCTCCTGTGTTTATCTTGTGCTTCACAGTACTGGTGGGCTTAATAGGAGTACTCCCAAAGTCAAATATGTCAATAAACTCGTCAAGGCAAGAAACAAGCTGTAACCTTTGAATTTCAGACAGCCCTGGATCTAAAGTAAGGTTTATCTTCTGTGACCATTCACGTGACTTTAGCTGCGTTTCTTGTAACTCATCGCTGGATTCAATATGACTGCAGATATTCCCATTCTCATAACTTTCCATGGTGCACATATTTATTCCTGATGGAATCAGTTGCGGCCAAGACGCTCCATTCGCCACCCAAATGCTACCTCGGCCGTGTCGAAATGTAACCAATGAGTTTGGTATAATAACTCCTTTTCTTAATAATAAGTCCTTAAAAGTTGAGACTAAAACTTCTCTAACACCACATATTTCTTCGTTTATCACACTGATCTTCTTTATTGATTTAAGCGGGATGACGAAGTCGTCGGAAGCAAATAATGTCTGGTTTTCCTCCTCTCGAGATTCCAGGACGGAGGTTTCCCCGAGATGGAGTTCATTTCTGCCACAATCAATGACGGCCTCGGTGGCCTTGAAGAAGTCCCATCCAAATATGATGTCATGGCTGCATTCCACCATAACAACGAATTCAAATGAGATATTCAGACCATTAACTTCTATGTTCAGGACACATTTTCCTATGGTTTCTATTAAATTTTTGTTTGCGGCTTTGAGAATGGGACCTGGTTCTTTGAAGAGAGGTGTCTTTAGTTCGCGTCGAAATTTGTCTGAAATAACAGAAAAGTCGGCTCCTGAATCCACCAATGCTTTAATTTTGCGTCCATTTATTTCGACCATAACAAAATTTTCTTTTAATTTAGCGGCGATATACCCTGGAGGAATTTCCTCAATGGCGACCTCACCCCCGTTAGAAGCCGCTCCACTTAGTTTTCCACATTCTGAGGCTAGGGAGAACGGCTGAAACGACGGGCTGGCGACTGGGATTGTCTTCGGGCTGGCGACCTTGCGCGGCTTGGATGTGGGGAAGAGCTCCGGTAGAAGTACGTCGAGGTTTGGGGCGTTACATAGTCGTCATCGGCGTCATATCTCGGGGGTCGACTCGAAAATCCAACATTTCTTCCTTCTCCGCCATTCCTTGTCCTGGCTTCAGCGAAGACCTGCCGTCGTTCCCTACAATAACGGACGACATGTCCGGGTCGTCCGCAGTGGAAGCAGATAGGTTTGTCGTCGTAGGTTCTCCAATGTTCCGTCTTCCTGGGTTGGGTTGGTCGGTCGATATTATAATAGGGCATTCGTGGTTGTTGTTGTACCACGTGACTTGTGGTCTGGTAGGTTGTAGAGCACGGCTGACCTCTTCCCTCACAGTCTGTTCAAGGGCGTTCACCTCTCGGAGCGGATTGATCACTTCAGGTGCTGAGAAAACCTTTTGTATCTCTTCTCTAACGATACGGCGAATTAAGCCGGCCAAGTCGTCTGAGTCGTCAACAAACGAAATGGGCATTACGTTTGAAAACCTGGCGAATTTCGTACGGCCGATCCTGCGTTGCTTGACGGTTGTCAGATGACGGCAAAACTTCAGGATCTCATCTACTGTCTGTATGTCTTTCGCCACTAATACCTGGTATGTGTCCTCCGAAATTCCCTTTATAATGTGAGCAACTATCTCACCTTCTTCCATGCGAGGGTTCACCTGGTGGCAGAGACTAAGAATCTCCTGGATGTATGACTCGCTGGATTCCTCGGCCTTCTGTGCTCTTGACTTCAGAACTTCCTCGGCGCGTCGAGCAGAATCCTCCTGCAGTCCGAACACACCGCGGAATGCGTCTTCAAAGCTTCTCCACGAGTTGAGTGATTCTTCGTTATTATCAAACCACCTTCCAGCAGTTCCGTTCAAGTAAAATACGACGTTGGCAAGCTTCATGGTCTCGTCCCATCTGTTGTACTTCGAAACTCTCTCGTACTCTTTCAACCACTGTCCAGGGTTTATATTTCCATCTCCAGAAAAGGTAGAAGGATCTCGTTGTCGCTGACAAGGGAGGTAGGATCCGTTAACAGTAGGTCTGTGGTCGTCTTCCATTTCTATTCGTTGTGGCAAAGGTTGAAGAATTGGTAGACGTCGACTTCTTCGAAGTTCCGTCACGCTACCCAGCGTCTCCACCAAAATATGTCGCGGAGATAAATAAAGCAAGGGCAAATTTGGGAATAAATAATTTATTATAAGGGGTATTTATAGGGGAAGAGAGGGAGTACAACTTACCCAAAGTTAAAGCTAATCCTGAATGAACGGCGTTAGCCACCGTCCCGTTTTCCTTATTTACAGATCAGCTTCCCAGAAGCCCCCACACCTGTGGTCCCCCGCGGGGTCCAGGGATGATTGACAGTTGTCCCATCTGGATGGAGCTTCTTGACAATATATATAACTTCCTAAAGTTTAACGGCGATTGGATAATCTTACCTTTTAAAAACATTCATCATGTGAACAAACTTACATTCATCGTGTAAACAAACCACGTGTTAATTATTAACCAATCAAATTCATTTATCGTCGCGACCAGTGCTGCGCCCAAGCGGTAAAAGGCTAGAACTAACGCTTTTTTGTTTTATATTATCTAAAAAAAGCACATTAACCTTTTTAGTTTTCTGAATAGCCTATATGTTAAACGAAATCTTCAGCTACCTACTTGCGAAATTTAATAATGATTTATTCTGTAGATTTTGCGCAACGCGAAAACAAACATCGATTTTGGATTTCATTTATATATATTATATATATATATTGAAAATAGAGCAATCCATACTTAATTCATTAGATAATAAACGGCATATATTGGATTTAATAAAATATTTATTTTGCCAATATTTCGGCTGGCTGAACGCCAACCTTTATCGAGGCATTACATTTTTGTATACACAAACTCAGCGCCGCATAGTGTTATAATAGCACAGTTGAAATCAATTCAAATACAGAGTAGGTGGGAGAAATTTGTGCATGAAAAAATTATTATAAAAAAAAATGCAATCAAAAATGTAAAATATCTTAAAATATAAAAGGGAAAAAAAGTTCTATCTTATATTTAAAAAATTGTAAAAAAAGTACATAAAAATAATTCATTAATAACTCATAAAGAGATAAATGTAAAAATGTATGTATCTATTAAAACATTTGAAAATAAATTTAAAATGATTCAAACAATAAACTGTAAGAACCTTATAAAAAGTTTTAAAAAATGTGGGTATTCAAAAAATTCATTTCAAAATTTAGGAGATCGATTTATAAATAAGTAAAAAATATTTTATAAAAATGCATTAAAATGGAAGTTAAAACAATTTATAATGAATAAATGTTTATTATCTAATATATATATATATATATATATATATCTACGCACCGATAAAGGAATTGCCTGATATATATGAAAACACCTATACAAAGACATTTCGACCAAACATGCAAATCATTGAAATTTGGTGGCCGATTTAGGGAGAGCAAGAGCTCCAGCACATCTGAACTGCGCATACAGCACGAGTATTCTAAACTCAATATTCAACGCGGCAAGAGCTAATTTTCAAAATTTCATTTTAATTTTTTTTTTCAGTAAGCCTATTTCTACTGTATCAATGTCTCGCCGAAATATTCATGCACAATACACACATACGTTAGAGTTTGAAAAAGGTCGTGCCGTTGGTCGTAGATTGAAAAAGGCTGTTTGGTCAAATCGACTAATCGCGCGACATCTGTGTCGAAGCGGCTATTAGAAGATTTTAACAAGAGTGGGTCAACAACGGAAGAATTCAACGTCAGGATGGCAGAGGGCGACCAAGGGACACAACAGAACGGGAGGACAGAGCGATTGTCAGAACGGCTGCTGCAGCACCGGATTCGACGTTATCTACCATTCAATGTGTCACCGGCACTCAAGTGTCCAAAATGAGAGATCGGAATCTAGTAGCTCGTCGACCGTTACGATGTCTACCTCTCATACCCGTACACCGACAAGTCCGACTACAGTGATCAATCAGAAGCGATCAATTTGGAACTGCGCTTATTGGGGACGTATAGTATTTAGTAACGAGTCCCGTTTCTTACTGTGTACTGACGACCGTCGTAAACGTGTCTGTAGACGTCCTGGTCAGTGTTAAGATCCTGGCCTTACTTTAAAACCCCACACAGGTCCACAATAGAGCGTTATGGTCTGTGTACCATTTAATTTGATAGCAGGACCCCATTGGCAGTCATTCCAGTCGCTTTAACAGCACAACGGTAGGTAGATGGCAAATAACGGCCTATTTTGTTGCCGTTCCACTTATATCACCACAGAATAACTTTTTAACAAGTTAAATCCCGGCCACACACGGCAGGTGTTACTCTGGATTGCCTTCAATCTTGCCGAATTCTTCCGTTGTCAGCAAGGTCGCCTAATCTCTCACCCAAAGAGCACATCTCGGAAGTCATGGGAAGGCGATTGCAACCATCCCGGAATATTGAATATTACCCACGACAGTTGGAGACAATTTGGCAAGAAATCCCGCAGCACATCATCCGTAATCTTGATCAGTCCATGACATGCCAGGACATGCCAATGGGCTTCAAGGACATATTGACTTTCTCAATTTGTGTGGACTCTGGAATAGGGCAATTAATTTTTCTGAAATAATAATCGTTTTCCCTATACATATTTTTCACATACATCAAATTTTGTCCCAATCAGACAACTCCATCGATCTTTTTTGTTATAGAGTATATTTGTGTTGAAAATGATTCAGGAAGACGGCTCTAGATGGTGCGCGCCAAGGGATGCGCCACAGAGTGCGCCACAGAGTCCGTCCACGTGACCTTATGCGACTATAAAAGCCGGCGAAAGAGGTATGAGACAGGGGGTGAAGAAATGGTATAGTAGCTCAGAGATTTAGTAGGGTAAGAAGATTAGAGTGCCAGAGCCTGGGAGTCAGGGAGCTCGAGCTCAAGTGAAAATGCAAGAGAAGTTTATAAGAAGCCTGAAGAAGCTGGATAAAGAAAGAAGAAAAGTTAAAGTAAAAGAAGATAAAGTTAAAGTAAAAGAAGATAAGGTTAAAGAAGAATTGAAGGTAAAGAAGATAAAGTCCATTGAAGAAAGTGAGAGAGCTGAAGTGGAGCTGAAGTAAAAGAAGCCGAAGCAAGCTTACCCTAATAGTTCGGGATTGTTTTAGATTGAAATTAGTTCATTTTTTGTATGTTGCCATATGTAGAATAAAAACTCATATGTTTAAAATCATCAAATCCGGCTGATCATTTCCTCCAGAATAACACCAGCCTATCCTATAGTAATTATTGCAATAGTTAGAAAAAAAGGGATTATTTAAATTATTAATTTGCCTGTTACCTTAATTTCTAAATTCTATTTCTTTTTTTTTTCTTTTCTACAATTTGTGAGGGGTTTTGGGGCTTACTGTTTTTCTCATCATCAAATAGTGTCATCTCCAATACGGCTATACTTTTATTAAAGCTTTTTCGAATTTCTCTATTTGTCCCCCTATCTCTAAATATTAGATCTTAAGAATATATAGCTCCCCTTTTTTGGTTATTTTCTATGTTTCGTATATACCAACAGGAAGACTCACCAAACAAAACAACTAAGCATTTTTTTCCAAGTTCCATATTTAAACCTCTCTAAAAAGTTTCTCCAAAAATCATATTTTGCTTTTGCATTCTGACCTCGACTTATATCTTCCATCCTCAGTTGTAATTCTAGCAATACTTGTTCATTTCCTAAGTCAGTATAAATATGATTCTCACAAATATATTTCCATCATACTGTATCTAGCTTCTATTCAGATTCCTTGAAAACGGATTATCACTCATTAAAGAAGAAGCATAAGTCTCATAAGTGGAACAAATTAGTGAAGTAAAAAAGGATTATGATTGCAATATCCAATACGATTACTATATTGCAAATGAGAATGCGTATTTGAAATCGGCTATGTGGAATACAAATAAGAACAAGAAAGTATGAAATACGTGCTCAAATCAGTCAAGCGGAATACACAATTGTCATGTTAAATATATTAAGGGGCTATATATTAAATATAAAATTAAAAATAAACAAAGTAGAAAAAATGGCAAATCAATGTTGTTAATGTTGCGTTGTTGGTTGACAAAGAATAACTTCCGTGAGTACAAAGGATCTTTAGGGCTTTATTCAAGCCTAATCGATAAAATAATTACAGAAGAGTGCAAAAATAAAACAACAATAAAGAAAACAGCAGCAATCACCAACGGCAGCACAGTGAAGGAAAGCCTGAGCAGAAAAGGAGGCAGAAGTTGGTAGAACCTTCTAGCATCTTCCAGGAGGTACACCGGCGTCGGCGGTATGCAGCAGTCAGCAGTCTTGAGACAGCAGCTCGCGTTTGCTTGGAGTACACCACGTAGATTCGTTCCTCTACCTCCGGCATAAGTTCCTCATCCCTATATATACCGGAGTAGATCTTTCCAGAACGGTCATGGTTGATCAGCCAATCAGAAAGCCATCTGCACTAAGCCTTGAGCAATCGCTTTAGATTGGCCAATCAGTTGTTCTCCGATTTTTCTACACTTTTCTTGAACGTTCTGAAACATTCTATTCTGGAATGCGCGCTTTTTAAAAATTCTACGTAACAATTTTATAGAATCTGACTACATAAAAATTATAACTAAAATTGAGGTAAAGTCGCGATATTAAATAGGAGAGTGAATAGTGAAATATTAATATAAAAATGAACAAGAACTAATAATAGAGTTTAGATCACAAATCAGCTAAGTTCAATAAGAAAATAACAACACTATTTAATTATGAAAATTGCATCCCTGATCGTGCAATTGAAAGTTGCTGATGGCTTACAACATCTGTAGGACTAAATTTCAACTAATAGTTATTTTTTATTTTGAAGAATATTGGCTGAATGCCTTTTCTTGATAAATGAAGAAAAGCCAACCAGGTATTTGTTTCAGGCTATTGCCCCCTCGTCAGCGGGTACAAGTTATACCTCAAGACCATAAAAATCTGGTCCTATAGGCTTCTTGAAAAATCAAGAAATGAGCATTAAAGTCCTGAAAACTATAGAGTTGTGATATCAAAAATCACACATATTTTAGATAATAAATATAGGTTATATAAAAATATTATTTTATTTTAAATTATAATTTCATAGATCCTAATACTCTGTTTAAATCGACCGCCAGAGAGAGAGAGAGAGAGAGAGAGAGAGGTCACGCTTTCTCCATAAATACTTATTGTTGTTCTTCCCCGCTGGTCGGCTCAAAACTTTGTACATTATGTAAATAATCTTTTGTTTTCTTTGTTTACTCGCCTTAAGCCAGACAGTACTTTTACCAAATTATGTTTCTCCGAAAGCTCAATTAAAACAATCTCTTATCAAAACCATTTTTATTATTATACTTTCAAGATTTTAGCCACGACTGCATCACCAATACCATATATTACTAAAAAAGAACCAGCAAATAACTAACATAGTATAATCCTCAAGATAATTAAATTCAAACAGAAAATTTCATTTTTATATAATATATATATATTACTAATAAAAATAGCATTGAGAAAAATCAAATAACACACGAAGTATAATATGAATAGGATAAGTAGTAGAGCCAAGAACGATCAGCTAAGTGGAATAGGGATAAAAACAACCTGGCCACATTGAGCAGCTGCTCAAAGGATATGACGGGAAATGACACTATCTCTAAACCAGGTAAATAAGCAAGAAGAGGTTCTCTCTACAAAATGAACCCCAAAATTCTGTTTTTAAATCGGAAAAAGCTCCATGAAACAGTTTCTTAATTAGGCAAGTGTAAGAAGAGTATTGTTTATCTCTCATGCACAAATATATTGATAGTTTGCACGTTTCGAAAGAGGCCAGGAAAAATTGGAAACCAAAAAGGCCTGAGAGTCCAATTTCTGTTAGCAACTAAAAAATCGTCATAAAAGTAAGCGGAAGGATAAAAACGAGATAGTTGTTTCACTATCGAAATATTTGTTGAGGAAATAAATGTTGACAGCGAGACACTGCGTTATAGTGTAAAATTACCCCAGGATAAAGCTGTTTTCGAATTTTTTCTGATGACCATTAACGCGTTGAATAAGAAAAAGATACGTTCAAGACACAGCTCGGTAAACAAATTATTTATTAAATCTATTGAGACCCAAGGAATGATATATGGGTTTTGCTATGACCATACAACGAAATCACAAGTTCTTAATAAAACTCAACAGGCTCTCCAGAGAGGTAAAAAATCGTCTTCAAAAATTAAAGGAAAATACAATGCTGGTGTGTTTATACAACAGCAAGGAAATCATGCATCATGACTCTGTCTCAGAAGAACAAAATGTTATAATGATACTTATTATCTAAAAAACTTATTCATAAAAAAATATATATATTTTGAAGAGGATTCTTCGAGTTGACCCTATTATTTAGAACTAGGCAGTTCGTTCCATCTTCATGACAATATCCCCTCTTACCGGGCAAAACTGCAGATTGTTTTTTGGCCGATTAAAAATTAAATATGTGCCATAATTTGCCTAATGCCCAAGAGGCATAATTTATTTTCGCCATAATAAATATTTTTAAATGTAAATACAAATTCATCCATCTATAAATCTGTACAAAATAAACGTGGGAGCCAGCGCGCGCGGGCGAATGCTACGGCATGCCGCCGCGTGCGCGCGCTCACGGGTGTGAAACAAATTATTTTTCGAAACTAACATGCACAACGGCCTCGCCCTTTCATTCGATCGCGACAGATACGACATATATGTGCTTAATTACCCATAATATTACCCAAATTTGAATCCCTGTTATTATTTTTCTGTCTTTAAGATTCCATTTAAAGAGGGCGCATGTTTGATGAGGTTAAAAAAGTTGAAAAGTCTGTAACATCAACTTCTCGGGACATACCATAAGAACTAATTCAGAAGTCTTTTGAATGATTTTGAACCGCGCCATTTGGTGCATAAACGAAAAAAGGTTGCAGTTATTTTACAATATTTGTATTATTTCAATAGGTTTGTTTATTTTTAAATCACACTTACAGTCTCAATATCAGAACGTGTATGTCCAGTAGGCATGGCTCAATAAAAATATTTTATATAAGGTCCTTACAGAATAAATATATCTATTGCAGATTTTAATATAGCATCAAATATATTATAAGTGATAATGTAAAAAGAATACTTTAAAAAAACAGTTTCTCCTATTTCTAGTTCAATGAGGAAACTATTGGAAGACCCAGGCTAGTATATCAGAGATGTAAACAGTGGATAAGCAGATATTTCACCTTTTGCATCACACGCGTGAATAAGCAAAGAAACCGTATTCTGAATATCGAGCAATAGGCCACTATAAATATATATTGTGAAACGTAGCGAGTTCATATATGCCACACCTCTTCTGGTTGGAAGCACGTGAAACCGGAGTCCTATTATTTGGCACGGAGGGTCAACTCGGAACCCGTCGAAAAAGTTGATATTTTATTTATTCTTTTATTGAAACCCCCAATGTTATATAAACTCTCCTTCACCTTTATCAGTGGAAGTGAAGACCACAAGGAAGCCAGGATTCTACAGACTACAATGACGGTGACATAAACTCACTAAACGTTGGACATCGAAAATTAATACAAACCAGTAAATGGACCTCCAATACTTGATTGTACTTTTTAAGAAGTTCGCGACTATAAAATGAACTCAGAAACGCCGTAATAAATGTAAACCATTGTGCGATCTATTTGCCCATTCTGTGAACTAGTAGGTTTATATTAACACAACCGTAAATTTTGAAGAACATGGTTTCGGGCTATGAAGCTTATCTTTATATATTGGGGTCTATTATAAATGTCTGTCAAAACTGACATTTAAATTTAGTATCAGCAATGTATCTTTACAAAAAGCGGTCAATTCTTCCGTCACCTCTTGTTGCTTTAATAAGTCACAATGACTGGACTATCTCCTCTATTTTACTACCGATTTCAATTTACATTCCATGATTTATATCCATTGAAGATTTGAAGATCTACGTTATTATAAATGATAATGAAAATGACGGTTATATCCTGATAAGGTACTTAATCCTTCATCAAATTGAGCCTTCTCCGATCAGGCAGTTAGCATAGAAGACCATTTGAGTGTGCTATGCAGTAATCTCTTCATTTTTCAAACATCAGTTAATTTAGCATCACCGAAGAGTTAAGATCAAATATCCTTTCTCTTCCAGTTGCCTATTAACTGAGGGACTTTAAGAAATAAATGGAGAAATATATCTCATATTTGAAAATAAAGAGTGTATATGAAACACGTATACCATGTAGAATTTAAGATTTGAAATCTATTGGTAGTAAAAATGAGCATCTTCAATATTTTAAAACTCTAAATATATTTTCTCTAAGTTATATAATAAGAACAATAGGTTTAGTAATTTATGCAAATTTTCAAGAGGAGTTCGCAGAATAAATAGAACTGTTAAAAATATATGAGTGTTCACTCAATCACAATCTGCATTTTAAAATTAAAATGATAAAGTGATCGATTTCGATGTTCATTTAAAGACGATTTTATAATTTTTTTTTGAGGAGATAGAGTCATCCACGAAATCTTGTCATAAAAATTATAATATGAAAACATCTTAATTCAATATTCAACGTTGCGAGCATCTTCAGCATAGAATTTGTATTAGCAATATAGTTAATATTTTAAAATCAAATTTATATATGTAAATATATATGAATAATAACAAAACTCTCTCTCTTTCTAAGAAATTATATAAAGTAGGCATGAATGAATTCAAAAACATCACATAAACAAACAAACTCATATAAAGTGAGAAAATACTCCACCTATTATGTAAAAGCTGTGACGTCGCACAAGCATATACATTTAAAGTGAGAAAAGACTCCTCCTATTGAATAAAAGCAGGGACTTGACACAAACAGACAAATATAAAGTGTGAAAAGACTCCATATAAAAAGAGGAACGTCATACAAACAGACATATAAAAGTGCGGAAAGACTTCATCTACTATATAAATGTAGGGACGTCACACAAACAAATACTTGTAAAGCGAGGAAAGACTTTTACCTACTATGTAAAAGCTGGTCTGGGGACGTCCAGGGATGTAAACACGAGCACGTGTCGCGCCACGTCACTCACCTCCGTAGCGTTCCGAGCGGGGTTGCAGGGCGGAATGCGAGGAATGGACCGCCGAGAATGTGACGTTACTCGCCTCCTATTGGCCCGCCATGACGTCAGGCTCCGCCCATTGGCCTAAAAGACATGACGTCACCTGCTTCCTGGTTGGCTGAACCCGTTCGGAAGTTGTCTCAGTGTCAAGGTTCAGGAAGGGAGGGACCCAACTGGTAGATGGCAGGTGGTGTTCCTATGGTGGGCCACTATAAAATAAACACCGGCCGTTGTTAACACTTTATATATATTACCTACTTCTAAACCCCTGGAAGATAACTTCTCAAGCAGAGAACATACACAAGAGTGTGTCTCGCGATGTACGGCTTGTACGAAACAAATAAACGGAGAGACCAAACATATTTGCAAATATTCCTATCATTGATGCACAGAATCTGAAGAGTAACTTCCACGTTCTATAGCGTAATATATACTGCAAATAAATAATGGAATTGATTCAAACAAAGACCAAATATTTTATAAATTGTAAAAAAAAATGTAAGGCCTTTATCTATTTATATAAAGGATTTTTAAATCCACACAGTCGTAAATATAAAATGCTTAAAATAAATATCAACAATATAAGTTTGTTTATTTCGTATCGATATTTCATCGAGTCCCCTCTTTGTTGGATAAGTGAAGGGATATTCCATATTCTCTGAACAAATTACATATTATCAGTAATAATATTTATTTCACATATCATGCGCTACAAGTTCACCTATTGAGACTTGCATTGAATAATATTTTGTAAACAAAAATAAATGTCTTTCATTCCCCCAAATTATAGCACAAGTCCAAATTGTATTTAAATAATCACAAGGGACTTTGGCTTCTTGCAAATGCGCAAAGGACGAACTGCTTCTTCATTGTATGTATAAATGTATGGTGCACTTACAATTTACCCATTCACATTCCCCTATTCTCAATGATATCATGTGTGCTTGGGATAGGCCATAAAACCCTGTGTAGAAAATGATAATTACAAATCGAAAATAAAAATAGTCCAAAGGAGAGCACAGTTTGTCTGCCTGTAATCAATCTCTTTGTTTTATAATCTCGCCCTGGAATGAGCCTTGGCCTAGAATATTGATCAGGTGACCTAGGACATCCATGTCATCAATAAAGTAGTGAATATCAATGGATCGCCTCTCTCTCTCTCTCTGCACCAGTCGCTTGCATTTTTAAAAGAAGTTAAATACATGGTGATTCAAAAGTCTTGAACAACTTTAAAAATTAATAACTCCGCGAATATTTGCGCTAGAGAAATGCGGTAAACACCTTATGTTCAGGGTGCAATGGGATTTTTAGGACAAATAATGAAAAATTCGAAATTGAATTTAATTACAATTTTATTCGCTAAGTGACGCTCTACCAGAATCAGAGATTCAGCGGCCATATTGTTTGATAAATTAAAAATATAACTGATCGACACGTATTTTTTTCTTTTTGAGTACCAGGAAAAAACCCTAATAATATAAAATGATAAATTAATAAACACCATTTCGCCAAAAGTAGAAGAACTAGATGACGAATTTTGAATGCAATCCAAGATACGAGGGGTGTTCAAAAATTATTTATTTATTCATGAATACCTATTTTTCCCCTTCAAAGTAATCCCCATGAGATATTATACACTTGTGCCAACGGTTTTTCCAATCTTCGAAGCACTTAAAAAAAATCATTTTTAAAAATCTTTTTCAGCTCCTCCTTCGATGGCGTCTTTATCTCGTCAAGCGTAGCGTAACGTCGTCCTTTCATGGGCCTCTTCAGTTTAGGGAACAAGAAAAAGTCACAGGGGGCCAGATCTGGGGAATACGGTGGCTGCGGCATCATTAGTGTGTTGTTTTTGGCCAAAAGGTCGCGCACAAGCAACGATGTGTGAGCAGGGGCGTTATCGTAGTGCAAAAGCCAATTTTTGTTCTTCCACAAATCCGGGAGTTTCTGGCGGATTGCTTCGCGCAAATTGCGCATAACTTGCAGGTAATATTCCTTATTGACCGTTCTACCCTGTGGCAAGAACTCGTGCCCGCGCGGCCCACGGCTACCTTTCACCTGAAACCACCATCGGCCGTTAGCAGGTGCGGTTGGCGCGCTTCGTGTGGGGTACGAGCCGAATCTCGTGGCTCCCCGGGCGCACCCTGGCTCGTCCAGTACCCGCTAGTGGCGTCGGACTGTTTGACAATGCGGGCAAGCTTCGGCTCGCCTGCCTAAAGGGGGTCCAGGCCTCTCTTCGCGGCGCCGCCAACAGCGACAACAGCTAATTGCTAGCATGCTTCGATCTAGGTTAGTCGTTGGGACAGTGGAAACACTTCTTAACGAGGCCTTGGGAAACATCGAGGAAATGCAAAATGCGGAAATCTGTAGGAGGTGGGGACAAATCAAGGCGCATCAGGCCTTCGCCATCAAGTCCCTCCACGACCCGCGCAACAACGACGACGACTACATCTCGAGGGCAAGAAAATATGCCCGAATCAAGCTCGTGGATGTATCCATCAACTCGGACAATCTCTCCCTGCCAGACCTGGGGTACGCTCTTCGTCTTCGTTGCAAGAGAACATCGTCGTCAACATTCTACGACGGCGCAGGTCGAAGGATCACGAGACAAGCGGTGAGAGACTTGGCTTTCGCCAATCTAAAGGAGCGCTTTATCCACCCTTCGTGCTAATTACTGCGTGTATTCACCCTAAGGGTCACCATTGAGGAAAGCGATCCACTTCACAGCTATGTGATCGGCGAAGAAGAGATCGTTGCTGCCATTGGCCGTCTGCCAACTGGGAAAGCCGTCGGGTGGAATGACTTGCCCTGCGTGCTCTTCCGGGGCTACGAGGATTTCTTCGCGAGTACGCTCCGTCGGGTCTTCGAGGCGTCCAGGCTCTGCCCTCTTCAATGCGGTGCAGCAAAATATCCCTGTTAGCAAATCCGCACGGTGGTCTAGGCCTAGCCGGACTTCGACCTCTCTCCTTGCCAACGACGGATTACATAGTCCACAGCAGGTTCCTCTACTGGCGACTGCGACCTCATCTCCGGGACATCGTACCTGAATCCAAGAGCTAAGCCGTTCCAGGTAGAAAACCAGCCTGGAACATACTCCGCCTAGGTGACGAAGTTGCCGCTGCCTGCAGAGGAAAAACCCCTTTGGCAGACGCCGCCACCTACTTTAAGTCAGCGTTTGACCCGCTAGACAGAGACTTCTTGATGTCCATTCTTCTCTCCGTCGGTTTGCCGTCAGTCTTCGTGGGTCGGGTTCTTCTGCTCTTCGCTGGGGCCGAGGCGGCGGCGAGAATAGAAGGAATTGGGAGAACTCCTCTGTTCCACATGGTCAACGGAGTGAGGAAAGGATGCGCTGCCAGCGCAGCGTTCTTCACCATCTCCACCGGGCCCCTCCTGCTTCGCCTGGAGCCGCTACACGACCGGGAAAATGTCCTGGCGAAGGCCGATGACATCGTCCAGCTTATCCGCGAGGATGAGAGAAGATCTTCGAGGACTTCAGGCGTGCGTCAGGAATAAGAGTCAACTTCGGCAAGAGCCAGGGCCTCTGGTGCGAGAGATGGAGGAACCGCACCGACTTCTCAATGGACATTTCCTGGAACAGGGAGAAAATCAATAATCTAGGGGCCATAGTGACTCTTGGAGTGGGAACTTCGGCCCAAGACCAACATCTGCTGGAGTTACTAAAGAGGGCCATTGCTAAGTTGTCCTCCTTTGTCTGCGGTCTCTCACTTGCTGGTCGAGCAAGAGCGGCCAATAGCTTGGTGCTCTCGGCCATCGACTAAACATCCAGGCCTACCTGCCCAGCGAGACCACCATCACAAGACTGCAGGCAAGATTGGCTCGTTTCGTGTGGGGGCACGATCGAACCTCATGGCTTCCCGGCAGCATCTTTGCGCAGCCGATCTCCGTGGGAGGCATAGGACTTCTCGACGTCGGTATTCAGCTCCGACTGTCATGCCTCAAGGGCGTCCAGGCAGCACTGCGTGAAGGTCGCAACGCTCACTCTTGGCTCGCCGAGAGCGTGTTGTGGCTGTCTCCTGCATCCACTCCTGGCACCTGCCTTCCCCCGCGGCTTCGTCGGAGTCTTCACCTCTTCGAAGCTGCCGCGAAGATCCTAGAGCTGAACCACAGGATCCTATAACCAGCATTCCTTCAGGCTCTTCGAATCGTGGGCGACTGCCGTGTCCCGCGGCCCCCTGAGCTCCTGGCTCTTACAAGATAGCTGGGCTGGCGCATTGGAGAACTGACCGGGCCTCTTCCAAATATCACTTCCTGGGCCTGGAGATGCGGGGAGTCCAAGAAGACCCCCTCCTCGTCTGGAGGAGGATCTTATAGGGTGGAGCCTCCCTAACTCCTAAAATCATTGTAGATTCCCATCATTTATTTATTTCTAGTATCATTTTTTAAAATGAAAATTGACTGATCGTCAATAATATCATTTCAAATGTTAATGTCTCTCTCGGCCGTGCGGCCACGCGGCGCGCGAGCTCCGCGTTTTTTCTATCTGGATGTGGAGAACTTCGAGTTCTCCAACCCATATGCAATACTGGCGGTGAGGCAGGATAAAGCTGGTGATCATATCCAAAGAAGAGTCTACACCCGCCTACATCACCTACGGCGTTAGATGTAGTAGATATCACCGCCAGGGACATCGGCGAACCACCATCCCCCAGGGCACCCGAAGTGGACCGATGCTGACACCTCCACCGCTCACAGCCCGCCCCCTCCCACAGCTTCACAACCACTACATCGGCTGAGGGAAATTCTGGAACCATTCAGACAATCCCTGTGACACCTCCCAATCCTGCCGCGTCTTCGCCCGCGGAGAGCTGCCCAGTTCTTCCTCAGGACATTCCAGCCACCAAACCTTCTGCTCCGGCTCCGAGCACAAACGCGTCCCATCTCTTCTAGCGCCTTCCTTGACCGCTACTTCACCAACAGCGGTCCCTGCCAAAGATCAGGCCATGGCTACACTAACAACGGAATCTTCCATCACCAAACCACAAAAGATGCGGCCTCCTTGGCCTAATTCACAGAAGGTTGAGGATCTGTTTACGGTACTAGAAGCTGACTCCTTCCTGGAACCCCTACATAGAGATTTTTATAAGTGCGAAATAGAGAGGGCTTTTGTATCTCTAACTAAGAGGGAGGACGTCCTCGCGTTTATCTCGCCCGAGCAGAAGAAATTCCTTGACATGGCAATCGCTTATGTCGGGGACAAGGACTCCGACCTAGGCAAATTGCTGTCCGACTTCAGGGCAGAATGAGACCTTGAACTAGACGACATCCAGTGGGATTCGTCTGATACAAATAATTAGAAAATTTGAATTTTTATTTTGTTATATTTTGTTTATATAATTTTTCAACCGTTGACTAGACTTCAATAAACCTTTTTTATTGTAATTGTCTTTCTCTCAAGCGGCGCGGACGCACGTGCGCGTGCTCGCTCCCGCTTACCCCGCCGGCGTGGCGTGTTTTTGGCGTTCTTTTTTTTTTGAGCCTAAAATTTTTAATCTTTAGAATTTCTTTAATTTTTATGGGGGATTCCCCATCCCTCCAAGACTCGATGACATTGGCTAAGAGCCATTCGTCATCTACACCTGCTGATGCCATCAGCACTCCTCAAGCCCCAGTGGTAAATGAGGGGAACAACGTAGAACCACAGTCTCGTACAGGCAAGCCTTCGACGAGCTGGGCTGACCTCGTCGAACAAGGCAAACAACTCCCGATGGAGGAGCAAGATAATGGCTTCATTCTAGTCAGCCATGAGCACAAGAGGCCAGCTGAAGCGGCGGCAGAACGGCAGAGCAAAATAGGGCCGCGTCCATCCTGGTGCCACCAAGCCTACTGTTACACCCCCCGCGAACAAGCCCCGAGTGCAGAGGTGCACTAAAACAGGCAGACTTTAGAGCCAAGTCGGCGGCCGGTCAGGTAGATCAATGTGTCTACCTGGAATTCTCCCCATAATTCATCCGGGCGCAGTATTTCATGGCGCTGGAGGCGAAGCAGGGAAAATGCTGCGTGTACCAGCTGAACAAGATGGAGGGGCACATCCTAGTCGGCCTCTCCAACGTGCAGCTCGCAGAGAGGCTCATCGAAGAGGGCCTGGGCATTGAAGAGGCCACTCAGCGAGCCTTTCCTTTTAGGAAGAAGGCTGAGCGGATCGCCGTGAGCAGCGTGCCGTTCTTTGTAACGGACGCCGACCTTATCGCGCCGCTCAAGCCCTTCGGCCGGGTGGCCTCCATTGTCCAGGAAATGATGGAGCTGTACAATTCCTGCTAGGCTGACGCTCGTCGGGAAGCCTTCATTACTCTGCACGGCGGAGTTAGGCTCTCCCAGATTCCTGCCCGGCTGGATATTAAGACTGAGGGAGTCATCACGCCAGTATACGTGAGTTACGGCATCCGCTGTTCCCTCTGCCATAGGCAAGGGCGCAAGCGGGCCAACCGTCCTCAAAAGACTGGCTTGACTGAAGACAAGCTGCTTTTCCCTGAGTGGCCGTCTGTTGCGCGCCCAAATGCATGGAACAAGCCGCTTACATCTTCCTCCCAAACCTCACCAGCAGCTGCACCAACACCAGTAGCTAATATCCCTTCCTCCACCGCCACAGCCATCGCATATCCTCCTCATCGACTCAAATGATCAGGCGACTGTGGATCCGACACAACAAATGAATCCCAGATGCTTCCTCCATTAAAAGAGAAGTGGAACTTGGCTCAGAGACAAACAGACGATTTTGTGAAGAACGACAAGGCTTCTGCGGCAATCGCCAGCGTCCATCAGCTGGGCTTGCGGAGAGAACAACTCCTCCAAACCTTTACCAACGAAGGCCTTATGGACAAGCTTCTGGCAAAATCCAATGCCCAGCAGAGACAGGCCATAGACAACTTGGCCACTGAGCTCATGGCTCTTACAGGGGACACTAGCAACACTCTGTACAAGAAGCATGAAACTCTGCTCGGACCCCGAAATGAGCTACTGTGTTGCAACCTTGAACACGCGCGGCATCGCCGCTCTTCGCCGGAGAACCCATCTCTGCTGTTTTCTTAAGGAGCATGAGATTGACATCTGTTTCCTGCAAAAGACCAACGTCATATCCCTGAACAAAGAAAGATACCTCTTCCACGGCTACCGCGTCGTCGTTGTACCTTCAACGACCACCGTGGGATCAGACCTTGCCTGCGTCTTCGCGGCCGGCGTCGTTATCAATCGGCAGCAGATCCTTGGCCTGGCAGGGTTGCTGTAATCGAACTCACCGTCCGGGGATACTCCATGACGTGTGTCAACGCCCACGTCTCTCATGATCCTGAAGAGCGCTGCCGTCAGCTCCAGGTCATCACAGCTTTGACGCGTGAAGAAGGTGCGTGGTTCCTCGGTGACCTGAACATTTCCGAGGAGTCGGCAAAGAACCTGGCATCCGGTTCAGCAGAAGCCCTCGCGGAGCTCCAGGACCAAGCCGACCTCGTCTACGTCGCCACCTTCTTCGATGCTGCACTGGAGCACACCAGGGTTGCCAATATCGGAAGCCGGGTCGACGCGCGTCGTCTGGACAGAAGCCTGACCAATGCCAAACCATTGACTACGCCTATTCGGACTGCCGTGCCGTCTTGATACAAGTGGGAGACCCAGCTCCAACAAGGCTTTCCTGCATCTTCGACGCCGCGCACTACCAATAAGGATCTCCAGTTGGGGAAACCGAGCAGATTGGATCGAGTTCTCTTACCATCAAGACTCTCCAACCTCGTCACCCGATACTGGAGCCTATACTAAAAGAACTCTGACCACCGTGCGGTCCTCCTCCAAATCGGCGAGTCCCCAGAACCTCGTCCACCATTCATTGCTAGCATGCTCCGATATAGGTTAGTCGGGACAGTGGAAACGCTTCTTATCGAGGCCTTGGGAAACACCGAGGACATGCAAAATGCAGAAATCTGGAGGAGTTGGGACAAATCAAGGCGACTATATCAAGTCCCTCCACGACCTGCGCAACAACGAAGACGACTACATCTTGAGGACAAGAAAATATGTACAAATCGAGCTCGAAGATGTATCCATCAACTCGGACTATCCCTCCCTGCCGGACCTGGGGCGCGGTCTTCGTCTCCGTTGCAGGGGAACGTCGTCGACAACATTCTACGACAGCCTAGGTCGAGTGATCACGGGACCAGCGGTGAGAGACTTGGCTTTCGCAAACCTAAAGGAGCGTTTTCCCACCCTTCGTGCTCACCGGAAGACATCGATGATTTCCTGCCTGAATTCACCCTAAGGATCACCATTGAGGAAGGTCATTCACTCCACCGCTATTGGATCGGCGAAGAAGAAATCGTTGCTGCCATCGGCCGTCTGCCAACTGGGAAAGCACCCGGATGGGATGACTTGCCCTGCGAGCTCTTCCGAGGATTCGAGGATTTCTTCGCGAGTGCGCTTCGTCGGGTCTTCGAGGCGTCCCTGCTCTGCGAGGCTCTGCCCTCTTCCATGCGGCGAGCGAAATGTCCCTGATAGCAAAACCGCACCGTGGTCTAGGCCTAGCCGTACTTCAACCTCTCTCCTTGCCAACGACGGACTACAGAGTCCTCTACTGGCGACTGCGATCTCCTCTCCGGGATATCGTACCTGAATGTCGGAGCTACGCCGCTCCAGGTATAACACCGTATCCCCGTTGAACATCTCCTGGAACAGGGGAAAAATCAATATCCAAAGGACCATAGTGACTCCTGGAGTGGGAACTTTGGGCCAAGACCAACATCTGCAAGAGTTACCATAGAGAGCCATTGCTAAGTGGTCCCCTTTGTCCGCGTTCTCTCACTTGCTGGTCGAGCAAAAACGGCCGATAGCTTGGTGCTCTCGGCCATCTACTAAACCTCCAGTCTTACCTGCCCAGCGAGAGCACCAAGACTGCAGGTAAGATTAACTCGTTTCGTGTGGGGGCACAATCGAACATCATGGCTTCCCGGCAGCATCCTAGCGCGGCCGATCTCCGTTGGAAGCATTAAACTTCTCGACGTTTGCACTTAGCTCCGGTTGTCGTTTCTCAAAGGCGTCGAGGCAGCGCTGCGTGGAGGTCGCAACGTTTGCTCTAGGCTCGCCGAGAGAGGGATGTGGCTGTCTCATGCGTCCACTCCTGGCACCTGGCCTTCAGCGCGGCGTCGTCGGAGTCTTCACCTCTTTGGAGCTGCTGCGGAGATCCTAGAGCTGAATCACCGGATCCTACAACCAGCACTCCTCCAGGCTCTTCGAGTCGTGGGCGACTGCCCTGAGCTCCTGGCTCCTACAAGATGGCTGGGCTGGCGCATTGGAGAACTGACCGGGCCTCCTCCAAACATCACCATTGCTACGCGTGGCGCCCTCGCGGACGCTGATGCTCTGGGGAGCTTCTTCTCACGCCTGGTCACCCAGAATTCCCGGGGCTGTCATCGCGTAGCTAGCCTGGCGGACGCAATCGTGGTGCGCGGGAAGACCCGCACTGCCCGCCGCATGCTGGAGCGTCCACGCCTGGCTCCACTGCCCATCACCCAGTTTCTGGGACGGTGGCTCCCCCACGTCAGCATCCCCATCTCCATCAGCCGGGCCTCAGCCAGGGAGTCCTGAATCGTCTGTGGGTGTGGACACCTGTCACTGGGTAACCGCTACTGGTCCTGTAGGCAGATCAGGCCTGTTATCTTGGAGGCTTTCACCATCATCCAGCGGCCCCCTGACCTAAGAGCTAGATCTTCGGGCATGACCTGGAGGACGACGCCTTGGACATCCTGGCATCTGCCAAGACCCGCATCTACGAGCACTTCCTGGGCCTGGAGATGCAGGGAGTCCAAAAAGACCCCCTCCTCGTCTGGAGGAGGAGCTTATCAAGGTGGTGGAGCCTTCCTAGCTCCTAAAATCATTGTGCATTCCCATCATTTATTCATTTTTATTATCATTAATATATTTTTTTTGTCTGTAAAAATTGACTAATTGTCAATAAAAACATTTCAATGTCAATGTCTCTCTCGCTTTCTCCAACATCACAGTGGGTGCTCTTATGGTAAGTCTCTTGTGTCCCCCCACAAGTGATAAGATCGAGAGAAACTGCGAGAGGGAAAAGAGATCCACTTGAGTAGTGGTTCCCAAAGGGTGTTTGGGCTGTCTGCAGGGTAGAGCTGCAGAGGGAAAACAACGGAGCCCAGGGTAGATAATCCATGGTGGAGAAAGCGGCGTCGTCGCGAAGAACCAGAGGGGAAGCACGCGATAATAAATATATTGTAGGATTTAAGACAGAAAGTTGAAAATCGTCAGACAAATTTTACGACCTAAATCAACCTGGGTAAATCAACCCGTTGAAGCATTAAATAGTCAAGAGATGTGGGCAAGTTATGCAGCCACCCCTCTTCCATCACTACTATTAATAATATATACTAAGACAAAACAAAAAGCTCTATTAGGAACTTTTATCTTATACATATTCTTCGAGGTAAACAGGATATAAACAGGAATAACAGTAATAGTAACAATAATCAGCAATGTTATTTATAATGTATCAAAAAGGGGGATGAAAGAAAGAATGGACTTGGCATAAACTTATATACAAGCAAACGAAAACAAGCAGTTGCTCTTCTTTAAGAACAATAATTAGTAGTATTAAGACAGATATTTAGATTGGTTCAAGTGAAAAAGGAATACATAAGAATGTATTATACCTAATTATCAGGCATCTATAGTTTTATACATGGATGGATAAAGGGATGAGTCTTATCCATAGTAGGGATATAAACCCTTAGGGGTTATTTAATTAGTTCATTCGAACCCAGTTGTTAAGTAGAAGCCACCGGATTTATCAAGTTATTTCGAATACAACAATGACAACAAAAGCCTTTATTGAAAACACTCGTCCCATATAGGATTCTCCCAGATGGGGGTGAACAGAAGTAAAATAACAGTTATATATACAGAGAGTGGAGATTAATATCATCTATCTTGCGTCAATTGATTGTGCTGTTTCCAGAAATTGTGAGAAGCTAATGCATTGTGTTTGCCATTAAAACATATGGCGACTTGTTTTTATAATCTATCTTTTGACGGAAAATTTCTCTCTCCTCCTCCAGTGCCGGACAATAAAACATGTAGTGTGTAAATTCGTGTTTAAATTCACTATTGCATAAAGTGAATTTTAAATTATTATAGATTATGTTTAAATAATTATATATGTTTAAATGTAGTGGAAAAATAATTCTTACCTGGGCAACGCAGCGCTTTACAGTCATTGGAAAATCACCATTGGTGTAAGACTCCATTGTAGTTTATATATGAAAATGCTGATAGTGAGAATAAAGTACAGAATTTATTATTCTTGCGTAAAATCCAACTGTATAGACTGGTCCATTTAAGTTCAAATAATTAAAGGAATGTTTCTTTGTAAAGTATTAAAATCAGTGCATTCAACAAAAGCCAAGTGAAGCCGGTGTTATTTAATATTTCCGTCACGCTTTCAATCAAACTTATATTTTGTTTTGAGGAGGTTCACAAATCCCATAGATGCGCTAGAAAAATAAAGTGGTCCTTTTTAGTATTATAATCTAGAATTTTAAGGTTAATTTCTTCACTCTCTCCAGAGGTGCGATAGGCATGCAACGTGGTAATCGATTCTCTTCCATCTTCAACGTTCGAAACCAAAACCATCTCTCATTTTTGCCTATACGGCTTACATTTCGAATACCCATTATTTTAGATTTGCCTCAAATCTAGGTCAGATTACGGACAACAGATTCCTTATATTTATCAAGAACATTTTCTATGAAAATATCGAACACTAAACTGCTGTCCAGATCGAAATCAATGTCTCTCCTATATATTGGCCATAAATCTTTCTCTAAATACATTAGGAGTTTCTCCTACACGTTGCTTAAGACCCTCTAATTCTTTTGAACATCCACTAAAACCGCGAGTTTTTTCAGGAAATAAAATGCCTTATTTCTCTATAATGCTCTCTACACTACTGTCATTTTTCATGCTCATCTCTTCTATGCTAGCCCGAACTCTAGGGCCTCGAACATAAGCAGTGCGTTAACTTCCTTATTCCATTTACCTATGCTAGCTTCCATCTCTATTTCCCTGATGAAAGTTTGTAGCCCCACTCCATTGAACATAGAAAGTTTGATAGAATTGTTACAATCCATAATAACAGTAAAAATGACAAAAAGTACACACAATAATTAATTATATAAATAATAATAAAAACCTTAGGCCAAAATTACGGCCAAAGTTACTATTACGGGTTAACACACGAAGTTGCAATAAACTAGGGTCTACCGTAAGAGTAACTAACACACAGAAAAGCGTACAACTCGTACAACAACACAAATAAAAAGGAGAAAAAAACTTACAATTGCTATTTAAAAAAAAAAAACAGTACTTATCCTTTATTGTAACGTTGGTAGGGATCGGACCGGGGTCATACAGGTATGCGAGGAGATCACCATACACGGATAAAAGTCACAGAGAACACTTTAAGCGTCTCACCACAAGATATCCACCACACTCATCTCCCGCATTCCCTTAAACCCACTTTACTCGTATATACAAACATGGCCACATTCGTCCAATTAGAATGCTTGAAAGATCGATTTACTTAACTAACAAAAACAACCTTCTTCCCACTAAGGAAATTAGATAAGAGTGCAAATATTTGTCAATTTAATTTGACAAGGTATCCTGAAAATATCTCTTTAGCAAGTTTTTTTTTTCTGCAAATAGTTATGGGTCCACCTAATATTACCTTATTAACTGCGTATAGAAGAATATGAACGTTAGCCAGGCAAGAAAATTCCAGGCATCTCTGGATGATCGAAGATAAATCAAATTATTCAAAAATAATATGAAGATAAGTAGACAACGATTCACATTGCAATACTCTCGCTCGTATCTTAATTTGATCAGTAAGTGGTCCGTTCCATCTAACAGCGACTGTAATCTGGTTGAAATAATTTTGTAATGACTCAGTAAATATTTTACCTTACTCCTTGGTTTGATCATTTCTGCCATAGTAAATACTGTGGGACAGCTATCGAAGCTTTTCTTAGGTTTACAAAAAACGCATAAAGCTATCCTATTTTACGGTTTGAAATCATATTAATAAGAGGCAGGAGTAAATATTTGATCAAGGGACGAATATGCTTCTCTAAAATCAGATTGATTTTCAGGAACATTTTTTTATATTTTCGATCTAATTGTATAATCTTATTATTCAAATTGTCGTGAATCTATATATATATAAATATATATATTTAATTAAAAAGGCATATATTGGATAAAAATATCATTTATATCACCAATATTTCAGTTGGCTGAACGCCAACCTTTATCAAGGTGTTATAACAATTTAAAGTGTGCCAAAACAAACTCAGCGCCACATAACGTCAACAGCATTAAGTTTTAAAAATATTTTGTTATATTCAATAGGGAGAAAATTATATATATATATTTATATTATGGACAATTCTTTTTTGTCCATAGGGCCAAGGTCCACACCATCGACCATGTAGACCAGTAAGATTCTTCTTAAATCTCCCTCTTTTGCTCCTAGCTCGACTCTATCTTTTCACGAAACTTTCCTAGCACAAATGTGTCCCTTCGTTTTTTTGTGTGGACATTCCCAAGTCTTCCACTCTGCTTCGACCACGACTGCCTGTACTCTGTGAGAACTGTTAAAGGTCTTCCAAGGTGCAAAGAGGTACGGAAGAACTTTCCACACCCTGACTGTCCCTCCGGTTACAACAGGTTTGACCCTCTCGGTTACCACAGCAAAGCGAGAGACCCTCAAGATATCACAGTTCAGCGAGAGTCGACAGGATCTCACACTACATAAATGTATATATTGGAAATAATAAAGGCATATACTGACCAGGAGCACATGTGCTTTTTGGCGCTCTGCTATCTAATGGAACAGAATTCAACTAAACATTGATTTGACCTGTTTCCTGATATATGGCCGAACAATTTTATTTATAAATCAAGAAAAGCCATCCACGAACGCGTTTGGCGCCGTTGGCGTTCGTCAGCGTGGAGCAGGCTGTACCACTGCGACTAAAAATAATTTTGGTCCCAGAGGCTTCTTGAGATACCAAGAAATGCGCATTTAAGGCCAAACCTGCGTAATTACGCTTAACACATGAAAAAACAACAGGAAAAAAAATTTAAGCAACCTCAATTAACTCACCAAATGAACGGCCAAGTCCTGGTCGGCGGAGCGCCTCATCGAGGAAGGCCTCGAAATCGTGAGGACCATGCTCAAGACGGGCGGGGAGAGTCTTTGTTACCAACCTGCCCTTCGTCGTATATCTTCGCGATATGTGTGTTTAACACAATTCTTTCATATATTCTCCCAATATTAATGACTACATATGCCATCCAATATCCTCATTTTTATTCAAGTTATATAAAATCAATGTATATAAAAATACCTTTATGAAATTTTCAACACTCACTCGCCATGGCAATTTAATTTTTTTGGAATTATTTTAAAAAATGTATTACATATAAAATAATAGAACCATGACCCATTTGATTGAAATAGGTATAAAAACCCGATTGAAAGGGAAACTCACAGGTTTTTAACCGAAAATTTTCACCTTAGTTTGTATGTATAAAATAAAATGCTGTTTTAAGATAAATATTTTAGCTATAATTATATTTAGACCCTGATTCGCCCAGATTCTCCTAGAGCGAAATTTCCCCAAAAATGATGCTTTAACAAATATTATTTATTAAGAATATATTTAATTATCACTTAAGCTATATACTGTAATTTGAAAATAAAAATTAGATATCTCTCAAAAACAAAAAAATGAATATATGAAATAGTTTGAGATCCTGTTGACTCTTGTAGAATCCTGTCGGCTCATGTAATGAGTTGAGTTTGATGTCGACTACTGAAATAAGTTGAAGTCCTGGTAGCTCTTGTTGTACTGTGTTGACCGAGAGGAACAGTCAGGATGTAGAGTTTTCCAGTACCTCTCTGCACCTTGGAAGACCTTTAAAAGTTCTCAACAAATACAGGCAGTCGTGGTCGAGGCAGAGTGGAAAAGCTTGGGGATATCCATACACAAAAAACGAAGACACAGTTGCACTAAGAAAGTTCCGTTAACAGATAAAAGCTGAGCTAGAAGCGCAAGATGGAGATAGACGAGTTCTTCCTAACTACATGTTGGATGAGATCGACATAATATACGACCGACGCGGCTTGCACTAAGGGTGAACTAAACTAAACTCAACTGAACTGAACTGTCAAGTCCCTGTAAAAGTGATGTATTTATAGGTTAAAAGACGGGGGGGGACCTTATGTGACAGGGGCGTTTGAGAAAGGGCGCCTTTACCTGTCCAGGTGTGAGAGGGGTCTCTGCATTCCACCACATGTGACAGTGTGGGTGGCCTGTCGTGGGAATTGTGAATCTACCTGATTTATGACTTCCATCTTTAGACTCTGTTGTTTTGGCAATACTATATGTTCGATCTCTGCCCTAGCTCAACTCTTAAATCTATTACAGATTTTATTTATTTATCCACTTTGTACAAATTACATTACATAGGGCGATGCAATGACACAGATTAACCATGCGCATAATTATTTATAGATGTGTTTCTATATACAACATGACAATCTTATTATAAGTTATATACACAGTATGGGGTTGTTGGTTTAAATTACCATATATATAGTAATATGGATATGTTATTTTCAATCATAATGAATATTTTAGAGTTAAGATGATTTAATAATAAAAAAAATAGCATTTGTTAAAATAATATTTGTCTGCCAATCATTCACTCGGGAAGAAGCTGGGGGAAGCCAGTTCATTCAGTTAGTGTATAATAATTGTGAACATTTAATATTCCCAAATTAAGTAAAATTGTTTGTTATTTTTAAAATTGTAGGCTTTAAATAGCCTTCATATTAATATATTTATTCAGCTTGATTGTTGATTTTGCTTAGTATTTTTAATGAAACTGATTCTGAGAATTATAATCAAACATTATATTTATTGATTTATAAGAGAGAGAAATTGAGATTGAAACTGATTTATTACAATGTTCATATAAGATTATATATGGTTAATTACATATATATATATAGAGAACAAATACAAAAGAGAAACTAATATAAAAAATACCTTTTTCGGTTAGCGCATATTAAATTCTGATCTTACACAAATACTCTGTGGGAACAATTAATTAATTAATATATATATTTTGTATATTTTAAACTGTAAAATAATGACACTTTTAGTATGTGTCACATATCTTCCAATTGTGTTGATAGCACAGGAGATGCTATATAGCAACAACCTCGTAGAAACAATTGTGTAAATAGAAGAAATACGACATCAAAATCACAAATTAATTCTCCACCCTATAATCAAGGAATTTTCAAAGAAAACCATACAAATATTTTCAGTGAGGGTGATAAGATTTGTGATCTCTGCAAAGAAAATATGGAAACTGAACTATATCATTATATCTATGAATGCCAAGATATTAGCGAGGAGAGAAGGACATTCTTTTCAACGGTAGACACCAGCCAACTTAGGTCAATCCAAACGATGTTAACCAGTGCCCAAACAAGTAGACTAGTTGCTCAGGCCCTATATAATTTTTACAAGGCAGTAGGTGTAAAGAGGGAGAAAAGAGAACTTGGAAGCTATTGTTCTTACACCTCAGAATGATGACGAAACATCGAGGGGCCATCGTGTTGGTCGACGATGAGATTGCGGAGCAGGTGATATGGATGACTGTGCTGGAGTAGACCTTCTTTTTGTGTCTGAATGCTATATTTATGGCGAAATAAATAACTTAGTCCCTATTTCTGCTCCGCGCTTATGAAATTGAAGACTTGGGGCGATGCCGTCGACCTTTCATATTAAATCTTACTTTTCCTTATTACTAATAATTGTATATAGTTGCGGAACTAATGGTTTCCTGTGCTGCTCTTTTCCTGTTATTGCACCTTGTACGGAGAATCTGTATAAGTCTTAATAAAGGCTTTGTGTGTGTGTGATTCTCAAGACGATGACAATGCAAATTTTTCTGAAAATTCGCGAGACATCGCGGAAAAAATAATATGTTGGAATATAAATGATTTCTATAGGATTCTTTCGATATTTCCACTACTCGAGCACATAAAGAACTACGAAAATTTTGCTCTACTTGAAACATGGTGCCTGAACAGGACTAACATAACACTAAAAGATTATCAAATTATCGAATTACCTGCCACCAAAGAATCTGGAAGGGGAAGAGGATCAGGGGGTATGATTGTCGGTTTTAGGGAAGGCGGGCAATATAGAGTAGACAGTTCATAAAAGGATGGCACTTGGTTATCTATTTTCTCATAAACAAACACAAGAGCCCTCCAACATGTTATCTGTTTAATATTTTTATACTTTCCTTCAAACCAAATACAGCTGCATAACTTAGATAAACTGTCCACATACATTCAAAAGCAAATAGCAGATGGAAAGGAAATAAATTTACTTGGAGATTTAAACATCAGAACTGGGAAGTTGGGAGGTCTACACAATCCACATTCCAGCTCCCTCTAACATCGGAAAAAAGGGCCAAAGATCATATAATATCATCTCTGTCTGATAAACTTCTCGATTTCCTGGAAGATAATTCTTTGACAATAGGTAATGGAAGATCTAGAGGGGATAAAGATGGAGATTTTACATACATATCTGAAAGAGGCTCTTCGACTATTGACTATTGCATACTCTCACAGGGTTCACTACAAATTTTATTGGACTTCAAAGTCGATGACCAACTGTACTCTGACCACCACCCTTTGGTTTTAACGATAAAAGGCCAAAACTACAATGAGAAAAAAACCAAACGGAAAGATTATAATATTACGAGATATAGATGGTCAGCCGATGGACTCGCAATGTTTAAAATGAAACTGGAAGAATTGCGGGAAAAAAACATACCAGCCTCCGATGACCTTGTATACACTTTCAATCAGCGAATTTTGGAAGCAATGTCATCTGCAAAAATAAGGTACTCAATTAAGGGCGGCCCCAGGAAATCTAAGCCGTGGTTCGATAAGGACTGCTATGATATGAAAAAACTGGCAAAAGAAAGTCTGAAGAAATGTCGTAAAACAAATAGATTGGAAGACAGGGAATGTTATGCTTCTTCCAGAAAGAAATATCTCGCTTTATTGGATCTAAAAAAGAAAGGCTTTGATAATGAAAAACAGGAAATACTCAGAAATGCTAAAGACTCAAAGACCTTCTGGAAAACTATTGCGCTCTACAAAAGCACATCTATAATCCAAGGAGAAATAGCTATACAGGACTGGCTGAACTATTACCGCGAACTAATGACTACAGAGAAAAAAATGAGAATTTGTAATTTACATAATGTGATTTCTCAGAACGATCCTATACTGGACTCAGAGATAACCAATGCAGACATATACAAGGAGATAGCTGGTTTGAAGAGTAACAAGGCATGCGGGCCCGATGGCATCCCCAATGAAGTATTAAAAATACTCCCTGATTCGTACATACTGCTGTTGAAACAACTCTACAATAGTGTTATGACGACTGGAAAATACCCAGCAATTTGGACTAATTCCACTATACACCCAATCTTTAAAAATGGTTATAAGAACAGCCCCTCTAACTACCGAGGTATTGCACTGATTAGCAATGTATCAAAGCTTTTCACTTCAATCCTAAGATCAAGACTGGAGGAATGGGTCGAGGGAAGAAAGGTTATACCGGAAAACAAAGCGGGATTTTGAAAAGGAAGATCATGTATTGACCACATATTTACACTAACTACTTTAATCCAACTATCATTAAGAAAAAAAAAAGGGGAAACTATATGTATTTTTTTGTCGATCTAAGGAAGACATTTGATACTGTACCTCACTAAATACTTTGGAAAAAACTTTACAACCTAGGCATAAGTTACCAACTCATAATTACGATCAGAAGTTACTACGAACAAGCAACTATAGCTATCAGATGGAAGGGATCATTTACGAAAAGTATTAAGATAAACTCGGGAGTCCTCCAGGGAGAACCACTTTCCCCACTGCTCTTTATATTATTTATCACGGACTTAATCGAAATTTATAATAATTCAGACCTACCGAGTGTAAATTTGCCAGAATTTGGAGATATCCATTTATTGCTATACGCCGACGACATAGCAATTATAGGTGAGTCCAGGATGAACCTCCAAAAGAAGATCAAAATACTGAAAGAATATCTAGATGAGAACTTAATGACACTAAATGAGTCCAAGTCAAAGATTATGGTGTTCCGTAATGGAGGTAAGCCCTCAAATAAGGATAGATGGTTCTGGAATAATAAACCCATAACAATAACTTCAAGATATACATATTTGGAATTCTCTCTGACACCAACAATAACAACTACTCACCCGGCAAATTACTTTAAAGGAAAAGCACTTACAGCAATTAACGCCACACACCCAATATTAATAAAATCAAAAGCAAAGTTAATAAATTTATCAATCAAACTCTTTGATACAAAAGTGAGAGCTGTCCTGATGTAAGCCGCTCCATTGTGGGCAACAGAGCATAAAGACTTACTGGACAGTATACAAGACATATTTATCCGTAGGTTCCTGAATCTGCCTAGATACACTCCAGGCTACATAATCAGATTAGAAACCGGTCGTATCTCATTGAGTGTAACAGCTTTAAAATTAAATCTGAAGTATTGGCTGCGGGTGTTGAATATGAGCAGTGACAGATTGTCGCGTATATGTTTTAATAGAACACGGGAACTGTCTGATGCTTCGGGCACACCCATCGGTTTCATTAAAAAGCTCACCAATCTGCTTAACAATAATGGATCCCCTGCACTTGTTTCCTTTGATGATCCCGAAACGCCGAGGAGCGCGATTACAGGGCTCTTAAAAACAGCGGCAGACCAATCTATACAAAACGACCTTACAAGAATGGATAAATCTAAGCTATACTCTCACTACAAAGACATACACATATCTTTCATGACGGAGGGATACCTTTTAGGGGATTTTCCATTCCCGGTTTGTAAGACTACTCGCACAAGTTAGAATACTTTCAAGTTTTTTTAGAGAAAACCACACCAAGATGCTCTGCGGTGAGGACCCGATTTGTACCTTCTGTAATTCAAAACTAAAAAATGAAATCACTCACTATATTTTTGATTGCTCTGTTCAGAAAGAAGAAAGAAGAACCCTTATGCTCAAAACTGGGCAACTCTGTGCTTCACTCCATCAATAATTGACAATATGACCCAGAATAAGTATATTGCTACGGCGTTTTATGGTTTCCACAAGTCCATATCTGAGAAGAAGGCCAAGTGACACTCACTCCTCACTTTCTTACTGCTACTCTTTTTGTGTTGTTTTTCTTGCTTCCCTCTTTCTCTTTCTTGTTTTTTTTTTCTTTTTCTTCTGTATATATCATTATTTCCTTTGTCTCACTGCTTTGTTCTTATGCATACCTCTGGTGAATCCTGTATAGGGTCAGTGACCCTAAATAAAGGCTTTTTGTTGTTGTTTTTATATTATGGACAATTCTTTTTTGTCCATAGGGCCAAGGTCCACACCATCGACCATATAGACCAGTAAGATTCTTCTTAAATCTCCCTCTTTTGCTCCTAGCTCGACTCTATCTTTTCACGAAACTTTCCTAACACAAATGTGTCCCTTCGTTTTTTTGTGTGGAAATTCCCAAGTCTTCCACTCTGCCTCGACCACGACTGCCTGTACTCTGTGAGAACTGTTAAAGGTCTTCCATGGTGCAAAGAGGTACTGAAGAACTTTCCACACCCTGACTGTCTCTCCGGTTACTACAGGTTTGACCCTCTCGGTTACCACAGCAAAGCGAGAGACCCTCAATATATCACAGTTCAGCGAGAGTCGACAGGATCTCACACTACATATATGTATATATTGGAAATAATAAAGACATATACTGACCAGGAGCACATGTGCTTTTTGGCGCTCTGCTATCTAATGGAACAGAATTCAACTAAACATTGATTTGACCTGTTTCTTGATATATATAGCCGAACAATTTTATTTATAAATCAAGAAAAGCCATCCACGAACGCGTTTGGCGCCGTTGGCGTTCGTCAGCGTGGAGCAGGCTGTACCACTGCGACTAAAAATAATTTTGGTCCCAGAGGCTTCTTGAGATACCAAGAAATGCGCATTTAAGGCCAAACCTGCGTAAATATGCTTAACACATGAAAAAACAACAGGAAAAAAAAAATAAGCAACCTCAATTAACTCACCAAATGAACGGCCAAGTCCTGGTCGGCCGAGCGCCTCATCGAGGAAGGCCTCGAAATCGTGAGGACCATGCTCAAGACGGGCGGGGAGAGTCTTTGTTACCAACCTGCCCTTCGTCGTATATCTTCGCGATATGTGTGTTTAACACAATTCTTTCATATATTCTCCCAATATTAATGACTACATATGCCATCCAATATCCTCATTTTTATTCAAGTTATATAAATCAATGTATATAAAAATACCTTTATGAAATTTTCAACACTCACTCGCCATGGCAATTTAATTTTTTTGGAATTATTTTAAAAAATGTATTACATATAAAATAATAGAACCATGGCCCATTTGATTGAAATAGGTATAAAACCCGAATGAAAGGGAAACTCACAGGTTTTTAACTGAAGATTTTCACCTTAGTTTGTATGTATAAAATAAAATGCTGTTTTAAGATAAATATTTTAGCTATAATTATATTTAGACCCTGCTTCGCCCAGATTCTCCTAGAGCGAAATTTCCCCAAAAATGATGCTTTAACAAATATTATTTATTAAGAATATATTTAATTATCACTTAAGCTATATAATTTGAAAATAAAAATTAGATATCTCTCAAAAACAAAAAAAAAATGAATATATAGTAATATGGATATGTTATTTTCAATCATAATGAATATTTCTAGAGTTAAGATGATTTAATAATGAAAAAATAGCATTTGTTAAAATAATATTTGTCTGCCAATCATTCACTCGGGAAGAAGCTGAGGGTAGCCAGGTCATTCAGTTAGTGTATGATAATTGTGAACATTTAATATTCCCAAATTAAGTAAAATTGTTTGTTATTTTTAAAATTGTAGGCTTTGAATAGCCTTCATATTAATATATTTATTCAGCTTGATTGTTGATTTTGCTTAGTATTTTTAATGAAACTGATTCTGAGAATTATAATCAAACATTATATTTTTTTATTTATAAGAGAGAGAAATTGAGATTGAAACTGATATATTACAATGTTCATATAAGATTATATATGGTTAATTACATATATATTGTTGCACCAAGTTGCAGCTTTGCAGGGTCGTCGACCTTGGTTTCTTCCTTCTTGGTGTTATACACGTTTCCCCCGAACGGGTTTTCATATTCAAATCAAATGAATAAAAGTAAATAAATAAAATTAAATAAAAATAAATTACCTTTTCAAGTTATTGTGTTTATTTATTCTTGTCTTGCTCCTCCCTCGCGATCCGCAGTCTTCCAATAAGCAATAAAGATATATGTACAATAAAAGATTACAAATGGAATGAAACTATAAAAAGGAATGATGATAATCTAAATATTCTGTTTTAAATAAAAATAAATAAATATAAAATTTATATTTTAAATATCTTAAAAATAATATTATAAATAATTTTTAAAATACGACATTAATCATGATACAACACTTCCCCCTCTCCAGAGGTCGTCACGTCCTCGTGAGTGACCTCATCAATTCTTTCAAAATAAGGTTTGAGTCTTGAGACATGGACAATCAATGGGTCTTGGCCAGGATTATCTTTCGGTTCAATTAAGTAATTTACGTTTGACAGCTTTAATTTTCGATATTGACCAAAATATTTTCTCAATAGTTTTTCACATTTTCCGATTTTCCTGACTGGTGTCCAAATTGCCACTAAATGTCCTGGTTCATAGATTCTCTCTTTGTGTTTTTTGTCATAGTTTCTTTTCATTCTTTCCTGAGTCTTCTCTGTGTTGTTAATGACTACCTGTCTCGTCCTTGCTATTTTATCTAAGTAATTTTCTATATATTCGTCATAATCGTTCATGTTACTGTCAATTGGGATATTATCGTCGTCTAAGAGGGACATGGGTTTCCTCCCAAATAACAGGAAAAATGGAGAGTAGCCTGTGGTTTCTTGAATCGTGTTATTGTACGCGTGGGTGACGAAAGGGAGGATTTCGTCCCAGTTCTTCTGGTCTGTATTTACATACATGCTTATCATGTTGATTAGAGTTCTATTTAGCCGTTCCGTTAGTCCGTTAGTCTGGGGATGGTAGCTCGTCGTGAAGCAGTGTTTAACATTGCACATTTTCATAACCTCCTTCATCAAATTGCTAGTGAACTGTGAACCTCTGTCACTAATAAGAAACATTGGGGCCCCGTGACGTAAAAATAATTGTTCGATTAAAAATGTAGAGACTTCTTTCACTGTTGCTTCTGATACTGCCTTTGTTTCAGCGTACCTGGTATAATAATCAGTCACCACAATTATCCACTTCCTTCTTCTTTTCGTGATGGCAAGGGACCAACAAAGTCAATCCCGATTCTTTCAAAAGGGTAGTTAGCTGGGGGAATGGGTTGCAAAAGTCCAGAGGGCGACTGATTTGAACCTTTCCGACTTTGGCAAAGATGGCACGTATTTACAAATTCTGAAACATCTTTCAGCATGGAAGGCCAATGATATTTATTCTTCAAACGGTATGTGGTTCTGGCGACGCCTAGATGACCATTCAGCATATGGTTGTGGAATTCACTCATGATTTCTTTCCTTCTCTTCTTCGGCACTACCAGCAACCATGCTCTGCCTTCAGGGTTTGGGTTCTTCTTATATAGACATCAATTTTCCCCTTTAAAATTCTGTGTGATTGCTCGTTTGCTTCCTTCAAGGCTTTTCTTAACATTTTCTATGAATTCATCCTCTTCATTAATTATCTGATTCAAAAATAGTCGTTCATAATCTTCGACCCAATCCGTTTCAGGTAGGGGTCCTCTAGATAAGCCATCAGCATCTATATGTTTTTTACCCGATTTGTGTATTATGTCAAAATCATATACCTGAATTTTCAGAGCCCACCTTGCAAGTCTACCTGTTGGATCTTTAAGATTTTTCAGCCAGCACAATGCGTGATGGTCTGGAATTATCTTGAAGTGTCTTCCATATAGGTAGGGTCGTAATTTTGATATCGCCCACACCACAGCCAAACATTCCTTTTCGGTGGTTGAGTAATTTTGCTCAGATTTACTTAGAGTTCGACTCAAATATGATATCACCTTCTCTTCCCCACAGATATTTTGGACCAGTGTTGCCCCTAAGCCGATGTTAGAGGCGTCTGTGTGAATGTAGGTGGCTGCATTTGGATCAAAGTGACCTAAAATTGGCGGATTTATCAGAGCTTTTTTAAGGTTTTGAAATGCTTCCTCTTGATTTTCTGTCCAGGTAAATTGTGCATTTTTCCTGATGAGTCCTGTCAATGGGTCAGCAATTAATGAGAAATCTTTAATGAATTTTCTATAATAGGAACACATTCCTAGGAATGATTGTACTTCTTTGGCCTTCTTGGGCTGAGGAAAATCCCTAACGGCGTTGATATTATATTCGGCCGGTTTTATACCCTGTTGGTTGGTTATATGACCAAGGATCTCAAGTTCTTCAAAAGCAAATCTGCATTTCTTGTCGTTCAGTTTCAAATTAGATTCACTAAAACATTTTAAGACAGCTTCAAGTCTTTTAAGGTGGGTTGGAAACTCTGAGCTGTATATAATAACGTCGTCCAGATAACAAAGGCAAATCTGCCATCTTAGATTTCCAAGCACCTTTATCCATATTCCTCTCGAAAGTAGCAGGGGCGTTGCGTAGTCCAAAGGGCATGACGTTGAATTCATATAAACCGTGGGTCGTAGTAAAAGCTGTCTTCTCCTTGTCTTTCTCTTCAATTTCGACTTGCCAATATCCCGATCTAAGGTCTATTGCTGAGAAGTACTTCGATCCTTGGAGAGTATCCATTACGTCATCAATTCTTGGGATCGGATAAACATCCTTTACTGTTACCTCATTCAATTTTCTATAGTCTACACAAAATCTGAACTTACCATCTCTCTTCTTGACCAGTATTACAGGGAAAGACCAGGGACTTGAAGATGGTCTGATTATGCCTTTTTTGAGCATTTCATCAATTTGATCTTTTATAATGTCCCGTTATTTGGGGCTCACCCTATATGGCTTGTGCTTTATCGGTTTTGCATCTTCTGTATCGATCCGGTGTTTTGCCAAATTGGTCCTGCCTAACCTCGGCGAAAACAAATCAGCATACTTAATCAAAATTTGTTTCAAATCCTCTTGTTCTTTAGGTGATAGATTTTTGTTTATCTGAAATTAGATTTCGTCATTATTAACTTGCTCTAACTTCTCTATGAACTTTACCTCTGCAGGAAGGCTTCCATAAGCCAATGTTTGGTCTTTCATGATTTTTAAAGGTCGAGGATAAGGGTTCGTTATCCAGATATGAGTTTTCCTATCCGTGACAGTAAGCAAACTTCTTGCCAATCGAAGGCCATTTGTTTGAATAATTCTGTTGTTCTCTTCGATGACATATTCGCCATCCTCTGCTTCTATTGAGGCCTTAATTAATCTAATAGACAGTTCAGGTATAACAGTATCTTCAACGCTTTTTATTTTTTTCAGTTCATAATTGCTTATGTCATGATTATTCGTCAGATCGTATTTTATTATTTCTTTTTTGCAATCTATTTTCGCGTTCATTTTCTTAAGGAAATCTCTTCCAAAAATTAATGTCCGTAAATGCGTTTTCAAAATCACAAATTTGTGCGATAATGCTTTGTCATCAATTTTTATATTTAACAATATACTTCCTACTATGTCTAATTTTTTTCCATCGGGTCCTGCACAAGTTTTTGCGAGTTTACTTATACCATGGCCTGTATCGAGGGCCGTTCTGAGGTCGACCCCTGAGAGGTCAGCGCCTGTATCAACCAAAGCTTCAAAAGTTCCTATCTTGTCCACATGAATTTTTAATTTGTATTTAGGGTCCAACTTTTTGATTCCATTCATGGTCGACTTGCTTTGATTGACATATTCAGGCGCGATGCTTAGTTTAAATCTTCCAACACGGAATATCTATTCCGGGTAGGAATATATGTCTGTGTGCTATGACATACATCAGCATAAAGCCGAGGTCCTGATTTATCTGATATTTCATTCATTTGGCATTTCTCTTCGATCTTCTCTTGGGTAGCTGTTGGATCCTCTTCTAGGATTCTTATAAACTTGACCCTACAATAACGGGCCACGTGCCGTGGCTTGTTACACTTGAAGCAGATTGGTCTTCCATCTTCCGTTCTATTTTTGCTCACTTGTTGACTTTTATTGTAGGTGTTTCTCTGGAGGTTTGGTTTCGGCACAAAGTTTGGATTATAAGGACGTCTCGGGGTAAAGGGCTGGGTCAAGTTGTTTCGATACTGCCTTGGAGTAGGAGGGAAGTCGTTCTTGTAATTATTGGAAACAGGGGCTTGGGGCCTGGAAGGGGTCTGGTAGTTTCGTGTGGCAGTCGGCGGCACGTACCTCGATTGTTGTTGGGGTCTAGAATAGCGTGGACCGTTATATAGGTTTCTGGATTTCTCCACACGTTCCCGATACTTCTTTTCAAAAGAATCCATTTTCTTGCACACGACAAGAAGTTCATCGGTCGTTTTAGGAGGGTTCAGGTAGAGCGCAAATGAGTACTCTTTTTTCAGTCCTCCAATAACATGATCGATTTTTGTTTCTTCTTCCATTGCGGGGTCAACCTTGTTGCACAACACTAGGATGTCTTCCGCGAACCTGATTGCTGGTTCATTCCAGTGTTGCATTCTGTTGAGCTTCATTCTTAGTTCTTCTTTATTGGCGTCCAGAGAAAAATCCTGAATGAGGCGGATTTTAATATTTTCCCAGCTCGTGAAACTCGCTTTGTGTAAATTCAACCAGGTTTTAGCACTTCCTGTCATGTTCATGGCGGCATAACGGGCAATTATGTAGTCTGCCCAATGATAGAGGAATCCAATCTCTTCGAGGAATTCTATCCATGGGCGAGGGTCTTCTGTCCCGCCATATTTAGGAATTTCTATATTGGGGTTCAAAGCAACTGGTTCGAAACCAGCATCTCTACCAATTGTTGCACCAAGTTGCAGCTTTGCAGGGTCGTCGACCTTGGTTTCTTCCTTTTTGGTGTTATACACGTTTCCCGAACGGGTTTCCATATTCAAATCAAATGAATAAAAGTAAAAAAATAAAATTGAATAAAAATAAATTACCTTTTCAAGTTATTGTGTTTATTTATTCTTGTCTTGCTCCTCCCTCGCGATCCGCAGTCTTCCAATAAATAACAATAAAAATAAAAAACAATAAAATATTACAAAAGGAATGAAACTATAAAAAGGAATGATGATAATCTAAATATTCTGTTTTAAATAAAAATAAATAAATATATAATATAAATTTTAAATATCTTAAAAATAATATTATAAATAATTTTTAAAATACGCGCATTAATCATGATGCAACAATATATATAGAGAGAACAAATACAAAATAGAAACTAATATAAAAAAGACCTTTTTCGGTTAGCACATATTAAATTGTGATCTTACACAAATACTCTGTGGGAACAATTAATTAATTAATATATATATTTTGTATATTTTAAACTGTATAATAATGACACTTTTAGTATATGTCACATATCTTCCAATTAGTTAGAGCCGATATCTTATAAGATCCTACGCTTCTATTAAAATGTAAACTGTTTCTATTTACGACCACCCCATATTTTGTAGACAGAGGAGGAAAATGCCAAATCCCAGATGGGGCCGCCCCCCCCCCCATAGACATTTTATAGACGACCCCTGTAAAGAGACAGTTTTTAGGAGGGGGTGCGCAGCAGTTGGTTCTAGGATGTGTCTCTCGGCAGACAGCTTCGGTCTCTCTCTCCATGCCTCGGGGATAGGAATCCAAGTTTGTGTCATGGCATCTACCTCTGTCCCGTGGGCTGTCCCCGATCACTCTCGGTGCTAACATCCAGCCCTGCCTCTGCTTCTTGTTGTCCGCGTGTGGGAAGAACATCAACACTCGCCTCGCGTACACGACCGCCAGCTTTCCATACGTCGTCAGGATCATTTGAAACAATATTACATCCTTTCCTTTATATCTATAAAAATGAAAACCAAAATCGATGTTTGTTATCGCGTTACGCAAAATCTACGGAACAAATCATTATAAAATTTCGCAAGTAGATAGCTGAAGATTTCGTTCAACATATAGGTTATTCAAAAAACTAAAAAGGTTAATGTGCTTTTTTATAAAATATAAAACCAAAAAGCGTTAGTTCCAACCTTTTACCGCTTGGGAGCAGCACTGGTCGCGACGATAAATGAATTTGATTGGTCAATAATTTACACGTGGTTTGTTTACACGATAAATGTTAGTTTGTTTACACGATGAATGTTTTTAAAAGGTAAGATTATCCGATCGCCGTGAAACTTTTGGAGGTAAATTACTATACTACTGGGAAGGTTTCTGGTTTGAATTTTATATGAAATAAATATTCTTTGCAATTTTATTCACAAATATTCTACTTTCACTCGCAAGCAGCGCCTCTCGCGGAATCTGGCGAACTTATATTTATAAATTGTAACAATGCTTAAAATAAACGAAAACAATAAAGCATCAAGGGCTGCGTATCTTTATTAAAACGACAATTTACGAGCTTTCGAGCACATACGCCCTTCTACAGGAAATAATATAATAATAATCCAACCTAGTTTGAAATATAATTTATATACATATAGCTATTGTTTTGCATATCTGCTTAACTAGAATAATATTAAAATGATTGAATTTACATGTAGGTATAATAATTTTGAAAACTAATTCTAAAATATATGAGGTAATATGATACATTAAAGTAAACTTATTTTGTATTTTACAAATTTTACAACTTACAAGGAATCCCATTAGACATGTGATATCATATGCTAAGAATGGATTTGTATTATCTTATTGTATTTAAATCTTTTGAATTATATGCTTCTGGTAAATCTATTTTGCGATTTATACTATTGTATTGCTTGGACACTATTGCTTCAATTATTAATCTTTGATATTCGTTACTGATATTGTTGTAATGTGCTTTAGGTTCATTTAAGTTGAATGTATGTCCTGTTGAATTAGAGTGCTGTACTATTAAAGATAAAGGGTCATTTCTGTTTATATTTCTTCTGTGCTCAATGATTCTATTATATAATTTTCTTCCTGTCTCCCCCACATATCTGGCATTACAGTTATTGCATTGTATGGAATAAATTACTTCTTTTCTGTGTGATATGTGTTCGGTTTGCCTGTTTTTTGTTATCGGGTTTCTTAAGATATCTGATAGGCTGGGTGAGTTACTATAAAAGGTTTTTATTCCAAATTTATCTAATGTTCTGGAAATATGGATAGATTTCGGGGAATATGGAATGTAACAATTTTGCCTGTATATTTTAGTTTTTTGTGCTATCATGTTAGATGTGACCTGTTCCTGATAGAAATGTTTTAATATAAATGTTTTAGGGTAACCGGCTGAAGTTAAATTTTGGATAACTGTCTGTGTTTCAAGATTTTTGTATAGATTTAGTGAACAATGAGTATAAATTCTTTTAGTCAACGTTTTCACTGTGTTAATTTTATGACTGATGGGGCAAAATGAAGAAAACTTTATATAATTAGGGGTGAAAGTAGGTTTGTAGTAAACTGTAGTTTGCAATCTATTATCTATTTTCATTATTTTAATATCTAAAAATGGCAATGTGCAATTATCTTCTTTTTCTATTGTAAAGTGTAAGCTATTGTTGTAATTGTTGAGAGAGGCTAAGATGTTGGGAATCTGTTTTTCGGTACAAATGCAAAATATGTCATCTATATATCGTCTGTATAATATGATATCTGCCGGGTATAATGAAGTGATCCATAAATCTAATTCTCTCATTACTATTTCGGCTAATGGAGTTGACAATGGGCTTCCCATAGGAGAACCCTTAATTTGTTTATACTGTTTCTGGTCAAATGTGAAAATGTTAACTCTAAGACATAATGTGATTAAACCTATTATTTTATCTATTGTATTAGGGTCTATCTTATTGTTATCCAAAAAGGTTTTAGTAGTTTTAAGTATTAAGCCGTGGGGGAGACTGGGGTATAAGGCCTCTACATCGAATGATACCAAAATATGTTCTCTTTGATAATTGTAATTGGCTATTTCTGTGATGAATGTTGGAATATTGGCTATTGACATTGGAAATACGTTATTCTTAATTAATGACTGTAAAAATATTGTAACATACCTGGCTATTGGTGCTAGTGGTGAGCTGTGATAGGCTACTATTGGTCTTAATGGGATCCCTTGCTTGTGAACCTTGGGTTTTCCATATATGTAACTCTCAGAGTCTAAATTAGACATGAATAATTTAAATTCATCGTTTGATATCATATTGCTTTTGGCCATTCTGTTTATTTCTTTTTTGAAGTATGAGTATTCTCGTTTCTTGTTAATTTCATCAACTATTGTAAATATGGTTCTGTCCTCTAATATGTTGTTCATTTTGTTTATATAATCAGATTTGTCCATCACAACAGTCATCCCTCCTTTGTCTGCACTCGTGATGATTATATCTTGTCTATTTTTGAGATCATTTAAGGCTGCTTTATCTCTGTGGTTATTTGGCGGCATTTTGTTTGGTTCTTTTAAAATGTTTATTACAGTATTTCTAATGGTATTCTTATCGTAGTTATTGAGCTTACCGATGGCTGCTTCTATTCCACTAATTATTTTGACGGTCTGTGGTTTGCCTATTGGTCTATGTTTTAATCCTTTAGATAATATGTTGACTTCATCTTTGCTTAACACTGTCTTGGAGAGGTTGATCACATTAACTGCATCATCTTTTCTACTTATAGCTGGGAAATCATATTTGCGCATCCAAAATTCTATCTTGTTGTTATGCCTTTTTTCTATTTTTACTTTTAATACTGCTATTTTACCGTTAATGTTTACTATGATATCATTTACTACAAACCTACTTTCACCCCTAATTATATAAAGTTTTCTTCATTTTGCCCCATCAGTCATAAAATTAACACAGTGAAAACGTTGACTAAAAGAATTCATACTCATTGTTCACTAAATCTATACAAAAATCTTGAAACACAGACAGTTATCCAAAATTTAACTTCAGCCGGTTACCCTAAAACATTTATATTAAAACATTTCTATCAGGAACAGGTCACATCTAACATGATAGCACAAAAAACTAAAATATACAGGCAAAATTGTTACATTCCATATTCCCCGAAATCTATCCATATTTCCAGAACATTAGATAAATTTGGAATAAAAACCTTTTATAGTAACTCACCCAGCCTATCAGATATCTTAAGAAACCCGATAACAAAAAACAGGCAAACCGAACACATATCACACAGAAAAGAAGTAATTTATTCCATACAATGCAATAACTGTAATGCCAGATATGTGGGGGAGACAGGAAGAAAATTATATAATAGAATCATTGAGCACAGAAGAAATATAAACAGAAATGACCCTTTATCTTTAATAGTACAGCACTCTAATTCAACAGGACATACATTCAACTTAAATGAACCTAAAGCACATTACAACAATATCAGTAACAAATATCAAAGATTAATAATTGAAGCAATAGTGTCCAAGCAATACAATAGTATAAATCGCAAAATAGATTTACCAGAAGCATATAATTCAATAGACTTAAATACAATAAGATAATACAAATCCATTCTTAGCATATGATATCACATGTCTAATGGGATTCCTTGTAAGTTGTAAAATTTGTAAAATACAAAATAAGTTTACTTTAATGTATCATATTACCTCATATATTTTAGAATTAGTTTTCAAAATTATTATACCTACATGTAAATTCAATCATTTTAATATTATTCTAGTTAAGCAGATATGCAAAACAATAGCTATATGTATATAAATTATATTTCAAACTAGGTTGGATTATTATTATATTATTTCCTGTAGAAGGGCGTATGTGCTCGAAAGCTCGTAAATTGTCGTTTTAATAAAGATACGCAGCCCTTGTTTTCGTTTATAAATTGTACAGGGTTTTTTCATTCTATATTAAGATACGTTTACCATGAATTTTTCGCCATCTAGTTTGGAATATTATATCAGGAATCTCACAAACAAATCATTGCAACTCGTAAGATGGAGGTATCACCTGGCATTCAACATCCGATGTGAAGAAGCGAACTTCATCCCGCCAACCTTGAGAATCAAAGATCCAGTCCAGAACCCGTTTTCAGCAAAATTAATCCAAGAAACTCAGTACAAACTATTAAGATCTAGAACTAAGGGATGTCATTCTAAAATCAGGATCATTACCAAAACCATAAAAGATATACTATGTTTAATCTCCCTAAACAGCAACCAATCACATCTTAATGATATCATAGTAAACATTAACGGTAAAATAGCAGTATTAAAAGAAAAAATAGAAAAAAGGCATAACAACAAGATAGAATTTTGGATGCGCAAATATGATTTCCCAGCTATAAGTAGAAAAGATGATGCAGTTAATGTGATCAACCTCTCCAAGACAGTGTTAAGCAAAGATGAAGTCAACATATTATCTAAAGGATTAAAACATAGACCAATAGGCAAACCACAGACCGTCAAAATAATTAGTGGAATAGAAGCAGCCATCGGTAAGCTCAATAACTACGATAAGAATACCATTAGAAATACTGTAATAAACATTTTAAAAGAACCAAACAAAATGCCGCCAAATAACCACAGAGATAAAGCAGCCTTAAATGATCTCAAAAATAGACAAGATATAATCATCACGAGTGCAGACAAAGGAGGGATGACTGTTGTGATGGACAAATCTGATTATATAAACAAAATGAACAACATATTAGAGGACAGAACCATATTTACAATAGTTGATGAAATTAACAAGAAACGAGAATACTCATACTTCAAAAAAGAAATAAACAGAATGGCCAAAAGCAATATGATATCAAACGATGAATTTAAATTATTCATGTCTAATTTAGACTCTGAGAGTTACATATATGGAAAACCCAAGGTTCACAAGCAAGGGATCCCATTAAGACCAATAGTAGCCTATCACAGCTCACCACTAGCACCAATAGCCAGGTATGTTACAATATTTTTACAGTCATTAATTAAGAATAACGTATTTCCAATGTCAATAGCCAATATTCCAACATTCATCACAGAAATAGCCAATTACAATTATCAAAGAGAACATATTTTGGTATCATTCGATGTAGAGGCCTTATACCCCAGTCTCCCCCACGGCTTAATACTTAAAACTACTAAAACCTTTTTGGATAACAATAAGATAGACCCTAATACAATAGATAAAATAATAGGTTTAATCACATTATGTCTTAGAGTTAACATTTTCACATTTGACCAGAAACAGTATAAACAAATTAAGGGTTCTCCTATGGGAAGCCCATTGTCAACTCCATTAGCCGAAATAGTAATGAGAGAATTAGATTTATGGATCACTTCATTATACCCGGCAGATATCATATTATACAGACGATATATAGATGACATATTTTGCATTTGTACCGAAAAACAGATTCCCAACATCTTAGCCTCTCTCAACAATTACAACAATAGCTTACACTTTACAATAGAAAAAGAAGATAATTGCACATTGCCATTTTTAGATATTAAAATAATGAAAATAGATAATAGATTGCAAACTACAGTTTACTACAAACCTACTTTCACCCCTAATTATATAAAGTTTTCTTCATTTTGCCCCATCAGTCATAAAATTAACACAGTGAAAACGTTGACTAAAAGAATTTATACTCATTGTTCACTAAATCTATACAAAAATCTTGAAACACAGACAGTTATCCAAAATTTAACTTCAGCCGGTTACCCTAAAACATTTATATTAAAACATTTCTATCAGGAACAGGTCACATCTAACATGATAGCACAAAAAACTAAAATATACAGGCAAAATTGTTACATTCCATATTCCCCGAAATCTATCCATATTTCCAGAACATTAGATAAATTTGGAATAAAAACCTTTTATAGTAACTCACCCAGCCTATCAGATATCTTAAGAAACCCGATAACAAAAAACAGGCAAACCGAACACATATCACACAGAAAAGAAGTAATTTATTCCATACAATGCAATAACTGTAATGCCAGATATGTGGGGGAGACAGGAAGAAAATTATATAATAGAATCATTGAGCACAGAAGAAATATAAACAGAAATGACCCTTTATCTTTAATAGTACAGCACTCTAATTCAACAGGACATACATTCAACTTAAATGAACCTAAAGCACATTACAACAATATCAGTAACAAATATCAAAGATTAATAATTGAAGCAATAGTGTCCAAGCAATACAATAGTATAAATCGCAAAATAGATTTACCAGAAGCATATAATTCAATAGACTTAAATACAATAAGATAATACAAATCCATTCTTAGCATATGATATCACATGTCTAATGGGATTCCTTGTAAGTTGTAAAATTTGTAAAATACAAAATAAGTTTACTTTAATGTATCATATTACCTCATATATTTTAGAATTAGTTTTCAAAATTATTATACCTACATGTAAATTCAATCATTTTAATATTATTCTAGTTAAGCAGATATGCAAAACAATAGCTATATGTATATAAATTATATTTCAAACTAGGTTGGATTATTATTATATTATTTCCTGTAGAAGGGCGTATGTGCTCGAAAGCTCGTAAATTGTCGTTTTAATAAAGATACGCAGCCCTTGATGCTTTATTGTTTTCGTTTATAAATTGTACAGGGTTTTTTCATTCTATAATGCTTAAAATGTGTTCCAAGTATAATAAATATAATTTGAGAATTTAGTAATATAATATTCCAATGACTTAAAAAAACTTGGAATTTTATAATAATATATATTTAAAGAAAATATTGTAACGTTTTTGTGGTAAATGTTAAAATGTAATGTTAAAATATATTTTTAATTTGTTAATTTAAGTTGTTTTATAATAATGAAGATGCAAATTACATTGTGGTTGTAGTTTATTATCGTTTGTTTATATAAAAAAATTACATTGTATGTGATGATGATAACAAAATGAATTTTTAAATTAATATATGTAGTAACCCCGACTAAGCCGACGTGGAATGTACTGGGCAGTCGTGGTCGTGGGTGCGTGATGGGATTCCCGCACGGGGACAGCAAGGGACAGAGGCAGGCCTAGATGGTAGCTCCAAGAGGTAGAGATAGACCACGGACGAAGGCAGTCGGACCACGGGCGCCGCGGATGCCCTAAGCCTACTCGCGGATAGAAGAAGGGGTGAGAGATCCGACCGGCTGTATAACGGCGTCACTCTGAAAACAACTCCTTTGTCTCATTTCTGGGCCCTTTTATACTGGACCTCCGCATATGGCGGTGAGTCCTGATTGGCTCCTGTAATCACGCCACCTTCTGGCGCCGTTGGTCGTTGTCGCCGTCTGGTCTACCTTTGCCTTTTTGTTTATTTGTTACATCCATTTTTACAAGGTCGATACATATTTTTATATAGATATGGGGTTATAATAAATATTAGAAGAAGGTTGTGAACTATCTAACTCAAAATATACTACAGAATGTGCCCCCGGTGATGAAGGTTTAGTTGGGGGAATGACATGTAATGAATGATGACCTAACAAACCTATTATAAAAAAATAAAAGAAATAATTTGTATACAAATTAGTTTAAATTATTATTAAGCTACAAGTTAAAAAGAGAAAGATGTTGTAATGGTGGTGTATCAATGAAATAAAAATCAAGGTTATAAAAATATAAACGCACAAAATGAATGATAAAAGATTAAGAGAAAGTTTATAATACAAAATGGTAAATATGGTAAAATGAATCGTACAAGGAAAATAATATCTTATTGCATAAAAGATGAGAGAAAAAAAATGAAGTAAATTTATTGACTGAACGTATAATGTGACGCTAAGGTTGAAAAAGGGAAAGGGGGTATCTGAGCATGTTTCTGCAAAGTAATATCCCAAGCATTCTGCAATGCAATGCGAACTTGTTTAAGTGAGACATTGTTTTCATTAACAGAAGGTCTAAGATATTCCGTCTGCATCATTAGCTCAGACAGTGAAAAGAGGTGGGAAGATTAATTGATGTAAAAGGGAGAGGTAGAGGTAAGAGGGATCCCTGTTGTCCATAATGATTGTGCCCGGTTGAATTATGAAAAAAAAGTGAAAGTTTGAAAAAATGGTGAATTGAAATGATGAGTCGGGCGATGAGAAAAAGATCGCGCTGGATATCCTGAACTCACTATTGGGAATGGTATAGCTAGGAAGGATTGTTCCAGTCGGATTAATCAATGAAAAAAAATGTTCGGCGAACTGGAATCTCTTGGAAGGTAGTTGGAGGTTTGAAGGATGAGGAAAAGGAGAGGTGGATGTAAGAGATTTATTGCTGTCAATTTTGATTGTGTCCGACTTGTGTGGTGAAAAGAAAAAGTTGAAAAATGAAAAAATGATGAGCCGGACGAATGAGAGAAAAAAAAATCTAATTGGGTCTCCTGAGCTCACTATTGGGAATGATTTAGCGAGGAAGGGATTTCTAGTTAGTTTAATAAAAAAAGGGTGACGAACAATAATCTCTTGATGGATGTAAAAAGTTGGGAGGAAAGGTTCATGGGATAGAGTTAGAGGTTGTAAGGGAAGCGTCAAAAATAACATTTTGAAAATCGATAAAAAAAAATAAAATGCTAAATGTTTTATCTGTTTAAGAAATATTATAAATATTGTTAGGTGTAGGTTTTTTTAAAATGGTGCCTAAAATTATTGAAGTTGTAAAATTCTAAGTCTAAACATGATAAAAAAAAATATATATATATTAAAGGTAATAATGTATAAAGGGTTGATTGGTAGTTGATGGCATTAATGTTGATGGTTAATAAACAAAATTATATTATCGATTAATATTGAAATGTTGTATCTACATCTGTAAGTTAAAAAACAAAGTCCAACACCACAAAACTAGTAAAACTGTAAGTCTATTTACAAATAAATGAGAGAAAAGTTAAAAGAAAAACAAAAATATTCGTTCCTGAAAAGGGGAACATATTTACACACAATGTCTAGGTGTAGGTGCAAGATTACTGATATCTTTCTAGTTTGGCCTACGGGGAGGCAATGTGGCCCTATGTCGCTTTGGTCCGGTCTGAGAAGTTGGTGTTTGCCAGATCTTCCCGATTATATTATGTGAGACCAGACAGGGAGCGATCTTGATCCCTAAAAAGATGTCATTGTAGTGGAAGATAAGACTTTAGGTACGTGCAGTATGTAGTGCATGTCTTAGGCGCTAAAAAGATTGCAGAGAGTTTTATGCAGTTGGTCTGCAAAATTTTTAGGTGAACCTACCCAAACGCCGGCTTGTTACGTTTGGGGAACATCTTTCAAAGTATTAACTTAACAGATCTCTTCTCCATGTAACATTACGTTACATATAGGGAAATGAGAGGCGACAAATTTGACAAAAAAAAAAAAAAAAAGTTAAAACCTTTTTGATTCCTAACAAGGGAGCCGGTAATGTAGTGCATGTTTGAACAGGCAACAATTTAACGGGCAGGCGCCAAAGTGGCGCGAGAAAGTCGAGCTCGTGCAGCCTATATAATCAAACTGAACACCATGGTGGCGGGCGTTGTGTTTTGTTTTTGGGAGGACGGTAATATAATAGCTATTTATGTAACATGGATTGTTTGCCACTCAGTGGCGCCTGTGTACCAAATATTTTTCTAATCGAGTTAATATTGCGAATACTTTTATCAATAGATCAGGATATATGAGGGAGGATCGGTTCCTAAGTGATTCAGAACCAAGGGGTTGGTGTAGAGGCATATAAAGAGAATAGGTTTTGTGAAATTATTGGGGAATATATTATCATAATTTAAGAAAGAGAAGCTAACTGGAATAATAAAAAATAATTACATAATGTTTCTTTGTTTTTATATACAGTGTGTGTATGAGTTATATTCTCGGAATTGCGCTATTCCAGTCCAAACAATTTCGAGGGTTAGTCTTAAGTAATCAGTTGTGTGCCTAATAGAAAGAGAAAAATAGTCATAAAATATTTGAAGGAGAGAAATTATTGGTGGAGGAAAAGGTAATCATGAAATGGTGTTGACTGTTATGATTATTTAATTGATTAATTTACGTCGAGGAGTTCGCCAGACTTTCAGGACCTAGATTTCGCTAATTTTATGATAATAGCTGGGGGGACAAGTGATTAAATGGTTCGGAAAATCGATGAGCTATACTTTTTTTCTATTGGACTAAACAAGTTGGGATCTAAATGTCGGAAAGGATCTATTATTCTATTTATTTTTAGGGGTTCTATATATATATATATAATTATATATATATAGTGTAGAAACTATATAACAAAATTATAACAGTGATTCTAATTTTAAAACTTAAGGAGCAAAATGATAATAATGATAACTTATATCAATTAGATTTGATTAGATTAGCAAGCTAAATCTAAATTAATTATAATAATAAATAGTTATTTAATTTTATAGTCCAGTTTTGTATTAAAATTATCTTCACTATTATGATCATTTAAATTCAAATTATAAAATTTGTATAATGTTATTAATTTGTAGATAGAGAGAGAAAAAAAAAAATCTTTTACTTCTACTACATCCTCAAGTTAATTATATATTTATAATTAATAACAATAAAAATTAACAACGTAACGTCTATTACATCGGCTTTTACACGTCATTTAGACATACTCTAATCCTATATATAGAATAATCGAAGAGAGAATATATATAATAGTTAGAAAAAAGAGAGAAAGACAGAACCATGCACTTTTAATCAAACTAATAATAAGGAAAAAAAAAAAAAAAGAAGGTAGATAAGCTTGTTAGTATATATATATATATTTTTATGATTTTATATTTTATCCTTTTTTTTTATAAAGATTTTTAAAGGTTTTTTTATTTTATAATATGATTATAAATAGTTGTATTTAGTAATATATCTATAGTATGAATTAACATTTGTTATAAGTTTGGATATTATGTTTTGAAACCCTAATGGTAGACCAGACATACACAAAAAACTTTAAATTGAAATAAATTGGAAAAAGAGATCTGCTGGAACGGGGATCTTCAGATAAAATTCCAACGACATTTCACCCCTTCTTTATTATGTCATAGATCTCTTTTAAACCGGATTTTATGTGTTAATATTAAGTTGTTTCAGTGAAATATTTAAATGAACATATATAACAGATACAAGTGTTAACAAATTCAAACTGTAACCTACCTCAACCGCGGCGTTCTCCATTGTGAATATCTATTTCTGGCTGTCACATGTTGCGGGAGGGGAATGTCCCCCCACATTTCAAATTTAGACCATTTATTCAGAATTTTTTTGAACAACAAGAAAATTAAAGAAGAAAGGAAAAATAGTTAAAGGAAGAAAGCTGAATTTTATAATCTTTACAGCTAGTTATATCAAAATAACTGATTCAACACTTATTCATCTTTTAATATTCCTTTAAAAAGGCAAATTATAAGAGTTTAATAAAGCTATTAATTGTGCAAATTCACTTTTATTTAACTTCCATTTTCCTCCCCAGAAATTGGAGATTAAACAAAATGAACTATATACTATAACACTTTAAAAATCTTGTGAAAAAATCTTTTAATCAGTTATTTAATCAAAGTTTAATTAACTGTTAAAGATTATAAATTTGTATTAGTTAATATTAAGAGAAATTATAGAAAGTTGATTTCATAAATGGATATTTCCATTTATTTTTTTTTAAATATTTTATAATTGATATACTGTTGAAATATTTTACTTGTTTGATACTAAATTTGTTTTTAATAAATTCCATGTTTAAATTTTTAACATCTTCTATGAAATTATCTAATATATTATTTATTCTATAAAATCTTAGAAACTGACCATAATATATACCTTTACAGCAATTTAATGATATATTAGAATTCATATTACAGTATTTTATAATATTGAAATTATAATTACTCTTTTTATTATAAACTCTAACAGCACTATTTGTAAGGTCTATATTTAAGTCTAAAAAGTTAACTTTTTTGTTTCTATAAATTTTTTCATTGTTCTTAAGTTTCAAGTATTTAGGATAAATTTCAGGTATTAATTTTTTAAACTGTGGATTATTAAATATTATTATGTCATCTACATATCGGAATATTTGCCAATTAATATTATTTTGTAGAAAGTATTCTCTTTCATACCAGAACAATATTAGATTTGCTAATAACGGACTGGAAGAAGTACCCATGGGAACGCCTTCTGATTGAATATATATTTTATTTTTAAATTCTATATAGTTAAAATTTAAAAATGTTTCCAGTAGAGTTTTTGCTGTTTTAAGATCTAATTTAAATGTTTTATATCTGTTATGAATAATTTTAATGTAGAAAGTTTTGTCATTAATGAATTCATTAAATAAATTGGTTATTTTATTATTTAGATCTCTTAAATTTATTTTAGAATATAGGTCCTCAAAGTCAAATGTGTGTACTGTTTCAATGTTTGTCCAATTGTTCATTAAATAATTAATGATTTTTTTATTTGAGTCGATAAATTTATAATTATATTTATTAGTTAATTTATTTATAATAAATTGTAGTGTTGAAGCTAATTGTATATCAATATTTTTTTATGACTGAATTTATACCAGATGTGATTGTTCTGAAAGAAATAGGTTTTTTGTGTAGTTTAGGAATTATATAGAACTTTGGTATGTTTGGATTTTTGTGGTTATTATAAATTTTTAGTGAATTTTCAACATTTTTGATGTCTTTTTTGATTTTTGTGCCTGTAGTTCTAGCAAAAGTGTATTTATGATTATTATCAATTTCCTTTTTTAGTATATCGTGGTATAGATTTTTACAAATTAAAGATAAATTATTGGTACATTTATCTATAGGAGTGATAATATAGTCCTTCTGTAAATTAATTATATTTTCTTTAAAAGAAGGAATGTCTGAATTGGGTTTTGTGTATTTAAGTGTATTATTATAATAATTTATAATTTCCTTTTTAATATTATGTTTCCATTCCAGAAAAGTAAATTCTGGAATACTGTATTTTATACTAGTTTTATTTATGAAAATATCTATATCTTTTAATATAGATTTAATTGTATTATTATAATTGTGTTTAATTTGAGGTATATATTTATACCCTTTATTTAAAATTTCTTGATATTCTGGATTTAAAAAAGAAAAATTGCTAGTTAATATATGACCTGAGAACTTATATTTATCAATATAGTTGTTGCAATTACATTTAATTTTTTTAAAATTTGCCAAATTATTAATAAATTGGTTGTAATTGCAAACTAATTTACCTATATTTTTATTGTATCTCCAGATTGTTTTGAAATTTAAATTTTTTATAGGGAAAAGATTATTGATGATTTGGTTATTAAAAATATCATTAAATTTAATATGATTAAATAAATTGTTATTAAATTTAATGATAATATTAATGTTATTAGTAGCTTGTTTAATTTTTCTGTATTTAAAGATGTCGTGTGTGATATCTATTAATCTGTTAGTCAGATTATGAATTTTAATATATTCTATGAGTTTGATAAATTTATTATTATTTAGTTTAAATAATGTTTTAATAAATTTATCGACGAAGTTGTTAGTGTACATTTGTTTTGGGTCCAGTAATTCTTCAAATTCAATGTAACCTAATTTATTTGTAGTTTTACCTCTAGTTTTATTAGGTTTAGTTTTAAATTCATTTTTTTTGTATTTGCAACTGATTTCATAGGTTGAAATTTCTTCTGTTTGTGGTTTGTATGTGTAGTTTAATTCGTCGTTAAGTCCATAAGGGAATAATGTGTTGTGTTTATAAATGTAGTTGTTTTCTAATAATAGTCGTTGTTTTTTGTTTTGACATATGTCTAGTATTTCTATCTTAAAGTTGTTAAAAGTATGTAATTGATTGTGTTCTTTCATATATATATTACCAATTGATTTTTTAGCGTGGTTTCTATGTAGGTTTATTCGTATATTTAATGGATTACAAGTTTGTCCTATATATGATAGTTGACAAATTTGACATGTTAATTTATAAATAGTATTCACTAATTTACAACTAGTTGTTTGAAAAGTGTCATGGTTCTTAAGAGAGGGACAAGTTTGACAATTTTTTCTTAGGCAATTCTTAGCGATTTTAAATTAACATAATAGAGGTGCTAACACTAATATGTTTGTAGTTTTTTTTAGTTTTTTTAGTTTGTTATTCTTATGAATTTTTAAATATATTTTTCTTAATTGTTTTTGTGGTGATAGAATTTGTAATAAATTGAATAATTAATCTATAAATATATAGATATTACTGTTTGTTATCTGTTATATTTTTAAGAATAACTAATAAAAAAAACATCTTTAAACTAACTAAACACTGAAAAAAACAAAAGTTCTGAAGTTATTTTTTCTAGAATTACTTTTATAATTTACTTTTTAATAATCAAACAATGAAAGATAATTAAAATTTGTATGAAGATTTATATATATTAGAATATCTAATATAATTTAATTTGTATATTATGTTATATATAAAAAATATATCATAGAGCAAGCTCATATGAATTAATATAGTGTAGAAACTATATAACAAAATTATAACAGTGATTCTAATTTTAAAACTTAAGGAGCAAAATGATAATAATGATAACTTATATCAATTAGATTTGATTAGATTAGCAAGCTAAATCTAAATTAATTATAATAAGAAATAGTTATTTAATTTTATAGTCCAGTTTTGTATTAAAATTATCTTCACTATTATGATCATTTAAATTCAAATTATAAAATTTGTATAATGTTATTAATTTGTAGATAGAGAGAGAAAAAAAAAATCTTTTACTTCTACTACATCCTCAAGTTAATTATATATTTATAATTAATAACAATAAAAATTAACAACGTAACGTCTATTACATCGGCTTTTACACGTCATTTAGACATACTCTAATCCTATATATAGAATAATCGAAGAGAGAATATATATAATAGTTAGAAAAAAGAGAGAAAGACAGAACCATGCACTTTTAATCAAACTAATAATAAGGAAAAAAAAAAAGAAGGTAGATAAGCTTGTTAGTATATATATATATATATTTTTATGATTTTATATTTTATCCTTTTTTTTTTTATAAAGATTTTTAAAGGTTTTTTTATTTTATAATATGATTATAAATAGTTGTATTTAGTAATATATCTATAGTATGAATTAACATTTGTTATAAGTTTGGATATTATGTTTTGAAACCCTAATGGTAGACCAGACATACACAAAAAACTTTAAATTGAAATAAATTGGAAAAAGAGATCTGCTGGAACGGGGATCTTCAGATAAAATTCCAACGACATTTCACCCCTTCTTTATTATGTCATAGATCTCTTTTAAACCGGATTTTATGTGTTAATATTAGGTTGTTTCAGTGAAATATTTAAATGAACATATATAACAGATACAAGTGTTAACAAATTCAAACTGTAACCTACCTCAACCGCGGCGTCCTCCATTGTGAATATCTATTTCTGGCTGTCACATGTTGCGGGAGGGGAATGTCCCCCCACATTTCAAATTTAGACCATTTATTCAGAATTTTTTTGAACAACAAGAAAATTAAAGAAGAAAGGAAAAATAGTTAAAGGAAGAAAGCTGAATTTTATAATCTTTACAGCTAGTTATATCAAAATAACTGATTCAACACTTATTCATCTTTTAATATTCCTTTAAAAAGGCAAATTATAAGAGTTTAATAAAGCTATTAATTGTGCAAATTCACTTTTATTTAACTTCCATTTTCCTCCCCAGAAATTGGAGATTAAACAAAATGAACTATATACTATAACACTTTAAAAATCTTGTGAAAAAATCTTTTAATCAGTTATTTAATCAAAGTTTAATTAACTGTTAAAGATTATAAATTTGTATTAGTTAATATTAAGAGAAATTATAGAAAGTTGATTTCATAAATGGATATTTCCATTTATTTTTTTTTAAATATTTTATAATTGATATACTGTTGAAATATTTTACTTGTTTGATACTAAATTTGTTTTTAATAAATTCCATGTTTAAATTTTTAACATCTTCTATGAAATTATCTAATATATTATTTATTCTATAAAATCTTAGAAACTGACCATAATATATACCTTTACAGCAATTTAATGATATATTAGAATTCATATTACAGTATTTTATAATATTGAAATTATAATTACTCTTTTTATTATAAACTCTAACAGCACTATTTGTAAGGTCTATATTTAAGTCTAAAAAGTTAACTTTTTTGTTTCTATAAATTTTTTCATTGTTCTTAAGTTTCAAGTATTTAGGATAAATTTCAGGTATTAATTTTTTAAACTGTGGATTATTAAATATTATTATGTCATCTACATATCGGAATATTTGCCAATTAATATTATTTTGTAGAAAGTATTCTCTTTCATACCAGAACAATATTAGATTTGCTAATAACGGACTGGAAGAAGTACCCATGGGAACGCCTTCTGATTGAATATATATTTTATTTTTAAATTCTATATAGTTAAAATTTAAAAATGTTTCCAGTAGAGTTTTTGCTGTTTTAAGATCTAATTTAAATGTTTTATATCTGTTATGAATAATTTTAATGTAGAAAGTTTTGTCATTAATGAATTCATTAAATAAATTGGTTATTTTATTATTTAGATCTCTTAAATTTATTTTAGAATATAGGTCCTCAAAGTCAAATGTGTGTACTGTTTCAATGTTTGTCCAATTGTTCATTAAATAATTAATGATTTTTTTATTTGAGTCGATAAATTTATAATTATATTTATTAGTTAATTTATTTATAATAAATTGTAGTGTTGAAGCTAATTGTATATCAATATTTTTTATGACTGAATTTATACCAGATGTGATTGTTCTGAAAGAAATAGGTTTTTTGTGTAGTTTAGGAATTATATAGAACTTTGGTATGTTTGGATTTTTATGGTTATTATAAATTTTTAGTGAATTTTCAACATTTTTGATGTCTTTTTTGATTTTTGTGCCTGTAGTTCTAGCAAAAGTGTATTTATGATTATTATCAATTTCCTTTTTTAGTATATCGTGGTATAGATTTTTACAAATTAAAGATAAATTATTGGTACATTTATCTATAGGAGTGATAATATAGTCCTTCTGTAAATTAATTATATTTTCTTTAAAAGAAGAAATGTCTGAATTGGGTTTTGTGTATTTAAGTGTATTATTATAATCATTTATAATTTCCTTTTTAATATTATGTTTCCATTCCAGAAAAGTAAATTCTGGAATACTGTATTTTATACTAGTTTTATTTATGAAAATATCTATATCTTTTAATATAGATTTAATTGTATTATTATAATTGTGTTTAATTTGAGGTATATATTTATACCCTTTATTTAAAATTTCTTGATATTCTGGATTTAAAAAAGAAAAATTGCTAGTTAATATATGACCTGAGAACTTATATTTATCAATATAGTTGTTGCAATTACATTTAATTTTTTTAAAATTTGCCAAATTATTAATAAATTGGTTGTAATTGCAAACTAATTTACCTATATTTTTATTGTATCTCCAGATTGTTTTGAAATTTAAATTTTTATAGGGAAAAGATTATTGATGATTTGGTTATTAAAAATATCATTAAATTTAATATGATCAAATAAATTGTTATTAAATTTAATGATAATATTAATGTTATTAGTAGCTTGTTTAATTTTTCTGTATTTAAAGATGTCGTGTGTGATATCTATTAATCTGTTAGTCAGATTATGAATTTTAATATATTCTATGAGTTTGATAAATTTATTATTATTTAGTTTAAATAATGTTTTAATAAATTTATCGACGAAGTTGTTAGTGTACATTTGTTTTGGGTCCAGTAATTCTTCAAATTCAATGTAACCTAATTTATTTGTAGTTTTACCTCTAGTTTTATTAGGTTTAGTTTTAAATTCATTTTTTTTTGTATTTGCAACTGATTTCATAGGTTGAAATTTCTTCTGTTTGTGGTTTGTATGTGTAGTTTAATTCGTCGTTAAGTCCATAAGGGAATAATGTGTTGTGTTTATAAATGTAGTTGTTTTCTAATAATAGTCGTTGTTTTTTGTTTTGACATATGTCTAGTATTTCTATCTTAAAGTTGTTAAAAGTATGTAATTGATTGTGTTCTTTCATATATATATTACCAATTGATTTTTTAGCGTGGTTTCTATGTAGGTTTATTCGTATATTTAATGGATTACAAGTTTGTCCTATATATGATAGTTGACAAATTTGACATGTTAATTTATAAATAGTATTCACTAATTTACAACTAGTTGTTTGAAAAGTGTCATGGTTCTTAAGAGAGGGACAAGTTTGACAATTTTTTCTTAGGCAATTCTTAGCGATTTTAAATTAACATAATAGAGGTGCTAACACTAATATGTTTGTAGTTTTTTTTAGTTTTTTTAGTTTGTTATTCTTATGAATTTTTAAATATATTTTTCTTAATTGTTTTTGTGGTGATAGAATTTGTAATAAATTGAATAATTAATCTATAAATATATAGATATTACTGTTTGTTATCTGTTATATTTTTAAGAATAACTAATAAAAAAAACATCTTTAAACTAACTAAACACTGAAAAAAACAAAAGTTCTGAAGTTATTTTTTCTAGAATTACTTTTATAATTTACTTTTTAATAATCAAACAATGAAAGATAATTAAAATTTGTATGAAGATTTATATATATTAGAATATCTAATATAATTTAATTTGTATATTATGTTATATATAAAAAATATATCATAGAGCAAGCTCATATGAATTAATATAGTGTAGAAACTATATAACAAAATTATAACAGTGATTCTAATTTTAAAACTTAAGGAGCAAAATGATAATAATGATAACTTATATCAATTAGATTTGATTAGATTAGCAAGCTAAATCTAAATTAATTATAATAATAAATAGTTATTTAATTTTATAGTCCAGTTTTGTATTAAAATTATCTTCACTATTATGATCACTTAAATTCAAATTATAAAATTTGTATAATGTTATTAATTTGTAGATAGAGAGAGAAAAAAAAAATCTTTTACTTCTACTACATCCTCAAGTTAATTATATATTTATAATTAATAACAATAAAAATTAACAACGTAACGTCTATTACATCGGCTTTTACACGTCATTTAGACATACTCTAATCCTATATATAGAATAATCGAAGAGAGAATATATATAATAGTTAGAAAAAAGAGAGAAAGACAGAACCATGCACTTTTAATCAAACTAATAATAAGGAAAAAAAAAAAGAAGGTAGATAAGCTTGTTAGTATATATATATATATTTTTATGATTTTATATTTTATCCTTTTTTTTTTATAAAGATTTTTAAAGGTTTTTTTATTTTATAATATGATTATAAATAGTTGTATTTAGTAATATATCTATAGTATGAATTAACATTTGTTATAAGTTTGGATATTATGTTTTGAAACCCTAATGGTAGACCAGACATACACAAAAAACTTTAAATTGAAATAAATTGGAAAAAGAGATCTGCTGGAACGGGGATCTTCAGATAAAATTCCAACGACATTTCACCCCTTCTTTATTATGTCATAGATCTCTTTTAAACCGGATTTTATGTGTTAATATTAAGTTGTTTCAGTGAAATATTTAAATGAACATATATAACAGATACAAGTGTTAACAAATTCAAACTGTAACCTACCTCAACCGCGGCGTCCTCCATTGTGAATATCTATTTCTGGCTGTCACATGTTGCGGGAGGGGAATGTCCTCCCACATTTCAAATTTAGACCATTTATTCAGAATTTTTTTGAACAACAAGAAAATTAAAGAAGAAAGGAAAAATAGTTAAAGGAAGAAAGCTGAATTTTATAATCTTTACAGCTAGTTATATCAAAATAACTGATTCAACACTTATTCATCTTTTAATATTCCTTTAAAAAGGCAAATTATAAGAGTTTAATAAAGCTATTAATTGTGCAAATTCACTTTTATTTAACTTCCATTTTCCTCCCCAGAAATTGGAGATTAAACAAAATGAACTATATACTATAACACTTTAAAAATCTTGTGAAAAAATCTTTTAATCAGTTATTTAATCAAAGTTTAATTAACTGTTAAAGATTATAAATTTGTATTAGTTAATATTAAGAGAAATTATAGAAAGTTGATTTCATAAATGGATATTTCCATTTATTTTTTTTTAAATATTTTATAATTGATATACTGTTGAAATATTTTACTTGTTTGATACTAAATTTGTTTTTAATAAATTCCATGTTTAAATTTTTAACATCTTCTATGAAATTATCTAATATATTATTTATTCTATAAAATCTTAGAAACTGACCATAATATATACCTTTACAGCAATTTAATGATATATTAGAATTCATATTACAGTATTTTATAATATTGAAATTATAATTACTCTTTTTATTATAAACTCTAACAGCACTATTTGTAAGGTCTATATTTAAGTCTAAAAAGTTAACTTTTTTGTTTCTATAAATTTTTTCATTGTTCTTAAGTTTCAAGTATTTAGGATAAATTTCAGGTATTAATTTTTTAAACTGTGGATTATTAAATATTATTATGTCATCTACATATCGGAATATTTGCCAATTAATATTATTTTGTAGAAAGTATTCTCTTTCATACCAGAACAATATTAGATTTGCTAATAACGGACTGGAAGAAGTACCCATGGGAACGCCTTCTGATTGAATATATATTTTATTTTTAAATTCTATATAGTTAAAATTTAAAAATGTTTCCAGTAGAGTTTTTGCTGTTTTAAGATCTAATTTAAATGTTTTATATCTGTTATGAATAATTTTAATGTAGAAAGTTTTGTCATTAATGAATTCATTAAATAAATTGGTTATTTTATTATTTAGATCTCTTAAATTTATTTTAGAATATAGGTCCTCAAAGTCAAATGTGTGTACTGTTTCAATGTTTGTCCAATTGTTCATTAAATAATTAATGATTTTTTTATTTGAGTCGATAAATTTATAATTATATTTATTAGTTAATTTATTTATAATAAATTGTAGTGTTGAAGCTAATTGTATATCAATATTTTTTTATGACTGAATTTATACCAGATGTGATTGTTCTGAAAGAAATAGGTTTTTTGTGTAGTTTAGGAATTATATAGAACTTTGGTATGTTTGGATTTTTGTGGTTATTATAAATTTTTAGTGAATTTTCAACATTTTTGATGTCTTTTTTGATTTTTGTGCCTGTAGTTCTAGCAAAAGTGTATTTATGATTATTATCAATTTCCTTTTTTAGTATATCGTGGTATAGATTTTTACAAATTAAAGATAAATTATTGGTACATTTATCTATAGGAGTGATAATATAGTCCTTCTGTAAATTAATTATATTTTCTTTAAAAGAAGGAATGTCTGAATTGGGTTTTGTGTATTTAAGTGTATTATTATAATAATTTATAATTTCCTTTTTAATATTATGTTTCCATTCCAGAAAAGTAAATTCTGGAATACTGTATTTTATACTAGTTTTATTTATGAAAATATCTATATCTTTTAATATAGATTTAATTGTATTATTATAATTGTGTTTAATTTGAGGTATATATTTATACCCTTTATTTAAAATTTCTTGATATTCTGGATTTAAAAAAGAAAAATTGCTAGTTAATATATGACCTGAGAACTTATATTTATCAATATAGTTGTTGCAATTACATTTAATTTTTTTAAAATTTGCCAAATTATTAATAAATTGGTTGTAATTGCAAACTAATTTACCTATATTTTTATTGTATCTCCAGATTGTTTTGAAATTTAAATTTTTTATAGGGAAAAGATTATTGATGATTTGGTTATTAAAAATATCATTAAATTTAATATGATTAAATAAATTGTTATTAAATTTAATGATAATATTAATGTTATTAGTAGCTTGTTTAATTTTTCTGTATTTAAAGATGTCGTGTGTGATATCTATTAATCTGTTAGTCAGATTATGAATTTTAATATATTCTATGAGTTTGATAAATTTATTATTATTTAGTTTAAATAATGTTTTAATAAATTTATCGACGAAGTTGTTAGTGTACATTTGTTTTGGGTCCAGTAATTCTTCAAATTCAATGTAACCTAATTTATTTGTAGTTTTACCTCTAGTTTTATTAGGTTTAGTTTTAAATTCATTTTTTTTGTATTTGCAACTGATTTCATAGGTTGAAATTTCTTCTGTTTGTGGTTTGTATGTGTAGTTTAATTCGTCGTTAAGTCCATAAGGGAATAATGTGTTGTGTTTATAAATGTAGTTGTTTTCTAATAATAGTCGTTGTTTTTTGTTTTGACATATGTCTAGTATTTCTATCTTAAAGTTGTTAAAAGTATGTAATTGATTGTGTTCTTTCATATATATATTACCAATTGATTTTTTAGCGTGGTTTCTATGTAGGTTTATTCGTATATTTAATGGATTACAAGTTTGTCCTATATATGATAGTTGACAAATTTGACATGTTAATTTATAAATAGTATTCACTAATTTACAACTAGTTGTTTGAAAAGTGTCATGGTTCTTAAGAGAGGGACAAGTTTGACAATTTTTTCTTTGGCAATTCTTAGCGATTTTAAATTAACATAATAGAGGTGCTAACACTAATATGTTTGTAGTTTTTTTTAGTTTTTTTAGTTTGTTATTCTTATGAATTTTTAAATATATTTTTCTTAATTGTTTTTGTGGTGATAGAATTTGTAATAAATTGAATAATTAATCTATAAATATATAGATATTACTGTTTGTTATCTGTTATATTTTTAAGAATAACTAATAAAAAAAACATCTTTAAACTAACTAAACACTGAAAAAAACAAAAGTTCTGAAGTTATTTTTTCTAGAATTACTTTTATAATTTACTTTTTAATAATCAAACAATGAAAGATAATTAAAATTTGTATGAAGATTTATATATATTAGAATATCTAATATAATTTAATTTGTATATTATGTTATATATAAAAAATATATCATAGAGCAAGCTCATATGAATTAATATAGTGTAGAAACTATATAACAAAATTATAACAGTGATTCTAATTTTAAAACTTAAGGAGCAAAATGATAATAATGATAACTTATATCAATTAGATTTGATTAGATTAGCAAGCTAAATCTAAATTAATTATAATAATAAATAGTTATTTAATTTTATAGTCCAGTTTTGTATTAAAATTATCTTCACTATTATGATCATTTAAATTCAAATTATAAAATTTGTATAATGTTATTAATTTGTAGATAGAGAGAGAAAAAAAAAAAATCTTTTACTTCTACTACATCCTCAAGTTAATTATATATTTATAATTAATAACAATAAAAATTAACAACGTAACGTCTATTACATCGGCTTTTACACGTCATTTAGACATACTCTAATCCTATATATAGAATAATCGAAGAGAGAATATATATAATAGTTAGAAAAAAGAGAGAAAGACAGAACCATGCACTTTTAATCAAACTAATAATAAGGAAAAAAAAAAAAAGAAGGTAGATAAGCTTGTTAGTATATATATATATATTTTTATGATTTTATATTTTATCCTTTTTTTTTTTTTATAAAGATTTTTAAAGGTTTTTTTATTTTATAATATGATTATAAATAGTTGTATTTAGTAATATATCTATAGTATGAATTAACATTTGTTATAAGTTTGGATATTATGTTTTGAAACCCTAATGGTAGACCAGACATACACAAAAAACTTTAAATTGAAATAAATTGGAAAAAGAGATCTGCTGGAACGGGGATCTTCAGATAAAATTCCAACGACATTTCACCCCTTCTTTATTATGTCATAGATCTCTTTTAAACCGGATTTTATGTGTTAATATTAAGTTGTTTCAGTAAAATATTTAAATGAACATATATAACAGATACAAGTGTTAACAAATTCAAACTGTAACCTACCTCAACCGCGGCGTCCTCCATTGTGAATATCTATTTCTGGCTGTCACATGTTGCGGGAGGGGAATGTCCCCCCACATTTCAAATTTAGACCATTTATTCAGAATTTTTTTGAACAACAAGAAAATTAAAGAAGAAAGGAAAAATAGTTAAAGGAAGAAAGCTGAATTTTATAATCTTTACAGCTAGTTATATCAAAATAACTGATTCAACACTTATTCATCTTTTAATATTCCTTTAAAAAGGCAAATTATAAGAGTTTAATAAAGCTATTAATTGTGCAAATTCACTTTTAATTAACTTCCATTTTCCTCCCCAGAAATTGGAGATTAAACAAAATGAACTATATACTATAACACTTTAAAAATCTTGTGAAAAAATCTTTTAATCAGTTATTTAATCAAAGTTTAATTAACTGTTATAGATTATAAATTTGTATTAGTTAATATTAAGAGAAATTATAGAAAGTTGATTTCATAAATGGATATTTCCATTTATTTTTTTTTAAATATTTTATAATTGATATACTGTTGAAATATTTTACTTGTTTGATACTAAATTTGTTTTTAATAAATTCCATGTTTAAATTTTTAACATCTTCTATGAAATTATCTAATATATTATTTATTCTATAAAATCTTAGAAACTGACCATAATATATACCTTTACAGCAATTTAATGATATATTAGAATTCGTATTACAGTATTTTATAATATTGAAATTATAATTACTCTTTTTATTATAAACTCTAACAGCACTATTTGTAAGGTCTATATTTAAGTCTAAAAAGTTAACTTTTTTGTTTCTATAAATTTTTTCATTGTTCTTAAGTTTCAAGTATTTAGGATAAATTTCAGGTATTAATTTTTTAAACTGTGGATTATTAAATATTATTATGTCATCTACATATCGGAATATTTGCCAATTAATATTATTTTGTAGAAAGTATTCTCTTTCATACCAGAACAATATTAGATTTGCTAATAACGGACTGGAAGAAGTACCCATGGGAACGCCTTCTGATTGAATATATATTTTATTTTTAAATTCTATATAGTTAAAATTTAAAAATGTTTCCAGTAGAGTTTTTGCTGTTTTAAGATCTAATTTAAATGTTTTATATCTGTTATGAATAATTTTAATGTAGAAAGTTTTGTCATTAATGAATTCATTAAATAAATTGGTTATTTTATTATTTAGATCTCTTAAATTTATTTTAGAATATAGGTCCTCAAAGTCAAATGTGTGTACTGTTTCAATGTTTGTCCAATTGTTCATTAAATAATTAATGATTTTTTTATTTGAGTCGATAAATTTATAATTATATTTATTAGTTAATTTATTTATAATAAATTGTAGTGTTGAAGCTAATTGTATATCAATATTTTTTATGACTGAATTTATACCAGATGTGATTGTTCTGAAAGAAATAGGTTTTTTGTGTAGTTTAGGAATTATATAGAACTTTGGTATGTTTGGATTTTTGTGGTTATTATAAATTTTTAGTGAATTTTCAACATTTTTGATGTCTTTTTTGATTTTTGTGCCTGTAGTTCTAGCAAAAGTGTATTTATGATTATTATCAATTTCCTTTTTTAGTATATCGTGGTATAGATTTTTACAAATTAAAGATAAATTATTGGTACATTTATCTATAGGAGTGATAATATAGTCCTTCTGTAAATTAATTATATTTTCTTTAAAAGAAGGAATGTCTGAATTGGGTTTTGTGTATTCAAGTGTATTATTATAATAATTTATAATTTCCTTTTTAATATTATGTTTCCATTCCAGAAAAGTAAATTCTGGAATACTGTATTTTATACTAGTTTTATTTATGAAAATATCTATATCTTTTAATATAGATTTAATTGTATTATTATAATTGTGTTTAATTTGAGGTATATATTTATACCCTTTATTTAAAATTTCTTGATATTCTGGATTTAAAAAAGAAAAATTGCTAGTTAATATATGACCTGAGAACTTATATTTATCAATATAGTTGTTGCAATTACATTTAATTTTTTTAAAATTTGCCAAATTATTAATAAATTGGTTGTAATTGCAAACTAATTTACCTATATTTTTATTGTATCTCCAGATTGTTTTGAAATTTAAATTTTTTATAGGGAAAAGATTATCGATGATTTGGTTATTAAAAATATCATTAAATTTAATATGATTAAATAAATTGTTATTAAATTTAATGATAATATTAATGTTATTAGTAGCTTGTTTAATTTTTCTGTATTTAAAGATGTCGTGTGTGATATCTATTAATCTGTTAGTCAGATTATGAATTTTAATATATTCTATGAGTTTGATAAATTTATTATTATTTAGTTTAAATAATGTTTTAATAAATTTATCGACGAAGTTGTTAGTGTACATTTGTTTTGGGTCCAGTAATTCTTCAAATTCAATGTAACCTAATTTATTTGTAGTTTAACCTCTAGTTTTATTAGGTTTAGTTTTAAATTCATTTTTTTTTGTATTTGCAACTGATTTCATAGGTTGAAATTTCTTCTGTTTGTGGTTTGTATGTGTAGTTTAATTCGTCGTTAAGTCCATAAGGGAATAATGTGTTGTGTTTATAAATGTAGTTGTTTTCTAATAATAGTCGTTGTTTTTTGTTTTGACATATGTCTAGTATTTCTATCTTAAAGTTGTTAAAAGTATGTAATTGATTGTGTTCTTTCATATATATATTACCAATTGATTTTTTAGCGTGGTTTCTATGTAGGTTTATTCGTATATTTAATGGATTACAAGTTTGTCCTATATATGATAGTTGACAAATTTGACATGTTAATTTATAAATAGTATTCACTAATTTACAACTAGTTGTTTGAAAAGTGTCATGGTTCTTAAGAGAGGGACAAGTTTGACAATTTTTTCTTAGGCAATTCTTAGCGATTTTAAATTAACATAATAGAGGTGCTAACACTAATATGTTTGTAGTTTTTTTTAGTTTTTTTAGTTTGTTATTCTTATGAATTTTTAAATATATTTTTCTTAATTGTTTTTGTGGTGATAGAATTTGTAATAAATTGAATAATTAATCTATAAATATATAGATATTACTGTTTGTTATCTGTTATATTTTTAAGAATAACTAATAAAAAAACATCTTTAAACTAACTAAACACTGAAAAAAACAAAAGTTCTGAAGTTATTTTTTCTAGAATTACTTTTATAATTTACTTTTTAATAATCAAACAATGAAAGATAATTAAAATTTGTATGAAGATTTATATATATTAGAATATCTAATATAATTTAATTTGTATATTATGTTATATATAAAAAATATATCATAGAGCAAGCTCATATGAATTAATATAGTGTAGAAACTATATAACAAAATTATAACAGTGATTCTAATTTTAAAACTTAAGGAGCAAAATGATAATAATGATAACTTATATCAATTAGATTTGATTAGATTAGCAAGCTAAATCTAAATTAATTATAATAATAAATAGTTATTTAATTTTATAGTCCAGTTTTGTATTAAAATTATCTTCACTATTATGATCATTTAAATTCAAATTATAAAATTTGTATAATGTTATTAATTTGTAGATAGAGAGAGAAAAAAAAATCTTTTACTTCTACTACATCCTCAAGTTAATTATATATTTATAATTAATAACAATAAAAATTAACAACGTAACGTCTATTACATCGGCTTTTACACGTCATTTAGACATACTCTAATCCTATATATAGAATAATCGAAGAGAGAATATATATAATAGTTAGAAAAAAGAGAGAAAGACAGAACCATGCACTTTTAATCAAACTAATAATAAGGAAAAAAAAAAAAAAGAAGGTAGATAAGCTTGTTAGTATATATATATATATTTATGATTTTATATTTTATCCTTTTTTTTTTTTATAAAGATTTTTAAAGGTTTTTTTATTTTATAATATGATTATAAATAGTTGTATTTAGTAATATATCTATAGTATGAATTAACATTTGTTATAAGTTTGGATATTATGTTTTGAAACCCTAATGGTAGACCAGACATACACAAAAAACTTTAAATTGAAATAAATTGGAAAAAGAGATCTGCTGGAACGGGGATCTTCAGATAAAATTCCAACGACATTTCACCCCTTCTTTATTATGTCATAGATCTCTTTTAAACCGGATTTTATGTGTTAATATTAAGTTGTTTCAGTGAAATATTTAAATGAACATATATAACAGATACAAGTGTTAACAAATTCAAACTGTAACCTACCTCAACCGCGGCGTCCTCCATTGTGAATATCTATTTCTGGCTATCACATGTTGCGGGAGGGGAATGTCCCCCCACATTTCAAATTTAGACCATTTATTCAGAATTTTTTTGAACAACAAGAAAATTAAAGAAGAAAGGAAAAATAGTTAAAGGAAGAAAGCTGAATTTTATAATCTTTACAGCTAGTTATATCAAAATAACTGATTCAACACTTATTCATCTTTTAATATTCCTTTAAAAAGGCAAATTATAAGAGTTTAATAAAGCTATTATTTGTGCAAATAACAAATGTTAATTCATACTATAGATATATTACTAAATACAACTATTTATAATCATATTATAAAATAAAAAAACCTTTAAAAATCTTTATAAAAAAAAAAAGGATAAAATATAAAATCATAAAAATATATATATATATACTAACAAGCTTATCTACCTTCTTTTTTTTTTTTTTCCTTATTATTAGTTTGATTAAAAGTGCATGGTTCTGTCTTTCTCTCTTTTTTCTAACTATTATATATATTCTCTCTTCGATTATTCTATATATAGGATTAGAGTATGTCTAAATGACGTGTAAAAGCCGATGTAATAGACGTTACGTTGTTAATTTTTATTGTTATTAATTATAAATATATAATTAACTTGAGGATGTAGTAGAAGTAAAAGATTTTTTTTTCTCTCTCTATCTACAAATTAATAACATTATACAAATTTTATAATTTGAATTTAAATGATCATAATAGTGAAGATAATTTTAATACAAAACTGGACTATAAAATTAAATAACTATTTATTATTATAATTATATATATATATATATATAATTTGGGTGGTGAAATATAGAGGACCTCTTCATTATAATATTGTAATTTATTTACATTTACAGTATCGCTATCATTACCTGTAATCCTATTGGGTCTATTTATACGTACGACATTATCAGAAATTATTTCCGTAATTTTATATGGACCTGTAAAGTAGGGTACTAACTTATCGCTATTTGGGTGATGATACGCCTTTACTAATACTAAATATCCTGTATCAAAGTGTGGGTTCTTATGTTTGTTATCATATTTATTTTTTTCTTTGTCGTGCCTGTCATTTGTACGTTGTATTGCTATTTTTCTACTTTCTATTATATTGAGGTAGGGGTTTATGTGGTTATTTAAGTCTGAGGGGATTATATTATACATTAAAAATACGGGGGGAAATCCCGTTATATTCGTTATATTCATTAGTTATTATCTTAATTAACTTAGTCCAGGAGGTTCCTGGATTCTCTAAGTTCAGTAACCTCAGCTTCCCGGTGAGTGTCGCGTTAAGACGCTCGCATAATCCGTTAGCTTGAGGGTTATTTGCAGTGGTTAGTAGAGGCTGTATCCCGTTCTTTATTAAGAATCTCCTGAACTTTGGGGAAGTAAATGCAGGTGCCCGGTCCGAAAGAAGGCTCTATAATATCATTTTCTATCATTTTCCCTACTTGTTCTTGTATTTCACGTTGATCTGAAAGAGATGTTCGATACGGCCTGAGTGCAATTATTTTATATGAATTTGTCCTAATATTGATAGGTGAAATTTTCAATTTTGGGAAGTTATATTTGTTAGTAGAAAAAATATTTGAGTAATTCTTAATAATATTCATAAAAGTTAAAGGGATATCATTCCTAACACATAAATTACAAGAATCATTAAACATTTTACATTGATGTTCAGAGGGATATAGTGGGGGTAATAAATATAAATGGGGAAAATGAGCTAAAGTTTGGCTGAGTGCATTTTTATCACAATTGGTAGAGGTCCATGAGAGTTTGTTTTGCCTGACTGTATGGCAGAGAGGCCAGATTCAGTTCGTTGTAGAGGGAGAGGGGCTCAACTTTGAGTAGCGTGCGGAGCCGGGCTTACAGGGTGGCGTCATCTTGCGGTCCCTTGCTCGTCCGCTCGAGTTGCTGGATGAAGTTGCTTGCTGCGTAGGTTCCGTCGAAAGGAGAGGTGAGGGCTTCCTCCGCACGAGGCACGGCTATTCCCCGAATGGCGTCTGTTAGGCGGCTTACTAGGTCTACGCAGTGGGGTTGCATGTTGGTGAGGGCATCCGCGAAGTAGTCGTCTCTGACCTCTGTCATCCTCTGCATGCTGCTGTCCTCAGTTATCCTGTCGACTTAAACGGGTTCTCTAGTAACCCCGACTAAGCCGACGTGGAATGTACTGGGCAGTCGTGGTCGTGGGTGCGTGATGGGATTCCCGCACGGGGACAGCAAGGGACAGAGGCAGGCCTAGATGGTAGCTCCAAGAGGTAGAGATAGACCACGGACGAAGGCAGTCGGACCACGGGCGCCGCGGATGCCCTAAGCCTACTCGCGGATAGAAGGGGTGAGAGATCCGACCTACCGTATAACGGCGTCACTCTGAAAACAACTCCTTTGTCTCATTTTCTGGGCCCTTTTATACTGGACCTCCGCATATGGCGGTGAGTCCTGATTAGCTCCTGTAATCACGTCACCTTCTGGCGCCGTTGGTCGTTGTCGCCGTCTGGTCTACCTTTGCCTCTTTGATTATTTGTTACATCCATTTTTACAAGGTCGATACATACTTTTATATAGATATGGGGTTATAATAAATATTAGAAGAAGGTTGTGTGAGAGAGAGAGAGAGAGAGAGAGAGAGAGAGAACCATCTAAAACTCAAAATATACTACATATATATAATTCATTGAGAAAAAAATAAATAATTAATTATCAAATTCACTAAAATAACAATATCTTATTTGAAATATAATAAATGTTTTCAAAATATTATGTGTTTCAAAAATATATTTAAACGCATATAACAATATTTATATTTATATACGATTATAAATCAAAATATAGGTGGATTGGATGTTTTCTAGAATCGTTTTATAAAATGTTCGTTAGGCAAACTTTTACTCGGATAAAAACCGGGATAAGCCGGGTACTTTCGCTAAATACAGTTATTCACAAATCTTCGTTTGTGGCAAGATACTATTTCTTCAACTTCAAATTACCGAGTGGACCAATTAATACTGTTTTTTTCAACTTATCGAGTATTTTTCAAGGGACCGGGAAATTTTTCAAATTATCGAGAGTATAGATAAGTATAGATTCAGTAGGGATTGGATGCTTGCTAGAATCGTTTTAACAAATGTTTGTTAAGCAAACCTTTATTCGGGTAAAAATCGGGTGAAGCCGGGAACATATATATATTATTGTCGGCTATGCACGCCCTCAATATGTAACTAATCTCGCTGAAATTTGAAAAGAGCAGAGTTAAATCTGGAAGAGTTTTTTTGTCGCACTTTAACCAAGAAAAAATATAGTACTGAGCAACAATATTTTTTTAGTCAGAAATGATAATGACAATATTGCTGTATCATGCTTGATTGCCATAAAAAAATCTATAGGAGAATATTCACTGAAGCAGACCACGGGCAGAGCCAGATAATAATTTTTGGTAAGCAGGAACAAAATTCTACCAGCGAAACATTCACTCGAGCAGAAAACACACGAAGCCAGGTCTTCTCTATATATAAAATATCGTTTCTCGGCCTTTTGGCTAAGATCATGTAGTATATCTCTAGATATTTTTATTTATATTGTGACGGTGTTTTGACCCACCGCCAATTTTAAACGGCCCTTTCAACCGCCACCACCTCTGCCGGCGGTGACGCCAAGTCGGCGCATGCGCGGCGGCGCTGACGTGGCAAGCACGTGGGAGGATACCATTGTTATTGACGGCCACCACGAGCCAACGTCCATTCTCATCCATCCATTTGCATCAAACCTTTTTCAACTCTTATTTACTGGATATTTAATTTGTAACATTTTATTTATTTTTATATTTTATCCTTAATAAATTAAAATACCTTGGAATAAATAATTGAATCATTTATTCAAAACCAGACGAACCACCACAGTTTTGGCGCAGCCGGCAGGATATTCAATTAATCAAGCATCAAAAAGATTTTATTCATTTTAATATTATATTTATTTCAGTCATATTGTGAATATAATTTGGATTTTAATAATTTTTAAGCAAAAATTTAAATACTGAAAACAATTTTTTTTTTAGAATAATATCTAATATCATTATGTCCAAAGAAAATATTTTAAAATTGCAAAAATACAGCGGGGATCAGAAGAATATTCGTGCCCAGAGCTGGGTAAAACTTTTTGAATTACATGTTACAGATCAAGATAAAGGAAAGTTGTTCTTTTACTATTTAGAAGGAAGAGCCTTAGAATGGTATGCTGATGAAATTGCAGGAACAAATATTAATAAATGGGTAACCATCAAACAAATATTTAATACGAGATTTGGATCATCAACAACAACACCATTAATTGATGCACAACGGAGGTATCTACGCTGCAATGAATCCGTCAATGACTACTTTCAGTCCAAAATCCGGCTTCTAAAACAAACTTCCTTATCCAAAGTCGAACAAATCCAGATGTTGATGGAAGGATTACCAGCACAATGGAAGATAAGCTTAGCCCCAATTCATTTCGAAGATATACGAGGTGTGTTCAAAAAGTATCGCGACTTTTGTGTTTTTTCAAAAATTATTTATTTATTCATGAATACCTATTTTGTCCACTTCAAAGTAATCCCCATGAGATATTATACACTTGTGCCAACGGTTTTTCCAATCTTCGAAGCACTTCAAAAAATCATTTTTAAAAATCTTTTTCAGCTCCTCCTTCGATGCCGTCTTTATTTCGTCAAGCGTAGCGTAACGTCGTCCTTTCATGGGCCTCTTCAGTTTAGGGAACAAGAAAAAGTCACAGGGGGCCAGATCTGGGGAATACGGTGGCTGCGGCATCATTAGTGTGTTGTTTTTGGCCAAAAAGTCGCGCACAAGCAACGATGTGTGAGCAGGGGCGTTATCGTGGTGCAAAAATCAATTTTTGTTCTTCCACAAATCCGGGCGTTTCTGGCGGATTGCTACGCGCAAATTGCGCATAACTTGCAGGTAATATTCCTTATTGACCGTTCTACCCTGTGGCAAGAACTCATGATGCACCACGCTCCTGCAATCGAAGAAAACTGTCAGCAGAACTTTCACATTCGACCGAACTTGGCGCGCTTTTTTCGGTCTTGGTTCGTGCGGCAGCTTCCATTGAGATGATTGAGCTTTGGTTTCCACGTCATAACCATAAACCCACGCTTCGTCACCAGTTATGACCCTCTGGAGAAAATTTGGGTCGTCGCGGACAGAGTCCAACATCTCATTAGCAATGTTCATGCGATGCTGTTTTGGTCGCCATTGAGCAATTTTGGTACGAATTTCGCGGCGACCCGTCTCATGCCCAAATCATTGATAAAAATCGAATGGCACGAGCCAATCGATATGTTTAGGTCCTCAGCAACTTCTCTAATTGTGATTCGAAGATTGGCCAATATAATTTTCTCCACTTCATTAATTTTTTTCGTCTGTTGTTGAAGTGCTCGGGTGTCCGGCACGCTCTTCGTCGTTCGCATCTTCTCGGCCTTCTGAGAACATTTTGTACCACCGATAAACGTTGCTTCGGTCCAAGGTAGCTTCTCCGTTTTTGATACAGGTTCTTTGATCCATTTTTTTTAATAGGTAAAAATCGAAGACGATCCAAAACACCTGCAAGCAAAGCAGCTGTCAACAATTAAATGAACATTCAAAATGACCAAGCTTTTCGGCATAAGTGAGAGATATGAGTATCAACATAAAGCCATAAAAAGATCGAAATTCGAATATACGTAACCCGCGAAAATTCAAAAGTTGCGATACCTTTTGAACACACCTCGTAGAGACTTGGGTAAGTGCAACCTTAAAATTGGAGGCTGCTGTTAGCTCCATACAGAAGAACTTCAAACCATCCTTTAGCTATAATAAATTTAAAGATCCTACCTCTTACGTCGCTTCACCTCCGAAGCCACCATACCCATGCAGATTTTGCAAAATGCGAAATTTAAATAATTTTCATTGGCATAATGAATGCCCATATAGACCCAAAACATTCCCTAAAGAAACCGCAGCAAATGAACAACCCTCAAATTTGTATGCTACTTCCCACCCTTCATCTTCAAACTCAACAATACAAAATATTTAAACTAATAGAGCGGCCAATCTTCAATTTCATCAACATCAACACATTAGTCAACTCCACCCCAATACAAGCATTCATTGATACAGGTTTAACCATCAGTATAATGTCATATTCCCAATTCAAAAATTTGAACCTACAAATGGAACCATCATCATCCATTTACATCAATCAGGCTAATTCCAGAACAAGAAGCTTTGGTCGCGTTAAAGTCAACCTTACCATCATTCACATCACCCATCAGATAGATTTTCACATCCTCAGAAACTTCATGTACCCCCTCCTACTTGGTCTTGACGTGGAAACTGTTCTATCTTCATGTCGACATCAAGAATGGTGTTGTGACTATAAAGGACCATCTTTGTATAATTCTAAATTTCAGGCGAATCATTTGAGACCAGAAACAAATCAAACCCATGACAAGATATTACAAAAATATACAACTATTTTTAATGATAATTCTTTTGATGTAGGAAAAATCAAAATAGCAAAAATCAACATCCATACCGTTCCTCATCCGCCTATCCAACTTCGACCGTATCGAAGATCAGCCTCAGAGTATGATGAGATTAAAAGACAGGTTGAAGATTTAAAGAAAAAAGGACTAGTTCGAGACAGTCGAAGCCCATGGGCCTTCCCAGTCACACTCGTACCAAAGGCGGATGGCCAAAAGAGGCTGTGCGTTGATTACCGCCGCCTCAATGCCCTTACCATTGACAACAAGATGCCTCTGCCTAACATTCAAGAAGTCATCGATCGTCTTCAGGGAGCGAAATACTTCACTTCGTTGGACATCGCTTCAGGTTATTGGCATGTCGAAATGGCTCCAGACAGCACAGAGAAGACAGCATTTATCACCAACGAAAGGCTTTTTGAGTGGTTAGTAATGCCTTTTGGGTTGAAAAACGCCCCTGCTACTTTTCAGCGAATCATACAACAAACCCTTGGTCCATTAATGTACAAGGGGTGCTTCAACTATCTTGATGATTTCATCATATATTCTAAAACTTTAGAAGAACATTTTGATCTTCTATCAGAAGTGCTAGAAAAATTATATTCCCAAAACCTCAAGCTCAAGCTTCAAAAATGTTCTTTTATCAAAGAAGAAATAGAATATCTTGGATATATCATCAAATACAATCAGGTTACACCTTCACCTCGGAAAATAGAAGCCGTTAAAAGTTTCCCAATCCCCAAAACAGTCAAAAACATACAGCAATTCCATGGATTGTGTAGTTATTATCGGAGATTTATAAAATATTTCAGTTCAATAGCACAACCTTTAACAGATTTATTGAAGAAAGTTAAAAATTTCGACTGGTCTGAAATTCGCCAAAAAGTATTTGAAACTTTGAAGAATTTAATCACACAACCTCCAGTTCTGGCAATGAATGACCCTACCTTACCATGTAAGCTCTACACTGATGCCTCAGAGCAAGGGTTGGTGCAATTCTTGCACAGAAACAACCAGATGGTGTGTGTAGAGAACGGATTGTTTCCTATTTATCAAAACGGCTTAACCCAACCCAGTCGCGCTACACCGCTACAGAGTTGGAATGTTTTGCCATCATCGGAGCAGTCAGACATTTCAACAACTACCTAGACAAGCCATTCCAAATTGTCACTAATCATTGTGCTTTAAAATGGCTGTTGAATCATAAAAACCCTGGGGGAAGACTTTTCCGATGGTCAATGGAGGTATCTTCTAGATTGTTCACCATTAACTACAGAGCAGGAGGACAGCAAACACATGTTGACGCACTTTCCAGGAATCCCGTGTGCACATTCATAACCGAAGATAAGATGAAGATTGCTCAACAACAGGCAGACTTGCGATTTGTAAAGAACCCTCAAATTAAAAGTGGCATTGTCACTATACAAATTCGAGGCCATCCCAAAGCAGTTGTACCTGATTCCCTACGGGCAAAATGTCTTCACCACTTTCATGATGACTTTGGACATCCTGGGAAAAACAAAACATTGAAGCTAATTTCCACATATTACTGGTGGCCACAAATGCTAAGGACCATAAAAGAGTCCCTCCCACCATTTAGACAAAATGAATTGTGGTGCGTAGCAACCTCTCGAGGGCAGGTCAGCAGGGCTGTGTGCACCTAGTACAAATCTCCAATTAACCATATTGGCAATAGACTCCCATAAGGATGTCACTCTCTGTTGGGCTGCGAGTAAGGCCATAACCATTTGAGCACTTGTCTCTGTTTTCACTTTGGAACTGTCTGGACAGGATTCTTCATCTACTTTCACTTTGGAACTATCGTGAGATCTGTTATCTGACCTCCAATTTAAATTTCCCTGACCATGTGAGGTTCCTCTGCACATTATCTGAAAATGAGGTCCTTGGCAACGCTTGCATCTTACAAAAGATAGACAATCCCTCCCCAAATGATTCCTTCTCAAGCATTTAAATCACACCTTCGCATCCCGTACCCTTTTTAATCTGTCCGATTCCAACATCTTGGCTGCCTTAAAAGAGTTTTGGCTAAGATGGTTATCCTTCCCACAAAACAAACACGGCAAGTTGGTTCTTCTAACAAATAATATCCGATTCGCCATTGATGTTACAGGCCCATTCTTCCTCTTATTCTGCTCTGCGGAACTATTGTGAGATCTACTAGCTGACCTCCAATTAATTTTCTTCTGCCTATGTGAGGCTCCTCTACACATTATCTCAAAATGAGGTCCTTGGCAACGCTTGCATCTCACAACAGATCGACAATTCCTCTTCAAATGGTTACTTCTCAAGCATTTAAAACATACCTTCGCATCCCGTGCCCTTTTCAATCTGTCCGATGCCAACATCTTGGCTGCCATAAAACAGTTCTGGCTAAGATGATTATCTTTGTCACAAAACAAACACGGTAAGTTAGTCCTTCTAACAAATAACACTTGATTCGCCATCGTGTGGATCTTAGGGGGACTATCTTCTTTATACTGCTGCGCTAATTGTGAACCCAATTCAGATATCTGTTCATCTTTCTTCAAATTTTCTTCTTGCAAATCAGCAACCTTAGAATCCACATTGATTTTCTCCATTTCGATGATCCTTGGTTGGTTCTCCAATTCTTCCAGTTTAACTATATAGCCCTTTTCAGTTTCAGAAAAATTCCTTTTTAAACCTCTTAAGGTCACTTGATGACTTTCTTTAAGCCTTTCAACATCTATGTATTTCGCCTCTTTATCCAAGTCATACTGAAGAATACTATAATCACATTGCGAACTTCTCAATCTTTCTAAGAGAGTAGTGCTTTCTTTACGGTAGTGTTCCAACTGTGATTTCAATTGGGCAATTTGTTCATCTTTCTGAAAAGTTTCTTCTTGAAGTTGAGCCACTCTAGAATCAGAGGTTTCCATACGAATTAGTGCTTCTTCTTCAAGACGAAATTGCAAATCTTCAATCTTCCTTTTATCTTGCTCAATTTGTTGGAGCAAAGATTTTTTTGTCTTGGAATTTTCTTCAATTAATGTTTTAACATGTCCCTCCAATTTATTAGTTTCTCTCTTTAAATTGATATATTCTTGTTCAATATTTGACATATCTAATTCTGCCTTTTCTGCTCTTGTCCTAACTTGTTCAACCTTCTGTCTTTCCAAGTCCCTTTCTTATGTGAGTTTTGCAGTGTGAGCCTCTGTGGACCTCGTATCAGCCAATAAGATTTATTTTATTCTATCATCAATTGACGTCAGTTTATCATTAAGAATGGCCAATCTTTCAAATTTGGCCCTTATCAAAATTATATCCACTTCTTTCAGATCTAGATCTGACTTTATTTCGTTGGTGAAGCGAGTGACAGTATTCCACAAGGGAGCTCTTTCTTTTTTAAGCCTTTCCATTCCCCCAAATTGCACGAAAACCACCGGGTGAGATCACGTCCGGCTCACTAGAATTGTTGAAAAGAAAAAAAAAGTTAAAATAAAAATTAAATCGTGTTTCACCAGCCGTGTTCGCGCAATTCGAGGAAATGTAAAGCAGACCAAAATTGTCATAAAATTTAACTTTTATTTTCCTATTTGCAAATCTTGTTCGTAACAGGTTTTATTTACCTATATACATTCAATACACTACTTCTTCAAACTTTACCTTCACTTCCTCAAACTCTACTTCTTCACACTTTAGCTTCACTTCCTCAAACTCTAGCTTCAGCTACACTTCTTTATACTTTAGCTTCAGCTACACTTCTTTATACTTTAGCTTCACTTCTCTAGACTTTAGCTTCTTTATACTTTAGCTTCACTTCTCTAGACTTTAGCTTCTTTATACTTTAGCTTCACTTCTCTAGACTTCACTTCTTTATACTTTAGCTTCACTTCCTCAAACTCTAGCTTCAGCTACACTTCTTTATACTTTAGACTTTATCTTCAGGCATCTTATAAACCTCTCTTGCCTTTTCACTTGAGCTCGAGCTCCTTGATTCCCTCTCCTAATCTGCAGACTCTCACTCTCCCCGCGCGCCTCTCTCATACCTTTTTCGCCGGCTTTTATAGTCGTATAAGGTCACGTGGACGGACTCTGTGGCGCATCCCTTGGCGCGCGCCATCTAGAGCCGTCTTCCCGAATCATTTCCAACACTAACCATACCCTTCTCACAAGATTGAGAGCTGCAATTTTGGAGAAACCGAAACAAAAATGGTCGACACTTGTACCATTTATTGTCAAGACATACAACCAGACCCAACATGAAGTAACCAAATTCAGCCCAAAGTTTCTTCTGTATGGGATTGATGAAGCACCATCTTTTGCTGACCATCCCATCACTTTAAAGGAAGCAAGAAGTCTGGCTCGGGAGAATACCAGAAAAGCTCAAATAAAAAGGAAGAATCATCATGATGATAAACATCCAGATGTGGAATTCTCTGAGGGAGATCAAGTTTTGAGGACTGTTGCAAAGCACCATCCATACATGTCTAAACTCAGCCCAAGACAACAAGGCCCTTTCTTCGTTAAGAAGAAGATCAGCAGTCTACTCTATGACATCCAAGACACCGAAGGACGAGTGTACCGTTCTCATGCTTCTCAACTTCGATCTTTCATGGACAGGGAGTCCTTGGGAGCCGGGGAGTGTGACGGTGTTTTGACCCACCACCAATTTTGAACGGCCCTTTCAACCGCCACCACCTCTGCCGGCGGTGACGTGGCAAGCACGTGGGAGGATACCATTGTTATTGACGGCCACCACGAGCCAACGTCCATTCTCATCCATCCATTTGCATCAAACCTTTTTCAACTCTTCTTTATTAGATATTTAATTTGTAACATTTTATTTATTTTTATGTTTTATCCTTAATAAATTAAAATATCTTGGAATAAATAATTGAATCATTTCTTCAAAACCAGATGAACCACCACAATATATATCTTTTTAAAAACTATTCAGTAGAGAGAGTGGTTATGTTTGTTCGAAAAATATATTTCATATACTCCCTTCCTTTCCTTCCTTTATATCTATAAAAATGAAATCCAAAATCGATGTTTGTTATCGCGTTGCGCAAAATCTACAGAATCAATCATTATGATATTTCGCATATAGGTAGCTAAAGATTTTGTTAATTATATAGGCTATTCAAAAAAACTAAAAAGGTTAGTGTGCTTTTTTAAAATGTAAAACCAAAAAGCGTTAGTTCCAGCCTTTTACCGCATGGTGCAGCACTGGTCGCGATGATAAATGAATTTGATTGGTTAATAATTTTACACGTAGTTTGTTTACACGATGAATGTTAGCTTATTTACATGATGGATGTTTTTAAAAAGGTAAGATTAACCAATCGCCTTGAAACTTTAGGAAGCTATATTTACTAAACAACTCAGAAGGCTTCTAGTTTGAATTTGATTTGAAATAAATATTCTCTGCAATTTTATTTGCAAATTTTCTACTTTTACTCGCAAGCAGCGCCTCTCGCGGCCTCTGGTGAAATTACATTTATAAATTGTAAAAATTCTGAAATGTTTTCCAAGTATAATAAATTCAATATTTAATTGAAAGATTTAATATTATAATATTCAATGACGTTGTGAAAAACTTGGCATTTTAATTGTGGTGTTCTATTTTAAAAGAACGAGTTTTACGAGACATGAGAAGATTTCAGACAAAATAAACTCTACCTTTATTACTTTTCCTACCTATATATTGTTACATCATGATTAATGGCGTATTTCTTATATCATTTTTAATATATTTGAAATTTAAATTATATATTTATTTATTTTTATATTCTATGATATTTATTTGAAACAGATTATTTTTTAGATTATCATCATTTGTATTTAGGTACACGTGTGACTTCACTGCTCTCTTTGATGTGAGGAAATAAATAAAGGATTCTGGTGGCTACTTAAAGAAGACTTATCTCGTTATTCCCTTTTATAAATTTGTAGGATGGTTGAAACACGCTCTGGTAAAATGCAAGACCCAGCACAGGAGAGAATCCAGGCTGAAGAGTCTGCCAAGCCGCAACCTGGTGCAACAAGTGGTAGAGATGCTAGTTCCGACCCAGTTGTCCTGAATCCCAACATCGACATCCCCAAGTATGATGGAACGGAAGACCCTCGCCCATGGATTGAATCTCTTGAAGAAATTGGCTTCTTGTACCATTGGGCAGACTACATTATCTCTCGTTATGCCGCCATGAACATGACGGGAAGCGCTAAAACCTGGTTGAATTTACACAAAGCTAGTTTCACGAGCTGGGAAAATATTAAAATCCGCCTCATTCAGGATTTTTCTTTGGACGCGAATAAAGAAGAACTTAGAATGAAGCTCAACAGAATGCAACACTGGAATGAACCAGCAATCAGGTTCGCGGAAGACATTCTAGTGTTGTGCAACAAGGTTGACCCCGCAATGGAAGAAGAAACAAAAATTGAACATGTTATTGGAGGACTGAAAAAAGAGTACTCATTCGCGCTCTACCTGAACCCTCCTAAAACGACCGATGACCTTCTTGTCGTGTGCAAGAAAATGGATTATTTTGAAAAGAAGTATCGGGAACGTGTGGAGAAATCCAGAAACCTATATAACGGTCCACGCTATTCTAGACCCCAACAACAATCGAGGTACGTGCCGCCGACTGCCGCACGAAACTACCAGACCACTTCCAGGCCCCAAGCCCCTGTTTCCAATAATTACAAGAACGACTCCCCTCCTACCCCCAGACAGTATCGAAACAACTTTCCCCAGCCCTCTACCCCTAGACGTCCTTATAATCCTAACTTTGTGCCGAAACCAAACCTTAAGAGAAACACTTACAATAAAAAGAGATGAAATCCTCTGAATAATGTAAGTATAAGAGTTCAAGGCATGCGAGGATGCGTTTCTTAAAGATTTTAATATGGGCGAGCTTTCGGGTTATCAACCCTTCTACAGGACAACATATCTGAGTAAAAGTGCATCTTATATACATATCCATATTGAGAAAATTAGCATATATACAAGAAAACTATAAACATATTAACATAATTGGTGAAAAAGTAAAAATAAGAGAAAGCTGCGTGTTCTGAGTATGCTCAGAAGTAAAATCAAAAATAGTTGTACAAAAGGATACGGTTGAATTTAAGACTGCAATAGTAAAACGATCCAAAATAAAATAAAATAAAACGCTCTAGCAATGGTCACCTAAGGTACACTATGGCAATATTGCATTGTATATATCGGGGATGTCTATATGTCTGTTAATACTGTTATGTCTTAAAGAGAGCAACGCCTCGACGACCAACCTTCTGTATTTGTTCGTGATTCCTGAGTAATATGCCTGTGGTTGAGAAGTATCGAAAGAGTGTCCTGTCTGTCTAATGTGTTGTACTATAAGGGATCTAGGTTCACTATTTCTGATGTTTCTATGGTGTTCATCTATCCTATCTTTAATTCTACGGCCTGTTTCTCCTATATACAAACTATTGCAATCTGAGCATTTTAAGGAATATACGGAGTTTGTAAAGTATGGCAGGGTAATGGGAAAACTATTTCTGGTGATGGGGTTTCTAACTATTGTTTCTAATTTAGGATTGTTGGTATAGAAGGTACGTATTCCGTGTTTGTTTTTTAAGTATCTGGCTATGTTGACACTATGGGCAGAGTAAGGGATGATGCAAGTCGATCTATAAGTCTGACTGCTTAGCTGCTGTTGTGGATTGTAAAAGTGTCGGAGAATGAAGTTTCTGGGGTATCCTGAGTTCATTAGGTGATTAATCACGATCTGGGTTTCTGTATGTTTAAATTCAGATGTTGAACAGTGAGTAAAAATACGTTTTGAGAGGGTTTTGACCGTATTAATTTTATGGCTAAGGGGGCAGTATGAGGTATAGTGTATATAGGAGGGATGGAAGGAGGGCTTATAGTATACGTTGGTAATATACCTATAATTTTGTCTTGTGATCATGATATCCAAGAATGCCAAGGAACCATTGTTTTCTTTTTCGAATGTAAATTGGATGTCCGGAAATAGTGAATTTAATTTAGTATAAATACTGTCCAAGGATTCTATATTAATTATACAGAAAATATCGTCTATGTATCTAAACCAGGTATGAATATCTGCTGGGAAGTGACTTGTAATTAAACTGTCAATTTTTCGCATAACTATTTCGGAGAGTGGTGAGGACAAAGGGCTACCCATGGGAGTACCCTTTGTTTGCCTATAGTAACATTTATCAAAATTGAAAATACTATTGCTAAGACAGATCGAAATTAAGGTGGAAAACTTAGATATCAAATCTGCTGTATACCCATGCGTCCGGAGGAATTCCCTGGTGCATTCTAAGATGAGGGAGTGGGGGAGACTGGGGTATAGGTTGATGACATCAAAAGAGATCATAAGACTGTTGGGGACTACCTGTAATTGCTGTATATGGTCTAAAAATTTTGGTGTGGAAGAGATGGACGTCGGGGCGGCGCCCTCTTTAAGTTTGGGTATGATAATCTTAGCTAAGTACTGAGCTAGCGGGGCTGTGGGGGAGAGGTGAAAAGCTACTATTGGTCTAAGGGGGATATTTAACTTATGTACCTTAGGGAGGCCGTAGATGTAGGCCTGACCATGCAGATTCGAAAGGAAACCCTGGAGTTCATCAGTTGTTATGATCCTGTTCCTACATAGTGTCCTAAGTTCTATTTTGTACTTGGAATTCGAGGTAGTATGTTCTTCCACTGTGGCCGGGGTGAATATTTCTGAGTTTCTCAAGATTTGATTCATTCCTGAAATATAGTCCGAAGTGTTCATAATGACGGTTCTGGATCCCTTATCTGATCGTGTGATAACTATGTTATTATTTTTGGACAGAGTTCTTATTATTTGGTTGGTATGATGGCTGTTGGCTAAGTCGTTTGTAGGACTATTTAAAACAGATGTGACGTGGTTCCTAACGGAGTGTTTATCCTGCATGTTTAGGCCGGTGATGGATGTTTCTATACCTGCTATTAATGGAATTTTGTCCAGTTTTGATGGGTATCTGTGTTTGAGCCCTTTCGAAAGTATACTGACCTGATCAGGGGATGGTACAAAGCTAGATAAATTCAAGATAGATTGTTGCTGATCCTGGGGAGATAGAGGTACTTTGTATTTCTTTGACCAAAATGAGAGCTTATTGCGATGTCTATTGTCCAGCATGAAGTCTTGGGCTTTTATATCACTAGTGATACCTATTAGTAATTCTGCCATATTTAGTGCTGGGATGCGTTGTGATAGTATACAAATCAGATCTTTAACGGTTTTTGACAAAATACGGATTTTTGAGAAACATCCCTTAGTTCGGGCTCTTAGTAATTTGACATGGGTATCTTCTATGGCCACCCTTGAGTAAACGTTTCCGACGGGATCCTTGATTCTGAGGGAAGGAGGGATGAAGCTATGTAATTCACAAGTTTTGTTGAACTGCAGATGTTTCCTCCATCTTGCCAGAGCCAGTGATTTAAATCGGATCATTTTCTTGTAATAATCGATATCAGAATTCATAATTGCTACAGATATAACGAATAGTATTTTCAATTTTGATAAATGTTACTATAGGCAAACAAAGGGTACTCCCATGGGTAGCCCTTTGTCCTCACCACTCTCCGAAATAGTTATGCGAAAAATTGACAGTTTAATTACAAGTCACTTCCCAGCAGATATTCATACCTGGTTTAGATACATAGACGATATTTTCTGTATAATTAATATAGAATCCTTGGACAGTATTTATACTAAATTAAATTCACTATTTCCGGACATCCAATTTACATTCGAAAAAGAAACAATGGTTCCTTGGCATTCTTGGATATCATGATCACAAGACAAAATTATAGGTATATTACCAACGTATACTATAAGCCCTCCTTCCATCCCTCCTATATACACTATACCTCATACTGCCCCCTTAGCCATAAAATTAATACGGTCAAAACCCTCTCAAAACGTATTTTTACTCACTGTTCAACATCTGAATTTAAACATACAGAAACCCAGATCGTGATTAATCACCTAATGAACTCAGGATACCCCAGAAACTTCATTCTCCGACACTTTTACAATCCACAACAGCAGCTAAGCAGTCAGACTTATAGATCGACTTGCATCATCCCTTACTCTGCCCATAGTGTCAACATAGCCAGATACTTAAAAAACAAACACGGAATACGTACCTTCTATACCAACAATCCTAAATTAGAAACAATAGTTAGAAACCCCATCACCAGAAATAGTTTTCCCATTACCCTGCCATACTTTACAAACTCCGTATATTCCTTAAAATGCTCAGATTGCAATAGTTTGTATATAGGAGAAACAGGCCGTAGAATTAAAGATAGGATAGATGAACACCATAGAAACATCAGAAATAGTGAACCTAGATCCCTTATAGTACAACACATTAGACAGACAGGACACTCTTTCGATACTTCTCAACCACAGGCATATTACTCAGGAATCACGAACAAATACAGAAGGTTGGTCGTCGAGGCGTTGCTCTCTTTAAGACATAACAGTATTAACAGACATATAGACATCCCCGATATATACAATGCAATATTGCCATAGTGTACCTTAGGTGACCATTGCTAGAGCGTTTTATTTTATTTTATTTTGGATCGTTTTACTATTGCAGTCTTAAATTCAACCGTATCCTTTTGTACAACTATTTTTGATTTTACTTCTGAGCATACTCAGAACACGCAGCTTTCTCTTATTTTTACTTTTTCACCAATTATGTTAATATGTTTATAGTTTTCTTGTATATATGCTAATTTTCTCAATATGGATATGTATATAAGATGCACTTTTACTCAGATATGTTGTCCTGTAGAAGGGTTGATAACCCGAAAGCTCGCCCATATTAAAATCTTTAAGAAACGCATCCTCGCATGCCTTGAACTCTTATACTTACTTACAATAAAAGCCAAGAAGTGAGCAAAAATAGGACGGAAGATGGAAGACCAATCTGCTTTAAATGTAACAAGACAGGGCACGTGGCCCGTTATTGTAGGGTCAAGTTTATAAGAATTGTGGAAGAGGACCCAATAGTTACACAAGACAAGGTCGAAGAAGAAATCCGAATGGATAATGGAACTCAGAAGTCGAGACCTCTGCTCTACGCGGACGTAAGTAATAGCCCGTACTCGAGTATCCCTACAAGGAATATATATGCCGCATTAGAAGATTTAAACTAAACATCGCGCCTGAGTCCGTCAATCAAAGCAAGTCGACCATAAATGGAATTAAAAAGTTGGACCCCAAATATAAAATGAACATTAACGTGGATAGAATCGGTATCTGCGAAGCTTTGATTGATACAGGCGCCGATCTTTCAGTGGTCGACCTTAATACAGCTCTCAACACAGGTCTTGAAATAATAAATCCTGATAAAATGTGCTCCGGACCCGATGGCAAAGAATTAGATATCGTAGGAAATATTATTTTAAATATAAAATATGATGACAAAACAATCACACATCAATTTGTGATAATGAGAACACATTTGCGAATATTTATACTTGGACGTGATTTTCTTAAGAAAATGAACGCAAAAATTGATTGTCAGCGTGAAATAATCAAATATGACTTGACAGAAAATCGTGACGTAATCAAATATCAACAGAAGAAAATAAAAAGTGCAAAGGATGCCATTATACCAGAACTTTCTATTAAATTGATTAATGCATTTGTAGAAGCAGAGGATGGCGAATACATCATCGAGGAGAACCATAAAATGTTTCAAACAAATGGACTTCGACTAGCGAGAAGCTTAATAAATGTTGTGAATAAGGAAACATATATCTGGATAACAAACCCTTACCCTCGACCATTAAAAATATTAAAAAACCAAACATTGTGCTTTGGAAGCCAGCCAGCCGAAGTGAATCTTGTGGAAGAAAGTGAACAAAAAGAGCATGAAGAACCCCAATTTCAGATAAACGAAAATTTAGCATATAAGGAAAAGGAGCAATTGAAACAAGTTTTGGAAAGGTACGAGGATTTGTTTTCGTCGGGATTAGGAAGATCCAACTTAGCGAAACATCGGATCGATACAGAAGGCGCGAAACCGATCAAACACAAGCCGTATAGGGTGAGCGCGAAAGAGCGAGAAATCATAAAAGAACAAATTGATGAAATGCTCAGAGACGGCATAATTAGACCATCCTCGAGTCCATGGTCCTTCCCTGTAATCTTGGTCAAGAAGCGAGATGGTAAGTACAGATTTTGCGTTGACTACAGAAAATTGAATGATGTAACAGTGAAGGATGTTTACCCAATTCCCAGAATTGATGAAGTATTGGATACACTTCAAGGATCCAAATACTTTTCAGCAATTGACCTCAAATCAGGATATTGGCAAGTAGAGGTTGAGGAGAAAGATAAAGAAAAGACAGCCTTCACTACAGCACATGGCCTATATGAGTTCAACGTAATGCCCTTTGGTCTATGCAATGTCCCTGCTACATTTGAGAGGAACATGGAAAATATGCTTGGTAATCTTAGATGGCAAATTTGCTTATGTTATCTAGATGACGTAATCATTTATAGCTCGGATTTTTCAACACATCTCAAAAGAATAGAAGCTGTTTTAAAATGTTTTCGCGAGGCTAATTTAAAATTGAACAACAAAAAATGCCAATTTGCTTTCGAAGAACTGGAGATTCTTGGCCATATAACTAATCAACATGGTATAAAACCAGCGGAGCATAATATCAAGGCTATTAGAGATTTTCCTCGGCCCAAAAAGATAAAAGAAGTTCAATCATTTTTAGGAATGTGCTCATATTATAGAAAATTTATCAAAGGTTTTTCAAAAATTGCCGATCCATTAACCAGTCTTATAAAAAAGAATGTACCTTTTACCTGGACAGAAAATCAAGAAAAAGCATTTCAAACCCTTAAAGTAGCATTGATAAATCCTCCAATCTTAGGGCACTTTGACCCGAATGCAATTACTTACATTCATACTGACGCATCTAACATCGGCCTGGGTGCAACATTAGTCCAAAAGTTCGGCGATAAAGAAAAAGTTATCTCATATTTAAGTCGAACACTGAGCAAACCTGAGCAAAATTATTCGACTACCGAAAAAGAATGTCTAGCTGTTGTGTGGTCAATGTCCAAGTTACGACCCTACCTATATGGAAGGCACTTCAAAATCGTAACTGATCATCACGCACTATGCTGGCTTAAGAATCTGAAAGATCCGACCGGCCGATTAGCACGATGGGCACTGAAGATTCAGGAATATAATTTCGAAATTATACACAAATCGGGTAAAAAACATCTGGACGCTGATGGTCTATCTAGAGGACCCTTACCTGAAAACGAATGGGACGAAGATTATGAAAGACTATTTCTGAATCAAATAATAGACGAAAGGGATGATTTTATTGAGAATATTAAGGAGAACCTTAGTGGAAACAAGCGTTCAATTACACAGAACTTCAAAGAAGAAAATGGGTGTCTCTACAAGAAAAATCCAAATCCTGAAGGTAGGGCATGGTTGCTGGTAGTGCCAAAGAAGAGAAGGAAGGAAGTCATGAGTGAATACCACAACCATATGCTGAATGGCCATCTGGGCGTCGCCAGAACCACTTACCGATTGAAGAATAAATACTATTGGCCTTCCATGTTGAAAGATGTTTCAGAATTTGTAAAGACGTGCCATCTTTGCCAAAGTCGGAAAGGTTCAAATCACTTGCCTTCTGGACTTCTACAACCTATTCCCCCAGCTAACTACCCTTTTGAAAGAATCGGAATTGACTTTGTTGGCCCCTTGCCATCAACGAAAAGAAGAAGGAAGTGGATAATTGTGTTGACTGATTATTATACCAAGTATGCTGAAACAAAGGCAGTATCAGAAGCAACCGTGAAAGAAGTCTCTACATTTTTAATCGAACATATTATTTTACGTCACGGGGCCCCAAAATTTCTTATTAGCGATAGAGGTTCACAATTCACTAGCAATTTGATGAAGGAGGTAATGAAAATGTGCAAAGTGAAACACTGCTTCACAACGAGCTACCACCCCCAGACTAACGGACTAACGGAACGGCTAAATAGAACTTTAATCAATATGATCAGCATGTATGTGAACACAGACCAAAAGAACTGGGATGAAATCCTCCCTTTTATCACCCACGCGTATAATACCACGATTCAAGAAACCACAGGCTACTCTCCATTTTTCCTGTTGTTTGGAAGGGAACCCATGTCCCTCTTAGACGACGAGAATATCCCAACGGACAGTAACATGGACGATTACGACGAATATATAGAAAACTACTTAGATAAAATAGCTAGGACGAGACAGGTAGTCATTAACAACACAGAGAAGACTCAGGAAAGAATGAAAAGAAACTATGACAAAAAACACAATGAGAAAATCTATGAACCAGGACATTTAGTGGCAGTTTGGACACCAGTCAGGAAAATCGGAAAATGTGAAAAACTATTGAGAAAATATTTTGGCCCATATCGAATATTAAAGAAGCTGTCTAACGTAAATTACTTAATTGAGCCGAAAGATAATCCTGGCCAAGACCCATTGATTGTCCATGTCTCAAGACTCAAACCCTATTTTGAGAGAATTGATGAGGTAACTCACGAGGACGTGACGACCTCTGGAGAGGGGGAAGTGTTACATCATGATTAATGGCGTATTTCTTATTACATTTTTAATATATTTGAAATTTAAATTATATATTTATTTATTTTCATATTCTATGATATTTATTTAAAACAGATTATTTTTTAGATTATCATCATTTGTATTTAGGTACACGTGTGACTTCACTGCTCTCTTTGATGTGAGGAAATAAATAAAGGATTCTGGTGGCTACTTAAAGAAGACTTATCTCGTTATTCCCTTTTATAAATTTGTAGGATGGTTGAAACACGCTCTGGTAAAATGCAAGACCCAGCACAGGAGAGAATCCAGGCTGAAGAGTCTGCCAAGCCGCAACCTGGTGCAACAATATATACATCGCGCTTCTCGCGGACATGCAAATCTATCATACTTTCAAAAGAAACAAAATGTCAAAATATACAAAACAAAACAATACTATGCAAATATCTCGCGGTATGCGACATTAATATTACTATATATTTAAAGAAAATATCCTTTTTGAAATTTAATAAATGTTTTCATAAAGATTGTTTCAAAAATATATATCAAGCGCATATAACAATATTTATATGTTTATAAATCTATATATAGGTGGATTGGATGTTTTCTAGAATCGTTTCAACAAATGTTCGTTAGGCAAACTTTTGCTCGGGTGAAAACGGGGCGAAGCCAGGAACATATATATATATATATATATATATATATATGTGTTTGTCGGCTATGCAAGCCCTCAATATATAGATAATCTCGCTGAAATTTAAACAGGACAGAGAGTTAAATATGGAAGAGTTCTTTGTCGCACTTTTAACCAAGAAAAATTATAATTAATTAAGTACTGAGCAACAATCGTTTTTAGTCAGAAATGATTTTGACAATATTGCTGTATCATGCTTGATTGACATAAACAAAATTATTTAGGGGAATATTCACTAAAGCAGACCACGGGCGAAGCCATATAATAATTTTTAGTAGGCAGGAACAAAATCTACCAGCGAAACATTCACTCGAGCAGAAGACACACGAAGCCAGGTCATCTCAATATATAAAACTAGACGAATGACCCGGGCAACGCCCGGGTTTACACGATTAAATGTATATTACATATGGAAGATGGACGTAGTTCCCGGAGGTCACCCGCGAGGCTTTTTTCTGTGTCACCAACTCTGCCCCCGCGCGCCAGGACCTCTTGACCCCTCTGATTGGTCGGTGGGAACTTGAACTGTCCAACCGGCCGGCAGCCGGACGATTACATTTTCTCGGAGGGGGGGGGGGGGGGGGGGGGGGGGGGGCAGGGAAGTCACGTGCTCGCCGGCAGCCAATGGGCGCGCGCCGCCTTCAGATCGCCCGCGTTCTAGAGGGCGCTGCTCGTGAGCTAAGTAGAATAATTTGAATATATAGTTTTAATAATTGATTTATATATATTTTTAAATAGTCTATCGTCATCCCCGTTATTTTTTACCTATGTATGGAAATTTTGGTTTGAATTAGTGAACTACTGCGAATTTGTATACCGTGCATACAGACCAACAGACAACCATACAAACATTCATTTATATATATATAGATATCGTTTCTCGGCCTTTTGGCTAATATCATGTAGTATATCTCTAGATATTTTTATTTATATATATCTTTTCAAAAATCTATTCAGTAGAGAGAGAGAGGATATTTTTGCTCGAAAAATATATTTTATATTTTATATAAATATATAATGTAACGAATATTTTTATCATTATTATCATAATATTCTGTATTCCGGAAAATTATTATCAATAATATTCGTTAGGCAAACTTTCACTCGAAAAAAAACCGGGTGTTGATATTAAAAATAAAAAAGGCATCTCCAGACCACGATCACATGTGCTTTTTAGATGGCAGAGCGCCATTTGGTCGCAGTTGGTTACAGCCTTCTCTACGCTGACGAGCGCTAACAGCGCGAAACGCGTTCGTGGTTGGCTTTTCTTGATTTATCAAGAAATTGGGTTGGCCAAATATCACGGAGCAAGCTAAATAAACGTTTAGTTTATTTTTGCTTCACTAGATGGCGCTCTGCCATCTAAAAAGCACATGTGCTCGTGGTCAGGAGATGCCATTTTTATTTTAAATATATATATACACGAAAAAACAATAGAAAAAAAGATAAGTGGGTCAGGTGTTGATATTAAAAATAAAAAAGGCATCTTATGACCACGAGCACATGTGCTTTTTAGATGGCAGAGCGCCATCTAGTGGAGAAAAATTAAACTAAACGTTTATTTAGCTTGCTCCGTGATATTTGGCCAACCCAATTTCTTGATTTATCAAGAAAAGCCATCCACAAACGCGTTTCGCGCTGTTGGCGCTCGTCAGCGTGGAGAAGGCTGTAATCACTGCAACCAAAAATATTTTTGGTCCCAATGGCTTCCTGAGAAATCAGAAAATGGGTATTTAAGGCCAAATTTGCGTAAAGACGCTTAACACATGAAAAAACAATAGAAAAAAAAAAGTGGGTCAGGTGTTGATATTAAAAATAGCACATGTGCTCGTGGTCAGGAGATGCCTTTATATATATATATAAAATAAAGAAGGCATCTCTTTTATTTTTTTTCTATTGTTTTCTCATATATATATATATATATATATATATATATAGTAATTTAAACAATAAGATATGTAAGTAATAAAGTATGAAGTCTTTTCAAGTCATCTCAAAGTGACACCAGCTTGCCACTGGACACCCGGGGAATCCAGAGAGGGACAAAGAAGGGGCGTTGGTCCGGATATTGACTATTAGTTAGGTGTCAGTGGATATTTACGGACAGGCAGCTCAGTGCTAGATCTAACGGCGGCCCTCGTGGCCGCCGTTTAGACTCCTTCCTGCCTTCGCGGCTTCATGCAGGACGCCGAGTTTCCTCAGTTAATCCTCAACTTTCCCCTGGTCCTGGTGCCAGGTGAGACGTACTAGGAGAGCATCTTTTGATCCTAAACTTTGTCCTTACTGTCCCGTGCGGACTTCCCACTCTGCACGCCTTGCCACTCAACCCCGACTGCTTCCAACTCACTTGTTGTCTTACCCGGGTTTACGAGAGTAGACCCGTATATGTCGACAGGATTATGATGGTGGACAGTGGACAAAGGACTATGGACGAGGACGGGGAACGCTATGTGGACGCTTCTGGGTTGCCCGCCACTTTCATCTGGCCCAGCTTGGCCAACTTGGTAAACCGACTCACCGAGGCCCTTCAAGAAGTGGCGGCGTCACGTGCCTATGCCTCGCCTATGGCACCGTACGACGGGACTTATCCGGCGAAAAACTTCTTCCGGCAACTGTAAGCCGTGCGGAACGACATCGTGTACAGGTCTGCGAGGCACCACGAGCTTCTCAAAGGTGAGCCCCTGTCGCTCTTCAATGAGCTCAACTCGGCCTCCCGATCCTATTGCCAGAACAAACATTTTATTTCTTTTATATTATTATAGTTTCTTTTTTTCATATAATTTTATTTGCTTTATTTTATATCTTTAATTATCATTGTGTGTTTTACTACTTTTACGTAATTTAACCCCAGTGTGAAATATTTTTCTAAATTAGAATGCCATATTTTAATGTTACCCTTACCTTTATAACAAAACATCTTCGTCAATGCCATCCATTTTCAAAATCAATCAAGCTATCACCTTTTTTATATTTGTATGCTATATGTCTTTGTTTTATTTTTCTATGCCTCAATCACTCAGCCATTATAAACCATCCAAACCCCATCATTATTATAAACATTTTTGTTGCTATTACCATTAGTCATTATATCTTAGAATATTCAACCCCCTCATCAATCATTTTAATTATTACTATTTGAACATTTTTTCATCTGCCATCATATATAGATTTTAAAACTTTAAAACTTCGAACTTTTAAATATCATTTGAGTTTATTTCAACAGTATAATATTTTTTTTTTTACCTTAAGATCGTCTATTTTCTAATATCCTTATTTCAATTAGATTAATAGTAATATTCCTTTTTTTGACGCCTCTCTCTGTCTCTTTCTCCCAAACCTATCTTCCTATATCACTTACTCTCACCTCCTTAAACCATTTCCTCACAACCTCATACAGTCTACCTTAGGGTTCCTGTTGCCAAACATTTTTAAAAATTAATTCATCTATTGGGTCATCCTTCCTCGGTATACAATTCCCGATAACGAGTTCAGGAAATCCATAGATTCTTTTTTTTTATACATCACCCGACAACATCATTCATTACATTCAACAAATGTGGGTTGTTCAATCATCAATGGCAACAGTACCCTTTACCTTCCACAATCCTCACCTTTCATATTTCCTACAGTCAAGAGTCTCTTGTTCGCCAAACAATTTTTTAAAAATTATTTTTGATTCAACCAGCTGGCTCAACCTTCCTCGCTGTACATTTCCCAACAGTGAGCTCAGGCGACCAGTTCGAGATTTTTTTTCTCCCAATGCTCGGATCATCATTACATACATCATTTTTACCAATTTATTACTTTTTTTTCAATTTTCATCCGAGCTCAATCATCATTGGCAACAGAGCAACTCTTGACTCCACCTTTCCCATTTCTCCACTTTCAACTAACCTACATCCCCTGTCTGTTCTAATGTTGATTATGGAAAGTCTTGGGAGTTCGGTCAATGAAAACAATACCTCACTTACACAGGCACGTATTGCATTGCCGAACGCAATTGCAAGAATCAACTCAGACTTCCTCTCTTTTTATTACTGCGTCACTCTGAACCTTCAGATATCTATTATAAGTTTACTTGTTACATTTTACTACTTTTGATAGGTTAGCTTTCCCCTTTATCTCTCTCACCATGTGAGACGTCTCTGAAATTATAATTATGAAAAAATAAAAAACAAACCATAATGACATTTCTAATTTATTTACCACTTTTGACTTTTCCAAACATCGTCTAATATGCGTTTATAAGCATTGCATCACGTGGGGAACACACTAACCTAAATACTTACTATATTTTTTATTCTTACTCATTTATATTTTTACGATCCTTGATGTGTGCCATTTTATATTTTAGAATCAATCCATATATATTTGGATATTTCTTTTACATTATGATACTTCTTTTCCTTCCATCCTTAAACAGCTAAAACCTTTAGTAACCTATATAAACATCATCTGAAACCTTATATTCTTTAACATTATGATTTTTATTTTCCATAGCCTACGTCCCAGATAATTTAACTTTAAAACTTTTTATTTAACAGTGACGACTTTCTACCAACTGTCCCTTCTCATATCTTGTTCCTTCCAACTCTTCTTTCCATACTTCTCTCATCTCTTGATCCTTTTCCTTAGGCCTTCTTCTGATGGTGTGTTCAGGAAAATCCATGGCTTATTTTTATTTTATTTTTTATTTACACCCGGGTCACCGCCCTAGCATTATTCATTTCATTCTTTTTTTCTCAAACCCGGGTTCAATCAATCAATGGTAACAGTTGAACCCTGTTTTCACGATCTACCTCCATCCTCTAACCTCTTCAACGGTTCCTGAGACTTCTGCTCGTCAACAATATATATATACTAGACGAATGGCCCGGGCAACGCCCGTGTTTTACCCGATTGAATGTTTTTATTCAAATACTATTTGTTACAATTATAAATTGGCGCCTTAAATAAATGCATATATTAGTTAATAACTATAGCCTATGTGCTTTATCTGTCTATGTACTGTTGGCTTCCGTAGGCGTCTCATACTGGGAAAAGGAAAGAGAGGATTCCATTTAGTTATTAACTAATATATGCATTTATTTAAAGAGCGACCCGCTCCAAAACAATAGTTACAAAAACGAAAGAGCGAGTGGGGAGGCAAGATGGGGGGGGCAAAGGTGGCGTGACCGTAGCCAACCAATAGGAGGGCGCCATTCCAAAAAAAAAAAAGCAAACGGTGACAGAGACGACTGATGAGGAATGACGCTCGTAACTGTATATAGAATATTTTTAATGAATTATTGACCTGGTACACTCTTCCTGCCCATGTTAACTCCACACGGAGAGCTTGGGTAACCAGCGAGATTTTTTTTTCTTTCACGCTCGACCCATCGCCATCATCAGCATGATGCGCCCACTCATTTTCTTTTACTTTTATTTTTTATCTGGTCGAGCTCAATCGAGCTCCCAGCTACCCAGTATTGCATACGCTTCTCTTCTCTGGAGTTTATAGACACATGGATCACATTTGGCTTTAATTATTCCCATCTGGTATAAGATTTCATTGATCCTTTTGTTCAAACATTTTCCTGATTGTGGTAGACCATATAGGCTTTTTTACAATTTGCACACTTTGTTTCCCTCCTTTTTGCATAAACCCATCTGGTTGTCTCATATCATACTGTTTCTTCTAACTCCCCATAGAGATAACTGTCTTCACATCATATGTCTTTATGATTAAATTATGTTGTGTTACAAGAGCTACTATTGTTCGCAAGCTTTCCTTTTTGAGTACAGGTGAAAAAGATTCCTTATAGTCCAAACAAATCTTTTCCTTTATATATGCCATCATTTGATGTTTTCGTCAAACTGAAGACCCATTTACTATCGATGACTTTCATACCATTTTCCCTTGGTACTAGCGTCTATACTTTATTTTTCTCTATTTCTCTCACTGAGCTCTTATTCTTTTGCTTTGAGCCATTCATTTCTTTCTCCACTATTCATTGCTTTAAGGTTCTCCATAATTGAATTCGCCTCATTCCTATCTTTTATTCTTTGTGAGCGTCAAAATCCTTCTTAGATCAATTTCGTTTGTGGTTCTTCAAATCTTGCTTTGTGCCGTTCTACTAAGATGGTCTTTATTTCTCCTTTCTTTTTTCCTCCTTTTACGCATCTTTCCTCTATCGGTTGAGTTTGTGATGAGTCATTTTCACAGTCACCACCTGGTTTTACTGTAGTATCCTCCCGAGACTTCATTTTACTTTCTGTGACAGGATCGTCTTCTTTCAAGATATAAAGGTTTTCAGGAACTATTTATTTAGAATTTCCTATATAGGTCAAATTGTCACAATTAATATCTTCCTGAAGATTATTTGCATATTCAATTCCTCTCTTCACTAAATTTTACCGATCTGACTTCATGAATTCATTTCGCCATTATATAATATATTCTGTAGGCTTTTATTTTATTTCTTGAAAGGATTTTCTTTTATTGAAATAACTGATAAATATTCCCTTTATACCCTTGGGTGAAAACTTGTTTCTTCTTGGTTTGCTCTCAAGCCAATGTGTCAAACAACCAAATATTCGAAGTGTTGGACTGATGGTTTCCTGCCATTCCATCTCTCCATAGGCGTATGGTGCTTGATTGACCTTTGGGGAGTACAATTCTTATTATACACAGCTGTAGCAATTGCCTCTGCCCAAAACCTCATGGGTAATTTTGAGTCAATTAGTAAGGTTCTCGCTGTATCTATAAGAATCCTATTCACTCTCTTTGCGACTCCATTACGTTGTGGTGAGTATATGGTGGTAAGTTGGTGATGGATCCCACTTCTCTTGAAAATACTTTCAAATCTAGAGTTACAAAATTAAGTTTCATTGTTAGTTCTTACATATTTCATTTTAAGACTTAATTTCTTTTCGGATCTTGCTTTAAATTCCTCAAATATTTCAAAGGTCTTATCTTTTGATCTTAGGAAATATTTAAAGATTCTTCTGCTGTAGTCAACTGCTAAAACAAGAAAATACTTAGATATTCCTAAAGATTGACATGGCATTGGTCCACATAAATCCATATGAATCAACTGCATGGGCTTAACTGTATAATTTTCCGTATTATTTTATTATATATTCCGTAATATATTCGAATACTGATGAGAAATTATTCCTTAAACTTGGTACATGTAAGATATCTTTAATACGAATATTTTCTTGGCATTCACTTGTGCATGTAGTTTCTCATATCTCCTTTAGCTATGGCTTGAGTAGTTTTGCCCTTCTCAGCTAGGTTGATTTTAATTCCGTAATCTGTCATATTTTCCATCAAAGTTAGGTTTGGCGCTAAGAGTGCGGTGTATCCTAAATCTATACGCCATATTTGCTCATCATTTCTCTCATCTGGTGAATCTTCGAATTCTTCACATATGATTCAAATGTTTGTTCATTATTTCCACTTTTCATAGTATCCACTAGGTTTTTATAATGTTCTCTATTTGCGATTCCCAAATTCAGGAGTCCATTTCTTTTGATATCCTTGTATCTGTCTATCTCGAAACCAGAAAATATTAGTTGGATGCCCCTTTTTATTACAAACAAAAAATATTTTTAGCTGAAATTGTTTAACTTTTCATCTTTAATTCTGTATGCTTGTTCATGCCCATTCTCAACTGATTGATTTAATTTCATATTTCTTCTTGACTCTTCTTCTCTTAGAGCTTGTTGAATCTATTCAATTGTTGCCTCTCCCATAGATCGTAGGACAATAGCAATATATTCATACCTTGGATGTATGCCTCTTAAAATACGAAATGAAAGTTCTCTAGAGGGAAATTGATGCCATAATGACGAACTTCTCGCTGCAATATTTTTTGCCCTCGTTATACATGTATATTCATCTACAGTTTCACACACACACACACACACACAAAAGCCTTTATTAAGACACACAGGTCTTACAGAGGATTCTCCTTGGGGTTACAAAACGGAGAAACCTATGAAAGTGGGAAATAAAAAATGGAGAAAGATTATATACATTTGGTAAATATATACAGATTATAAGAAAGAATAAAAAAAAAATAATAAGAAGAATAAAAAAATCAAAAAAAAAAAAAAAATTTTGGAAATATGGATGGGAGAAGTGGAGAGCGAAAAGAGGAAAGAAAACAGGAATTTACATATGGAACAAGACAATTTAAGCTCTTCTGCTCACACAGCACAGGTGGGCCATGTATTTTTTAAGAAATCTTTAAGAGATTTCCCAGGAAAATCCGCGTGTTCAGGGTTGTAAGGTAAACACCGTTTTATCAGTGGGGGGGTTAACTTATCGTATCTGCCTAAACAAATAATTGGATGTTGGTTCTGTCCTTCTCATCAAATAGAATTTTTTGGTATGTTTGGATGTTCGGTTAAGTCTTTCTTTTTTTCAGCATTTTTATGGAAGTTATATAGATTCAGAGCTACTGAACTATTGTATATAAAGTTGGATAATAAAGAATATAATGTGAAGTGTGTATGGCCTATCTTAGAAAAGTGTATTTTTCTTTCCGTATCAAGAGGCTTGCATTCAAATATATAATGTTCTAATTCATTTTCGGTTCTATTTTTGCATAGTTGGCAATACAAGTCTTCTCTCCTTAGATATTTTATATGGTCTTCTCGATATAAAACAAATAGAATTCTCAATTGCGCAATGAGGCGTTTAGTCGGCAGTGGGAGTTCACTTAGTAGATAGTTCTCTGCTGCGAATGTTTTATGTAAATATTTTTAGTGTGTGTGTAGCTTCGAATTGGTTATTTTTGATTGATCGGTTTGGATAGACTGTTCTATAGTGATTATGATAATTTGAGGTATTGCTTTCTGTAGAATATTGGGATTTGAACAATTCTTTAACCACATGAATCCAGTTGAGTTTAGGATATTCATTAAATTTTCTGTGAAACCTATAAAGGTATTCGTTAGAGTGGATGTTTCCCATAATTGGGCTAGACAGATTGCGGGCAATCTAGATTTTTCCATTTTTAATATTCTTAACCAGAACTTTAGAATTAGTTTGGTTGCTGTGACTCCTAGTGAGAAGCGTCCGGTTTCCATGCGTAGTATGTAGCCTGGTGTGTTACTCGGCAAGTTCAATAGTCGTCGGAGATAGTTATTCTGAATTTGGCCCAAGATTTTGTACTTTTCGTTTGCCCAAATTGGAGCAGAATACAGCAGAGTTGACAGGATAATCGAGTCTAATAGTTTCATTGATGAACCAAATGAATTCAACCTGGATTTCTCCATAATTTTCCATACTTCGCCGGTAGCTGCAAGCGCTTTGCCTTTAAAGTATGAAGCCACTTGACTAAACGAGATTGTTGTTGTGAGGGGATAGCCAAGATAGAGATATTTCGATGTCACTGTCAACAGTTGGTCTCCCCAGAACCATTTGTCCGATTTTGCAGGGCGGCCACCATTTCGGAAAACCATTATCTTGGATTTTGATTCGTTCAGGGTTAGATGATTTGTTTCGAAGTATTTTTTCAACATGTTGATTTTTATTTGTAGATTGATTTTTGATTCTCCTATGAGAATTATGTTGTCGGCATACATCAAAAGGTGGACCGTTCCAAAATTAGGGAGGTATATGCCTGGTAGAGTAGAGTCATTAAAAATGTTGATTAAATCAGTTACAAAGAGTAAAAATAGATAGGGTGATAAGGGTTCTCCTTGTAACACTCACGATCGGATTTTGATGGGTTCAGTAAATAGTCCATTCCATCTCACCGTCGTTGTCATTTGTTCGAAGTAGTTCCTAATAAGGTTAACAAAGCGGAAATCCAGACCTAATTCACCCAATTTTGACCACAGAAGTGAGTGGGGGACAGTGTCAAAAGCCTTTTTTAGGTCCACAAAAAAAGCATAGAGTTTTCTTCTTTTACGTCTGAGAGTCAGCTGTATCAAGGACAACAGTGTGAATATGTGATCTTGACAGGAGTAGCCTTTTCTGAATCCGGCTTGGTTTTCTGGAATAATTGATCTACCTTCAATCCAGTTGCGTAATCGCGATTTTAGTATTGATGTGAAAAGTTTTGACAGATTACTAATAAGGGCAATTCCGCGGTAGTTTGATGGATTATCCCGGTCACCGCTTTTAAAAATAGGATGGATGATAGATTTAGACCATATTAAGGGATATGAACCAGAATTAATGATTCTGTTGAATATATTTTTTAGAGTAACAAGGTGTTCGAAAGGTAGGGTCTTTAATGCTTCATTCGGAATTTCGTCAGCGCCACAAGCTTTTTCATTTGCCAGACTGGAGATTTCTCTAGTTATTTCTGTTATGGAGATTTCACAGTAGAGTTCAGGATCAATTCGTGAGAGAGTAGATAGGTCGCTTCCTATAGTCGTTTCAGCAGAGAGCAGTTTGTTGTAAAAGCATTGCCACTCTAAAATTGTTATATTTCCTTGTATATAGCTTTTGTCTTTCAAGGTTGCTATAGTTTTCCAAAAGTTTGCGGAGTCACGGGCATTTTTAAGAAGTTCTTGTTTTTCCTGAAGATATTTTTTCTTGTTGAAGTTTATTAAGGTCGTGTACCTTTTCCTATTTGAGACATAAATATTGCGGTCTACGTCAGTGTTCGTTTCCTTAAAGGTTGTGAGGCTTGCCTTAGCAGATTTTTTGGCTAAATAGCATTCCCTGCTATACCAGGGTTTCGATTTTGGGCGGCCAGGTCTGACCTTAATGCGCATATCTGCAGCAAGCATTGCGTTTAGTATTTGTTTAGAAAATGTATTAACTAGGCTGTCAAGATTCTGGTCTGTAGAGACTTGATTGTTGTCAAGATTCTGCGAAAAGAGGGATGTGTTATCAGGTGCCCATCTGTATCTTTCAAAGCAGGGATAGACGGTTTCTTTCGTTCGTTTGAGATTAGATAAGTTAGACATGTTTATTGTTAGTGGAAGGTGGTCCGAGTATGGGTTATTATCTACTTTGAGGTCAACAACGTGCTCCAGCAGGGAATATGAGACAATAAAATAATCGACAACAGATGAGCCACGACTTGAGATAAATGTGCAGTTTCCAGTTTTGTCACTTATAGTTCTGCCATTAATTATTGTCAGTAGATTATTATCTAGGAAGTTTATGAGTTGTTCCCAATGTTTGGAAAGCACTGGGTCTCTAGATTTGCGTTCAGGTGAAAGAAGTAAGGGACGTTCTAGTGGGTTGTGTAAGTATCCATAGGTGCCGGTACGGATGTTTATGTCACCCGCTAGAACTATTTCATAGCCGTTAGCCAACCTATCTTCGACATGTTTGGATAAAGTAATGAAGTTTGACAGTTGAGATTCGTTTGGAGAAATATATGTAAATATATAACAAATTTGTATGTTGAAACAACGCTTGAAAGGTATAGATATCCAATTATGCTCTACAACGACTTTCTCCAACATAGTTTTTAGTTTATTTTTAATTCCTACTATTATTCCACCCGAGCATCTTCCCAGTTTGGAGCTTCTAGTTGCCAGTGATTCGAATAAGTGGAATCCTCTGGGGCCGTTTTTTAAGTGATGGTCACACCAGGTTTCGGTCAAAGCAAATATTTCGTATCTCTCTAAGTGACTATAAAGAAGAGGAAAAACTGAATTGAGTCTATACAGCCCGTTAACGTTCCAGCAGGTCAGTGAAAAGGTATCGTTGGGTTGACTATTTACAAGTGATTGTTTCCTTACTGCTTGCTACAATGAATGTCCATTGGCATCTACAATTTGTCCATCACAGACCTTATATGCTATGTCATTAATTATTAATTTGTTGTCCCTTAGCTTAGCTAGAGTGCCTCTTTCGACGAGTTCTCTTCTTTTGACATTCAAAACGCGCCGTTGTTCTCTCGTCTTCATGCTATAGTCTTTCGATAGTGATATCTTAGTTCCTCTTAAATTGAAAGCAGCTTTAAATAGAGTTGATCTATCGTTTTGTTCTGGGACTTCAATCAGGATCGGTGCACCGGGTTTTCTGGATAATCGGTGGCATCGCGTGATGTTTATCTTCTCCGTTGTTTGCATATTTTCTTCGATAACCTTCCGTATCCGTTCTCGGCAGTCCTCGTTATTATCTTGTTCTATTCCATAAAAAATGAGGTTCCTTTCTCTGCTCTTTGCATCCAAGTATTCAAGCTGGTCTTCTAAGTCTTTTATTTTTTTGGAGTTTTGAGAGAGTGCTACCTTTGTAACGGCAGAAGATTCCTCTAGTTGTTGCAGTCTTTGGTTTATATTTTCTACTCTATCGTCGATTGCCGAAAGACGGGATTCCAGCCTCTCACCCCAGCTATCCAGCCTTTTGGTGAGTGCATTTATCAGATCTTTGATCTCTTTATCCCTATCTAAGCTTGTTTCCAACGTCGTTTGTTTGGACATCTTGGGGCCTGGGTTTTGTTCAATGCCAGCTAATATTAAGAGCATTAAAACTACACATATAAGGTGAAAGTTTCGGAAATATTTTGAGAGTGAAAGATTCACACGTGATAAGCAAATCTCTTTGCCGCCGTGTGTATCTGGCTTGAAAGTATGTAAATTTGGCACAGAATTCTTGTCTAATAGACATAAAATTATGGTGGTAAGATATATTGGATATGTAGGTTTCATTTCAGATAGATTGAATTTGCACTTTAGTAAAAATAGAGAAAATATTTTAGTCAGACAGTTCACTTACCGAGAGCGACGTTGCGTGCTGCCTATTCGTGCCGCCTCCTAGCGGAGAATTATTCATCTACAGTTTCATTATGATGCATTATCTTACAGTTTCATTATCTTTCATTCTAATCTTCCATCTTATCTTCTAAATTGCCTGTGTATGTTTTTCCTAGCGAGTCAAAGACTTTCTTGCCATTTGTTTCTCCATTGAACACTTCAGCTTGTTCATTTGTCAATGTCGTAATGATTATCCCGAAAGCCTTATTATTTTTATCACTCCAAATCTCCCTATAACTTTTGTGTTCCATATCAGGTTCTGGAACGAAAATTACACATTTAAATAATTTTCTCCCTCTCAGAACTGCGCCGATTTTCAACGCCCAAATTTGATATTTTGTTCCTGTTAATGGTTCAATTTTCGTTTGGAATAAAAAATTAGTATCCGGTATTTTTGCTTTTTGAACTAATATAAACAAATCAATATAAATAATTTGACCAATATTTTAAATTTATTTAAATATTGGGTAGCTTTTAAATATGCAATATATAGATATAATTTAAATTAAACTATATATAAATACCTTAAATCTTCTCAGAAGTGCTTCAGTTTACCGACCATAATAAACTTCTTGATTAATCTTCTGATTCAATATTTTCGCTTTTGAGCTTTATATACATATAAAACAACCACGCTCTTCTACGAATTGTTGACTTTGATTCGATTTTTTAATGAAACTGATTCCAATAATTATAATCAAACATTATATTTATTGATTTATAAGAGATATAACAAATATAAAAGAGAAACTAATATTTTAAAAACTTTTTTCCGGTTAGCGCCTATTAATTTGTGATCTTACACACATACTCTGTGGGAACAATTAATTAATTAATATATATACATGAAAAATTTTAAAATTACTATTTTTTTAGTTTTGATATGGAGAATTATAACGAGCACAAATTTATATTTTTAGTAATAAATTCAGTAGTTTCATTATTTGTTTTGTGAAAGGTTGGAGATAGAATTATTAATTCCTCGTCGATATTAAAGATGGCGATGATGATTAATTGATTAATCATAATAAGTTTCATCATTACTCTTCAAAGATATTTTAAAATTTGTCAAGATTCTTCTGGAGTGGATGTTTGTCTAAAAAATGATTTGAAACAAATTAAATTGAGAAGAATAATTATTGAAGTAAATGAATCAAACAACTTGTTTGGAAACGCTTATTGCATTTTTAAATCGTTGAGATCATCCAAAAAATATATATTTAAAGAAAGATAAAATGAACAGATAATTACAGATAATGATTTACGTTCATATTATTAGATATTAGCCGAGTGACCTGGGCAACGCCCCAGGTTTACCCGAAGGGCCCCTAGAGACATTAAGAGTATAAATAGTAGCTATAAAATTGCAATGGGTGTAATCTTATTTCCAAGAAGCAACATTTCAAATATAAGAGTGAGTGAAAAATACTTTCTAAGTAAATACATTCGGTCTGATCTTATATATTTCTATATCAAAATGAGAATGGAATCATATCATCCATAACAAACCTTATGATCAACAATATATTAGACAACACAATGCAAAAATGTAGAAAATTAATGCATAGAGCAGTGGGGGAAATAGGTGAATAAAGAGAAGAATGATAATCAAAATACTTGATGATAAATAGTTTATTAGTGAACAAAATTAAGAAACTATGGAGATTGGTGCCTATGTCTGAAAAATTTATTTAAAATGAAAAAGAAGAAAATTTTAACAAATCAGAAAATAAAATTGCAAAGAACACAACTATATTAAAGATAAGACAACATATAAAAGGAATGGATTAATTTAAAGGACCTCATAAAAACTACATTTATAGTTTTATATTTACAGCTTATCCGCGTTAATTCGACCCATAATATATTTCGACTATGTTTGGATGTTCAGACCTACGGCCTATCATATAATAAAACTGTAATTCGACACTATCGATAATTAGACTCTACCGATAATTTGAACATTTCAAAATTAAAATTTCGACAGTTGATTGTTGTTTATAAACAACCTCGCCCTTAAAAAGGTATTACATAGGCTGGCGGCGGTGGCATAAATATACAAAATTTATGTATAGATCAGGTGGGGAAATAAGTAAATAAAGGAATTGTAAATAGTTTATTAGCAAACAAATAATACAAAAAAAAAATTCCTTTCTGGTGAGAACTATAGGAATTGGTGAAAAGTTTAAATAAATGTATATTTAAAATAAAAAAAACATTGACAAAAAAAAATAAAGTTGCCAACTATACTGCAGAGGAGACGATTTATTAAAAAATAATTTTAAAAAAACCTCATTAAAAACTAAATTTATAGTTTTATACATATATACATGGTTTCACCTTAACATGTTCTGACTCATGTTTGGCAAGCAATTTCAGTGAAGAAACTACAGACATTGGTTGTAAAGTTTAAATATATATTATTAGAGTGAAAAAAAAGAAAAAAAATTAACAAATTATAAAATAAAATTTCAAACAACACAACTATATTGCAGATAAGACAACATATGAAAGGAATGGATTCATTTAAAGGACCTTATTAAAAATAAAATTTTAGTTTTATATTGACACACGATAATTTGACCATGTTTTGATGTTCTGAACTATGGCCTATCATATAACAAACTGTAATTCGAGACTATCGATAATTCGACACATCCGTATATTCGACCATTTTATAATTCAAATTTACACAGTTGATTGTTGTTTAAATACAACTTTACCGTTTAAAAGGTATTACAGAGGCGACGGCGGGCACCGAAAATGTACAAAATTTATATATAGAGAATTTGGAAAAATATATATATAGTCACGACCGTCTGTCGTGGCCTCTGTCACGGATAATATACAGTTATCATCGTCATGCGTTCTTAATTCTGTCACCGTTTGCTTTTGGTTCAGTGGTAGAATGCTCGCCTGCCACGTGGGCTCCCGGGTTCGATTCCCGGCCGATGCATTTTTTTTTTACAATATCAAAACTCATTTATATATTATACAATAATGACATCCACGGCGCCAATTTATAATTTTAACGAATAGTGTTTGAATAAAAGCATTTAATCGGGTAAACCCCGGGCGTTGTAGATTATAAACACAAGGTAATAAGACCACATCCATGATAAGGCACAATTTGAATTATAGATTATAAACACAAGGTAACAAGACCACATCCATGATAAGGTACAGTTTGGATTATCAACATATATAGGCACGACCGTCTTTCCTCAATTACTCATCGCTGTCACGGATGCGCGCACATCATCATTATGATCATTATCTTCTATAGAAGCTTCTATCTTTATAATTATGTATATTTACAAAAAGTCAATTCGCTCGCGCCTCTAGCGGTGAAAATGAGGGGTAATACCTGATGACCTAATGTACATGTAAAGTTTGGAGCGGGACGTTTCACAAGAGTGACATCCACGGCTCCAATTTATAATTGTAACAAATAGTATTGGAATAAAAACATTCAATCGGGTAAAACACGGGCGTTGCCCGGGTCATTCGTCTATTAATATATAGGCACGACCGTCTTTCCTCAATTCCTCATCGCTGTCAAGGATGCGCGCGCATCATCATTATGATCATTATCTTCTATAGAAGCTTCTATCTTTATAATTATGTATATTTACAAAAAGTCAATTCGCTCGCGCCTCTAGCGGTGAAAATGAGGGGTAATACCAGCTGACCTAATGTACATGTAAAGTTTGGAGCGGGACGTTTCACAAGAGTGACATCCACGGCTCCAATTTATAATTGTAACAAATAGTATTGGAATAAAAACATTCAATCGGGTAAAACACGGGCGTTGCCCGGGTCATTCGTCTAGTTACTATATATAGTCACGACCGTCTTTCCTCATCGGCCACCTCTGTCACGGATAATATACAGTTATCATCGTCATGCGTTCTTAATTCTGTCACCGTTTGCTTTTGGTTCAGTGGTAGAATGCTCGCCTGCCAAGTGGGCGCCCCGGTTCGATTCCCGGCCGATGCATTTTTTTTTTTTTACAATTTTTAAAACTCATTTATATATTATGAAAGAATGACATCCACGGCGCCAATTTATGATTGTAACGAATAGTATTTGAATAAAAGCATTTAATCGGGTAAACCCCGGGCGTTGCCCGGGTCATTCGGCTAGTTAGTAAATAAAGAGAAGACCAAAATCAAAATAATTGATAATAAATAGTTTATTAACAAACAAATAATACAATTATTTCCTTTCAGGTGAGAAACTATAGACATTAGTGAAAGGTTTATATAAATGTAGTTAAAAATTAAATTAAAAAAACAAGTTGCCAACTATATTGCAGAGGAGACTACTAATAAAATGAATTAATCTAAAGGAAATTTTTAAAAATAAATTTATATTATTATTCATACATGGGTTCAACTTTATATGTATGCTATGCAAAGTTCGAACACATGAAAAAAGCCACATAAAGCTGTCCATGCGTAAACACAGGCTCTTGTAGCAAGAACCCAAAGATTTGGGCTTGAGCCTTATTTATAGTCATAGCAAAGGCCAACCTTAGTGGAAACTGATGCCTCTTTAGAATGAAGGGAAGGCTGATATCTGAAGGAGCAAAATATATTTTTGGCACCAATACAATTCGTCCAATATTGGTCCCTGTCAGTATTTGTGCTTCAAATTTACTTGTATGCTATACAAAGTTTGCACACGTGAAAAAGCCACATAGAGCTGTCCATGCATAAACACAGGCTCTTGTAGCAAGAGACCAACTCTAGCAAAGGTTTGGCCTTGATCCTTATTTATAGTCATAGGAAAAGCTAACCTTAGTGGAAACTCTTGCCTCTTCAGAATGAAGGGAATGTTAATATCTGAAGGAGCCAAAGATATTTTGACACCAATACAGTGTGTCCAACATTTGTCCCTGTCAGTATTTGTACTTCAAGTACATGAGAGCACATGCACTGTATCACCATACGTTTGCCATTGTAAAGATCCTGCTTAGAATTAAAATTTCTCAGAAGCATAACAATAGCACCAACCTAGAGTATAACCTATGTGGAGGCATTCTTCTGGGAGTGAGGCAATTGAGAAATTCAGCAGGGAGTTATTTTGCTCCTCCACAATCTTACACTCCACACTGTAACACTGAGGAAACACTGACTCATGTTTGGTAAGCAATTTTAAGAAAGTAATTATAGGCATTGGTTGAAGAGTTTAAATAAATATATTTAGAGTGAAAAAAAAAAAGAAAATTACACAAATCTGCAAATAAAATTGCAAACAATACTACTATATTGCAGATAAGACAACATATAAAAGGAATGGATTCATTTAAAGGACCTCTTTAAAAACTACATTTCTAGTTTTATATAAACAATATAACCTCGATAATTCGACCATGTTTTGTTGTCCTGACCTACAGCCTATCATTTAACAAACTGCAATTCGACACTATCGATAATTCGACCATTTTAAATTTCAGACGGCTCCCATTGAAAATGTATAAATTTATGTATAGAGCAGGGAAAAATAAATAAAGAGAAGCCCAAAATCAAATTAATTGATAATAAATAGAATAGTACCAAATATTGATATGAAACATTTCTTTCAGGTGAGAAACTATAGGCATTGGTGAAAAGTGTAAATGATTATTTTGGAAATAACAAAAAAATATATAAGAAAATAAATAGGAATATAAATTTACTAATTATATTTCAGAGGAAACGATTTATTATAGGAATTCATTTAAATGAACTCATTAAAAACTACATTTTATATATACGTGGGTTCAACTTTACATGTATGCTATCCAAAGTTTGCACACTTGAAAAAGCCACTAAAGTTGTCCATGCGTAAACACAGGCTCTTGTAGCAAAGTTTTGTCCTTTAGCCTTATTTATAGTCATAGCAAAAGCCAACATTATTGAAAACTAACGCCTCTCTAGAATGAAGCGAAGGTTAGTATCCGAAGGAGCCAAAGATATTTCAGACACTATACAGTGTGTTCAACTTTGGGCACTGTCAGTATATGTGCTTCAAGGACATGAGAGCACATGCGCTGGTACACCATACGTGTTCCATTGCAAAGATCCTATAGGCTTTGGTGAAAAGTGTAAATAAATATTTTGGAAATGAAAAAATATATATAAGAAAATAAATTAGAACATAAATTTACAAACTATATCTCAGAGGAGACAAATATGTTTGAAAGAAAAAAAAATTGCAAACAAAACAACTATATTGCAGATATGGCAACATATTAAAGGAATAAATTCATTTAAAAGATCTCATTAAAAACTACATTTCTATTTTATATATATACAATATAACCTCATTAATTCAACCCACGATAATTCGATCATTTTTGATGTCTCGACCTACAGCCTATCATATGACAAACTGTAACCCGACACATTCAGGTAATTAAACTATTTTAATATTCAAATTTCAACAGTTTATTTTTGTCTAAACACCCTATAATTAACAACATATCAGACTGCACAGTGTAAAAATGTAGAATATTGTATGTATATAATTGTATGCATATAATTGCATGTATATAATTGTATGAAAATAAATGTATGTATCGATCAATGAGTAAAATATAAGTAAATAAAGAGAAGACAAAAAATAAAAATAATTGATAATAGTTTATTTGATAACAAATAATACAAAATGAAAAAAAAGGAAATTGAAAACAACACAACTATATTGCAGATATGACAACATATTAAAGGAATAAATTCATTTAAAAGACCTCATTTAAAACTACATTTCTAATTTTATATATATGTGGGTTGAACTTACACATACTCTATTCATAATTCGCACATGTTAAAAAGCCACGTGAAGCTGTCCATGCGTAAACAAAGGCACTTGTAGCAAAATACCCACTCTAGCAAAGGTTTGGCCTTGAACTTTATTTATAGCCATAGCAAAAGCCAACCTTATGGTAACTGAAACCTCTTCAAAATGAAGGGAAGGTTGTAATAAACTTACCTGTTTGGTAAGCAATTCAGTACTTTATCATTAATCTCTAATGTTAATGTTTAATGGTATCTCTACCAACTGTTTCCAAGGGAAATGCAGGGCTGAGCAGTTAGGGCAGATTATTTCCAGGCCCCCAAAGATATATTCAGTGAGAACAGGAGAAATAGGATTGGGGGTGTTGTTCCTGCTGCGAGTCATATAAGCACGCCTAACGGTTTGGAAAGTGGGTCTTCCACGGCCTTTTCGAGGCATGACAGAAGACGCTGAAAAAAAAAAGGTAAAATAAGAACCAAGCAGAGGAAAACTATAAAACTCAATGTCAGGACAGGCATAAAAAGGAAATCCCAATCATGTCAGGAAACAATTGATTGAGAAAAAAAAATAATCCAAAATATACTGCAAAAAAAGAAAACCAGACACAAAAATGGACCTGAATTCAAATGAAAAACTTTAACAAATCAAGTATTCAACAATTAATTATACAAATACAGCATCAGCCTATTTATGAGAGAAAAAAAAAAGTTGAGAAAGACATTTGGAAAGACACTGGAAAAAGAGAAAACCAGACACCAAAATGGAGCTGAATTCAAATGAAAAACTATAATAAATTAAGTAATCAACATTTGATTATACAAATACAGCATCAGCCTATTAATGAGAAAAAAAAAAGATGAGAAAGACATTAGGAAAGACACTGCAAAAAAAAAAAAAGAAAACCAGACACCAAAATGGAGCTGAATTCAAATGAAAAACTTTAACAAATCAAGTATTCAACAATTAATTATACAAATACAGCATCAGCCTATTTATGAGAGAAAAAAAAAGATGAGAAAGACATTTGGAAAGACACTGGAAAAAAAAAAAGAAAACCAGACACCAAAATGGAGCTGAATTCAAATGAAAAACTATAACAAATTAAGTAATCCACAATTGATTATACAAATACAGCATCAGCCTATTAATGAGAAAAAAAAGATGAGAAAGACATTAGGAAAGACACTGCAAGAAAAAAAAAAACAGACACCAAAATGGAGCTGAATTCAAATGAAAAACTATAACAAATTAGGTAATCATCAATTGATTATAAAAATTTAGAATAAGATAAAAAATATGCCAAAACATTAGGAAATATACTGCCAAAAAGAAAACCAGACACCAAAATGTATCAAAATTAAAATAAAAATCTATAACAAATTAAGTAATCAACAATTGCTTATACAAATAGAGCATCAGCCTGAAAAAAAAATGCCAAAGACATTAGGAAAGATTCTGCAAAAAAGAATACAAATACAGCATCAGCCTATTTATTTGAAAAAAAAAAATATGCCAAAGACATTAGGAAAGATACTGAAAAAAAAGAAAACCAGGCACAAAAATGGAGCTAAATTCAAATGAAAAACTATAACAAATTAAGTATTCAACAATTAATTATACAAATACAGCATCAGCCTATTAATGAGACAAAAAAAGATGCCAAAGACATTAGGAAAGATACTGTAAAAAAAAGAAAACCAGACACAAAAATGGAGCTAAATTCAAATGAAAAACTATAACAAAGTAATTACAAATTATAATTATAATCAAATGAATCAGAAATACGAAATATATATTAGAAATTAGTAAAAAATAATAATAAATTAGAACGTGTTTAAAATAAACAATTCGATGATGAAAAATAACAAATAAGATAAATAACATTCGAAGACAAAAAATCTGCGATTGCAAAATCAAACAAATTAAAAATAAATAAATCCATTAATATTTGGAAAATAAAAATAAAATGGTCATGTGAAGCAAAAAATAACGAAAAATTTGGTATATAGATGGCTATTTAGAGTTAAGTATCTTTGGAGGAGATACCCTCAAACTTTACAACTGAGAACTCTGTTAGCCTAATATCTATATAGACTATAAACCTGACAATAAAAACCAAATTAACGTTTTCATAGAAATAAAAGAGAGATGTTGAAAAATTTATTTAAAAAATAAATATATAAAGAAAGTACCAGGTCCAGATGGCATCAGTAATAATATGATCAAATAAGCTGGTACACTTTCAAATCCGATATTCCAACAAATTTTCAGAAAATGTATTGAATTAGGTTATTATCCGGATATATGTAAAAATTCTATTGTAAAAATAATTCCAATACCTAATAAAATAAACTATGTCACAAGCAAAAGCTATAGACCAAAAAAAAAATAATAATAAAGATATCCACATATAAACAACATATTGTGCAGGACAATAAGAATGAAAATTTATATGTTTTCACTTAGTGGGAAAATGTGGAAATGAATACGCAAAAAAAAATTGTATAAAACAATCATTAGGCCAGTTATTACGTATGTTTCAGAAATTTGGTACAAATTTATTAATATCGATGCAAAGAACAACTAAATTATATTTCAATATAAAATTCTGCTTTGGGTGATTAGAGGCTACGAAACTACTTCATCCAAATGTGTCCATAGTTTTTTTAGCGAATACCCCCCTTCTCACTGAACATATTGCATCTAAAATAATAAAATATAATTTGGCTCAACTTTCAAAAAAAAAAAAATCAAATGCATTTAGACCACATACTCCAAGTATAATCCGATCATAATTTTAGTGCAAAAATGATGAATTATTTTTAAAACAAAGGAAACATTTCAAAGCTTTTTTCGTTTGGAATTCCATCATTTTTACATTCTAACTTTCACAATACCCAGTTCACAGCAAACCATGGAAATTTTGTGGGATTTTTAGAACCAAGAGGAGCTATTGATAACAAAGATCAATACAATTCATACATTTGATTTTGAAGATCTTTAACATACATTTAGGAGACCTAAAAATAAAATTCACAGCTTATTAAACGAATTCATTAATGACAAAACATTCCATATTCAAATTATTCACAACAAATATGAAACATCTAAGTTAGATTATAATACAGCGAAAACATTACTTGAAACTTTCTTAAATATCAATTACATTAATTTAAAAAACAAAATATATATTCAATCTAAAGATGTTCCTATGGGAACTACATCCAGTACACTTCTAGCAAACTTATTACTTTTTTGGTATGAAAGAGAATTCTTTCTACCGAATGATGTAAGTTGGCATATGTTTCGCTATGTAGATGACATTATTATCTTAAATAACCCACAATTCAATAATGTAATTTACAAAATATACACATTTGAACTTTTTAAAGAATTTGATAGCTACCTTCGAGAGTACTCCCCTAATTCTCTGTGGAGATTTCAATTCCCGTCACCCGGTTTGGTTCAATAGAATTACAAACTCTAACGGATATAAAATGCAACCTATTATTAATGAATATAATATTTTTATTCACAATAACAAAACTCCTACCTGTCGTAATAAAAGCATAATAGATCTCACTATTTCAAATAGACATTCATTGAAACTGGTGAACAATTGGCAAACTTTTGAATTAACCAATATTTCCGACCATGTGACAGTTTCATTTGATATCAATGTTAACTTAGATATTACAAACAATCAACAAAAATCTACATGGAAATTTAGCGAAAAGAAAGCAGATTGGTCACTGTTTTCAAATACAATTTCTAAACAGGAAGTAAGAAGATTAGAAAACGATATAAAAAAGGTCGTAAAAGAAACTGATATTGACATGGTAGTTGACAGGCTAACGGATATAATTCTGGAAGCTGCATATCAATCACTGGAGGTGAAATCTTCCAACTTCAGTTTCGATACCGGGATCGAGTGGTGGAACAAAGAATTATAACAAAAGAAAAAGTATTTTCATTATGTGAGAAATCTATACTTTCATCATAAAGCAATTAGTGTTAATGAATATAGGTCTGTCAGAAATAAATATAAAAATAGTATTAGAAAAGCTAAGAGGAATAGTTGGCGAGATTTTATAGAAGAAAATGGATCTAATAATCCGTTTGGAAACGCCTATAAAACCTTAAATCGGATACTGCTCACCATACATCAATAAGGAACTATACACCGAATTTTACAAACTCCAACTCATGCAATATTCATAAGAAAGAAATAGAAGAGCTAATCGACAAAATTAATGTAAATAAAGCTCCTGGTCCAGACAATATTAGTAATAATATGATAAAGAATGCTTTTCAACTAATACTTCCGATTTTACACTCAATATTTAATAAATGTATTCAAATAGGATACTTCCCAAAAAAATGGAAAACAGCAGCACTCAAAATAATAGCCAAACCCGGCAAAACCAATTATGAATCAGCTAAAATCTACCGTCCGATATCTTTATTATCAAATTTTTAGAAAAAATTCTAGAAAAAATTCTCAAAAATAAAATATATGAATTTTATATTCAAAACAATCTGTTAAGCTCGAGGCAGCACTGATTTATCAAGTCTAAGTCAACTATCACTGCTTTGAATACTGTAATCGATGTATTAATGGAGCATAAGCAAAAAGAATTGTCTGCACTAGTTACAATAGATATCTCGGGGGCTTTTGATAATGCCTGGTGGCCAGCGATCATCAAAAGAATAGACTCAGATAATTTACCGGAAAAACTGATCAAAATTCTACAATCATATTTAAATTCCAGGATCATTTCTTTCAGTTACGACAATCTAACAACTTTAAAGCCAATTACTAAGGGGTGTCCTCAGGGCGGTCCGCTTTCTCCACTTCTATGGACAATTTTGTTGAACGTTTTGCTGTTGAATTTTCATGTACCCAATTGTGAGTTGATTTGTTATGCGGATGATATTTCGATCATATGCTGGAATAAAGATCTAGCATCACTAAAAATAGTTATAGAGGAAGAATTAAATACTATCGAATTGTGGTGTATTAAGAACAAGTTAGAAATCAGTTCCGAAAAAAAAAACATTTTATATTTGCATAATAAAGAGAAGATCCCAGTTAAATTTAAGAGTGGATTAATTTCACCAGTACAAAAAATAAAAATTTTAGGAATAACAATTGCAAATCATAGAAGAAAAAGCAAATTAAATTTTGCTTTTCATATAGAGGAAATAGTGAGCAGAACTCTAAGAATAAAAAATTTTCTATTCTCTCTGTGCAGCAAATCATGGGGTTTGAGCTCCCATAAAAGAATTACATTGTATAAATCTTTATTCAGATCAACTATAGCATATGGATCAGAAATATGGTTCAAATTTTTAAACAAAAAATCGATACAAAAATTAAACTCAATGCAATATCAGATATTAATATGGAGCATTCAAGCATACAAGACAACTTCGTACAACTGTGTTCACAGTTTGGCTAAGACTCCATTAATTGCAGATTACATTGAAGCAAAAAATATGAAATATGACTTAAATAACTTATCGTTCAGGACAAGCAAAAATAGAACATCGATATTCCCTTTATAATTAAATCCTATATAGACGAAAGAATGTTGCTCTTACTGAATAATACAAACGAGACATTTACAAGTTTTTTTCAACCGGGGTATTCCAAATTATTTTCGCCCTAATTTCCACAACACACAATTTGTACCCAAACATGGTAATTTCGGAAGTTTTCTGGAAAGAATCCGTGCATCGGAGGATCCGGGCTGTTTTTGTGGATGCCGCATTCAAGATTCTACTCACCTTTTACTTAAGTGCCCAGCATTTCAAGACTACAGACTCAATAACGGTATTCTCTGTACCGATCCAAGAGAACTGATACCCAGCAGGGATTCATACATTGTATTCAATAGATTTTGTAAACTTATATCAAAGTTTTTAAATAATCTCATGTGTTAGGTATAATTAACTATGTGCTGTACATATGCTTTTTTTTTTCCTTTTTTCTTTATTTTGAGGTGTGTTTAAATTGAATTACCTATGTATATAGTATGCTTGTTTGAAATCAATTTCAAGAATATGGTAAATGCCTTGAGCATATGTTAATAGATTCTCCCTCTCTCTCTCTCTTGTATTGCTTTCCTTTGGGCGCCAGTGTCCTTGGCGGGACATCGCGCTTTGTATTTACAGTTGAATAAAGTTGAATAATTTACAAAATATACCCTAAATATTTGAAACTTAAACACAATGAAAAGATAACTAATAACATAAGAGTTAACTTTTTAAACTTAAATATAAACCTTGCAAACAAATCAGTTGGAGCATATGAGAGAGAGACAAAGGAAATTGCTATAATTTTACAATTATTAATTTCTGTAATGTTAATTCCAACATATCATTATTCTCGACGAGAATGGGTGCTTCTAAACCGCTTTAGGACAGGTCAGGGAAGATGTGCAGAGCTGATGAAGTTATGGGGCTACACCAAAGATCCAAATTGTGCCTGCAACGTCCCACAATCAATGTCCCATATACTAGATGACTGCCCGCTGTACAAATTCAATGGAGGAATCTCCAATCTCCATTCTGTCACCCCGGAAGCCCTGAACTGGCTGATGGCCTTGCCTCTCAGACTTTAATGACCGATATGCCCTCACTTCTTTTTTTCTAGATTTAAATTCATTTTGTCTCCTCTCTAATTGTAAATACGCTGCTGTATCACCTCATAAGCATTTTTCTTTTATTAAATTGCTGCAAAGGCATATATTTTGGTCAATTCTTAAGATTTTATAGAATCAACAATTTTAAAACAAATTTTATTAATGACATTAAAAATCTTATTAGAGAGTATTTAAACAACGGTTTTAAATACAAAACAGTAACGTTTTTCAATAAACTAGCAATACACAAGTGCCTAAGTAAAAATAAATATATATAATTATAAACTTGAAACTTCAAACTTTTCCAATTAATCTAACTTACACCTCATATTCTACTCTTATAGTAAAAGAAATGATAGAGGAACTAAATATATTTTCTCTGACTTTAAATAAATTAATTATTTGGTAACAATTATAAAGCATTAAATTCATTCAATTTGATCTCCAGTTACTGTGGGAGGGAACTGGAAACCAAATATAAATGAATTTGAAGCATAATAAATATCTTATTATTCAATTAATTTATAATTTAAAAATATTGTTAATTTAAATCAATGGAAATAAGAGCTAAATCTATATTTTCACAGTCTTTACAATTTCTAATTGTTCATTTCTGACAGCTTTTCCGACTTTGAACAACTTTAAAAAAAATATATATTTTTTTTTCCAAGAAGAAGAGATGTTACTTTTAGAACAAAGTTGACAGGCCCCAAACAGCCACATTTTACATGTCCACACATGTCCACTATCTCTAGAGAACAAAAGGCGTCACTTTGAATAGGTAAGTAAACAACCTTATTCTATGTTAAATAATCTTAACTTTATATAACACACTATAATGTTCGAAGAGAAATCTAACCATAATGAAGCAAGGGTGAAATGGTGTGGTGATTTCATCTGAAGATCCCTGATACCACAAATTTCTCTTTCCAATAAAATATCCAATCTCCTCTTTATTGTATTGTCCTGGTCTACCATTATGGTTCTAAAATAATAATTTATAATTGGCATATGTTTAAGGTATATTTATCTTTCTTTAAATAGGTAAAACACTATATAGTCTTATTCTAACTTTATATAAACATTAAAAATTATAAAAAAACGAATTATAAAAAAATTACAAAATTCATAAAATACTAACACCTTATCAATTTTCTACCTTGTTTGAAATAAAACTGTATGGTTCTTTCTTAATCTCTTTCTTCTCTTTTACTAAAAAATTCTATATACAGTTACGAGCGTCATGGCCTCTGTCACGGTTTGCCGGCGCCCTCCTATTGGTCGGCTACGATCACGCCACCTTTGACCCCCCCCCCCCCCCCCCCATCATTTGGTGCCGCCAATGCGCGAGACACCTCTGTCACCGTTTGCTTTTGGTTCAGTGGTAGAATTCTCGCCTGCCACGCGGGCGCCCCGGGTTCGATTCCCGGCCGATGGTTTGGGGCGGGACGTTTCACAAGAGTGACATCTACGGCGCCAATTTATAATTGTAACGAATAGTATTTGAATAAAAGCATTTAATCGGGTAAACCCCGGGCGTTGCCCGAGTCATTCGGCTAGTAAATATATAATCATCATAAATCTCTTCCTATATTCCTATATATTTACCAGAGTATGTCTAAATGAAGGGTAAAAGCCGAATATAAAAGACGTTACGTTATTATAATTTTTTTGGTTAAATTTTTCTTTGCTTTTTTATAATTCTTTCTATTAAAAATAAACATCAATATAAACCTAATTTTAACCAATTTAATTACCTTTTTCTCTCCTTAATAAGATTTAAATATAACACCTATAAACAACTGTTTAATTATTTTCCTTAAAGACAAAAAAAAATAGCTTTTATATCATATGTTTAATTTAGATTTAACTTACTAATCTAATATAATTCCCAATTCATTTATAACTAGACGAATGACTCGGGCAACGCCCAGATTTACCCGATTAAATGTTTTATTCAAACACTATTCGTTATAATTATAAATTTCAGGAAGTTCAGGAAATTAGGTCAGCTGATATTACCTCCCATATAAATCTTCAAATCGAGCGAGCGTCTATAAATATTTCGATTTAGATCAAGTATTCTAATTATTAAGCGAACACTATTAATATTAAAATTTTGAGAAGATTTCGATTTTAAACGCATTTATAACCTTGATAGAGGGCGCTGTTCGTGAGCTAAACAGAATAATTTGAATATATAGTTTTAATATTTAATTTATATATAATTTAAAATAGCCTATCGTTTTCCTCGTATTTTTTTTACCTATGTATGGAAATTTTGGTACTGTAAAAAAAAACTTTGCTTCAATAATATATATATAAAAAAAAAAAAACACCCAGGCTAAGTTTCGAACCAAGGTTGTGGAAATACGAAGCCGCACACCTAACCATTAAGCTACGCTTGGCATCATAAATAATCGCATGTAAAGCTATTTCAGGCCTTACATATTTCTAACGACCTTTTTGAAATAGGTTTTTGAAACATGGAAATTATAATACTTCAAATAAATAGAAATAGAGAGAGTGATCACAAAAAAAAAAAAAACATACCAAATATATCGAATTAGTGCAGTTATTTTAAACGGCGAATTAGATCAGTTATATCTAAAAATGAAAATATATAAATAAATAAAACCTACCAAATATTTCAAATTAAAGCAGTTATTATATAAATATTTATATTATGTGTTATTAAGCGAACTATTATTAGTTATTTTAAACGGCGAATTAGATCAGTTATATCTAGAAATGAAAATATATAAATAAATAAAACCTACCAAATATTTCAAATTAGAGCAGTTATTATATAAATATTTATATGTGTTATTAAGCGAACTATTATTAGTTATTTTAAACGACGAAATATATAAGTTACAGCAAAAAAATGAAAATATATGAATAAATAAAACCTACCAAATATATCAAATTAGAGCAGTTATTATATAAATAAGTAAAATCTACCAAATATTTCAAATTAGAGCAGTTATTATATAAATATTTATATTATATGTGTTATTAAGCGAACTATTATTAATAAAATATTGAGAAGATTTAGATTTTAAAACGTATTTATAACCTTTTAGTACTTAATAGAGGGCGCTGTTCGTGAGATAAGTAGAATAATTTGAATATATAGTTTTAATAATTGATTTATATATTTTTAAAAATAGCCTATCGTCTTCCCCGGTATTTTTTACCTATGTATGGAAATATTGGTTTGAATTAGTGAACTACTGCGAATTTGTATACCGGAAATACAAACCAACAAACATACAAACATTCATTTATATATATATAGATATTAATATTATTTCAAGTTTTAAATATAGTTTTTTCACTATATAAATTCACATGAACTTGCTTTATGATATCAACTTAATTTAAGATATAATTAAGATTTAAATTTTTATTAGATAAACTTTATTTTTTACTTTATATATATATATGTCATAATATATAGTCTTCCAGGAATAATAAAGCAAGCCTACAGTCAACCCAGAGAGAGAGGGGAGGGTAAAGATAGGTCACTTAAGATACCAGCGACATTCCAAGGGGCGACCCCTGGGGTCCGTCAGTTAACACCCCGAGACTTTTAAGACAGTTGGGGATTTTGTTCGACACGAACGGCCGCCCGGCTGTGCCGGGTCCGTCTCTCTCTCTCTCGAGCGGCGCGGACGCACGTGCTCGCGCGCGCCGTGTTCTTTGGCGTTCTTTTCTTAAGCCTAAAAAGAATGTTTTTTAATTATTTTTCGAAATAAATAAATATGATGGAACTTTCCAACCCATATGCGGTATTGGCGGAGAGTCAGGACATGGACCTATACGATGGTATGATTCCCATCGAGGTGAGTGATATTCAAGTCGATTTAACGACGATAAAAGATTCGACGAAGAATCGTTCGAATTCAGATGTGAGCGACGCAAATTCGTTCATGAAAAACGGCGGAAATGTAAATCCGGCCGCGGAAAAAGAGAAAAATGGGCGGAGCAAGTTGAGGCCGTGGAAAAGTATAATGACACCGAACCTTTCCAATCTTTACACGGAAAAAAAAAGGAAACGGCTTAACCCTAAAAGTCAGCGGGCCCAGATTGTGAGGCCGAACGGTAGCTGTCCAAAACCATCTGGACAGCTTCGTAGGAAAACGAATGAGTCCGTGACCTTCGTCGGTCACACCTGGCAACAGCAAGCGCTGAACAAAGCCAGATCATCAGCAGCAACGTTCGACCAATGCTGCTATGTCGAATTGTGCGCGGACTTCTATCCCGTGCACTATATGAAGGCCTTGGAGGAGTTGATGGGGAAGGGATCCGTCTACCAGCTGATGAAGATGTCCGGCCATGTTATGGTCGGACTGGACAGCATTGAGAAGGTGGTGCGCCTGGTGGAGAATGGACTCACCATCAACAACACCTTCCTCAGGGCATTCCCTTACAGAAGGAAGGCGGAGATGATCATCCTCGGGAACCTGCCGATAGCAGAAAGAGAGGACGACATCATTGAAGCCCTGCGGCCTTACTGTCGGGTTGCTTCCCTGGCCTATGAAGTGGTGTCCTGTAAGGGCTACACCTGGGCCACCGGCAACAGGGAGGCCTTCGTCCTCCTGAATGAAGGACGCGAACTCCACCAGCTCCCTGCCAAGCTGGTGATCATCTCCAAATCCTCGCATTGCCCTGCCAACCTAAATCGACGATGTCCCATGGCAACCACCGCGAAAAGTGATCACCAGGCCTCATCGCAAGCAACTCCACAAGACCCATCCAAGACATCATCCATCTGGTAGGAGAATTTTCTCTACAGAACACTTTAATGTAACACTTTTTCTGTTTTTTTTTTCCTTCCGCACCACAATCGATTTATGGCAATAGCATTTTTATCATATATTCATTAAGTTTTTCATTTTACCTGCTCCAATGCTATTTAAATTAATATAACTCTAGATGTGTATAAAATATTCCAACATTAATCAATTATATTATTCATTATTATTTTTTTTATGTGCCATTCAACCATTATTAGCAATGCCGTCAGCCATCAACAACTAATTGCATCATTTTTTTTTTTAAATTCAAATCGTATTCTTCATCATCTATAGGCTTATTACACACATATAATAACTTCAACCATCTTTCTCATCAATTTAAAACTTTTAATATAATGACAACGTCAATAATATTTTTTGATAGTTTAAGATATTTTTGTGAATTTATATATTTTATCTATTTCGTTTTTCTAATTTTATCGTTGACGCCTCCTAACTTCCCCTGCCCATACCTTCTCATGCATTACCCCAAAGGCTTCCTGTTCGCCAATTTTTTTTCATTGATTAATCCAACTGAGAAATCCTTCCTCGCTATATCATTCCCAATAGTGAGTTCAGGATACCCAGCTAGATTATTTTTCTTATCACCCGGCTCATCATTACCAATCATTATTTTTTCTTCTTTTTTTTATTACCATTCAAGTCGAGTGAAATCATCATTGGCAACAGAACAACCCTTGCAACTACCTTCCCTTTCTTCATTCCCCAATCTCATATACTCCCCTCAAGAGATTCCTGTTCGCCAGAATTTTTTTTAATCCAACTGGAAACATCCTTCCTCGCTATATCGTTCCCAATAGTGAGTTCAGGATACCCAGCTAGATTCCTTTTTTTTATTACCCGGTTCATCATTTTTATCATTTTATCATTTTTATCTTTTTTTTTTCCATCATACAAGCCGGGTACCATCATTATTGGCAGCAGTACATCCCTTGCGTTTACCTTTCCCTTTCCACATTCTTCAACCTACATACCTCTCCCTGCTAGTCTGAACTGATGATGCAAACGAAACATCAGGAACGTTCTGTTAATGAAAACAGTACCTCACTAACACAAGTTCGTACTGCATTGCAGAACTCATTAAGCTTTTTCTTTGCAGGAACATACTCAGACATCCCATGTACCCTCATTAACCCTCTGCGTCAACTTATAATCTTAGTTCAACTTAATAGTTTTATGCTTTTCTTTTAGTTATTTTTTCATTCAATGGGTTCTCAATTTTTTTTCTATGAGTAAATTACTTTTACGGCATTTCTAATTTTATCTTGCATATTTTCTCAATTTTATAATTTTTTCTTATGTATTTTTCTTTCATCATATTCTATACCTTATTGAGACGTCATCATTATATTATTGTCCTATTTTATTATCCTATACTTCTAATAATTTCAACTAATTTGTGCCCAAATTATTTCTTTTGATTTTATAATAGGTTTGTTAGGTCATCATTCATGTTATTTCATTTCCCCCAAACAAACCTTCATCACCGGGGGCACATTCTATCGTATATTTTAAACTGTATAATAATGACACTTTCTATTTGCTACCACTCCCATATTTTGTATATATGCTATATCTTTATTAATATAACCTGTACACCCTTTTTGTATATAAACTAAAATTGGTGACGTCAAAATAAAGATCTAAAGAGAGAGCGGTCAGCTGGTGGCAGCAGGGACAGAGGGGTGGAAAAAGGCAACGCCCAGCCAATGTGCGGTCCCGAGGGACCTTCTTATTGACGACTTCCCTGTAAACAGGACAAGTTTTGGCAGGGGGTCGGCAGATGTTCTAGGGGGTGTTTCTCAGCAGTTCGCTTCAGCCTGTGTCTCACACACTCTCCCTCCATGTCTCGGTGGTAAACATCAAAGTTGGTGTCATGGCCTCTACCTCTGTCCCGTGGGCTGTCCCCGATCCCTCTTTGTGCTAACATCTATCCCTGCCTCTTCTTCTTGTTGTCCGCGTGTGGGAAGATCATCAACACTCGCCTCACGTACACGACTGCCGCAGTTCATCCATACGTAGGCACATTGCAAAAATATTACATATATATTTTTAATATATATATATAAGTCAGTGTATGCATATATATATATATAATATAAAAAAGATTTTTTCTGCTTGTATTTAGATTATTATAATTACAATTATATTATCACAATTGAAAAAAAAAGATACTAATTGTGATAATATAATTGTAATTATAATACTTTTTCACAATTTCATAATGAATAGATATTTAGATTATGTTGAGGTTTATGCCAAGGAGTTATTTGCTGGTTCTTTTTAGTACTAAATGGTATTGGTGATGCAGTCGTGGTTAAATTCTTGATAGAATAATAATAAAAATGGTTTTGATCAGTAATTGATTTTATTGTGCTTAAGGAATATATAAAAACATAATTTGGTAAAAAGTAATGCCTGGCTTAAGGCGGGTGAACAAAGAAAACAAAAGATTATTTACATAATGTACAAAGTTTTGAGCCGACCAACGGTGAAGAGAGAAAATATCTTTATTTACGGGCTACTAACCAAAAGTTATGATTTTTGAGCCCAAACTCGATGTCAGGTGGCAAGGAACCCTAGGATCTGGCGGCAGGAGATATCTCGCAGGGGTGGTGGAAACGTTGGGCAAGCAGGGGAACAGCGCCAGGGTGCAGTGAGGCTGGTGCGTTGAATAGGCCAGGAATCCAGGAGAAGTGGCAGATGGAATTGGAGGCAGAAGGTACTTGAAGACTAGAACTTGAGGGCCCTGGACTTCAGGATGGGGCAGCTTGAGGCTCTCGCCTCGTGCTTGTCAGGAAGGAACTATGGGATAAAACAGCCTCTACTATTATTCCGCCTTCTACATGCTATTCTGAGAAGCATTTTAAGGCACCAACAGGCCGCAGAAGGGCGCGAAGCGCCCCGAGGTGGAGGAGGCAGGGGCAAGAGGATCAAGGATCTGGCAGGGGGGGGAGGAAGCTGGAGAGGTCAGGGAAGCAGCGTCAAGAAGTTAGAGAAGCCCGGAAGGTGGCCAGTTGAGGAGGCAGGGGGCCCTGGAAGCCTAGAACTTAAGGGCTCTAAGCTTCAAGGTGGGGAAGCTCGAGGCTCTCGCCTCGTGCTTGTCAGAGAGGCCCTTGACACAGCAGTTGGCGCACTTGGAAGTGCGCCGGTCGGCAGCGGAGGGGCAGGCGCGGCCTTCATGGCCGCCTTCACCGCAGTGGAAGCACTTGGAGTCTCTGGTGCATTGGGCGGAATTGTGGCCGAAGCCACAACAGCGGAAGCAGAGCCGTGCGCGGATGGACTCCTCGAAGTTGAGGAGCACTCCGTCCACCACGATCCTTCCGCGGTTGCCCAGAGCTCTGAAGGTGTCGATGTCCACCTCGATGAAGGCGGTGCAGGTCCCGTTTCTGGGAGCGGAACGGTGCGCCACGCGCACCACCTTGTCCCCAGGTAGTTGGCTGACAGCGGGAGTCCCCAACAGCGTCTCTTCAATGGTGGAGTTGGACGTATCCTCCTCCACTTTGAAGAGGCAGATGCGAGGCAGGAGCACCTTCTGTTGGCGGACCTTCATGCCTTGCAGCTTGTCGGCCAGGGAGGTGGTGACAGCCGGGATGGTATCGGGGTTGCTGGAGAGGAGGACAAGCTTCCCTTTGGTCCGCAGGGAGGCCCAGACGCCTTGGGGAAGAGTGTGGGCAGCGCAGACAGCTTTGAGCATGGCTCTAGGGTCAGCTTGTGGGTCATCGGAGATGACCACTGTGTGGGCCGCCGATTTATCCCCATGGAGGACCACTTGGGCGGCCGCAGGCTTGGTGGGGCGGGAAGGCGCAGGTTTCGCGGGACCTCTGAGGTTGGTCCTCTTAGCGGGCGGGCAGGGAGCCTCTGGCTGCTTCCTTTTGGTTGGAGCTGGAGTGGCGGGCTTGGTGGGGTCGGTCTGGGAGCTGGTTTCCTTGCAGGAAGGAGCAGGGCTTGTTTGAGTGCATTGGCAGGCAGTCTGTGGCTTGGTTTCTTCCAGATCCTGGAAGGACGCGAGGGTGCCAGAGAGGTTCTCTACCTCGGCAATGAGGGCCTTGATATGCTCGGTCCTTAGGCTGACGAGGTACTCAATGACTTGGTACAGGTATTGTTGGGAGCTAGGGGGGGGATGCGCTAACGCATTCGCGGAGTCGTCCATCACCTCCTGGTTCTCCAACTCTAGTTGGGCGAGGGTCACGAGGGGTTTCTCGGCGATCTCGGCATTCTTCTTTTTCTTCCTGGAGGGAGCCATGGCAGAGGTGAGCGCAAGAGGGCAAAGATGTTCGCAGGTAGAGAGCTAGCGGCGAACTGAAATTGTCACCGATTCAATTTAATAATGTTGAGAAGTAAAATAATTTATAATAGAAAAAATAAATGACCAACGGTGAAGAGAAAATATCTTTATTTACGGGCTACTAACCAAAAGTTATGATTTTTGAGCCCAAAATCGATGTCAGGTGGCAAGGGACCCTAGGATGTGGAAGCAGGAGATGTCTCGCAGGGGTGGTGGAAACGTTGGGCAAGCAGGGGAATAGCGCCAGGGTGCAGTGAGGCGGGTGCGTTGAATAGGCCAGGAATCCAGGAGAAGTGGCAGATGGAAATGGAGGCAGAAGGTCCTTGAAGCCTAGAACTTGAGGGCCCTAGACTTCAGGATGGGGCAGCTTGAGGCTCTCGCCTCGTGCTTGTCAGGAAGGCCCTGGGAGCAGCAGTTGGCACATTTGGAGGTGCGCTGGTCAGCAATGGATGGGCAGGTTCGGCCTTCATGGCCGTCTTCACCGCAGTGGAAGCACTTAGGAGCTCTGGTGCATTGGGCAGAGTTGTGGCCGAAGCCACAACAGCGGAAGCAGAGGCGGGCGCGGATGGACTCCTCGAAGTTGAGGATTACTCCATCCACCACGATCCTCCCGCGAACGCCCAGGGCTCTAAAGGTCTTGAGGTCCACCTCGATGAAGGCGGTGCAGGTCCCGTTTCTGGGTGCAGAACGGTGCGCCACGCGCACCACCTTGTCCCCAGGAAGTTTTCTAACAGCAGCGGTTTCCAGGAAGGTCTCCTCAATTGTGGAGTTGGATGTCTCCTCATCCACTTTGAAGAGGCAGATCCGTGGCAGGATCTCCTTCTGCTGGCGGACCTTCATTCCATTCAACTTGCTGGCCAGGGAGGTTGTAACCTCAGGGATGGTGTCGGGATTGCTGGAATGGAGGACCAGCTTCCCCTTGGTGCGCAGGGAGGCCCAAACGCCTTGGGGGAGAGTGTGAGCAGCGCGGACTGTTTTCAGCATCTCCCTTGGGTCAGCCTGTGGGTCATCTGAGATGACCACTGTGTGGGCCGCCGATTTTTCTCCATGAAGGATCACTTGGGCGGCCGCAGGCTTGGAGACGTGGGAAGGCACAGGTTTTGAAGGACCATTCAGGTTTGTCCTCTTTGCAGGCGGGTTGGGAGCTTCAGACTGCTTCCTTTTGGTTGGAGCAGGAGCAGGCAGGGTGGAGGCAGGCTTCTTGGCAGGGAGAGCAGCAGGAGCAGGAGTGGCGGGCTTGATTGGGTCAGTCTGGGAGCTGGTTTCATTGCAGGAAGGAGCAGGGCAGGTTTGAGTGCCGCGGCAAGCAGTCTTGGGCTTGTTGGCCTCCTCAATTTCGTCCAACTCTGCGAAGGACTCGAGGGTGTCAGTGAGGTTCTCTACATTGGTAGCGAGGGCCTTGATCATTTCAGTCCGCGAGGCGATGTAGCGGATCAGGTCCTCATGCAGGGATTTCAGGGCAGGATGGCCAATGGAGCTCAGGATGCTGCAATTGCGTGAGATCACCATCTCATCTTCCCTCTCCAGGTCGGCGACGTTCACGATGCGGGTTGTAGGCTTGTAGGCCTTCTTTTTCTTCTTGGCAGGATTCATAACTTAATACTCTAGGCCAACAAGGCCAACGGGGAAGAGAGAAAATATCTTTATTTACGGGCTACTAACCAAAAGTTATGATTTTTGAGCCCAAAATCGATGTCAGGTGGCAAGGGACCCTAGGATGTGGAAGCAGGAGATGTCTCGCAGGGGTGGTGGAAACGTTGGGCAAGCAGGGGAATAGCGCCAGGGTGCAGTGAGGCGGGTGCGTTGAATAGGCCAGGAATCCAGGAGAAGTGGCAGATGGAAATGGAGGCAGAAGGTCCTTGAAGCCTAGAACTTGAGGGCCCTAGACTTCAGGATGGGGCAGCTTGAGGCTCTCGCCTCGTGCTTGTCAGGAAGGCCCTGGGAGCAGCAGTTGGCACATTTGGAGGTGCGCTGGTCAGCAATGGATGGGCAGGTTCGGCCTTCATGGCCGTCTTCACCGCAGTGGAAGCACTTAGCGGCAAGCAGTCTTGGGCTTGTTGGCCTCCTCAATTTCGTCCAACTCTGCGAAGGACTCGAGGGTGTCAGTGAGGTTCTCTACATTGGTAGCGAGGGCCTTGATCATTTCAGTCCGCGAGGCGATGTAGCGGATCAGGTCCTCATGCAGGGATTTCAGGGCAGGATGGCCAATGGAGCTCAGGATGCTGCAGTTGCGTGAGATCACCATCTCATCTTCCCTCTCCAGGTCGGCGACGTTCACGATGCGGGTTGTAGGCTTGTAGGCCTTCTTTTTCTTCTTGGCAGGATTCATGTCAAGAGCGACCAACGGCCGACGACCAACAACAACAATGAGTATTTATAGAGAAGGCGCGACCTCTGGCGGTCGAATTAAACAGAGTATTTGAATCGATGAAATATAATTTTAAATAAAATAACACCCTAATATAACAATTCTAAATAAAATATTTTAATATAACATTTCCCCCCTGTGAAAAGAATAATATGGGTAGAGAGAAATGTGAAAAAAATATATAGTTAAAAAAAAAGTAAAATGATTGATTGAAAGAAAAGGTGAGGTGATAGTCACTTATCATATTGGTTTTTGGATGGTAACCAATAGACAGGAAAGTAGAAATTTATATAGAGCGTGAATGATTACAAATATTGTTGGTAGAAGTGAATAAGAATGTGATAATCCATATTCATATTGGTTTGTTGTTAACCAATATAGACAGGAAATTACAAAATAATATAAATGTAAATGATGACAATTATTGGTAGAGTGATGCATGATTATCAAAAGGTGAGAAAGAAAGGGGTGATATTCCATTATCATATTGGTTTTTGGGTGGGAACCAATATAGACAGGAAATCACAAAAATGATGCACATATAAATGATAAAATGGAAGTAAAATAAAATGAATAAAAATTGAAAGTTGGAAATAAAAAGATGATACCCCTTGATCATATTGGCTTGTTGTGAGCCAATAGATTGGGAAAAACATGAGATATTGATACACACATATTATTAATGACGAATAAAAATAAAATGCAGAATTATTAAAAGGAATATTAATAAAAATATAAATATGATAGCCTTGAAAAAACATTGATGATTATAAGAAAATAGGCATTTTTGGCAAACAAGGAATGAACATGTAAAAGATAAATATAATTAATGGTAAGAAAAGAAAATGATCATTTGTAAAAAAAGATTCAAGGTGAATTTAAAAAGAAATATAAAAGGGGGTAAAAATGCAAATTTTGTAAATAAAAATATATTAAGAAATGAGATTAAACAAGGAAATATATAGTAGAAATGTGATAAATAATGTTGAAGATAGTTAATTCGTAATAAAGATATTGAATATGTGAAAATTTATAATATTTTGTTGTTGTCCTCTTGGCCGACTGCTTTGCATATGGTGTTGTGTTAAAAAATTGGTGTAAATGGTTTAAATTATTTGAAAATGTTTTAAAAGTTAAATATGTAATTGGAGATATATTAGCCAATTTACATATATTTAAGTTTACAATGTACAATTATGACATGATATAAAAGTAAATTTTGGTGAAATTGGGATAAATTATTTATACAAGTTCAAATATAAAGATAAAAATTGTTATTAAGAATATTATGGCATTTAGGAGCTAACTATACAAAGGAAAATAAGGTTTAAAAGAATTGAAGAGTGTTACTATTTAAAAGGGCAAAAACAGCTATGGTAAAATTGATATATAAAAATAATATAGCAAAAAGGATATATCTAAGCAAATATGCGATTGTAAACTATTTTATATAATGGGTGATAACATAAAGTTAAAATGAAGAAAACTACGAAAAATGGTGGATACAAAGTACCTTGAAATGGATGATGGACTGGATTTGAAGATCTCGGGAGATGGCTGTATGGAAGAAGGATATGTTTGCTTGTGGGGAATGCTATGTTTTCTTGTGAAGAAGGCTGTTTTTTTGTGGAGATGGCTATGGCTCGAAGATACCATGGTTGGTGGAGATAGGTATGTTTGTTGAATTGGGCTATGTTTGATTGGGGATGGCAATGTTCGCTTGAATTGGGCTATGTTTGATTGGGGATGGCTATGTTCGCTTGTGGAGAAGGCTATGTTTGCTTGTGGAAAAGGCTATGTTTGCTTGGGGTGATGGCTATGTTTGCTTGTGGTAATGCTATGTGTTGTTTGTGGAGAATGCTATGTTTGTTTGTGGAGAATGCTATGTTTGTTTGTGGAGAATGCTATGTTTGTTTGTGGGCTATGTCTTTTTAAAGTAGGTTATTTTTGGTTGAAATGAGCTATTTTTGATTGGGAAAGCTATTTTTGATTGGAAGATTTGCATATTTGAATTTGAAAAAAATTGCTTCAGGCATATAGAACAAACAGGTAAATATCCTGCCGGCTATTATTATATATAAAAAACAATGGTTGCCTGTAAAGTCGGGTTAACGGGCGAAGATTTTACGTGACAACGGTAGAATATTTATTGATATGAATATAATTAAATTGCACAATAGGAACAAGGAATTGAATGAAAATAAGAATTGCACAAATTTTAACTATAGAAATATATTTTGTTTACTAAAACATTGTACATGTAAACTTAAACTTAACTAATTCCTATTTGAGTGATTTTGTTGAGGATAGGACGATGATAGGAGAAATATGAAATGAAAGGAAGTGTTTCTGCTGTAATGTGTCTTGCGAAAGTCAAGTCGATAGTTGTTCCTTTTAACGTAGTTGACTTAGAAACGTTTGATACGCAATCAAGATTATACGTATTTTTCATGAAATTAAGAAACGAGTTGTCAGGCTTTACGTTTTTGTTAAAATCACCACACAGAAGAATCGGTATACTAGAATCAACTTGCACGAACGGTGGCACGTACTGGCTGTTGTGAATGTACGGACCGAGTCCTTGCCATAGTAACATTCCAATATCCTGCATACTAGCTCCTGGATGAATATATACAGCACCGAGTATAAACTTGAAGCTAGTATTAGCGGCGAAGCAAGTAACTTCAGTCATGCACATGTCACCCTTGGTTTTAATGACACGAGTTACGTCTGTAATCGCAACTTGGAACACTTCCGCCGTAGATGTCGATGATAATTTACGATAGATCGCCACTCCACCAGCCGCGTTGGTATTTGAAAATCAAAACACTTATTCAGATCGAAGGTTCAAATTTTTGCTAAATAAATTTGATTTTAAATAAAATTTGTAATTGTAAATGATGAAGTTGAAAATTAAAACATTTACTTAAATTAGATGTTAAAATTCTTGCTCAACACAGTTTAAATAAAGTTTTCTTATATCTGCCACTTTTTCTTAATATTTGTAATTTTAAAGAATCAATTCGAAAATCAAAACATTTATTCAGATCGAAGGTTCAAATTTTTGCTAAAAAATTTGAAACTATTTAAAATTTGTAAAATAATAATTAATTAATTAATTAATTTTAAACTAATAATTTACTTAACACTATCAACATTTATCAATAGTATGACATAACCTATAAACTCAGTTTCTCAACTTTTGTGTCAATCTAACAATTAATCAATCAATCATAGTTTACGATAATGAAATATCAGTGTACAATTATTTACCTTTATTGTTGTAGTTGTTGTAAATGACGAATCTAAGCACTCCACATTTTCACTACAGACACAGCTGACGATACTTTAACCACACGTGTGAACTTGTATTATGACGCTTTCTTGTTTTTCCAACGCCAAGAACGTTCGAGAAAGACAAAGACAGAGACAAGCATGCGCCGATTCAATGCGCCTAATTCTCTAGCGCTGCGCGCGCAGCACTCTCGTTCGGTGACTCATCGTAACGTTACCGGGCGTTACACTTTTTCATAAGTGACTCCCAGCCGCAACCTAATTTAAGACGTTGTCACGTCAAAAAAAAATAATTTTTCTGCTTGATTTTTGATTATTTTGAGGATTATGGTAATGGAGTTATTTGCTGGTTCTTTTTAGTACGAAATGGTATTGGTGATGCAGTTTTGGTTAAATTCTTAATAGAATAATAATAAGAATGGTTTTGATCAGTAATTGCTTTTATTGTGCTTAAGGAATATATAAAAACATAATTTGGTGAAAGGTAATGCCTGGCTTAAGGCGAGCGAACAAAGAAAACAAAAGATTATTTACATAATGTACAAAATTTTACGGGGAACAACAACAATTATTCCGCCTTCTATACGGGGAACAACAACAATGAGTATTTATAGAGAAGGCGCGACCTCTGGCGGTCGATTTAAACAGAGTATTTGAATCGATGAAATATAATTTTAAATAAAATAACACCCTAATATAACAATTCTAAATAAATTTTATAATTACATATTAAGAATGTTTTCATCATTATTCGCTGTCTGATAATGTGCGAACCCGTTTGTGGATTGGTGCAAGATCACTTTCATCACTTGAAGATAAAATTACGTCATCAGATCTACATGGTAATGCTTCTTTAGGAACTTGAGTGATTTTTTTTTCTTTGACAAGGTAGTCAGTAATCAAACGCTGTGATGGCTTGACTAGTTCTTTGTAGAGTTCTCTGTAGCCAGACATACAAAATTTCAGATCACGTTGGAATTTTAAGGCGCGTTCTACATCATTATCATTTTGAATAAAAAAAAATTCCAATTTACCGGAAAGTTGAAGGCCTTCCCGAAGTAATTTTTCTTCCAGTTCGCTATCTACTGTTTCGAAATCTTTAGTAGTATCTACCATACTTTCCAAAATATCATCATCATTTAGGGCTTCGTCCACAAGCAATTCTTCTATATCATGCTCGCCAAAATCATCAAAACCTTCCCCACCTATTTCCTTAGCAATTGAAATAATATCTGATGTTACTATTGTTGTTCTATTTGATTCATTTCTCTTTGATACGCATTCAGGCCAAGCAGCTTTCCAACATGCATTTAAAGTTTGTGATTTTATCTCGGCAATTGCTAACGCAACATGATCTACACAGTTCAAGATATTAAATTGTTTCCGAACTTCAGTAACTGTTATTGTATCGGATTCCAGTTTATCGAAAATGAATTGGAAAGTGAATTTTACATAATATTTTTTAAATGTTGAAATAATTCCCTGATCTAATGGTTGAATTAGGCTCGTTGTGTTTGGAGGGAAAAAACTACCTTTATATTTGGATGACCTGGTGCATTGTCAAGAATTAATAAGATCTTAAATTCGAGACCCATCTCTTTCATATAATTTTCTACTTCGGGTACGAAGCATTTATTGAACCATTCAGTGAAAATAGCCGTTGTTACCCAGGCCTTCTTGTTTGCCATCCAATGTACGGGCAGTGTATTTAAGTCTTTTCCTTTTAATGTACGTGGTTTTAAAGATCGATTTACAAGCAGCGGTTTTAACATTCGATCGCCAGATGCATTGCTGCACAGCAATAAAGTAACTCGATCTTTAGCAGCTTTAAAACCACTGGCATTTTTTTCGAACTTTGCAATGTAAGTACGGGTTGGCATTTTTTTCCAAAACAATCCTGTTTCATCAGCATTGAAGATTTGATGGGCACAATATCCTCCATCTTTAATAATTTTAGCCAACTTTTCAGGATATTTTCTAGCAGCTTCTTCATCTGCAGAAGCCACCTCACCTTTTATTTTTAGATTATGAAAAGAATGTCTTTTTATAAAACCAGTTAACCACCCTGTGCTGGCAGAGAATTGTGGATTACTTTCACGTGAAGATGTAGATGGCTCTGATTCTTTTAACTCCTTGTAAAATTTAAGGGCTTTCATCTTGATTAAATGTCCATCTAACGGAATTCTTTTTTGAGTTAAATCTTCAATCCAAATTACGAGAGCCTTTTCTGTTTTTTCTATTAAAGTGCCTCTTGAATATGATGAAATTTTAGAACTCAAATTTGTACCAGATCTGACTGATCTTCTTATTGCCGCTTCATTTTTTTTATTGCTCTTATAGTAGATTCGCCTAAATTATAACGTTTACCTATTGCTGTTGATCTTTCTCCTTTCGCCAAGCAATCGAGAATTATAATTTTGGTTTCTAGCGAAATTGCACTTCTTTTTTGTTTTTTATTATTGTCACACATTTTCTTTAAGAGGACTAAAAATTATAGAAAAAACTTAATGTACAATTACGCACTAAAATTATTCAAAAAAACTTACAATTCACTTGAGTAAATTTATCTTCCGGTTTTCGGTAGTAACCTTCTTTCACAAAGTTTTATTTTCTAATGCTTTCCAATATGCAGGCTTTTTTAATTAGTTTCATACAAAAACAAAATGCAGCATAAAAACACGCAATTTTAACGAGGTATTTTTGTTTTTGTCTCTTTTGTTTTTAAGAACAAATCAAGAGAAAACATGTCAATAAAACAAAAAAGAAATTTGTAACGGCAGCTGGCACGCCGGCGGGTTTTCAGTTTTGATTTCGGTTTTGCACGAGTTGTGTAAGACACCGGCAGGCGCGGAATAAAAGACATTGGAACTTCCCCTCTACTGTTTGTTGGATAACTTAACATACAACCAGGACGTTACAAAATTATTTCTTTGTATTGATTGCGTAATAGTAGAGTTGTAGTTGTTATTCTTATTCGTTTTCAGAAAAAGTGAGAGAATCACAAAAAAAAAAAAATTTCGAAATTCGAATAATTTTTTTTTCTTGCACCGCATAACTCCAAAACCGCATAAAAAGAGAACGAAGTGTACTTTGTATCTACCATTTTGCACAAATTACCATTTTCAACTTTGATGATCCTCATCCATGCTTCTCAATAGTTTCAATAGCTCATTAATTTATAGTTATATTTCTTTTTCAAATCATTTTTAAATATCAGCATCAAATCTTATGTCCACAAAAAATACTTAATGTCATTCCATATATCTCTCTATTATCATTTTATTATTCAAATATTATTAACAAAAAACAATTATATATTATTTTCATAAACTTTTAAATGTTAATATTTCAGAAACAACTTATTTTGAGATATTATTTGCGTAAAAATAAACATTTTCTGCTGCCTTTTGATATTTTGAAATATAACTAGTATAATGACATAATTACTCATATTTTAATTGCCTGTTTTTATTCTTCTAATATTTTATATATAAATCTATCTTTATTATTAAAATATACACATTTATCATAATATTTTCTAAGTATATAAATTATTTGTAAACAAACTTTCTTTTGTTTATTTTTAAAATAGCTTTACTTTGATTTTTATTGTTTAATTTGTAATTATTTCTATAGACATTTTGATTTCGTTTAAATATTTGTTAGTTACCAATTTTATTTAAAACTTTATTTTTGTTTATATTTTTCCATCTTTATTCTTTTGTTTAAATGTGATCATTTTTATGCTTTACCATTACTTTTTATCTTTACCTTATCTTTACATATTCATTCCTTGTTTCACATTTGCCTTTGTAAATAACTAACCTTTGCTTAATGTTTATTGATTTTTCAAAAATGCCCTTTTTCATAAAATATCCAATGTTTTAATGTTCCACCAATCCTTTACTAATGTAATTAATTTTATATTGTTGCCAATGTTATCTCGTCTTTATATTTTCATTTATATACTTTCAATATTCATTTTATTTTCCTTCTCATTTTTATCATAATGTGTATTATTTTTCATGTCTTTTCTAATCTATTGGTTCCAAAAAAGCCAATATGATAATGGATACCAAACTTTGACTTTCACTCTCTACCAATATTTTTTTTGTCATTTGCATTTATATCATAATCACACTCTCTTAACTATATTTTCTAACTTTTCTCTGAACCCGCTAATTCTAGTTTTTCACAGGGGGGGAAATATTATATAATCTAAATATTAAAATATTCTATAATTTAAAAAATATATTTTATTTTCATTCATTGATAGTTCTACTTGTTTTTGACCATAGTTTCAGAACACGCCGACTTTTATATACTTGTTGTAAATATGTAGTTATCTAACCTATTTTTGAAAAAAAAATCCACTAATATAGAATTCATTTAATAAATTTTATATGACTGAAAAATGTCTTATTGTCATTTTCTTCGAGTAATTTAAAATAAAAACTACTTGATAGTAAATAGTTTTTTTTCTGCTTTTCTTTCAAAATGACACGACTGCAAACGATACCATTAGGTACTTATGTACTCAAAAGAACCAGCAATTAATTTCTATCTCAAAATAATATTTATTATAACATATATATATATATATATGTGATGATGAGTTGCTGTCGACTTATCTGTGATGTGAATTCCAGTAGCTTTTGTAGAGATCCTGTCGACTACTGAAATAATTGTTGAAGTCCTGGTAGCTCTTGTTGTACTGTGTTGACCGAGAGGAACAGTCAGGATGTAGAGTTTTCCAGTACCTCTCTGCACCTTGGAAGACCTTTTAAAGTTCTCACAAAATACAGGCAGTCGTGGTCGAGGCAGAGTGGAAAGCTGGGGATATCCATACACAAAAAACGAAGACACAATTGCACTAAGAAAGTTCCGTTAACAGATAAAAGCTGAGCTAGGAGCGAAAAGATGGAGATAGACGAGTTCTTCCTAACTACATGTTGGAGGAGGTCGACATAACATACGACCGACGTGAGCTGACGCTAAGGGTGAACTAAACTAAACTGAACTGAACTGTCTGAACTGAACTGTCAAGCCACTGTCAGGTGATGTATTTATAGGTTAAAGACGGGGTGACCTTATGTGACAGGGGCGTTTGAGAAAGGGCGCCTTTACCTGTCCAGGTGTGAGAGGGGTCTCTGCATTCCACCACATGTGACAGTGTGGGTGGCCTGTCGTGGGAATTGTGAATCTACCTGATTTATGAGTTCCATCTTTAGACTGTTGTTTTGGTAATACTATGCTCGATCTCTGCTTTAGCTCAACTCTTAAATCTATTACAGATTTTATTTATTTATCCACTTTGTACAAATTACATTACATAGGCGATGCAATGACACAGTTTAATCATGCGCATAATTATTTATAGATGTGTTTCTATATACAACATGGCAATCTTGTTATAAGTTATCTACACAATATGAGGTTGTTGTTTTAAATAACCATAGATGGGCCCCGGGAGTGAAAGGGTTTATCCGGGTTTAGACGGGTAAAGCCTCTCTAACACAGGTAAGTAATTAAAATTTCTTTTAATTAATTTAAACTGTGAGGGTTTAAAAGGGCTATAACAAGATGATATTTGTTGGATATATAAAAGTGAAATAAAAATGACATTTTGTTTGATTAACAAAAAAGATGATTAAAATAAAATGATGACATAAAAATTCACATTCTAAGAGAATATTGGTGGGCGTTGGACAGGGTTAGTAGTTAAAGAAAAGCAATTGTGAGATTTACACATGCAATCAAATACTTAGGTCCAGGTGCAAAGCGAGGATATGGACTTGAGTGTCTTCCTAGGCAATGTTTCACTTGCGATCCTATATAAGGGTTACAGTGCTTTGTCACAATTTTAGGATTATTGGGTTAAAAGTTGCTGAAGAAAAGTTGTTTATTTATATGATTGGGAAAGAAGTGAAATAGAGCCATGCGATAAGTAGAATTGTAGCGACAGTAGGTGATCTGACTTGACTCGAAATCAAAGGTTGAATGTGGTCCGCTAGAGCTGAAAAAAAAAAGTTGAAAGTTGAAAAACGTGAACGCTTTGTGAATGCGTTGGTGATTTGCTCTGCGGATGAAATGAAATAAACTCTTGAAGCATGTTCAGACCAGAAGTTTGGATTGGTAAGTCTGGGGAACGGTGTTCTCAAAGAGAAAATTACGAAATCAAAAAATAAATTGTCAAGCAGTGCTGTCGTTTTTCTACGTTGTTGTGACGCAATGACTGAAAAGATAGTGATGAAAAATATAGGGAATTGGTTAAAGTAAATGATTGTTGAAAACGATTGTTGTAGATGCCCGATAGTGGATGATTAACTTTGTTAGATAATAAAGGTATTTAAACAAATAAAATATAGTGAATAGAAATATAGAAATATGATTGCGGGTACAAAAAGTGTAAGTGGACAAAATTAAACCTGTAATTTATAAAATATATAATAAATAATAAAATAAAAATAATTTTTGAAACAATTAGATGTTTTACAATACTAAAATAATATCATGAAAAATAAAAGTAAATTTGATTAAAGGTTTTTTTTTTTTTTTAATGTTGGATTAAAAAAATTGTTTATATAATTGTAAGGTAAGAATAAGAATAATTATTCAAGATTTTATACAAAATTTATAATATAATTGAAGGTTATTAATGATTGGATAAATTTTAAGTAGTGTAAAATTGAACAAAAATTGTCTCTTTTGACGAAAAGTTACAGTTGTGGTGTGTGACTAGATTATATCCCTTTGCTAACATCGGTGTTTCTATAACTCTGAAACTGGGAATATGTGAAATGATCTTTTCGTTTGTCCTCAATGCTGGTATGTAGAGAATGATTTCTCTTTCGCGTTAAAAAGTCTATATAAGACTTAACCAAATTGTTTTAATTGGTGTTATCAATTAACATGTAAAATGTTTAAAGTATGTTGTGTTGTGATATCTCGTTGGTTAGATTTGTGAGATTCTCGAGGAAATCTAAATGAGTAGTGTGACACATGTGTTCAAAATGGCGTCATGAAGCTAGCGGTCAAGATGACTGCTTGAGGGGGGAGAGAAGATATTCTCCTTTTGTGGAGTTGGCAATTTACTGTTATAATTGAAAGATATGATTTTCTCGGTGTTCGTAGTTGTTGTCTTTCGAAGTTAGTCTAGAAAAAATATTATTCAGTGTTGTCAGGTTTAGATGTGTGGTGAAAGTTCGACTTTCAACGTGGACACGCTTTGAGTTGAGATGTGGTGTCACAGGCGTGAAGGCGTCTTTGGCCTGAAAAGTGAAAAAGTTTTGTGGTGTGGCACTGTAACACGAAGTGAGAAATGTGAATGAAAAGGTGTCACGTGAAGTCTTAGTTTGGTACAAATCTAACCTGTTTCACCATGAATAACAAATTTAATAAAGTCATGGGTGGTTGTTGTATGAAACACATCGAGAGAATATTTGACTGTTAGTGGATGTGGCATGCTTAATGTGAAATTATTTTATTGTGGCGACGATATAGAGCTAAGTGGAGCTCGAAATTGGATTTGTGTGTTGAGTCGCGCACTAATAATTGTTGCCAATTGGAGAAAGTGATGTGTGAGGGTGTTGTAGATTTTGTGGAGAGAGATGTATGGTTGTTTAATTATGCATGTAAAAAGTAGAGACGAGGGAGTGTATCTAAGTTAGAATAACATGTTGTTAATAAGTTTGGTAGGTTGTGACCTAATTTAGCTACTGGCGATGAAGTGGAGGGAATCTTTAGTTTTAACTTGTTCTGGGAAAGATAGTTGTTTTCCCTAGTGGTGTTTTTGAAGATATTGTATCTTCCGATTTTTACAATTAAAAAAAAAATGCGTTTCACCTATGTTAATTTATATTTAAAAATTGATATTTTTGATCGTTGATTATGGTAGTGTGAAAATGTTCCTTGTAAAAAGGCAATGTCGTGAGAGTTACAAATAATTTGAATTGGGCGCTTACTTGAAATGGTGAACATTACCAAATTTTAAGAATTGATAAAGATATTGGTCTTTTGGTATAAAGATAACTAATAAGTAAAACAAAAATAAGTTGAGAATTATGATGAATGAGATTTTTTTTTTTTTAAATATAATAATGATTTTTTTTTTCAAGTTGTAGATTTGGATAGTACCATTTTAGATAAATTTAAGAACGACATGTAAGATTAGTAAAAATGGTAAAAAAGCGTGATGGGCGAAAATTTTTTTTTTTTTTTTTGTAAAATTGAGAGTAATAACTTGAAATTTATAATCTGATTAAAAATTAAAGTAAATTTGATAAATGATAGTGTGAAAGTTTTAAAAATTGAATTAAAAAATGGTATAAAAAAAGGAAAAAATTGATTTTGAAATGCTTAAAGTGAAAATATAAATACAAAATTTATAGGGAATCAAGTTTTGAACTTGAGGATAAAGTTAAGGTAGGTTTTTTTGAAAACTTACAGTTGTGTGAAAGTTCAGTCAGGAAACTTGGTCTTGGCTTGTATTCCTGCTGACGTTGAAGACGCTCCATGTAGAGCTTGTAGACGCTTGTAGCTTCTGTGAAGTTGATTGTGGCTTGTTGCCTTGAGCATTGTCTCGACGATGTCAAGTCGAAGGTGTGGAACTTGTCACAAGGTTTGGGCCACATCGCTGCTCGGTTTCCATGACTTGCGGGAATATCGGGGCTGTCGTTGGCGCGGTCAGCTTGCTCCCGACGTTGGCGATCGGTTAGCGGGTATGCGGAAGTCCGTTGGGGCGGCGTTTCTTCCGTAAATATCTTGGGGAGAGATTGTTTGGACGTTTCGTTGGAATGGTCGGGCTTGTTCCTCCATCTTGGCTCTTTCTCGCTTCCTATCTGAACAGTCTTCTTACCTCTTCGTTGTGTCATCCTTCGTTTTGGTCATCCTGTCGGCTTAAATGTGATGATGAGTTGCTGTCGACTTATCTGTGATGAGAATTCCAGTAGCTTTTGTAGAGATCCTGTCGACTACTGAAATAATTGTTGAAGTCCTGGTAGCTCTTGTTGTACTGTGTTGACCGAGAGGAACAGTCAGGATGTAGAGTTTTCCAGTACCTCTCTGCACCTTGGAAGACCTTTTAAAGTTCTCACAAAATACAGGCAGTCGTGGTCGAGGCAGAGTGGAAAGCTGGGGATATCCATACACAAAAAACGAAGACACAATTGCACTAAGAAAGTTCCGTTAACAGATAAAAGCTGAGCTAGGAGCGAAAAGATGGAGATAGACGAGTTCTTCCTAACTACATGTTGGAGGAGGTCGACATAACATACGACCGACGTGAGCTGACGCTAAGGGTGAACTAAACTAAACTGAACTGAACTGTCTGAACTGAACTGTCAAGCCACTGTCAGGTGATGTATTTATAGGTTAAAGACGGGGTGACCTTATGTGACAGGGGCGTTTGAGAAAGGGCGCCTTTACCTGTCCAGGTGTGAGAGGGGTCTCTGCATTCCACCACATGTGACAGTGTTGGTGGCCTGTCGTGGGAATTGTGAATCTACCTGATTTATGAGTTCCATCTTTAGACTGTTGTTTTGGTAATACTATGCTCGATCTCTGCTTTAGCTCAACTCTTAAATCTATTACAGATTTTATTTATTTATCCACTTTGTACAAATTACATTACATAGGCGATGCAATGACACAGTTTAATCATGCGCATAATTATTTATAGATGTGTTTCTATATACAACATGGCAATCTTGTTATAAGTTATCTACACAATATGAGGTTGTTGTTTTAAATTACCATATATATATATATGTTAGATAATAAAAAGGCATATAATGTATAGAAAAAATTATTCAATCCAATATATGCCTTTTTATTATCTTTTTTTGTTAAGTATGGATTGCTCTACTTTCAGAACGATATATGTATGTATATTAAACTGGCGAAACCGCTGGGAGGGTTCACCACTGATGAGCCAGGCCCTCCCTTTAATTTTTCCATCGCAGTAAGGACAGTAGAAATTGTGTTATTTTAAAAAGAATATTACGCCTCTAAAATAGTTTTATAATATGTATGTATGTTTATGTATATAAATTCTCAATGAGGATCTAATCTGGCTGAAATTTAACAGGAGTTAGAAAAAATTCTGAAATAGTTTATTGTCGCGTTTAGCCAAGGAAAATTAAAATTGACCAGGTTCTGGGCAAAATTAGTTGTTTTTAGTCAGAAAATGATGATGACAATATTGCTGTATAATGTTTTATCATCAAAAACAAAATAAATTCGGGGAAAAATTTATAGAGCAGACCACGGGCGAAGCCAATTCATTATCAGTAGACAGGAATAAAATTCTAACAACAAAATATTCACTCGAGCAGAAGACGCGAAGCCAAGTCGCTTCTACATATAAAATATCGCTTTTCAGCAAACAGGCTGAGATCATAGTATAAATATATAAATATATATATATATAGAAGCATATGGGGCCTCTTCCGTCAATGCTTCTAAGCTTCTATGGATAAATTTACTTCCGATCAAAAGGTTTCGACACTTGCTCATAAAATTCTGAAAACTCAATATATTTTCTCCCAGTTTGTGGCAAACTCAAGCGTCGCCCTTGACTTTGAGACCTGCCAATTTTAAAAAATCACGCGCCACAACAGCGCGAGCAGCGGCTGTTCGAAAGTGAAGCCATTTTGCCCGTGCTTCGATTTCGTTTTTCACAGAAATGGAGGATCAACGAATTTGCATCAGGTTCTGTATGGAAAAAGGATTCGAAGGTGTCGACATTTTTTGGATGTTGCAAACAGCCTACGGGGATGCCGTCATGAGCCGAAGATGAGTTCTAGAGTGATACAAGCGCTTCAAGGAGGGTCGGGAAGAGACCGCAGACAACGAGCGTTCCGGGAGACCGTCCACATTAACCACGCCTGAAAAAGTGGACAAGGTTTTGGAACTGGTGCGTGAAGACCGACGAATAACTGTCAGGGAGGTCGCCGAAGAAGCAGGGATATCATTCGGGTCGACTCAATCGATAATGAAGGACATTTTGGGAGTGAGAAGACTCAACGCCGTTCTCATTCCCAAAGATTTGACTTTTGATCAAAAGAACGCCCGGAAAGAAACGGCGAGTCTCAATCTCGAAGCGACAACCGACGACCCCGAATTGTTGAAGAGGGTCATTACTGGAGACGAAAAATGGATTTACGGCTTTGATTCGGAAACTGCCCAACAGGCATCGGAGTGGTGCTTCAAAAATGAGCCGAGACCAAAGAAAGCGAGGAAGGCTCCCAGCAAAGTCAAAGTCATGTTGACGGTGTTCTTCGACTACCAGGGCATCGTTCATCAGGAATTTCAACAACAAGGCTCTACAATAACTGCTGACTCCTACCAGGGAGTTTTGAGGCGATTGAGGGAAGCGATCAGGCAGAAACGGCCGGTGCTGTAGAGGAGCAAGTCGTGGATCCTCCACCACGATAACGCGCCGGCGCACACAGCCCTCAAAATCTCGAAGTTCCTGCAGGACCACTCAACCTCTGTTTTCCCCCAAACCCCATACAGTCCCGATTTGGTCCCCTGTGACTTCTTGCTTTTTGGAAAGCTAAAAAAAAAGTTGAAGAGTCGTAAAATTTCAGAGCATAGAAGAGATCAAAGTGGAATCGAAGAAGGCCATCCCGAAAACAGACTACCAGAGGTGTTTTGCCGACGGAAAAAAAGGTGGCTGAAGTGCATCGCGGCCAACGGGACTACTTTGAAGGGGACAATTTGAATTTGGTAGAATAATAAAGTTTTTTTTTAACTTATGAGCAAAGTGTCGATACTTTTTGATCAGAGTGGTATATATTAAAAATAAGGAAGGCATCTCCTGACCATGAGTACATGTGTTTTTTAGAAGGCAGAGCGCCATCTAGTGGAGCAAAAATAAACTAAACCTTTATTTAACTTGCTCCGTGATGTTTGGCCAACCAATATCTTGATAAATCAAGAAAAGTCATCCACGAACGCGTTTCGCGCTGTTGGCGCTCGTCAGCGTGGAGTAGGCTGTAACCACTGCGACCAAAACGAATTTTGGTTCCAGAGGCTTCTTAAGAAATCAAGGAATGGGTATTTTGAGGCCAAATTTGCGTAAAGACGCTTAACACATGAAAAACAACAGAAAAAAAATAAAAGATAAGTTTATTTTTTCAGCCTACTCCACGCTGACGAGCGCCAATAGCGCGAAACGCGTTCGTGGATGGCTTTTCTTGATTTATCAATAAATTGGCTTGGCCAAATATCAGGGAACAGGCTAAATCAATGATTAGTTGATTTCTGTTCCACCAGATGGTGCTCTGCCTTCGGAAAAGCACATGTGCTCCTGTTCAGGATAAGCCTTTTTTATTTTTAATATATATATGTGGTAATTTAAACCAACAACCTTATATTGTATATAATATAACAAGATTCATCATGTTTTACAACAAAAAATAAAAACAAAATGGCTTTTATTAGGGCCATTGCCCTGTGTGGATTCGCCATACAACAAAATAATACAGTATTTTTTTCTCCCTTTCCCCATGTGCACGTGAGCCTTTGTTTGGTGCGTGAAGACCGACGAATAACTGTTAGGGAGGTCGCCGAAGAAGCAGGGATATCATTCGGGTCGACTCAATCGATAATAAAGGACATTTTGGGAGTGAGAAGACTCAACGCCGTTCTCGTTCCCAAAGATTTGACTTTTGATCAAAAGAACGCCCGGAAAAAAAGGCCAGTCTCAATCTCGAAGCGACAACCGACGACCCCGAATTGTTGAAGAGGGTCATTACTGGAGACGAAACATGGATTTACAGCTTTGATTCGGAAACTACCCAACAGGCATCGGAGTGGTGCTTCAAAAATGAGCCGAGACCAAAGAAAGCGAGGAAGGCTCCCAGCAAAGTCAAAGTCATGTTGACGGTGTTCTTCGACTACCAGGACATCGTTCATCAGGAATTTCAACAACAAGGCTCTACAATAACTGCTGACTCCTACCAGAGAGTTTTGAGGCGATTGAGGGAAGCGATCAGGCAGAAACGGCCGGTGCTGTAGAGGAGCAAGTCGTGGATCCTCCACCACGATAACGCGCCGGTGCACACAGCCCTCAAAATCTCGAAGTTCCTGCAGGACCACTCAACCTCTGTGTTCCCCCAAACCCCATACAGTCCCGATTTGGCCCCTTGTGACTTCTTGCTTTTTGGAAAGCTAAAAAAAAGTTGAAGAGTCGTAAAATTTCAGAGCATAGAAGAGATCAAAGTGGAATCGAAGAAGGCCATCCCGAAAACAGACTACCAGAGGTGTTTTGCCGACGGAAAAAAAGGTGGCTGAAGTGCATCGCGACCAACGGGACTACTTTGAAGGGGACAATTTGAATTTGGTAGAATAATAAAGTTTTTTTTTAACTTATGAGCAAAGTGTCGATACTTTTTGATCAGAGTGGTATATATTAAAAATAAGGAAGGCATCTCCTGACCATGAGTACATGTGTTTTTTAGAAGGCAGAGCGCCATCTAGTGGAGCAAAAATAAACTAAACCTTTATTTAACTTGCTCCGTGATGTTTGGCCAACCAATATCTTGATAAATCAAGAAAAGTCATCCACGAACGCGTTTCGCGCTGTTGGCGCTCGTCAGCGTGGAGTAGGCTGTAACCACTGCGACCAAAACGAATTTTGGTTCCAGAGGCTTCTTAAGAAATCAAGGAATGGGTATTCTGAGGCCAAATTTGCGTAAAGACGCTTAACACATGAAAAACAACAGAAAAAAAAAATAAAAGATAAGTTTATTTTTTCAGCCTACTCCACGCTGACGAGCGCCAATAGCGCGAAACGCGTTCGTGGATGGCTTTTCTTGATTTATCAATAAATTGGCTTGGCCAAATATCAGGGAACAGGCTAAATCAATGATTAGTTGATTTCTGTTCCACCAGATGGTGCTCTGCCTTCGGAAAAGCACATGTGCTCCTGTTCAGGATAAGCCTTTTTATTTTTAATATATATATGTGGTAATTTAAACCAACAACCTTCATCATGTTTTACAACAAAAAATAAAAACAAAATGGCTTTTATTAGGGCCATTGCCCTGTGTGGATTCGCCATACAACAAAATAATACAGTATTTTTTTTTCTCCCTTTTCCCATGTGCGCGTGAGCCTTTGTTTGAAAAGGGATTTATTTACACATCTGTTCTAAACCTTTCCTCACTAACTCCTCTGTGTATGAATCTATTTACAATTAATCTTTAGAAATTATAGAGTTCTATTGCTATATTTTTCTTTTCTGAAATGGTTCTCAGCGTCTTCAGTGGGTTGCCAAATCTCCAGAAGGTGTTTTAAAGTTTTTTCTCTTTCTTCTCCTAAATATTTTCATTCTATGATATAGTGGGATATTTCATCGGATATCATATTTCCACAAATCCTGCAGTGAACGTTTTCCTTTTTGATGATGAAAATATGACTTTCTCTATCTAGAGTTGATGTAATTCTAGTCCGTTCAATGTAGGCTATTATCTTCGATGACAGATTCCATGACAAGTATTGTTCTGGCATAAATGAATTACAGAGAAGTTTATAGTTTGAAAAATTTCGAATTGTCGAGTCTAGCGAAGTCTTGTTGAATAAGCTGTTCTATTTTTGTTTTAATAATCTTAGGAAGTTCTTTTTTAATTGTATTCTAATTCGGTGGGAGGTTCAGCCATGACTGACCACAACAATTGATTATATCATTAACGGTTTTGTTTAATCATATGGAGTTATTTGAGATTTGATGCACTTCTTTCAGTCTGTTCCAGCATAATTTTGGTAGTCTGTACTCGTCCATTTCCAGTATTCTTATGTAGTATTTCAATGTTAATTTTGTGGCGGTAGCAGTAAGTGAGATTCTTCCAGTTTCCAATCTTAGTATTTGCCCCGGGATATATCTAGGTAAATCGAGAAAGTTTTTTATAAATTAGGTTTGAAGTTGCTCTATAATTTCGCCATTATTGCAGGCCCACACTGGGGCCGCGTAAAAAGAATTGATTTTATCGATTCAAATAGCTTGAATGCAACTTCTATCGAATCGATTTTTTCCCTTTTTAGTAAACCAATGGTTGAGTTTAGTTGCGGTATATGCCTTTGCTTTGAAAACTAGCGCAGCTTGTCTGGTACTGTGTGTGTTTGTATAGGGGAATACCAGATTTGTTATTCTAGGAGTGACAGTCAACGGAGTGCCTCACCAACACCAGTTTTCATTTCTTGCTGGTCTTCCACCATTTCTGAACACCATTATTTTTTACATTTTTTTCATTTAAAACTAATTTATTTTCCTTCAGATAAGTTCTAAGTAAATTGATTTTGCTTTGAAAATTAATGTTTGATTCTCCTATTATTGCTATGTCATCTGAATACATGAGAAGATGAAGGAAGCCGAAGTCTGGAAGATAGAATCCTGTGAGTGAAGAATTATTAATAAATACAATTAGATCAGATATATACGTTTTAAATTGTAAAGGTGACAGTGGCTCTCCTTGTAAAACTTCGGAATCAATTTTTATGTTGTTTGAGTATTCACCTTTCCATCTAACTGAGTTTTTTCTGCCTCATAATAAATTTTTATTATTGATATAAACCTTAGGCCCGATTCCCATTTTTTGTAATTCATTCCAGAGTATTTCGTGAGGAACTGTGTCGAATGCCTTGGTCAAATCAACAAAGAAAACGTAGAGTTTACCTCATTTCTTTCTCAAAGATAGTTGGATAAGGGTATTCAGGGTAAAAATATGGTCTAAACATGAGCGAATATTTCGGAATCCTGCCTGATTTTCTCCTATATAATGTCTTTTCTCAATCCAATTGTTGAGTCTGTTTCTTAGAATTGAGGTAAATAATTTGGACATATTACAGCATAGTGAAATATCTCTGTAGTTAGAAGGGTTATTTCTGTCCCCGTTTTTGAAAATAGGATGTATAATTGAATTCGTCCAAATCTCTGGATATTTATCTGTTATCATTATCTTGTTGAATATAGTTCTTAGTTTTTCTAGAATAGGTATTGTTAATTTCTTTAAAAGTTCATTGGGAATATTATCCGGTCCTGCTGCTTTTCCATCCGCTAAACTTTTAATTTCGACTTTGATCTCATCAAGCGTTATTTCTTTATCTAATTCTATATCTTCCTACCTGATCATCAGGTTTGCTTTATGAAAGGTTTCATTGTCGCCTTTATTTAGCAGTTTCTTGTAGAAGATAAACCAGTCTTTTATATCTATATCAGCTGATAGGGTTATCTTTTTCTAAGAATAGATAGAGCGCTCCAGAAAGATATGGGATCTCTAGCATTTTTTATTTTGTCTATTTTGTCTTTATTAAATTTATCTGTTTTTGGTTTTAGTAATTTTAAGTATTTCTTCCTATCATCTATATATTTCTTCGGTCCTGTTCTTCGGCTGAATTAGTATATTTCTTTGAACTTGATTTAGTTGTGTTTTTCATTTGATAGCATTCCCTATCGTGCCAGGGCTTAGATATTATATTGCATTTATTTACTATTTCAGTAATATTTGATAGATCCATTTCCTTTCAAATTTTATCGGTGAAATTTGCAATCATTGTATCAATATCTGTAGCGATGTCATATATTTCTTCTAATGCATCCAGATTTCGTTTTAGTAGTTCTTCATTTTGAGACCAGTCGTATTTTCAGATTGATATCAAGTTTTTTGTGTTGATCGCTTCTGTTTATGATCTGTATTTAGTACTACGATTATTAGTAGATTGTCAGAATAGGAGAGTTATTCTACCCACATATCAGATATGTTCTCTATTAGGCTTTGTGTAAACACAAAGTATTCGGAGACTGATGAACCTCTATCTGAAACAAAGGTAAATGAACCTTCTGTGTCTCCTGTTGTTATTCCATTTGATATTGTATTTGAGTTTGAATCATTGAAGGCAATGAGTCATTCTGATAATGGAGAAATTATTTGGTCTTTCTAATGTCTGTGCTTATTTAGGGTTGTTTTCAATTGTAATGGGTTGTGCAGACTGCCCCTGTTCCCTGTTCTTATATTTATGTCACCAGCAATCACGACTTCATTGCACTCTTTTATTTGTTATTCAATCTGATTTATCAATTTAGTTACATTTTGTTCATGTGGTGCATTGGGGGGTAGGTATATAAAAAGCAGACATGTATTCACATCAGACCCATCGATTAATTTGTTTATAATTTTTGTTATCCAGCAGGAACCTACCTCTGTTTTTTTAATTGTAAATTGTAAATATTTCCTAAGCCCTATTATAATTCCTCCGGAAGCGCTTTCCTTTATTTCTGTCTTAATTGCTAGGAGTTGCATAATATGGTAATCCTCTGTCAAAATTTTGGTTTCTTCTATAAGCCATGTTTCAGTAATTGAAAACACTTCGAATTTTTTAAAATAGTCTATGAGTGAAAATAACGATATAATTATGTGGTATCAGTTAATATTCAAGTGTAGTAATCTAATTGTCGCAATCTTAGCAGGAAACTGTTTGGATACATTTTTAGACAAATATTTACATATATAGTTACCAATTCTATTTGCGTGCAGCCCGATATTCAAATTTTCAGGTGTTTGCTATATATGGATATTCCGGTGACATTAACTACCTGGCCGTTTTTAACCTTGTAACTGACACCGTTTACAAGCAACCTATTATCCCTCAGTCTTGCTTTAGTACCCCTCTCTGACAGTTCTTTCATTTTAACATTCAAGATGCGTCTTTTATCTCGGATATTAGGGCTATAGGCCTTGCTTATGAAATTCCTATCATCCCTGAGTCTGCTTGAGTTCCTGAATATTTTGTTCTAATCGTTTGTATCGGTATTTAAACTATGACAGGGGCACTAGGTCTTCTTGAGTAACTGTGGCAGCGTGTTATCTCCAATTCCTCTGTAATTAGCAAATTGTCCTTTATTATTTTAGTGACATTTTACAGAGTATCATCAGAGTTTTCATTTTCAGTTCCATTTAATCCGTATATTACGAGGTTGTTTTACCTGATCTTTCTCTCCATTGATTCGACATGTTCCTCCAATCCCAGTACCCTAGCATCATTCGCGGTAACCGCTTCCATTCCTTTTTTAGGGACGTCTCAACGGCACCGAGTCTCTGGTCCCAATTCACCATCTTTTGTTCAATACTTTGTAATCTGGAATTTAATCTTTCACCAAAGTCTTTTAGATCTGAAGCCATTTGTTTATTAAGGGTTTTTAAGTCTTCGTTACCTAAATCTTTCTGCCTGGGCAATTGTGTTGACAGTAGGGTTGTTTGTTTCTTAGTTGGAGGACCAGGGAATCAGAAGAACGGCTATTACTTTTATTAGGTAGGAATAGGAGTGCTTTAGCAGTGCCATGGGATAACAGACATGTACGCAAGGATACATAATGTAAGTTTTGTTTATAAATTCAGCTTATATAATCTGGGTGAACTTAGTTTCATTTCTGCAAGTTACCAGATAAATAACAATAAAAAAAAGTTATCAAGTATGCAAATTTCATTACGAAGAATTTTAATTTTCAATTTCTCAGCTAAATCTTTTGGAAATCACACTAACAATTGCAATTAGATATGAATTGGTGCTTACAGTAAGAAAGATAAGATGGGAAAAGTTATCCAAAATGAATTAAAATTAAAAATTGATACTTAGCTGCAGAGCGACGTGCTTCCATCCAATTTGGCCTCCTAGCGGCGAATTTTCATGTTGTATAATAAACTACTTTGAATAATTATGCGCATGATTGACATGTGTCATTACATAATCATATGTAATGCGCTTTGTACAAAATAAGGATGAATAAATAAAACTCTGTAATAGAATAAGAGTTGAGTAAAGCAGATATCGAGATGTAGAAGTCCTACAACTTTAAAAACGAGGCCTGAAGATAGCAAGATTCAGGGCGTTGTCAGGAGTGCACAATGTCTTCCGATCCACGCCCTTATAGCAACCGCTGAAACTCAATACTTCCTCTCGGCAAATATATATATAAGACCTCCGCCCTAGCCGAAAATATAGTCACTTCACCATCAGCGTGTGCCCTCGTAAGAGGTGTCCAAGGTCCACCTCATCGACCATGTAGGACAGTAAGAACTCTTCTATCTCCATCTTTCGCTCCATAGCTCGACTCCTATCTGTTCATGGAACTTTCCTAGTACAAATGTTTCCCTTCGTTTTTGTGTGGACATTCCCAAGTCTTCCACTCTGCCTCGACCACGACTGCCTGTACTCTGTGAGAACTGTTAAAGATCTTCCAAGGTGCAGAGAGGTACTGGAAAACTCTCCACAACCTGACTGTTCCTCTTGGTTAACATGACAAAAGTTATAAAATAAAAGGATTTAAAAGCGCGAATGTTTCTTTTATACATAAAAAGAACTTCTACTGTCCTTACTGCGATGAGAAAATATATTGGGAGGGCTTGGCTCATCAGTGGTGAACCCTCCCAGCGGTTTCGCCAATTTAATCCACCAGACCGCTCCTCAGAGCTCTAATACTGTATTGGATCATTCTGCTTTTATATGCTACACTGAAGGATGGAATCTTAGAAATGGTTTTCAAGTAAACTATGGACATAAGCTTATAGGACAGTAGAATTACATTCAAATATTTGCTTCGAGCAATGCTCTTCAGCAAACTATAAAGGCAAGGCCAGTTAGGCATAAATTAACACAAAGCAATAACGCGCCATATATATATATAGATTGCTTTGTTATTGCTTTGTGTTAATTTATGCCTAACTGGCCTTGCCTTTATAGTTTGCTGAAGAGCATTGCTCGAAGCAAATATTTGAATGTAATTCTACTGTCCTATAAGCTTATGTCCATAGTTTACTTGAAAACCATTTCTAAGATTCCATCTATTATGTATCAAGTTTAAAAGATTTACGACGCAACGCTAGTCCTTTTTGCATACATACATTTTTAATTAAAACAAAGTATTTATACAAGCAAATGATGATGATAAATAAATCTCAATGAATATTAATATCATACATAACAACTCCTCCCCATTAGCCAAAGATAACTTAATTTTCAAAAAACGATGGAGGTTTCCTTATTCTTAAGGATCTCCTCAACACAGGCTTTGGGGTTCCTTCTGAAGAATCAGTTTCTTGAACAGCCGGAGGTCTTTCAAAATCAGGTGTCACTTGAGGGGTCGATGATGTAGATGGTAAGGCTTCACTTTCCTCACAACTCCTGACTTGATCTAAATGCCGGTTTACAATTTCTCCGTCATTTGTCTCTACCTTAATAGAAACAGGACCAGTTTTTTCCCGCACTACACCTGGTAGCCATCTGGGGCCATGGTACCCTCGTGCTATAACTGCCTGTCCTTCATTTACCACTCTATGGGGTTTCCAATTTCTTATAAACTTGTTTTCCTGTCGCATCCTTCCCTCCGACACACTTTCAGGATGAAATTTATTTAAGAGACTCTTCAGGTTTCTGTTCATCAACAACTGGGCTGGGGATTTTTACGTCGTGCTGTTTATAGCTATTCTCATGGATAACAAAGATCTAGATAATCTAGTCGTCCAATTTCCCGAGCTGTTCTTTCTTAACAGATTTTTAAGCGTTTGAATAGCTCTCTCCACCTGCCCATTTGACGCTGCATGATAAGGCGCACACAAAATGTGCCTCACGCCATTTCTTTTTAAGAAAGTCCTGAAAAGTTCCGATGTGAAGGACGTACCATTATCTGAAACTATCACATCCGGCAACCCGTGAGTCGCGAATATTTCTTTTAGACTATTGATGGTAGTTTCAGTAGATGTTGTAGACACGATTTTTGCCTCAATCCACTTAGAATAGGCATCCACTACAACCAAAAAGAGTTTTCCTTGAAAGGGACCCGCATGATCAATATGCAGTCTCGACCAAGGTCTTGATGGCCAAATCCAAGGATATACGTCAGTTTTTGGCGGATCGTGACTACACGACAAACAAACCGCACAACTGGATATCATCCGTTCAATATCTCCATCCATCTTGGGCCACCAGCATAATCCTCGAGCAAGCGCTTTTGTCCCCACTATGCCAATGTGAGTGTCATGTAAAAGATTTAAAATATCCTTTCTTAATCTTTCAGGTATAATCACCCTGCTCCCCCACAATAAACAGTCTTTATGAACTGATATTTCACTAGATTTGGAGACAAAATCCCTAAATTTATCATCAACTTTCCTTTCAGGCCACCCATTCATTGCCCAGAATTTAACCTTAGAAAGGATTGGATCTTTATTAGTTAGTTTTGCCACTTCCGAAGAATTAATTGCAGCATGTTCCGATTCTATAAAGAACACCTCTGAAGGGTTCGGAACTACACTTGGACATTCATCTAAAGGAAGTCTACTTAGTGCATCGGCATTACAATTCACTTTTCCCGGTTTATACTCTATACTATAAGTATACGCAGCCAGAGTCAAACACCATCTCAACATGCGCGGTGATAGCACTTGAGGTATCGGCTTTTTGGGGTTGAATATTCCAACTAGGGGTTTATGATCCGTCAAAATTTTAAATTTTCTCCCTAGAAGATACTGTGAAAACTTTGATACACCAAAAATGACTGCTAATGCCTCTTTATCAATTACTGCATATCTTCTCTCCGTTTTATTTAAAGTTCGGGAGGCAAACACAACTGGTCTTTCAACACCATGGTCTATTTGCGACAAAATGGCTCCAACACCATACTCCGACGCATCACAGTTGACCAAGATAGGCAGATCTTCATTAAAATGTGCTAAAACAGACTTAGAGCTAATAAAGTTTTTAACCTCTGCAAAAGATCTTTGATGTTCTTTATTCCATTTCCATGGACTATTACTGTCCAACAGTCTATGGAGAGGTTCAGCTTCTGTGGCTTTATTATTCAAAAACCTCTCATAATAATTAAGAAGTCCAAGAAAATACATCAATTCCCTTTTATTAGATGGTGGTCTGGCATCTTTAATTGCTCTCAACTTTTCTTCGGACGGATGAATTCCTTTATGATCAATAATCATTCCTAGAAATTCAATTTCTGGAACATAAAAATGGCATTTTTCTTTTTTTAGACGAAGTCCAGATTCTCTGAAGCGTAGCAGTACCTTTTCAGTTTTTATTTTAAGATCATCACAATCTCTTCCTGAAATTAGACATCATCTAAATACACTGCAACTCCATCAATTCCACTCAGAAGAGTATCCATGAATCTCTGGAATGTTCCCACGGCTGAATTTAAGCCAAAAGGAAGACGCTTCACCTTATATAAACCTCTAGGTGTATTAATAGCGAGAATCTCTGCAGATGTTTCATCCACTTTCAACTGCTGATATGCTTGAGCCATGTCCAACTTAGTAAACACTCTGCCACCTCTCAATCTATCCAAAAGTTGCGGAATTGTGGGCAGTGGGTATTTATCAGGATTACTATACAAATTTACTGTACTTTTATAATCGTGGCATATTCTTATAGTGCCGTCATTCTTTAGGACCGTCACAATTGGTGATGCCCATTTCGAAAATTTTATTGGTTCAATAATTCCTTGTTCCTCTAATGCTTTCAATTTTTCATCTACTAAATTTCGTAGAGCAAACGGCACGGTTCTGGCCTTCACAAATTTGGGCTCAGCATTATCAGGAATATCAATATGGATCAAAGGTCCATTATAGGCATCAATTTCCTCCTTAAACAATTCCTTGAAATCAGGTGAAATAGGATTAGTTTCCAATGAATTTAAAAAATTTAACTTCAGGCGAAAAGCAGAAAACCATTGCCTTCCCAGAATGTTGGGACCAAAACCATCAGCCACTAAAATTTGCAAACTTCTACTACCATGGGATAGCCTTGCTTTAACATAGAGTTTCCCAAGAATTTTTACTTGACTGGATGACCAAGTATTTAGAAGTATCTCGGATCTTTTAAGTTGCGTCAATTTCCAATATTCAAAAAAGGTTTCTTTATTTAATAATGAGTATTCACTTCCCGAGTCAATTAACATGTGTACATCGTGGTTATCCAGATTTGCTGTTATATAATAAGGATTGCTTATCTCTTCCCTTCTCAGGCAACATAAAGTTGGATTACTATTAGCCCTATATAGGTTTCCCGATTTACCAACATTTGTTAAGCAAGCCATTTGTACATGACCTATTTTGCCACATTTAAAACATTTTGCATTACGGAATTTACAAACATTTGGCATATGATTTCCTTTACAACGTATGCAAATAATTATTTTATTATTCATTTTCTTGAAATCTTTAAAATGAACTTTGCCCGATTTAAAATTAGGTGGTTCAGTTTTGCTAGTTTTTTTATCATATTTACTTCTGTAATTTTTTCTTGCAACATACTGGCGTCTGCACTAGCCGATTCATCACATATTGCCAAATTCACAGCCTTTTCAAAGGTCAAGTCTTTTTCAGACAATAGTCTTTTAACCAGAGATTCATTTCTCAAGCCACAAACTAGTTTATCTCTTAAGCGATCATCTAGATCAACAAATTCACAATCTTCACTTAACCTTCTTAGCTCGGCAATATAAGCACTAACTGATTCATCACCCTGATTTCTTTTATTGAACAAGAATCTTTGTACTATTATATTTGGCTTAGGAGAAAAATGATCGGTCAACAATTTAATTAAATTATCATATTCTACGAAAATTAACTCTTTTGGCGAGGCCAACGATCTTGCTAATGCATAGGTTTCAGCGCCTATTAGCGTAAGAAAAATAGCCTTTCGTCTTTCAGGTTTTACAATATCATTAGCCAGGAAGAAAAAATTCATTCTTTCCAAATATGTTATCCATTTCTCTGGATTTTTAGGATCAAAAGCTTCTATGTTTCCAAAATTTGCCATTTTAAAAATAAAGTTCACTTACCTAAGCTTTAACTTAGTAAAAATAAAATAATTTATTCAGCTTTAACTTAATAAAAGATTTACCTTCGTCGCCAATTTATTATGTATCTAGTTTAAAAGATTTACGACGCAACGCTAGTCCTTTTTGCATACATACATTTTTAATTAAAACAAAGTATTTATACAAGCAAATGATGATGATAAATAAATCTCAATTAATATTAATATCATACATAACACCATCCTTCAGTGTAGCATATAAAAGCAGAATGATCCAATACAGTATTAGAGCTCTGAGAAGCGGTCTGGGGGATTAAATTGGCGAAACCGCTGGGAGGGTTCACCACTGATGAGCCAAGCCCTCCCAATATATTTTCTCATTGCAGTAAGGACAGTAGAAGTTCGTTTTATGTATAAAAGAAACATTCGCGCTTTTAAATCCTTTTATTTTATATATATAGATGGCGCGTTATTGCTTTGTGTTAATGACAAAAGTTAATACTTTTGCGGGTTAGTACACAAAAATGGAATAAGCTAGGGCCTAAGTTAAATGTACCTTAATACACAGAAAAGCGTACACTCAAGAGTACAACACCAAAAACAAAAAGGAAATAAATAAGAACTAGCGATTTGTAAAATAAAATAAAAAAGTACTTAGCTTTATTGTAGCGTTGGTAGGGATCGGACTCGGGCCACAGGGATGCGAAGAGAATAGCCAGACACGAAAAAATCAAGTCGAAAAACACTTTAAGTGTCTCCACACAAATTATCCACGCTCTCTCGGTTTCCCCGCATTCCCTTAGTTCCCTTTATATACAAACATGGCCACATTCGTCCAATGAGAAGGCGTGAGAGATTGGTTCACTAACAACCGAAAACAACATTCTTACCGCTAGAAAACTGATAAAAAAAAATGCAAATGTTTGTCAATAATTTGACAAAAGGTATCCTTCCAAAAAAAAAAAAAAAACTAACCAATCTCCCAAACATTCTTATTGTCCCGTAAGGAAAACCTCCCGCTGATTGGGGGGAAAAAAGCTCACGGGAGCCATGTTATAAGATTAAAAGGATTAACTAAAGAGAGGAGATGAAATAGGCCTCCGGTGTCGTTCCGAAAATTTGCCTCCCATCTTGGACCGTGGAACAACAGCAGGAGAAAAACCAACTCCTGCACAAACTACAGTGAATTACCTTGAGTAATATATTAAAACCGCATATCTCTGTATAAACATGGAGGGGGCAATACGCCTTCATCTGGGATTTGCAGGGCGAGGATTTGGTCTCAGAAAATATGAGCTGAAATGTGCCCTGTCGAACCCCCCATCGACCGCAGTAGGTTCGTCATGAGAATCTCCATTCTCCTGGTCGGGAACAGTCGTGTTCTCTAGCGAAAGTGGGGACATCTCTCGGCGGGGAGAGATACGACAGGCACACACCCACCTTTCAGAGCCAAAGGAATCATCCTTCTTCGAGGATAGCACTCGCGTTTAGCAGCTGCGGGCTTTCTATTACGCATGCTCCTGAATGCCTTCATTCTGTCAATATGCACAACTTGTTCATCGTGCATATTGACTCCGCGCACTCTGAAATTTATTTCAGACACTTTAGCCACCACACGGAAAGGTCCATAGAATTTTTCGGAGAATTTAGAGGATCCATTGCCCTTAGGAACAGGTAACAATACTAAATCCCCCGTCTCAAAGGTTCTCACAGTCGGAGCTTTATACTTATTGACTGGTTCATCATAGTTTTCAGCCAAGAATTTCCTAACAGTTTCCCTGGCATCTTGCATTTCCTTCAGCCTTTCCGCCAAGGATGGATTTCTGAATTCGCTCACATCTTTATCGCTAACCTCATGATTGACTGCGTCGAAACCAAAGAGCATGTAGTGGGGGCTCTCACCTAACGCTGAGTGCACGGCATTATTGTACGCAGCAACCGCCACACGAGGTTGTCTTCCCAATTCCTGCTATTGGCATAGTGACGCAGAATGGAACATATGGTGCCATTAAATCTTTCAACAATCGAGTTGCAGGTAGGACGATAAGAAGTTGTGGATAACTTTTTAATACTATATAACTTACATATCTCTCTGAACAGGTCTGACTCGAATGCAGCTCCACGGTCAGATAAAATTTCTTTGCACGTTCCATATCTGTTCACTATTTTATTGACAAACTCGAACGCAGCAGTCTCTGCAGTACAATCCCTGACGGGGATAACCTCAGCGTACCTGGTGAAAGCATCAATGAACACGAGCAGGTATCTATTTCTGTTCCTAGACAAGGTAAGAGGACTCACGAAGTCTACGCATAACCTTTCGAAAAGGTAGTTATCGGGTTGAATGGGCATATTAGGAGCCTTCTTAAGCCTACCATTGTTCTCGGCACACACTGGGCATGTCTTCACGTACCTACGTACATCAGACATGGCCCCCTTCCAAGAGTAATGGCTTAAGACCGCGTAAAGTGTTTTCTCTACTTAGAGGTGCCCTCCTATGGGACTGCCATTGCACCTTTCCAGAATGGTATCGCGGAGAACTGAAGGTATTACGATTTGCTTCACCATCCTTCCCTTACGAGTGGGTCTATGTCTGGACTGACTTTGACAAGATATCGGGTGGACTTGCTTATAAAATACGTGCCATCACTCTCTTCTACCTCACTGTCAGTGCTCAGAACCTTCTTGTAGATGGTTTCTGTGCTGAGAACATTGTATGTTTTCCCACGTGACGCGGCGGAGCGTAAACGGGCCTGCACGGGTGAGCAGTTGTTGTTTTGAACTCTGTATGGATGGACATTAAAACATGGTGGCAGCGATAACTGGATAAAATACGAACCCGTATATTGAAAAATATCGATTTTTGTGTACCTTGGAAGATAATTCAGCATGGATCAGATTCAACTTCCAGAAACTTTCGACTTCTCGACTCCCAACGAATTTCCCAAATGGAGGAAGAGAATCGAACGATACCTCGTGGTCAGTGGAATGAAGAAGAAAGAGGAGGCGTACAAGATCGATTTGTTCATGTACTTGATGGGTGACCGCGCGGATGATATATTCAGGACCTTCAAGTTCGAAAAGGAGGAAGAGGCAACGAAAATTGATTCCGTCCTCAAGGCGTTCGACAGCCACTTCTGTGTCAGGAAGAATATTATCTACGAACGGGCGAAATTTAATTCACGAATCCAAGAGGATCGGGAGTCAGTGAACGAATTCATCACTTTATTGTACAAATTGGCTGATAGTTGCGAATTTGAGGGTCTTCATGAGCAGTTGATCCGTGACCGAATAGTGGTTGGAGTGAGGGACAAAGCTTTGTCTGAAAGAATGCAGTTGGACAGCGAACTGACTTTGGAAAAGGCGGTGAAATTGGTTCGACAGCAAGAAGCCGTTCGACAGCAGCGACAGGTCGACCTGCAGCGTCCCTCAACGAGCCAAAAGGTCAATCAGGTGAAGTTCAACTTGAAGAAACAATCACCGAAACAACAACAGCAGCCTTCGAGGAAGAAGGAAAAGTCGGCCAAAACAAGATCACGATGTCCAAAATGCAGAGGTTTCACCCACAGGGAAGGTCAGGCCTGCCGTGCTGAAGGACAAAGATGGAACCTATGTTCAAAAACTGGCCATTTTGCAAATTGCTGCCCAGATAAGCAGGCGAAGACTGCGGAAGTCAAAGCTGTTTCTGAACTTGTTGAAAAAATTGGTTTTCTCCTGGAGGTCTCAGCTGTGGAGGATTCATCTAATCTCGATGATGATGAAGGCGAGTGCAGGAGGCGATGGACAGAAGAAATCCAAGTGAACGGGAAACAGGTAAGTTCAAGCTCGACTCCCAGGCGGATGTTACATGTGTTCCTCTGTGTCTCTTCAAGAAGATAATGGGAGAGCAACGACTAGTGGAAAGTGATATCAACCTTAGAGCTGCTGAATTTTCCGAACTTCAGACTGTGGGTATGTTTATATCAACGCTGCGAAATGGCAATTATGAAATCAAGGAGAATATTTATGTCATTCGTCGTTTGAGTGAACCTCTTCTGAGTCGCCGGGCATGTGAGCTCTTGAACCTGGCGAGGTGGATTGAAGTGGTTGCGACGAGAATTAATCCGAACAAGGAATTCCCTGAAGTATTTGAAGGACTGGGACAGATCGGAAACCCTTACGAAATCAAATTGAAACCTGGAGCAAAACCATATGCTGTGCATTCTCCTCGACGGGTACTAATACCTTTGATGGAAAAGCTCAAAACAAGATTGGAAGAGCTCGAGAAGGCGGGAATCATAGCACAAGTTAACGTTGCGATTGAATGGTGTGCACCGACTGTGATTGCTGGTAAACCGAATGGCGACATACGACTCTGTGTGGATCTCTCAAGGCTGAACGAACATGTACAGCGCGAAGTGCATCCCATGCCAGTGGTGGAGCACATGCTGGGGCAACTGGGGGAAGCAAGATTCTTTTCGAAACTGGACGCGAACAGTGGCTTTCACCAGATTCCGTTGAGCCCGGACTGCCAGCATTTAACGACCTTCATCACTCCTTTTGGGAGATATAAATACCTCAGGATGCCATTTGGAATCTCACTCGCCCCAGAGTATTTTCAGAAAGTTATGTCAATAATCTTGCAAGGCATGGACGGTGTAATGTGTTATCTGGACGATATCCTGATATTTGCCTCCGACTCCAAGACTCACGATCGAATTCTTCGTTTAGTGCTCCGAAAACTGAAAGAGGCGAAAGTTACACTAAACAAGGCCAAGTGTGTCTTCGGCGTGCCAAGAATTAATTTTCTTGGGCACATACTGGATGAAGACGGTATCCGACCAGATCCAGCGAAAATCGAAGCAGTGGCGAAGATGCCTGCTCCGACTGATGTTCATGGCGTAAGAAGATTTCTTGGCATGGTGAATCATCTGGGACGCTTTGTGGAACATTTATCTGAAATTGTGGCTCCACTGTGCCATTTTTGGTAAAAGGTCAAGACTTCGTTTGGGATTGCAGCCAGGAGCGAGCATTCCGAAGGTTGAAAGAATTGCTCACGACTCAACCCATCTTGGCAGCATACTACGTCAGGAAACCAACTATGGTCTCATCCGACGCATCTTCATACGGCTTGGGAGCAGTACTGAAGTAAGAAGGTAAGAATGGAATCTGGCGACCTGTTGCTTATTCTTCTAGAACTATGATTTTCAAGATTTCCTGCTTGGAAAGCGTTTCCGAATTGAGACCGACCATAAGTCTCTCAATACTCTATTTTCGACAAAAGAATTGAGTTCGCTGACCCCAAGACTGCAACGTTTCCGAATGCGTATGATGAGGTTTGGATTCGAAATAGTGCATATCCCTGGAAAGGAGCTACTCGACGCCGATGCATTATCCAGACAACCACTTCTTACAACCGATGGAGGTGAAGACGAATGGCCAACCTCAGCGCATATAAATGCAGTTCTCTCGAGTATAACCGACAAAGACGAGATGTTGACGAAGATTTTTGAAGCTCAACAAAATGATACGACACTGAAAGCAGTAGTCAACTACCTTGAGCAAGGCTGGCCAGATAAGAAGAAGATGTCACAGGCTCTGATCTCTTATTGGCATGTCAAGGATGAACTCGGCGTTCAAAATGGACTACTGATGCGTAGCTGTTGTCTTGTTATTCCAGCAAGTATGAAACTGGAGATCCTAGATAAGTTGCACGCTGGGCACTTCGGGATTACAAATACAAGACTTCGCGCACGTGAGACGGTATGGTGGCCTAGAATTTCGGAAGAGATCGCGAAACGGTCAGAAAGTGCTGTGTCTGTATCCAGGAAGCCGTCTCAAAACATGACCCTTTGATACCAACCAAAAAAAAAAAAACACAAATTGGAATGGATTTGTTCAAGTTCGAGAATAAGTGGTATCTAGTCGTCATTGACTATTATTTTCGCTTTCCTCAAATGATTCAGCTGGATCGGCTCACAGCCAATCTGGTGGTGCGTAGTTGCAAATCCATATTTGCCCGACATGGAATACCAGAAACTGTTGTAAGCGATAATGGGACGCAATTTGGAGCTGCTCGTGAATTTGCAAATTTTGCAAGGCAGTACGGATTCACACATGTCACTTCAAGTCTTCGATTCCCGCAGAGCAATAGGATGGCAGAAGCAGGTGCGAAAATTGCTAAGTTGATCCTCAAGAAAAATCAAGACCCATCGCTTAGACTCCTGGAGTGTCGATCGACCCCTTTGGAGAACGGTTACAGCCCTGCTGAGCTTCTCATGGGACGTAAACTCCGAACAACCTTGCCAATTGCACCAGAGAATCTTAATCCAAGGTTGTTAGACTCTCAGACCCTGAAAAGAAAGGAGGGGAGAAGGAGAAAGGATATGAAATCCAGATATGATCGACGCTGCGGAGCTACGGACATGGAGGAGCTATCCGAAGGTGACACGGTTTGGATTACAGATATGCGAATCTGGGGGATTGTAAAGCAGAAAGCATCGACACCAAGCTCATATATGGTTGATACTCCAGTTGGGACTTTACGTCGAAACAGGTCCCATCTACGAAAAGGAAATACAGTTCAATATCCAGCCGACCCATCGACGCCGACCTTTTCGGGGGAGGAACTGGTTGAAAATGAAAAGACCCCAGTTGTGGATTATCCCTCTAACGACTCAGAAGACGGCCAGATAAGAAACCGGAGTGGACGAATTCATTATTAATTATATTATGCATTTAAAGTTTGTAATGTATATATATTTCAAATCTTAAAAAGGGGGATGTGCTGAGAACATTGTATGTTTGCCCACGTGACGCGGCGGAGCGTGATGGACCTGCACGGGTGAGCAGTTGTTGTTTTGAACTCTGTATGGATGGACACTGAAACAGTTTCCCATACAGGGTAGTTCAGCATGGACTTCTCATAGTTGGGAATGGCAGTTACCCCTTCATAGACATCGACTACAACAACCTCAGTATTATAGGTGTCGCGGGACAGCCAGACAGCCATCGCATTCTCCTTCCTATTTACATGGGAAAATGTTAATTCCCTGTCCTGTAGCATCAGGGCCCATTTCATGAGCATACGATTTTTATTCTCTAGTAACTTAAGATATTGCAATGGTTTGTGATCACAGTATATCTCTACCTGCTGACCATAGATGTAGTAGTCAATCTGTTCAATTGCCATAATGATAGCCAAGCACTCCTTTTCTATGGTGCTGTAGTTTAACTCGGCACCTCTGAACTTATGGCTGTAGAAAGTAATAGGCTGCGGAGTGCCGTTCTTCAACTGTGATAACATACCGCCACATCCTATGTCGCTAGCATCAGTGAATATCATGAACTTTTTCCTGTAGCCAGGATGAATTAGAATGGGTGTAGAGCTAAGACAAGACTTTAGCTTGTATACGCACGTTGCGCTGCCTCGTTCCATTCATACCTTGTGCCCTTCTTAGTCAACTCATATAAAGGGGCCGCTATTTCAGAGAAACCAGCAATGAATTTCCTATAGAAACCAACAGCTCCAAGAAAGCGTCTGACACCTGATACAGTTTTAGGAGGACTCATGTCTTTAATTTTTTCGATGTTTTTCTCCTTTGGATGAATGCCTTCCTTGTCCACTCTGTGTCCCAAGAAGATCACTTCTTCCTGAAAGAGCTGGCATTTGCTTGGCCTCACTTGGAGCCCATATTTTCTAAGCCTGTCCAACACCTCAGTTAAGTCAGCCAGATGCTGTTCCAACGACTCCGAGTATATCAGAACGTCATCAATAAAACATTGGCAATTCTTCCCCAATAGGCCGCTTAGGATACGATGCATTTCTCTCTGAAATACATTTGAAGATATCTTACAGAGCCCTGAGGAAGTCTCGACATCTCAAATTTCCCGAAAGGGGTTTGGAAAGCAAAGCATTTCGTTACGTTACTATCCAGCTTCAGCTGATAATACCCACTGGCTAGATCTAAGGTACTAAAATATTCAGCACCTCCCACAGCTGCCATGGCGGTATCTATCCGGATCATGGAATAATCTTGATTTCTTAATTTATCGTTGACCTGTCTAAGGTCCAGCACGGATCTCAAGGAACCGTCAGGCTTCTTGACAAGTTGTTCTGGACTGTTCCAATCAGATCTGGATCTTTTTATGATTCCGCTCTCTAAGAACTTGTCCAAAAGTACCTTGTAAGGCTCTAACAAACTATAGGGAATAGAATAATGCCGCCTAAAAGTAACGTCATTTATGTCAACGTCGATTTTTCGGGCGGCACCTTAGCTGCTTTTAACGCTGCGATATTTTCCACGAACATATCTGATCTTTGTTTCAGTATGTCGCGGACCAGCTGCTGATGTTTGCCTTTAACTTGGCCAATATCTACCAGTTGCCAGTCTTCAGTTTACGCGGACATTACATTGCATTCCTCCCACACAGGGGGCAAAGGAATGTTTAGTCTCCTTATCTCCTCTATCCCAAGAATACCGTCGTAGCCCTTATCTTCAAGTAACATTAACAATAATCTTATGTCGCCTAGTTCGACACCCTTATCTGTATTTACCCTACAGGTTTTTACCTTCGTCAAAGTCTGGACGTGGCCTGTAACTGACACAATTTGAAGATTGTTAATAGCTTCGTCCCAGTCCTCATTCAGAACTTTACACCTTTCTGAATCTATTATGCTAACTTGGCTACCTGTATAGTATAACAGGTGCCAAGTATTGCCGTTTATTGATACTCTAACAATAGGCAGAGTTCCACCGAGATCCCGGTTAGAACGAACATTAACGATCTTAGTAATTGGTCGAATACCAGTGGCTGACTTCTGCCAACTCGAGCAAGCACTGGCCGTTTTGCCCGAGTTTAGTAGTTTAAAGCTCTTTTATCATTGCAAAACCTGGCAATATGCCCCATCTTCCCACAGCGGAAACATTTTAATTTATGCCTACCGCTATTTTTAGAAGAACCCAGCTTACACTTGTTAAGCAGTTTAGTCAGCCTCCCTATTTCTTCCTTAAGGTCGTTAATGCATTTTTCTGACTCGTGCTTTGTCTTGCCTACTACAGCATTGAGCGTATCTAACCTTCCCTTCAGACTGCTAAACTCCTCTATGTCCGCCGCACATGCCTGTTGCTTAAAGTGGCAGCGGTTCTCTACACCATCCTCCATGGCCATAATTCTAACTGCTTCGTCAATACAGCTGACCCCACTACGGGCAACAGGTTCCTTATACTTATCAAGAATATTATCTACGAAAATATCGAACACTAAACTGCTGTGTCCAGATCGAAATCAATATCTCTCCTAGTGGCCATGAATATTTCTCTAAACACATTAGGAGTTTCTCCTACACGTTGCTTAAGACCCTCTAATTCTTTTTAAAAATTTCCTAAAACCGCGAGTTTTTTTCAGGAAATAAAATGCCTAATTCCTCTATAATGCTATCTACACTACTGTCATTTTTTATGACCATCTCTTCTATGCTGCCCGAACTCTAGGCGACAAAACCTCGAACATAAGCAGTGCCTTAACTTCCTTATTCCATTTACCTATGCTAGCTTCCAGCTCAACTTCCCTGATGAAAGCTTTAAGCCCCACTCCATTGAACGTAGAAAGTTTGATAGAATAGTTACTGTCCATAATAACAGTAAAAAGGACTAAAAATACATACAATAATTAATTATATAAAAAAAATAAAATAAAAAACCTCAAGACCAAAAAAAAAATTACGGGAATATAAGCCAAGAAACTATCCTGGCAGGCTCGCCAATGACAAAAGTGTGAATATATATATAAATGACCAAAAATGATTCGAGAACTCTGTGATTTTGCTCTACTAACTTGTAAAATGGTAAACAAGTTTTATAATATTTTTTGTACTTTCCTGTTTTGAATTGGATCTTAAATAAAATAATGATATAAAAAAGGTTATCTTTTTTAACTCAACCCTAATTAAAACAAAAGGTTAATACGTTTGCGGGTTAGTACACAAAAATGGAATAAGCTAGGGCCTAAGTTAAATGTACCTTAATACACAGAAAGCGTACACTCAAGAGTACAACACCAACAACAAAAATGAAATAAATAAGAACTAGCGATTAAAAAAAAAAAGTACTTTGCTTTATTGTAGCGTTGATAGGGATCGGACTCGAGTCACAGGGATGCGAAGAGAACAGCCAGACACGGAAAAATCAAGTAGAAAAACACTTTAAGTGTCTCCACACAAATTATCCACGCTCTCTCTGTTTTCCCCGCATTCCCTTAGTCCCCTTTATAAACAAACATGGCCACATTCGTCAAATGAGAAGGCGTGAGAGATTGGTTCACTAACAACCGAAAAAAACATTCTTAACGCTAGAAAACATATCAGAAGAAAATGCAAATTTTGTCAAAATAATTTGACAAACACAGTATAGCGAGAGTGGACAGGATCTCACACCATATATATAAATTGATGTGTGTGTGTCTATACTCGATAGACTCAAAACCATACATCCAATCGCCGTGAAAATTTGGGAAATTATTAGGTATTCACAGCGGCCTAATTGTAATAAATTGAAAAATATAACTGATCGACACATTTTTTTTCTTTTTTTTTTTTGAATACCAGGAAATAACCCTGATAATATCAAATGATAAATTAATAAAGCACCATTTCGCCAAAAGTAGAAGAATTGGATGAAGATTTTTAAATGCAATCTGAGATATGTAAAATAGGTAAATAAAAATTAAAACGTAAAAAAATTGATATATCAGATGCGGGTTGCTAGAACCTCTCAGCTATTTAAATTCGAAGATAATAAATCTCTAAATATTTAATTCAACTCTCTTTCAGTATCGATTATATTTATTTTAATTCATTTGAGGAATATTAATCTACCTCTGATAATTTATTTTACTCTGGAATGCCGTCACCAAGGATAAAGCATTCTTGGTGATTTTTTTTATTGCAATTCATAATCTGCCACTGAAGCTTTACAAGCGTTTCGTACCTTTAAAGGTATTCAAAGCGGTAAAGGACCCATGAGTTGCTACTCTCTAAGGCGAATGATAAAAATATATAAATCAAATTTCGACAGTTGATAATTGTTTAAATACGACTTTACCCCTAAAAAGGTGTTACCGAGGCGGTCGGGGCTGGCTGAAAATGTACAAAATTCATGAATAGAGCAGTGGAAAAAAACTAGTAAATAAAGAGAAGACCAAAATCCAAATAATTGATAATAAATAGTTTATTAATAAACAAATTATACAAAAAAATTCCTTTCAGGTGAAAAAATATAGGCATTGGGGAAATTTTTATATAAATATTGCCACGTGGAAAATTAGGGAAGACAAAAACTTCTGGAAGAGACGACAATTTATTTCAGGCAAGGACAAACTAAGAGTGATAAACAAATGATAAACAATGAGGGAAGTTTACAGAGTAGCAAAATATAAACATTAAAATGAAACTCTGCTAATAAAATAAATAATTCGCTACATAGCTCCTTCCCTATGGGAGCTGTGACCCATAGCTTGCAATTATTGTAGTTACTGAAATGGATCTGACGTGCTTCTGCCAAGGATTCCATCGAAGTCTTGGAACTTTGTCCCTAGTACCTTTGCGTCCTTTTTCTTGCGGCGTGAAGAGCGGCTTTGTCGTCGTATCGTCTATAGGGACATCGTCATCTTCGAGGGAAGTCTTGGCTTTAGCACGGCGGTGGAATCCTGGAGTCGGTCTCCGAAAATGTAGATCACAGCACCCATGGCTTCAAGGTCTTCTCGGCGGTCTTAAGTTAGGGAATACAAACTCCACCAAAATGCCACTTGAAAAATTAGGGAAGACAAAAACTTCAGGAGGAGACAACAATTTATTTCAGGCAAGGACAAACTAAGAGTGATAAACAAAAATAAGCAATGAGGGAAGTTTAAAGGGTAGCAAAATATAAACATAAAAATGATACTATGCCAATAAAATAATAAATACTTCGATACAATATATTCAAAATGAAAAAAAATATATATTTTTTACTCCTCCACATTCTCACACTCCACACTGTTACCATTAAGAAAACATTGACTCATGTGTGGTAGGCAATTTCAGGGAAGAAACTATAGGCATTGGTTGAAAAGGTTAAATAAATATATTTAGAGTGGAAAAAAATAAAATTAAAAAATAGAAAATAAAATTGCAAACAACACAATTATATTGAAGATAAGACAACATATAAAAGCTATTAATTAATTTAAAGGACCTTATTAAAAATATATATAATAAGGTATAATCTCGTTAATTCGACACACGATAATTCGACAATGTTTTGATGTCCCGACCTACGGCCTATCATAAAAAAAAAAACTGTAATTCGACACTATCGATAATTCGACTCTTCCGATAATTTGACAATTTTAAAATTCAAATTCGACAGTTGATTGTTTCTTATAAACGTACAACTCGTACAACTTTACCCCTAAAAAGGTATTACAGAGGCGGGCGGCGCCTGCTGAAAATTTACTAAATTTATTAATAGAGCAGTAGAAAAATAAGAATATACAAATCTAAATAATTGATAATATATAGTTTATAAGCAAACAATAATACAAAAATATCTTTCAGGTGAGAAACTATAGACATTACTGTAAAGTTTAAATAAAATATATTTTAAAAAAATGAAGATTAGAAAACGAACACTTCATAATTCTAATGGTGTAAGAGTTGAAAATGGCAGCGTCTGTTTTTCATGTTAGAAGAGACTGCAGTGACGTCTGTCCTCATGTTAGAGGCGGTCACTCTTTTGGAACTAAGTCGGGCACAATCTAACTTAAGTCGGACTGCTAGAGGAAATGTGCTTCCAATCTATTGTAGATTAACAGCAGACGCATACTACCCAAAATGAAGGCTCGCCTCTCAAGTTTTGATGCTGCATCGGTTGTCGCGCAGAGTAAATTGAACTGCGTTCTGGACTTAGGCAGAAGGTCCAGTCCGAAAAAAGTACTACAGACTCCCCAGCCAACGGTCCTTAAAACAGATGTCCTCAAGATACTCCAGTGCAACCTAAATGGTATAGGAACCCGAAATAGCAGAATTAAACTAGATGAGCTCTTAGTTCAGGGTGATAAATACAAAGCAAATATTATATGTATCCAGGAATCTAAATTGAAACTAACGAAAACCCTACACATAAAGGGCTTCCATATTCTTAGAAAAGATAGACCCTCAGGAGGTGGAGGAGGACTAATAACCCTAATCCGAAACCTTTCATTTGAAGAAATAGCAACTCCTGTCACAGGTCACAAATAATTTCAAGCCTTCAAAATTATAGGACTTACACCAGAACCCCTGCAATTTTTAAATATCTACCATCCCCTTCACAGACTTGGCCCACAACTCCAATTATTACTACATTCTCTTACTTCAAATACAGTTTTTCTGGGTGACTTCAACAGCAAACACCTCACATGGGGCTGCAGAGAAACTAATGCAGGGGGAATCTCACTCAGCAACTTCTCAGATGACAATAACCTATTAGCCATCTCAACAGATTCAACTTACGTCTCCAATTCTTATGGCACCACGGACACTCTAGATTTGGTAATTACAACCCCAAAGGTTCGTCCCCAAACTATACTACTAGAATTATAAAAAAGCAAACTGGCCGACTTTTATGGTTGATCAGGAAAAAATACAAAGGGAAACTACAAATCTCCTTAGAAGAAAAATGGAAACACTGGAAAACCATCATTCTCACTTCTGCAAAAAATAACATTCCCAGAGGAAGAAGAAGACAATTTGTCCCCGGTTACCATGAGGTAGTGGCAGACCTACAAGGAGATATCTCTCAAAGAAATACTCTCTTGGAAAACCTAATACTACACAAAGACCAAACCACAAAAACCCAACACAACCTAACCACGGTTCAATTCAAAATTAAATCAGGACAACTAAAGAGAGAAAAATGGATGAATGTTTGTTCCTCACTAGATCCATATACAACAGATTCCAAGTTCGGGAAAATCTTTTAATCCATTGACAAAGATATACCATATACACCACATCCAATATCTTCAGAAACCCAAATGGAACCACTATCACCAGCAATGCACAAATTGAAAACCTCTTTGCAGATCACTAAAAGAAAAGATCAACAATTGAGTTCAAAACAGAGACAAAAAAATAGCAGCACACTCAAGAGTTTTAAGGAAAACCGCAAAGTCCGAAATCCTTAATGATATCTTTTCCAAACCATTTCAACTTCATGAACTCACTGAGGCAATTGAAAACATAGACACAACTAAAATCCCAGGAGTTGATATTATTTCAGGTAAAATGATCAAGCACCTTAACACAATAGCAACCCAAGAATTTCTAGATATCATTAATCTTAGCTGGAACTCGTGCACCCTTCCAAAAGAGTAGAAACACGCAATTATCATACCCATCCATAAACAGGGTAAAGCCACAAACCTACCTGAAGGATATAGACCTATCTAACTAACCCGTATCTCATGCAAACTAATGGAACACATGATCCTTTTAAAAGGCTAACCTATTGTAACCTATTTTCTAAAAAATATATATTACTATCAACGCATCAAGCAGCATATAAGAAATTCCATAACACCACTGACCAAATATTCTATTTCACCCAAAACGTACAATATGGTTTCCAAAGTAAACCTACAGAATCAACTCTAGCAGCGTTTATTGACCTCAGCCAAGCCTTTGACCGCATATGGAAAAAGAGAAACTACTAATTCAACTCGACAAGATGGGAATAAGAGGTAAAATGCTGAGATGGATAGGAAATTTCCTAGCCCGAAGAACGTTCCAGGTGAAATACCAAGATAGCTTTTCCAATACCTACAGATTACATCAGGATTTACCGCAGGGATCAATTTTCAGCCCACTACTATTTACAATTTACTTGAAAGATTTTCACACCATTAGTCCTTATTGCGAAATATCACTATATGCAGATGACATCATCATCTGGTGCACAAATAAATATCTATCTATAGCCCAAAAACATATAAATAAATCTAACAAATCTAAAAAAAATGCTCAAGAAAATTCAAGCTTAAGGTCAACCCCACCAAATCTGAAATAGGCTTCTATACAATAAATAACCACCTCCGCAAATGGAATTCCATAATGAAATATAACAACCAGAGACTTAATCACAATCAAAACCCTAAATATCTTGGAATTACCCTTGACCCCTCACAATCATACAACACTCTTATTAACAACATAGTGAACTAAGCAAAACATCGCTCAAATATTTCCAAAATAATCTCTGGTTTGGACTGGGGAGCCGATGCCACAACTCTCCGCACCACATATCTTGTATTTTTCAGACCAACTCTGGAATATGCCCAGCCTGTTTGAACATCAGCTAGTAAAACAAATCTTGAAGAAATAGATAGAATTCAAAACAGTGCATCACGAATAATCATCTGTGGACTAAGGAACAACTGTCTCAAAGAAATATCTGAATTTGAATAAAATATTTTTTCTCCTTTCATACAGAGAAAGATTAAATCTCGCAAACTTCATCCACAAGAGAATAAATGCGCCTAATGACCATAGAACCGGCAAATATATCAGAAACTGGTAGAACACCAACAGGCTCGAACGTCAATCACCAATGCATATAGCACTACAAGAAGAATTCACCAACATTAATAGAAACAAAACTAATTGAACCCATTTTGCTCCCCACAAACAGAGGCCTAAAATAACATTTAACACTGACTTAATAACAATTTCCTCTAAAAATATGATAATTCCATATTATTTAAAATTTTAGCATTAGAAACTATTGAAAACAATGACAACCATGATGGTTCTTCTGGTAGTGGAATCTATACAATAGAAAAATGAAATACAAGATCCATTGAAATATTCAACGCCAAAAGACTCTCAGCATTAAGAGCAGAACTTACTGCAGTGCACGAAGCACTACTGAATATCCCTAAAGAAAATCCAATCAAGGTTTGCATATACATTGATTCTAAAGAAGCCATTTATGCTCTTAAAACTTTCACAAGAGCCACGACGCCCTGCTTAAAAATATAGCAAAATCTATAAATGACCTCAATCCTGAAAGCTCCATAACCTTCCAATGGACATCACATGTGGGAGTACCTGGCAATGAAAGGACTGACTCACTGGCTAAAGCAGGAGCATCTAAAAAAATAACCCAAACATATCCTCAACCCTTCCAACAGTAAATGATCACTCTAACAGACTGAAAATCAAATTTAATCAAGATTGGCAAAAAAACATCAAACGCCGCTTGTTCGATAGGAAACTACCCTCCTGAAAACCAACTCACAACTTAACAGATCAGACTTCACCATGCTTTCCCGTCTTAGAACAGGCGAACTACGTCCAATGATTTTCACAAGTGGATCCAAAACCTTTCCGAATTGCACCAAATTTCAGGATTCTCCAGCGAGCCTAGAACACATCATGCAATGCATCGGGCATTGCCGAAAAGACATCTACACCGACCCAGCTGTGGTCATCATGGCGATAAAGAGGCATGACCTTCAGGATCTAGTCTAGACTTGAAGTCCAGACCTGACAAAAAAAATACATGGGTTCAACTTGATATGTATGCTATCTAAAGTTCGCACACGTGAAAAAGCTACATAGAGCTGTCCGTGCGTAAACACAGGCTCTTGTAGCAAGCGACCCAAAGGTTTGACCTTTTGAGCCTTATTTATAGTTGTAGCAAAAGCCAACTCTATTGGAAACTGATACCTCCCAAGAATAAAGTGAAGGTTGATATCTGAAGGAGTCAAAGATTGGCACCAACACACTTTGTCCAACTTTGGTCTCTGTCAGTATTTGTGCCTGAAAAATTCAGTAGGGAAGTTATTTTGCTCCTCCACATTCTCACACTATCAACAATGAAAAAAGCACGGAGTCATGTTTGGTGAGCAATTTCAGGGATGTACCTATAGGCATTGGTTCAAAAGTTTGAACGAATATATTTAGACTGAAAAAAATATAAATTTAACAAATCAGAGAAAATAAAATTGCAAACAATACAACTATATCGCAGATAATACAACATATAAAAGGAATGCATTCATTCAAAAGACCTTATTAACGACTACATTTCTAGTTATATATATATATATATATATATATATATATATATAGGAATATGTAACCCCACCACAATCTATGCAAAACGTATCGTCAAAAGGTTTAATAAAAGTTAGGCCTCGCGAGAAGGAAAAAAGAACAATTAACAGGATTGCATCATCCAGGAAGTAAAGGTCACTGCCCTGGACTCCCATAAAACTTAAGTTCAAAGACCTTCTTCTTACTGGAGGATTGCAATCATGACGACAATGGAGGTACTAAGCCAATCACATTTAAGCATGTCAAATCAACAACCAATCACCTTTAAGCATGACAACTTGATAGCGAGTCATCAGAGAGCACGTGGAAAGATCTCCACCGATAAGAAGTGGAGAGAGTTAATGTCGATGATCTCGGACAAGAAGAAAAAAGAAGGTGGGTGCCCGTGCTACGAGCTAGACATAGGCTCAACATAGGCTCCAACCAAGGTAGTGTACGCCCCATCATGTGAAAGGCAAATACCTCCAGTCAGTCTCATCATTCTCCCTTTCGCAAGGTCTTATTTTCTACTCCATCCAGGTGTGCTCGCTCTTCCCCTGTGGAAAACCACCATTCGATTAAGACTGCGCCATCACCCAAAATCAACCCATATCCACCCAACCACACCACTCGCCAGGATTCGACAGTGAGTCCACAGCAATCCCACAGTAAGTCAACACTCCAAGTCGACACCACAACCCCAATTCGACATTGAGTCGACACGATCCCACAGTGAGTCAACACAATTCCTCATATATATATAGTAGAATTAAAAATAATTTATGTGAAAAGTAGTCGTAAATTAAAAATAATTATATATATATGTCATAATATATACGCTTCCAGGAATGAACTTACCTGTGCCCTAGACCAACATAACTCGTGAGTGTAATTGTTTTAACTCCTACCATTTATTCTTTAAATAAGTCATTCCTTGTAAATTGTCCCAATATTTACATAATTAGCTCCATTTATTCTCTCCACGCCTATTAACAATGATTTTTTTCTCCATACTATTTATCTAGATATTTGCAACAAAAACGGTACTTTATTTAAAAATCGAGATTACAGGGAGACGTGTTAGTGGGGGAGGGGATAGCAATAGTTAAGGAAAATCAAAATGTAGGTAGTATTTATAGATGTCATGTTTGGCGGCGTTGAGGATGTTCCTGACGGTTTCGGGCTCTCGGTTCATTATGTATTTCCCGCGGTCAAAGACGAAGTCGTTATGTATATCGCGGCATTTGGAGATGGCGTCGTTCAGAATAGGCTGAATAGAGTCGCAGGTTAGATATCGGTGTTCAACGTCTGGCGGTCCGTTGCATGTTGGACGGGCAGTCTTTCCGAAGCGTCTAGGGTAGGGGAGGGCACGAATCACGAGTCGCCATGCGATATCGTCGCGGATATTGGTTTCGCGGTGCCAGGATGGTGTACATTCGAGCAGCCACCTTTCTGCCTTAGTATTTACGTAATTAGCATCAAGATAGGTGTTTGTTATCAAGGTTCTCATATACGCGCTCTTTACCCCTGAGAAAGGTCGTTTTGTTGCCCTTGCTACGATGGGAAGGTAAACGCAGGAATTGTTGTCGCGGGTTAAAAATTTCGTCTTTTTGAGTTTTTCGTAAAGGGTCGTAAGATTCGCGAAATCCATAGTAACGTTTCTCGTGGCGTGTGAAAAGAGGCAGTCAATAGGGCGAAAAGAGCCATTGTCGTTAACGAGGTCTTTAAATCTTTTAAGATTCCGAACACTAAAAACGGCGGGATTCTGCATTCTAAGGTCTTGTAGAAAGCGGCATTTGAGAAGGACGAGGTGGAGGAAGTCTTTACGTGACAATTTTGTAAAGTCGATTTCGAACGAAGGCGCAATTTTCTTTAAGCTTTGTAAAATTTCTTTGTTTCGCGGCGACGATATGTGGTATAGGTCGTAATTAAATAAATTCTGGTAATTAGTCGTGTTTTTATTTTCGAATAGAAAGCCGTTTTCGTTCGTAAATCCGTTCACGTGTTTCTGAATCCTCTTGATGGTAAATAAGTCGCGTTGCGTAGGTAGATGTAGCAGTCCAAGGCCTCCATTAGGGACGGGCAGGCAATTGATTGTGTAATTCGTCCATGTCTTGGATAGGTAGAGGGCGTCGTCCATTTCTGATTGTAGTTCGTTAAGTATTAGATCGTGAGGTAGAATGGAGTTGATGATGTAGGTAAAATTAGGAATAAAATATTCGTTCAGGTAACGGACTTTTGCTGTTAAAGGCAAGGGTAGTATTTTTTGCTTCGCGATGGAGAGTCATTGTTGAAAGTTCGGTCGGAGCTCGTCAGTTTGATGTTTAAATGGTGTTCTGCTGTTTTCCAGGGTCAGTCCAAGCAGGTTGATAGAGTCATTCCTCATCTTGATGTCGCTAGGCGCGTCTGTCCTCCTTTTCCAGCTCCCGCACCCCACAGTCCCGTACTCTTTCCATAGTTGACTTTTATTCTGGAAACGCTTTCAAAACGCGCGAAGCATTCGCGAATTGTCGTAAAGTCGCGGTCTTCTTTTATAAGAAATATAAAGTCGTCGGCATAAGCGTAGATTGTCGTCGAAGGGTGTAATGATTCCTTGAGGTCGTAAATAAGTGCCGTTGTCGCGATAGAGAAGAGAAGCGCAGAAAGTCCGCAGCCCTGCCTGACTCCCGTAGAGACCTTCAAAAACGGCGAGGTTTCGTTGTTTATCTCAATTCTTATCTCGTTGTCTCGAAATATTATTTGTATCGATCGTATAAAAACGTCGGGGAGTCTCATTCTTTTTAAAATCGCTAAAATATAATGACGGTCTACGGAGTCGAAAGCTTTTTCTAAGTCAAGAGCGACGAGAGCGAGAGGCGTATCTAGAAGGTTGGCGTTAAAGATGCATTTTTCAATGTCGGGGATGATATCGTAGATCGACCTCCCTGGGACTGCGTATTTCTGTTCGACTGGAATTAACTTAGAGGCGTGGGGCTTGATTTTGCTGAGTAAGGCCTTCGAAAGGATCTTGTAGTCCGCGTTCATGGACGTGATTGGGCGCCAGTCGCGGATTGTTGTTGGTCGTGGTATTTTCGGGAAGCAGCATCATTCTGCCTTGACGCAAGTAGAATGGGAGGGCGTTTTCCTCTTGGGCACAAGTAAAAACTTTGTATAAGGGTTCCGTAATCGTGTCCGAGTATTTTTTGTAGAATTCTCCGGGGACCTCATCATCGCCCGCCATTTTCCCGTTTGGAATGTCTTTGATAGCTGTAACAATGTCTTGCCTCGAGATAAAGTTTTCATGATGTTTTGGGTTCCGTGCAATAGGATTCCGTTTTCGTTGTATATCGATGTAATGGCAGGCCTTCGCCGCGGAATGCATGGTGTCCGGTAGCGTTGACATGTCTTCGCGATGTCTCGAATTAAAGTTTTCAGGCTATGTAGTTTAGCATAATCTCCAAGTTCAGAAAAATTCGAATTAAAAAGGTTATGTTCGAAATTAAAAATCGTGTCGAAAATGTGTGAGGAGATGATTCGCCTATCGATAAATTCGGGGCTCCTGTATTCATGGGCGGCTTTGCACAAGGTAGAGACGATAGCATCGTGGTCGGATGGTGGGTATGGTCGAACGTCGCAAGCCTCGAATTCTCCGATAAAATTCGTAGTGCATAGAGTATAGTCGATTCGAGTGCGAATTTGTGCATTATTTTTCAAAGTAACGTGTGTGGGTCCGTATTCGTTGGGGTGCAGTATATGATATACATCGATTAACGAGTGTTTCCTCGTGAACTCTCTCATCGCGTGTAGTTTGCTCATCGCTTCTGTTTTTCCGGGCCTGTAGTTGATGTTAAAGTCTCCGAGGATCACTTTCCTGGTGTTGCTTGGGTAGTCTAAGATATAACGTTCAATCAGCATAAGATCGGTTTTTATGTCGTCAAGCGTGTGCGAAAGGTGTACGTTGATGAGTAAAAGGAGGTTCCCGTTGTAGATCGTCTCTATGGCACAGATTTTTCCCGGTTTTAAAATAGCAAAGTTTGCGCATAGGATGGTTCGTTTCAGGATTAAAAGTTGACCGCTGCCCCTATTGTTGGCCTTGTTTACATAGATTTCGTGATTCTTCTTTTCATAAATCATGTCAAAAGACTCGACGTTCGTTTCTTGCAGCGCGATTGCGTCGGCGTTCATCTTCGTCATCCATTCATTCAGGAAAATATATCTCTCTTTGTTTGCGATGCCCCTGGCGTTCAAAGTTAAAATCTTGATAGGATCTTTTCTATCGTTGTTCTCGGCGGAGGGTGGCTCAGGAGATTCCATCACCCAGTAAGAATATAAATACAGAATAATAGTAATAAAAATAAGATTCGATTATGCTAAGCCGAGGTAAGTAAAGAGACTAAAATTCAATATAGACATTAAAATCAGAATAAGATAAAAATCAAACGTAGGACGATAGTAGCAAAGAGAGTAATGACAAGAAATTCAACATTAGGCATAAATTTCGTCGAGGACGTTTAGTATGCGTTTCGTTTTGCCAATTTTGTCTCTTAGCCTTTTCTTCTCATCGCTCTTCAGAGAGTCAATTCTCTTATGCCGCTTTTTCAACCTCTCATGTAGGTTCATCATTTCTGCTTGCAGGTTTGGGTGTATCTGGAGCTGCTGTTCAACTTTTTTTCTTCTTGAGAATCCTGCTCTTTTAAATATTGTACCAACATTTTTTTCAATTTCCGATTCTGATTCAGTATCGTATTCCGAATCCACCTCCAACAACTGTGAAGATGATGCGACGGACACAGAAGAGCGTGTCGACATGGTGTCGTCCTCTTCTCCGCCTGTAACCCTTTTTATTTTTAAAGACTCCTCACAAGGCAGCTCAGCCAAGATATTCCCTACAAGGTTGTTTTGGCTTTCTTGGGGCTCGCCAGTTTCGGCCATAGGTTCCTCATCCTGCTGGGTAGGTTTCGGTCTTTTGCCAGGTTCGGGAGCTTCCGTTTGAACAGTTTCCTCGTCCAAGGGTTCCCTCGGGCTTCTCTTATTGCCTTTCGCATTTTCAGGTGTCGTTGCTTGCTTCGTTTCCCCGTCATCAGTTGGCTCATGCATAAGGGGAGGGACCACCTGGTTCAGGGCTTCTGCGAAGGTCTTAGTGACTTTTGCTGCAATCGCAGGGTCAAAGGGACATTTGCTTATTATATGTCCATGACGCCGGCACCTACTGCAGATTACATCCTCACCGATAAAAATTTTGAACAGGTTTTCCATATATGGGATGGTGATTATGGCCGTAATTGTTGTATTTTCATTACACTTAAAGATAATTTCCCTCCTCAGTGAGGAGAGGTGCTTCAGCAGCGGATTTTCAGTTGGTAAGGGGAGGGGTCGGACACTTAATAAATGGCCATAGGGTTCGAGAGCCTTCTTTATGTCTTGGTCTTGAATGAAGGCCAAAACTCCGGAGAGGATGTACTTTTTGGCCGTTCTGAAGAGAGGTGTTGGGAACACCGTCTTCTCTTTAACTCTAAAGCCATCATTAATCAGTTTTTCTGCCTGGTCATTATTGGCCACTGACACAATGGCCTGGCCATTTATTTTTCCGACCGAATGGATGTTGTCGAAGCCGATGACGGCTGCAATTCCCATCAGGTGGTCTTCCGCCGTGGCGTCTGGGAGAGGTTCAAACTGAATCGTCGACTTGATGTTTTTACTCCTTTTTCAAAGGTTACCTTCCTCTTTTCTTGAATATTTTTTCTCTCCTCAGAGGTAATTTGCATCCTTTGGATATGCAAATTTTCAGATTGTTTTTCGTTTGGTTTGATGTATGCAGATTTTGTCTTCACAGCTTGTGATGATGATGATGGTAACGATAATGAATGAGCCTCCAATGAACTTACAGATGGAAGTGATGACGCAACGACCGACTCGGCCGTTGCCATGACAATGAGGCAAAGCTACAACTTGTAGCTTTGCAAACTTATGAAAAATGAAATAAACAAAAATTTAAAACTGGGCGAAAATTCACAAAGGATGATTCGAAATGAAGCCTGTCTTAAGGCGATTCAGATGATATGGATTTAGTAGAGCAAAAAAGAGCCGTCAGCCAAATGAAAGACGAAATACGCGGAGCTCGCGCGAATTTAACAATCGTCATTTTAATTAAATAATTTCCATTTTAACGTAACTCTCAAAAAAATGGAATTCTACCTATTAATGCTTTACGATTTTTACTATTAACAATAGATTTTTCATAATCAATTTATTTATAAAAATATGCCTCCAGCACCTAAACTTTTGTATACCTATTTGTATATGACCTCTCCTACTTGTAAGCACGGCTCACGAAAAATAATGTCTTTCCCTAATCGACTCAAAATTCACCCTGTAATTCAGGCGTCGAAGAATTCCAACCACCACGTGAGCCTTGCTTACAACCAACCCTTGGTGACTCTTATCTATCTTCCCCTTAATGTCCCACTCATTCTTACAACCTTGTCAACCTTATACCAGCTCAGGACCTTTATAGAATTATTGATTAATCAATTATCGAACATTATTACAAACAATATTGTCATTTCAAAATCCTAATCTTCGCCCTTCATTTATGATAAAATATTTCGTAGTTCATCTCTAGCATATCCACCGACCCACACCATCTAGCCAATGGTGTGTTCGTCACAGGATACAGATTGACTAACTGCTAGATATTTATGAACTCCTTTTTGTTCGCACTTGAACAGTCTGAATCGAGCGACACAGTTCGCCCCTTCTTCTCGCGCCACACGTTCGCCACACGGACCCTGTCTTCAAATCTATGTTTGTCCATTGTCCAAACCAGCACGATATAGCCTACCTTCGATATTTCCCACGGAGGTACGTTAAACATCGTCGCTGATTCTGTCCGGTCCGTCATCATTTCGCGCAGACATGGGTCTTACGTACAACCCACCGCGAAATCATCGCCTCGCACAAGCTCCCACGAAGGTTCAAACACCTCGTGTCCGAGCAGCTTGTCACTTGTAACGGACAACGCAGTCCTCGTCCCAATCTTTGACACTGTGCGCGCATAGTTTCCGCAAATTAAATATAAGTCCATTCGACTTCCTCACCTACACACGGGACTTTTCCCCTCGGACTCGCTACACAAATAACTACATAGATAAGGTAGAATGGCCCAGGGCAAGTTTCCTCTCGCCCTGTTCGCCAAGGTTCTAACATTGTATGTAGTTCTATATTTACCTCAGTCCTGAGCTCACACAATTGCCAACCTCAACCTCATTTCTCATACTCTACACCTATAGCATAGAAAGCCCATGCCAAGTTTCCCCTTGCCATGTCCGCCTGAAAAATATCTTAAAGTGTAGAGTTCCCCAGTCTTAATGATCTTTAGAATTTCATCATGTGTTTGTGACTCTTCTTCTCCTTGTTCACACTCCTCAATAACATTTCCCTTATAATACATTAGATGTTATTGTATATAGCCTTTTGTAGCTTTGATATCATCCAAAATTCCCTTAAATATCAAACTCTCCGGTGTTGTAAAACTGCTTGTAAATAATATTTACTTGTGTACTATACAATATTTTATTTACATAAAACTATGTCACCATTACCTTAACTAATTTCAACTGTAAAATTATTTTCTCTATTCCTGGCTTCTCCAGCTTTAAGTATACTCAAACCATGTTCAGCCTTCTTCAACGGGGGCCATATGTCATAATATATACTCTTCCTGGAATAATAAAACAAACCTAGAGCCATCCCAGAGAGAGATGGGATGTAAAGTCCGGTCAATTGAGACAGCAGCGACATTCCAAATGGGCGGCAAATGGGGGCCGCCCGTCAACACCTGGGGACTATTTTTGGATAGTCGGGGGGTGGTACACACGACAAACGGTCGTTCAGCGGAGATAGAACCTCGCTCCCTCTCTCTCTCTCGGCTGGCTGCCTGGGTTATTGCTCTACCAACTCGTCGTGTGATTATTTCTCTCCTCACCACATTATTACCACTATATTGCCACATTGAAAGTCGACAGGATCATATCATATATATATATTAACACAAAGCAATAACGCGCCATCTATACATATAAAATAAAATGATTTAAAAGCTCGAATGTTTCTTTTATACATAAAACGAACTTCTACTGTCCTTACTGCGATGAAAAAATATATTGGGAGGGAGAATGATGAGACTGACTGGAGGTATTTGCCTTTCACATGATGGGGCGTACACTACCTTGGTTGGAGCCTATGTTGAGCCTATGTCTAGCTCGTAGCACGGTCACCTACCTTCTTTTTTCTTCTTGTTCGAGATCATCGACATCAACTCTCTCCACTTCTTATCGGTGGAGATCTTTCCACGTGCTCTCTGATGACTCGCTATATATATATATATACATATATATATATATATATATATATATATATATATATATATATATATATATATATATATATACAGTATAACCTCGTTAATTCGCAACATGATAATTCGATCAGGTTTTGATGTCCTGAAAAATTGATTGAGGGGAAAAAAAAAGAATCCAAGAAGAAAAGGAAGTATATTTAAATGAAAAACTATAACAAACTATCCCTACAATTTTAATTAAGTAACAACAATTGATTATACAAATACAGCATTAGCCTATTTATGAGAAAAAAATATTCCAAAGACTTTATGAAAGATACTGCCAAAAATAAAACCAGATACAAAAACAGAGCTAAATTTGAATGAAAAACTATAACAAAGCTATGCTCACAATTCTAATTAAGTAATAAAAAATTGATTGAGAAAAAAAAGAGTTTCCAAGAAGATACTGTAAAAATGAAAACCAGACACAAAAATGAAGCTAAATTTAAATAAAAAACTATAACAAAATATGCTTGAAATTCTAATTATAATAAAAAGTAATTAGAAATAAAATAAAAGTAACAATTACATCAGAAATACGAAATATATATTTGAAATTAATTAAAAGCAATAATACAATAAGAACGTGTTTTAAAAATAAACAATTCGATGATGATAAATAACGAATAGGATAAATAACAAAAAAATATATAAGATAAGCAACATTTGAAGGCATAAAATTTACGATTGAAAAATGGAATTAATTAAAAATGAATAAATATATTAATATTTGGAAAATATATAAATAAACCTTCATGTGAAGCAAAAAAAAAAAAAAAGAGAAAATTTTGGTAATAATTTACAGTTAAGTATCTATGGAGGAGATAGCTTCAAACTATACAACTGAAAACGCTGTTAGCCTATTATCTATATATTGGGTTGTAAATAAAGTTCGTTCGGTTTTATACGAAAATTTTATTTAGACAAAAAAAATAATCATAACAATTAATTAATCAATTATGTATTTTCCGTTATTATTTACGACCTCCTACCAACGTTCGGCTAGATTGTTGATGCCGTTTGCCAAAAATCGCCCGGTCTGGTGCCGAAGAAATTGTTGAGGCAGGTTTTGAGGTCCTCTTCATCATCGATGGTAGTGCCTCTCATATGATTTGACATGAAGCGGAAAAGGTGGTAATCGGTTGGTGAAAGGTCTGGAGAGTACGGCGGGTGCTGTAGAACTTCCCATTCGAGCTCTTGAAGGGCGGCTTTGACGACTTGTGCAACATGCGACCTGGCATTGTCGTGAAGGAGAATGATTCTCCTGGAGCCACTAACTCTTTTCTTTGCTTCATATTAACGTATAAATACCATTTTTCATCTCCCGTAATGATTCGGTATAAAAATCGTTGTCTATGGCCCATACATTTCATTTTTTTGGACCAACTCACGGGATGTTTGGTTACCATCTTCCTTCAGCAGGGCCTTTAGATGTTCCTCATCAAATTCTGATGGTCGTTCGCTTCGAGGCGTGTCTTCAAGGTCCAAGTCGCCGTTTATGACTTTTCAAACCATTTTTATACTGCTCGCTCCCCTATGACACCTTTCTCTACACGTTGCATATGTCCCGAGCTTTTTGACCTCGATGAAAAGCGAAGAAAAGCAAATGTCGAAAATGTTGATTTTTGTCTCCAGGATATTCCATTTTCAAGCATGGGAAAAGAACAAAAATTACGATTTTCAAAAACAAATAATACAGGTTTGTAGAGCAGAAAAAATAATATTTAAAGAATATAAACACTTTACCGTTTAAAAACAAAACCCGATATGAAACAAGGGATACAAAAACCGAACGAACTTTCTTTACAACCTCTTGTGCAATAAGTGTAACCCATTAATGGAAGAGAAGGAGAAAATAAAATTTGTAGTAAGTGGGATGAAAAGGAATATTCATTTGCCCTGTATCTGACTCCTTCAGATTCAACAGAATATTCTTTGAATACCTGAAAAAAACTGGACTCATTCGAAAAAGAATATAAAGAGAGTGGAAAAGAGAAAGCAAATATTCAGGCCGAATCCTACGAAGAACTTCTACTTTTCTCAACCAAGAAGACAAGACTTTCAACAAAGAAAGTAAGATTTCTAGTCAAAACACAAATTCAAAGTAAGCCAACTTCTAATAACGTCTAAATAATTCCCAAGAACATTTTACCGCTCACAAAATTATAAAAACAAACCACACAAGAGACTATAGAAAGAGAGAGAACTGGGAATGATAGACTAATATGTTTCAAATGTACAATATTCTTGTAACAAACCAGGTCACATCGCTAGGTACTGTAGAGCATTTTTTCAGAATTATTCATACCCCAAACATTCAAAGAAAACAGCCTTTAATTTCCAGTACAGAGGAGAATAGTGGAGAGCAAAGAATCCTTCAACATGTTCCCGATCACTAAAACTTATGCCGACCTTTTTGCAGAACCAGGCATATCTACGTATAACACACTGATATGTGATCATAAAATATTTAAACTAAGTGACGCGTCTGATTTGAGAAACAAAAACAAGTAAAATATCAATAATGTTAAAAAACTAGACTCTTAATATATGATTAAAGTATATGTAAAAGAAATATTATTATGCAATGCTTTGGTGGAAAGGCGCATACTTGTCAGTGGTCGACTTTATTACTGCGAAAAAGAATAGGAGCCGAAATAAAGAAATTCAGCATAATTTGTGCTGGTCTAGATTGCAAAAATCTCGATAAGATCGAAATATAGAAATTGATATCAAATTAATAACGAAGCTTTTTTTCACACGTTTGTTGTAATATAACCTAAACACAAAACGCTCATCCTGGAAAGAAGAGACACCCGTTGAAGAGAATTAAAGCAATAATCAAATATGAAGACGAACAGATAAAATATGATATACACTATGAATTCAAAAATTTAGATACAAAGTACATAAGTCCACCATTGACTCATGGATCACTGAAGTAAAACCCAACGAAATATTAATCTGGTCAAGGTACGTTGATGATATTTTTTGCATAATCACAGAAAACAGTGAAAATCACATCCTAGAAACCCTCAATAGCTTCAACTCATCTATTCAATTTACAATAGAAAAAGAAAATAATGGAAGCCTGCCATTCCTTGACATTTTATTTACCAGAAATAGAACCGGTTTTACAACAAAAGTTTATAGAAAACCTACCTCCCCAACGCAGTACCTACACTTTGCCTCCAATTCTCCCATCTCCCACAAAATAACAGTTATACGTACCTTGACGAAAAGAGCTTTCACCCACTGTTCATCAAAAATAGAATACAATAATGAACTTAAGTCTATCGAAAACCAGCTTCTTAAATCTGGATACCCGCTTCCTTTCATTAAAAGAAATAGATATAAACCAGGGACTCCTAGAAATAACTCCAATCAGTACATCTCCACCTGTTACTTACCATATACAGAATCTACAATTACAATAGCCCGCAAACTCAAAAGTTTTGGCATAAAAACCATCTTCAGAGGTTCACCTTCCATGGCCTCGATTCTAAGAAACCCAATCACCAAAAGCACCGACCAGAAACAGAAAAAAGATTTAGTTTACCAAATTCCCTGCCTCAACTGCAATAGTGTCTACATCGGCGAGACATCAAGAGACCTTTCAATCAGAATCAAAGAACACCAAAGAAACATCTCTAAACTAAAACCAAACTCCTTAATAGTTGACCACGTCAGAGAAACCGGACACACTCCAGACTTCAATAATACCAGAATCCTCCATACAAATGCCAAAACTAAAACCCAAAGACTCATTCTTGAAGCAATAGAAACCATGAAGCACCCTAAACCATTAAACAAAAGTATACAGTTGCCATCACAGTACGTTCCCCTTCTATCCTAAAAATCTTCAAAAGTCTCCACTAAATCCTTTGAACTGTTTATAATTGATTCTTTATATTTATTCAATTACGTAAATTTATTTTAAGATATTTTTGTACCATATTATATTTGAAGTTAGGATCAGACATGACGTGGCCACGCGGTGCTATTGAAACGAGGGCGATAGGGGCGTGGTAATTTTCTTTTCTTTTCTTTTATTTTATTTTGAATACGATATATAATCTCTCCTTTTTTGTACATTATTTTATTTATTTCCTCTCAAATTTACAGTGTACCATTCGAGCATAAAGCTCACGAGTCACTTTGTCGTGGATGTTAGGCATCAAGAATTTTTAAAAAATGGCCTTCAGAACTGACTGGAAGGTCACAGTTCAGGTAGAGTGAAGTCCAGGTCTTTTATGTCTTGGATTGAGGTCTCCATCAAATTGGAACAATTCTTTTATAACTGGATTTTGGGAAGTAGAGAGTTTTAGATATAATTTCTGGGTCGAGGATATGTATATTTCTTCTATATTAGGCTGGTTTAAGTCCTGCTTTAAAATTGCATTTGATAGATTAAATGGGGCATTTACAGTACTTCTTAAACAAATTCTCATGAATGCATCTATTCTTTTCCTATCAGTCAAGGTTATGTATTTAAACCATACAGGCAATGCGTATGTTACTATAGGGAGAATACAGCTTCTGTATAAAGTAAATTTTTGGTTAACAGATAAACCACTTTTTGAACTGAACATGTTGGATAATGAGGCTTTGGCTATTTTAGATTTTCTTATTATATCCTTCACGTGGCTGGTGAATTTCAGCTTAGAATCGAAAGTGACTCCCAAATATTTGACCTGCTGGGTCCAATTTGTGGGAGATGAGTAAATTATAAGATTTGTCCTGGGTGTGAACTTGAAGCTATTTTGTGGAGGAAAGATAATTGCTTGAGATTTCTTTGGATTCAGAATGAGTTTCCATTTATCACACCAATTGCAAATGATTTCAAGATAGTTTTGTAGGCGGGAAATTAAAATATCTGGGGAACGCGAGCTGGATAACAGGGCAGTATCATCAGCGAAAAGAGCTAGTCGGCATTGTGGGATATGTGGAATATCATTGATGTATAAATTGAAAAGTATAGGACTCAATATTGAGCCTTGAGGAACACCAGATTCTATTTGCCGAGGACTTGATATATATGTTCCAAATTTTACGGAGAACGTTCTATCCTGAAGATAATTCTCAAGGAACTTGATGAATTTCTGAGGAAAGTTATAAGAAGTTAATTTAATGATGAGGCCTCTGTGCCAAACCATATCGAAAGCTTTTTTTAAGTCTAAAAGCACTACTCCAACAGCTTCGTTAAGGGATTTGCGAGTTTGTATGAAATCAATAACTGTAATCAATTGGTGAGTTGTTGAATGATTTGCTCTAAACCCAAATTGCTGAGGAATTAGAACATTTATTGTATCTATATAGGTCTGGAGTCTTTTAAGGATGATCCGCTCAAATATTTTTCCAAATATTGGCAAGAGACTAATTGGCCTAAAATCATCCAGGGATTTAGATAGTTGCTTTTTTGGTATGGGAATAACTATAGCATGCTTCCATATCTTTGGAAAGTAGCAAAGATTAATAGATGCATTGAAGATGCTAGTTAAAAATACAACCCATTTTATAGGTAGGTTTTTGATTAATTTGGTAGTTATTTCATCGTGACCAGGCGCCTTGTTTGCAGAAAGTTTTGTTATTTCTTGTTTTACTTCTTGTGGTGATGTAAGTTTCAAAATATTTTCGTTGTTATCAAGAGTCATTCGAGTTTCATTTAAGGTTGGATGATTTGTTAGGACTTCTTTTGAAACTATGGAAAAGTGTTTTGAGAAATTAAATGCCAAAGCCTTGCCAATTTCTTCATCTGAATGTAGAATATCACCATCTACATTAATATTTTTAATTTCCGATTTTTTTCGAGTTGACTTCACTTGTACATTATAATTAGCTGAAGAAGGGCTTGCCCGAAAGCTTTTAATCGCGTTAATAATAAAAAAGAGTTGCGGCGATATATGATTCCTTCTTTCTAAAGTACATAAAAGTAAGGAATTTAGAAGATGCTATTATTCCTAGGCTTTCAGCCGAACTGGTCAAATTAGGAATTGAAGCAAAGGATGGCGAATATATATTTGACAACAAAATTAAAAAATTATAAAAATTGTAAGCTACTAAATGAAACGGTATATAGTAGTAAACCTTTAAAAACCAAGTAATATAAAATAATTTTAGTAAATTTTAAGATGCAGCTTTAATATATATCAAATTAAAATGTAGAGTTTTACAATGATATTCGGAAATAGAATACAAGTATTACTAAATCCTTCTGCCTTGAAGGTGCAGCAGGCTTCCAGCCAAAACCGAAACCTAACCCAGTAACTGTAGTGAGGCGCTGATTGCGAGTGTATTTGAAAAAAAATGTAAATGACTCCAAGAATTATCGAGATAGATACCTGAAAATTTCACTATAAGTTTTCCTGATACAACTCAATGCACGCTTAAAATTCAGGCCAGTTTAGTTACGTATTGAGAACGCGATTTTCCGACACACATATATATGTACATACATACCTTGACTTATATATACATATATATATATATATATATATATATATATGTGGTATTCTACTATGTTGGGAAACCTTACTCTTGGTGTTGAAGGTTGTTGAAGTGGTGACGCAGTCGTGGTGAATGATGCAGTCGTGGTGGATGATGCAGTCGTGGTGGCTGAGTGAAAGGATTACACACAGGGGAAGTAAGCCGAGACACTTGATGGTTGAAAATATAAGGCAACGGGTTGGAGGAAAGAAAGCTTTTGAGAAAGGCAGAGCGGTTTTTGATGATTAATTAGTTGATCACATGGCGATGATTGGATTTAGATGAAATGAGCAGAGTGAGAGAGGTCTCGAGAGTAGATGTTACCTTGTTGGAAGCGAAGGAGCAACTGACAATTCTTGCTTTTCGATTTAACACTAAGACTCAGTTTCTTTCTGATTGGTCGAGAGATGATCACATGATCTTTTCCTATTGGTCGACCTATTTAGGTGCTGTCTTCTGATTGGCCGGCGGTTTCCTTTGGTGTTGCTTTTGCTGGAAGATATATCCGATTTCGTCAGGAAGTGTTGGGTAGCTCGACGCTTATAACTTCGGCGGATATTAGATACGTCCTGTCTTTGCCGGAAATATTGGGTGTTAGCTTAACATTTATAACTTCTGCGGTCACTAGATACGTCCTGCTTTGCCAGGAAGTATTGGTTTAAACTTAGCTCGCAGGGTTCCCGGGGTCAGAAGGTTAACTGTGACGTTATTAATAATTATGTTCTCTTCTAGATCTACTTCCTATGTCTTTTTGTTACTTTCTTTCCTCCAGTTACCTTATTCTTTATTAAATCTTTGAAAATCATACATGGTACATACATAGTGGGTCGGGGGGCATACAATTATATACAAATTATGACAGATGCGCCCCCTACATGTGAAGAATTCAAGAAGGGGTTAGCCTGAGAGAATTCTGTAAGGTGAAAAATAATTTTGTGGGAAAAATTAGTTGTGGGTATTGAGTCTATATACAAGCATTGGTGGCGATATAATAAGTAAAATAGAATGGTGTTGATGATATAGGTTGAGTATAATTAATAGAAATCAAAAATTTTTTAATTGTAAGAAATCAAAATGAATGCTATGGTACATAGTGGATCTAAAAAGAAAAGAAAATGCGCCTAACTAATTTCTACTTGAAATTGGAAAAAAATCGAGGGAGTTCTATTAAGGCTTTTGAAATCAAAATAAAAATAATATAAAAATAGTTGAATGAAATCAAAATTGAATGTTTGGTTGAAAAAGAAAGATATTTTGTTGCATGGTGACAAAGACAAATGCTTAGTTACTTTTTTGCTCGAATTTTGAGAAAAGAAATCGAGGAAATTTCATAAGGCGCTTTGAAATCAAAACAAAATAAAATAAGAATAGTTGAATGAAATCAAAATTGAATGTGTTTGGTTGAAAAAGAAAAATTGTTTTGTTGCATGGTGATAAGGGAAAATGCCTAGTTACTTTTTTGCTCGAATTTTGGAAAAGAATTCGAGGAAATTTCATAAGGTCTTTTGAGAAATCAAAGTAAAATAAAAAGTTGGAAGAAATCAAAGTGAATGCTTGGTGCACAAAAAAAAAGAAAAAGCCTTGTTGTATGGAAAAAAGAGAAAATGCTTTGTTGCGTTGGTGAAAAAAAAATGCTTTGTAGCATTGGTGAAAAAGAAAAGAATTGCCTAATTACTATCCTACTTGAGATTGGGAATAATATCGAGGGGGTTTCATTAGGTCTTTTGAGAAATCAAAATAAAAATAAAAATAAAAGTTGAACGAAATCAAAGTTGAATGCTTGGTTGCATGGAAAAAAAGAAAAATGCCTTGTTGCGTGGTGAAAAAAAAAAGGAAAAATTCTTTGTTGCATTGGTGAAAAAGAAAAATGAAAAAGGTTTTTGTAAAATAAAGGATAACCTAATGTCTAAATTTAACCGAAAACCAATGAGCTTTCGTGGATAAAAATGGAAATGACAAAATAAAAGAGGTGGTAAATAAAATGATAATTAATGATTAAAAGTGATAATAAGTTGAATAAATTGATAAATTGATTAAATATTTAAATTTTAATTGAGAAAAAATAATGAAAATGATTAATATGAAAAATAAGGTGTATTGTTTTGAACCCTTTTGTGTATCTACATGCCCTATAAATGTTTTAATTGCTCAATTATGCCCTATATTTTTTTTATCTTTGTGTGTGTTGTGGAAAATGTTAGAAGTCTGTAAAGTAATTGATTTGTTATAATAGGGATGGGAACTCATTTAGATGTGTGTCGTCTTGTGGGTGTGGAATTGGGTTGTAAAAAATCGATATGTAGACTCGAACTGGAATCTAAAATCGGTGGCATAGCGAGGTTCCCAGTTGACCTCAATAGGGGACCTTCTCATTGTAATTAGAGATACGGAAGTGGGGTGTGTCGGGCAAAAGAGAGGGAATGAAATTGGAGATCGGACGAGGCGCTCCGCTTTGTTTGCATAGGCCGAATTTATCGCCGCGGATTACACTTCCTGTCGCGGTGTCTCAAAATTCTCTCTTCCTTCCGCTTATTTATTTTTGGGTGCGGCTCAGATCTTGTTTTTGGAGTGTGACTTCTCCGACATTAGTTGGTCATCTTTCAGTTACTTCTATCTCTTCGGAGTTTATTTAGATTTTCTGCGAAGATGGTTCCTAAAATTATGAGAAGTTTTATAAATGTTTGTCCACAATTAAAAACTGCCTCTTGTAGTTCGAAGATTTTATGAGCGGGCATGGTATAGATAAACAAGTAATTAATGAATAAAATTGGGATACAGTGGTATGGTAGAATTAACAAACAAAGGATAAAAATCAGATGAAAGATAGGATATTGCCCCATGTTCTTCCAGATTTTTGTAAATGGGGACTCTGAAATATTTGCCTGAACCTTATTAATTGTAGAATTTAAATGATTGGTAGGTTCGCAGTTCTCCTGTTTGATATCTTTAGGGAGTGGTGTGATATGATTGAACTGGTTGTCAGGTTTACAGTTCTCCTGTTTGATCGTCAATGGTTTTATTAGAGATATGTCGGCGGTAATTGGTTTAGGTTGAGATGTGTGATCGTTTCTCTGACGTGGATGTGGTAATTTTGGCATTGTTTGTGTTGTGTGTACGCTGTGCTTTATGTACGAATTTTGTTTTGCTTTGGTGCCTGTGTCGGTATTTTTACGTGAAGGTTGGTTGTATTCATCGATTCTTCTAGCGAATCGGCAGGTGGGGCAGGTTTTTACCTGTTTTGCGATGTCTTGTGTCATGTTGTGCCAATAATATTGTGATGAGATGAGCCTCGTCATCTTGGAGATGTTTGGATGGTGGTGTTGAGTGTGTACGGACTTAAGAAGTCTGGTTGTAAGTGAACTTGGGACTATAGTTTTAAGTACTCCTTTTCGGGAGACGGTGCGCAGTTTATTGTGATCCATAGTCACGCGGGATTTTCCCGGTGGAGAAGACTGTTGGCTCTGTATGAGTGGCGCATCTAGAAAGCCACAAAATGGGATACGAGTTCCAACGCCCGTTTCATATTGTTGTACTCCATTTATGCTACGGACCTCATATTCGTATCTTGACAATCTTAACCTCCATCGAAACAATCTGCCTGACGGAGCTTTGATCTCTTTCAACCACTGCAATGCGGGATGGTCAGAAAGTATTGTAAACTTTCTGTCCATTAGACAGGCGCGGAAGTTATCCACACTTTCCACAATGGCTAGGCATTGTAGTTCCAAGTCTGAATAATTTCGCTCGTGACTACGCAGAGATCGGCTGAAATGTTGAACGGTGTATGTCTTCCCATCAGGGTAGACTTGTTTAAGAATGCCTGTAATGCTGAATGTTGAGGTGTTACAGTACACCTGGCATGGCAGACCTTCCTGGTAAAGGTGTAATGTGGGGTGTGTGGTAAGGCTTTCTTTCAGGTTAGTGAACGCTTTCTGGCATTCGTCACTCCAGACCCACACGACATCCTTTTTTAGAAGGTTGACAAGGGGTGTCCGCAAGCGGGCGTGGTCCGGAATGAACTCTTTATAGGCGTTCACAGCTTTTAGGAAAGATCGCAATGTTTTTCGATTGTGTGGTTGTTTGGTGGCGTGAATTTTTTCTATGTTTTGTGTAGACGGGATGATTGTATTATTCTTAACGATTGTGCATGCGCTTACTGGTTGTTGTTGTCTTTTGGCGCGCGTGTTGCGTTTGTTGTGCGGATTGTGCGTGTTTGTTGTGTGGTGACGTATGGGTGCGTGTATGGATTTTGTGTGGTAAGTGTGTGAGCTGTACTGACACGTTTTTTTGGGCATGATTGGAATTGTAGGTTGAAGCCGTTGTGGCTTTATGTGTTGTGGGCATAAAGTATTGGCAATTGGGTTGAGTGAAAAGTTGCGTGGTGTGAGATTAGAATGGTGGCATGTAAATATTTGGGGTTTGGGCAATGAATGCAGGCAAGGGTTTCCATGTGTGAAAGCTTTGGGTGTTGTGCGAGTCCTTTGGGACAGGTTTTGGCCTAGCCCGTGCTTGCATTCATTTGATACATGTTTAAAGTGGTAGATAGTATTAGATAATGGGACGCCAAGTTGGAAAATAGTGCCGCGATTATAATTTAGTTTTAATTTATACTGATAAAGGGTTTTTAAGGTAAGAACTCCAAATGGCAAGGATGCATTTACCACGTGGAAGTTCTCTCTACGGGTTATTTGGCCTATTGTCAGAGGGAGAGTTAAATGTCCTATTATTTTCGTAAAACTATTTAGGGTGGATAGATCAAGGGAAGGATTTTTAATACTTAAGTTGGGAAGTTGTGCTTATAATCTATTGTATAAATGATACGGCAATATGTTCGAACCTGCGTCTGGTTCAATTAGAAAGGTACATGGTAGGTCCTGGGTCAGATACAAGTCCAAAGTTAATTTGATGGTGTCATTGGGTGGATTGCCTACCTCAGTCTCGAAAGGGCTCCACTGTGGCGTCTTCGGCTTGGGGTGGCTGGCTTGGAATATCTGTTGGGCCGGATCGGGACCGTTTGCACTGTCCGCGCAATTGAAAGGGAAATCTAGCCATTTGTACTGCTTCCATTCGAGTGGACCGTGTTGTCGGTACACTGGGCCCGTGTCGCGTGGATTGCTTCCGGGTGCACGGGTACGGCATGGCGGGTGGCGACTCCTCGGTGGGCGTCAGGTTGTTCGGACACGTACCGGCGGCGCGGGCGTCGGTTGCCCCTGGGGTGGCGCTCCGGAAGACCGTTTCCAGTTGCGTGGATCTTGCCCCTTGTAGCGCGGCGGTCAGTTCTAAAATTACCGTCGCCAGGGTATGTCTTGTCGCTTCGTTCGTTGTCAGTTTCTTTCCGCTCGGTTTGTCATTCCCTTTTGTTTTGCTGGCGCCTGGGCTAATTTCCATCTTTATCCTGTCGACTTTTAGGAATAGCTGTGGTATTCTACTATGTTGGGAAACCTTACTCTTGGTGTTGAAGGTTGTTGAAGTGGTGACGCAGTCGTGGTGAATGATGCAGTCGTGGTGGATGATGCAGTCGTGGTGGCTGAGTGAAAGGATTACACACAGGGGAAGTAAGCCGAGACACTTGATGGTTGAAAATATAAGGCAACGGGTTGGAGGAAAGAAAGCTTTTGAGAAAGGCAGAGCGGTTTTTGATGATTAATTAGTTGATCACATGGCGATGATTGGATTTAGATGAAATGAGCAGAGGGAGAGAGGTCTCGAGAGTAGATGTTACCTTGTTGGAAGCGAAGGAGCAACTGACAATTCTTGCTTTTCGATTTAACACTAAGACTCAGTTTCTTTCTGATTGGTCGAGAGATGATCACATGATCTTTTCCTATTGGTCGACCTATTTAGGTGCTGTCTTCTGATTGGCCGGCGGTTTCCTTTGGTGTTGCTTTTGCTGGAAGATATATCCGATTTCGTCAGGAAGTGTTGGGTAGCTCGACGCTTATAACTTCGGCGGATATTAGATACGTCCTGTCTTTGCCGGAAATATTGGGTGTTAGCTTAACATTTATAACTTCTGCGGTCACTAGATACGTCCTGCTTTGCCAGGAAGTATTGGTTTAAACTTAGCTCGCAGGGTTCCCGGGGTCAGAAGGTTAACTGTGACGTTATTAATAATTATGTTCTCTTCTAGATCTACTTCCTATGTATTTTTGTTACTTTCTTTCCTCCAGTTACCTTATTCTTTATTAAATCTTTGAAAATCATACATGGTACATACATAGTGGGTCGGGGGGCATACAATTATATACAAATTATGACAGATGCGCCCCCTACATGTGAAGAATTCAAGAAGGGGTTAGCCTGAGAGAATTCTGTAAGGTGAAAAATAATTTTGTGGGAAAAATTAGTTGTGGGTATTGAGTCTATATACAAGCATTGGTGGCGATATAATAAGTAAAATAGAATGGTGTTGATGATATAGGTTGAGTATAATTAATAGAAATCAAAAATTTTTTAATTGTAAGAAATCAAAATGAATGCTATGGTACATAGTGGATCTAAAAAGAAAAGAAAATGCGCCTAACTAATTTCTACTTGAAATTGGAAAAAAATCGAGGGAGTTCTATTAAGGCTTTTGAAATCAAAATAAAAATAATATAAAAATAGTTGAATGAAATCAAAATTGAATGTTTGGTTGAAAAAGAAAGATATTTTGTTATAAATTAAATAAAAGTGAATTTTCACAATTAATAGCTTTATTAAACTCTAATAATTTGCCTTTTTAAAGGAATATTGAAAGATGAATAAGTGTTGAATCAGTTATTTTAATATAACTGGCTGTAAAGGTTATAAAGTTTGGATTTCTTCCCTTAACTATCTTTTCTTTCTTCTTTGGATGTCTTGTTGTTCTAAAACTTCAGAATAAACGGTCTAATTTTGTCCCCCCCCACAACATGTGTCATCCAGAAATAGATGTTTACAGTTGGAGGCGTCGCGGACGAGGTAGGTTCACAGTTGGAATTTGTTAACACTTATATTTGTTATATCTGTTCATATAAATGTTTCACTGAAATAACTTTATATTAACACATAAAATCCGGTTGAAAATAGATCTATGACATAATAGAGAAGGGATGAAATGTCGCTGAACTTCTATTTGAGAATTCCCGGTTCAGCAGATCTCTTTTTCCAATAATTACTCCAATTAAAATTTTTTTGTATATGTCTGGTCTACCATTAGGGTTTCAAAACATAATAACCAAACTTATAACAAAAGTTAATTCATAGTATAGATATATTACTAAATACAACTATTTATATTCAAATTTTAAAATAAAAAAAAATTAAAAAATCATTTAAAAAAAAAGGATAAAATATAAAATTATAAAAATATATATATATACTAACAATCTTATCTACCTTCTTTACAAAACTTTTTGTTTTCTTATTATTAGTTTGATTAAAAGTGCATGGTTCTGTCTTTCTCTCTTTTCTCTAACTACTAAAATTTATAATATTATATATATTCTCACTTCTATTATTCTATATTTATAGGATAGAGTATGTCTAGATGACGTGTAAAAGCCGATGCAAAAGACGTTACGTTGTTAAATTTTATTGTTATTAATTATAAATATATAATTAACTAGATGATGTTTTAGAAGTAAAGTACTTTTTTTTTCTCTCTCTCTATACTAAATAATAACAATTTACAAATTTTATAATTTGAATTTAAATAATCAAAATAATGAAGATAATTTTAATATAAAACTTAACTATAAAACTATACAACTATTTATTGTTATAATTAATTTAGATTTAGCTTGCTAATCTAACCAAATCTACTTGATATGATTTATCATTCTTAACAGTTTGCTCCTTGAGTTTTAAATGTGGAATCACTGTTATATTTTTGTTATATAGTTTTTACACTATATATATATATATATATATATATATATACTAGTCGAATGCCCCCTGAAATGTCTGGGTTTTACCCAAAAGCATTTTCCCCCGAGAGAGTATATATTAAAATGTTTTTATTCAAATACCATTCGTTACAATTTTAAATTATAACCCGTATTCACCCGGAATCTCCCCAAGTGAATGTTTGCCCTACGAATAAGGTATGAAATGGAACACTTTATGGAAAATATTACAAACAAAAATTTAATGTCAAGAATTCTAATATATAGTGCCACGTAGTAATTAGAAAAGACAAACTTCAGGATGGAGCAGAAATTATATTTAGGGATAGAACAAATAAATTTGATAAAACCAAGAAAAGAAATGGGGGAAGTTTACAGAGTAACAAAATATAAAAATATAAAAATTGATAATCTGTCAACAAAATAATAAATAATTTACTACAATAGTAAATGAAGCCTGATGGAAGTAGGATTATGTTTCGACGACGCGCCTCGGTGACGACTTCGACGAGAACGGCTTTGGTTCAGGAGCTCCGCGAGGGCTTCTGCTGAACCCGATGCAAGGTCCTTATGCGACTCCTCGGACCTTCTTCACGTGCTAGAGCTGCGATGATATGGAGATGGCTGCAGCGCTCTTCAGGAGCATGAGAGACGTGTGAGTTGATGCACGTTACGGAGACTCCCCGGACGGTGAGATCGGTGAGAACAAACTTTCCAGGCCATAAGATCTGCTTCCGATGAACAACAAAACGCAGTAGCAGGCAAGGCTTGATTCAACGATGATCGTTGCGTGTGCAACAGCATCGCAGTAGCCGTCGCACAAGTCTCCTACCTCGTCCAGGGTCATGACTTTCGTCTCCTGCAGGAAGCAGATATCTATCTCATGCTCCTTTAGAAAACCGCAAAGCTGAATTTTCCGGCGAAGAGCGGCGATGACGCGCGTATTCAGGGTTGCAATTCGGAAGTTCATTTAGGTTGCCGAGCTAAATTCCTGGCGCGCTAGAGCTTCTTGTACAGGGTACTGCTCGTTTCCCCTGTAATAGCCATTATCTCGCTGGCGAGGATGCCGATGGCCATTCTCTGATCGGAGGAGGTTTTCTCTTACCAGGCCTTGCTTCTGGGCACGAACTATGACTGTTGACGCTTTTTCGTTCTTTAGGAGAACGTTCAACTAAATATCAGCCATTGTGCGCCATTCGTGGGAAGATTCAGGCGTCTTAGGTTCTCCCTGGATTTCGGTTTGAGGAGTATTCAGGTTGACCCTTTTCTCTGTTTTCTTTGTGCCGCTGGGAGGAGGAGCTGCGACGACAGAGTCTGTCGATGGTAGCGCTGAAACAGGAGTAGGAGGGCGTTCGACTTGGAGGACGGCTTGCTAGGGACAGTCATGGACATAAGGGGAGCATCCACGGGAAGTAACAGGTTATTTTCCTGTAGGTCGGTATTTCGTGGGCATTTGGCGCGTTTGTGACCTTGCCTATAGCACATGGAGCACTTGATGCCGTAGGCACCTTAGACGCGTGTGACAACTCCTTGGACTTGACGTCCAGCCGGTCAGGGATCTGGGACAGCTCGACTCAAGCATCAGCCCATCAGGAATCATCTATCTTCATCATCTTCTGGACAATTGAGGTCAGCTGTCTGTAGGGCCAAAGTGCAGCGACTAGTTTAGTGTCCTCCACGGAGAAGAGGACGTTACCCAGCACGTTACGCTCCGCCCTTTTCCTCAGGGGAAAGGCCCTCAGGGAGGCGTCTTCAATTTCAAGGCGTTCCTCAATAAGTTTGTCGGCGAGATGAACATTAGAGAGGCCGACCAGAATATACCCCTTCATTTTCGTACGCTGATACAGTGCCTTTTCCCAGCTTCGCCTCCTGCGCCAGAAAGTACTGGTCCTGGCGGAAATCTGGCAAGATTTTAAGGTAGAAGCATTGGTTTACCTTGCCCACCGCCGACCGGGAACGGACTGACGCCTGTTTCTGCCGCGTCGTCGTACATTCCTGTACTTTGGACTTTGGCGTTGGGTGAGGGTTACAAGATTCTTAGCCGAATCCGAAGGCTTGAGTCTCATTTGTCGTGACGTCACGGTGACGCACGATGTAAACAATAAATATGATTGGTTCGTACGACGTGTCACTGCCTCCACCTCAGGGAATTCTTTGATTGGACGATTTTTTAAAACTCGTCGAACGTTATTCTTAGTATCAAATATTATTATTTTTTAAATAAATACCTTGTTTAACACTTTCGAAAAGAAAAATGTCTCTTTTATCGGTCTAAACGGCTTTTTTTTTTAATTAGAAAACTAGCGGATGTACCCGGCTTCGCCCGGGTTTTACCCGAGTAAAGGTTTGTCTAACGTATCTCTCGATAAAGTGAACATATTTTCCCGGTCCCTTGAAAAATACTCGATAAGTTGAATAAAATCAATATTAATTGGTTCCCTCGGTAGTTGGAAATTAAAGGAATAGTATCTTGCCTTGGAATTGTATCATTATTCTTGTATGGATGTACCCGGCTTCGCCCGGGTTTTACCCGAGTAAAGGCTTGTCTAACGAATCTCTCGATAAAGTGAACATTTTTTCCCGGTCCCTTGAAAAATACTCGATGTGTTGAATAAAATCAATGTTAATTGGTTCCCTCGGTAATTGGAAGTTAAAGGAATAGTATCTTGCCTTGGAATTGTATCATTATTCTTGTCTCAAATAAATTGCCGTGTCATCCTGAATTTTGTCTTTCCTAATTTTCTACATTACAAAATCATCGTATCATCATGATAATATTTAGAGCAGATTGTTGAATTATAACAGATAAATTAGAATATTTATCTTGATTATTTTAGGCGAAAAGTTATTTCACAAATTTTATTTGCTAGAAACCTTCCCAGTACTATACTAAATAACTTCCCAAAGTTTCATGGCGTTCCAATGAGTGGTTTGGTCAGGCATAAAGGACACACACACATACATTCATTTTTATATATATAGATTATTGGCGGTTAAATGCGTTTTAGCTAATTGTAAACAAAATAAATACGTTGAAAGCAACGGTGCCAGATATTTGAAAACAAACAAATAAAAAATAAAAATAATAAAATACACATTTTAATATAAATTACCCCTAACAAATACACTCACAAAATTAAATATAAAAATATCCTAATGTATATATTTTATAACAATAAGTCGACAGGATATTTACCTGCTTATTTTTCAAAATGACAAAAGCAAAATTTTTCAAACTCAAATATGCCAATCTTCCAATCAAAAATAACTCTCTACGATTAAAAATACCCATCTCCAAGCAAACATAGCATCAACAAACAACCATAGCATTCTCCACAAGAAAACATAACAATCTCCACAAACAACCATAGCTTCAACAAGTCATCGCCTTCTCCCTTCCATCACATCTTCCGCTCAACGCCAGTCATCTCCCGGAGATCAACTCCAGCCAGCATCAGCCATTTCAAGGTATTTTAAACTTTGTTTCTGCCATTTACCCTTTTCAATCTGATTTATAATTTAATTCTCAATCATGTTTTCTATAGTTTTCAATCGCCTTTTTATTCAAAATTATATTTACCTTTTCTCAAATCATTTTTGTGTATCAATTCTGTCATAGCTCGTTTTGCCCTTTTAATTCTATCACACCCTTAATCCTTGTAAAGTTTATTTTCCTTTGTATAAATAGTTACTAAATATAGCTCATTCCATTTATTTTTATTTTTACAATAAGGTTATACCATTTACACATACCATATCGATTTTTAACACAACACTATATGTAAAAAAGTCGGCCAGGAGGACAACAACAAAATATCATATCTATTTCTCTCACATATTCAATCTTTAATAAAAATTATTCTTTGTTAATCATATTTCCACTGCATATTTTCGTTAATGACCACAATACCTTATAGTTTCACATTTCTATCTTGTATCTGAAATTCCCAAACTTTTAATATTTTGATATTTTTCTAATTTAATCTCATTACTTAATGTTATTATTTTAAAACTTTTCGTTTTTACCCCATTGCTTATTTCTTATGTTAATATCTCAAAGCGTAGCTAACTAATATGTAAATTTAGCGAGACCAACTTATGTAAATTTTACCTCTTATAATTATCCACCTTCTTTTTCTTCAAATGGCCATTCTTTCTTCCTACCATTACTTTTTTTAAATCTTTACATGTTCATTCTTATTTACATATTTTCACATTTGCCTTTTGTACATAAACCTTGCCTATTGTTTATTGCTTTTCACAAAAGCCTTTTTTTTTCTTATAATCATCCGATGTTTTTTCAATGCTATCATATTTATATTTTTCATTCATATACTTTTCAATAATTCATGCATTTTATTTTTCTTCCACATTTTAAATATTATATATGTGTATCATTTTTTTCCTTGTCTATTTCCAATCTATTGGTTCACAATAAGCCAATACGATTATGGAACACTTTTTCCTCTCTCTTTACATCTTAATTCTATACCACATTTTCACTCTATACCACATTTTTGTTAACATTATTCATATTATGCATCATTTTGTACTTTCCTGTCTATATTGGTTACCATATATAAAACCAATATGATAAGTGAATATCACCTCTCACCTTTCTTTCTAATCATTTTATATATTTTTAAAGCTATATTTTTATCACTTTACTCTTAATTAACCCATATTGTTCTCTTCATAGGGGGGAAATGTTATATAAAAATATTATTTTATTTTAAATTATAATTTCATAGATTCAAATACTCTGCTGAATCCACCGCCAGAGGCCACGCTTCCCCTATAAAAACTCGTTGTTGTTTTATCCCAATGGCATACCAATATACGTTAGATCGTTGGTTACAACAATTTGCTCCTGCCATGGCTCCTAGGAAGAAGAAGAAGAATGCCGAGAATGCCGAGAAGCCCCTCGTAACCCTCGCCCAACTGGAGATGGAGAACGAAGAGGTGAAGCAGAACTTCGAGCAGAAAATACAGAATACTTACCCTACCTCCCGATTTTACCTGTTCCAAAGCCTAATGGAATTCATCAACTTACGGTCTGAGCAGATCAAGGCCCTCATTGCCGAGGTAGAGAACCTCTCTGGCACCCTCGCGTCCTTTAAGGAACTGGACAAAATCAAGCCACAGACAGCCTGCCACAGCACTCAAACCAGCCCTTCTCCCTCCTGCAAGGAAACCAGCACTCAGACTGACCCCACCAAGCCCGCCACTCCCGCTCCAACCAAAAGGAAGCAGCCTGAGGCTCCCTACCCGCCCGCAAAGAGGACCAACCTCAATGGTCCCGCAAAACCTGCGCCCTCCCGAGTCCCCAAGCCTGCGGCCGCCCAAGTGGTCCTCCATGGGGAAAAATCGGCGGCCCACACAGTGGTCATCTCTGATGACCCACAGGCTGACCCAAGAGCAATGCTTAAAGCTGTCCGCGCTGCCCACACTCTACCCCAAGGCGTTTGGGCCTCCCTGCGAACCAAAGGGAAGCTTGTCCTCCACTCCAGCAACCCCGATACCATCCCAGCTGTTACCACCTCCCTGGCCAACAAGCTGGATGGCATGAAGGTCCGCCAACAGAAGGTGATCCTGCCTCGCATCTGCCTCTTCAAAGTGGATGAGGAAACATCCAACTCCACCATTGAAGAGACGCTGCTGGAAACCCCTGCTGTCAGCCAACTCCCTGGGGACAAGGTGGTGCGCGTGGCGCATCGCTCTGCACCCAGAAACGGGACCTGCACCGCCTTCATCGAGGTGGACCTCACGACCTTCAGAGCTCTGGGAAATCGTGGAAGGATCGTGGTGGATGGTGTGATCCTCAACTTCGAGGAGTCCATCCGCGCACGAGTCTGCTTCCGCTGTTGTGGCTTCGGCCACAACTCTGCCCAATGCACCAGAGCTCCCACGTGCTTCCACTGCGGTGAAAGCGGCCATGAAGGCCGTGCCTGCCCCTCAGTTGCCGACTGGCACACTTCCAAGTGCGCCAACTGCTGTGCCAAGGGCCTCCCAGACAAGCACGAGGCGAGAGCCTCAAGCTGCCCCATCTTGAAGCTTAGAGCCCTCAAGTTCTAGGCTTCCAGGACCTCCTGCCTCCTCAACTGGCCTCCATCCAGGCTTCTCACCCATCAAGGCGCTGTTTTCTTGACCTCTCCAGCTTCCTCCCCCCTGCGATGACACCTCCACTGCCAGATCCTAGGATCCCTTGCGATGATCCCTGGCCACCCATCCCCAGGCCCCCCAACTATGCTTTGTATATATTCCGCTTTATGCGTCCATCGGGGCTCAAAAATCATTCATTTTGGTTAGCAGCCCCGTAAAATAAAGATATTTTCTCTATCCCAATGGCATTTTTATCGCGCTGTGATTTTTTTTTCTCATTTTCACTTCTTCAACGCTCCTTCAACGAAATTTTGGTTTGAATTAGTGAACTACTGCGAATTTGTATACAGGACATACAAACAAACATTCATTTTCATATATAATGTTATTAAAAAATGCCTATTTTGGATCAAAAAGTTTTATTTCCGATATTTCGTGTGGCAACTCGCCAAACTTCTTCGGGGAACAAGATTGTTTTGATAAGCTCGCGTATCAATTCACGAGTATGTACAACTGCAATAAAATTTTAAAATATCTAAAATCTACAATATGAATGTTTATAAATATAACTAGCGGATGTGTACCCGGCTTCGCCCGGGTTTTATCCGAGTGAAAGTTTGCCTAACGAATATTATTGATAATAATATTCGGGAACACACAGAATATTATGATAATAATGATAATATAATTCGTTACGTCATATATTTATATAATATATGAAATTTATTTTTCGAGCAATCATATCTACTCTCTACTGAATAGATTTTTAAAAAGATATACATAAATAAAAATATCTAGAGATATACTACATGATCTTAGTCAAAAGGCCGAGAAACGATATTTTATATATATAGATGACCTGGCTTCGTGTTTTCTGCTCGAGTGAATGTTTCGCTGGTAGAATTTTGTTCCTGCCAACTATTCATCATTATCTGGCTTCGTCCGTGGTTTCCTTTAGTGAATATTCCCCAAAAGAATTTTTTAATGCAATCAAGCATGATACGGCAATATTGTCATCATCATTTCTGACTAAAAAGATATTGTTGCTCAGTACTTGGTTAAATATATTTTTTCTTGGTTAAAGTGCGACAAAAAAACTGTTCCAGATTTAACTCTCTGTCCTGTTCAAATTTCAGCGAGATTAGTTACATATTTAGGGCGTGCATAGCCGACAAACATATATATATATATATATATATATGTTCCCGGCTTCGCCCGATTTTTACCCAAGTAAAAGTTTGCTTAACAAACATTTGTTAAAACGATTCCAGCAAACATCCAATCCCTACTGAATCTATACTTGTCTACACTCTCGATAATTTTTTTCCCGGTGCCTTGGAAAATACTCGATAAGTTGAAAAAATAAGTATTAATTGGTCCACTTGGTAATTTGAAGTTGAAGGAATAGTATCTTGCCACAAACGATGATTTGTAAATAACTGTATTTAGCGAATGTACCCGGCTTCGCACAGTTTTTATCCGAGTAAAAGTTTGCCTAACGAACATTTGTTAAAACGATTCTAGAAAACATCCAATCCACCTATATATTGATTTATAAACGTATATAAATATAAATATTGTTATATGCGTTTAAATATATTTTTGAAACACATATTTTTTTAAAAACATTTTTTATATTTCAAAAAGGATATTGTCACTTTTGTGAATTTGATAATTAATAATTTCTTTTTTTCTCAATGAATTATATATATTAATTTAAAATTTAATTTTTGTTATCATCATCACATACAATGTAATTTTTTTATATAAACAAACGATAATAAACAACAACAATTATGGGCTCAAAAATCATTTATTATGGTTAGCAGCTCCGTAAATAAAGATATTTTCACAACAACAATTAAAGTTGCATCATCATTTTTATAAAACAACAGCAAATTAAATTAACCATGTAAAAATATATTTTAACATTACATTTTAACATTTAACACAAAAACGTTACAATTTTTTCTTTAAATATATATTAATATTGAAATTCCAAGTATTTTTTACGTCATTGGAATATTATATTACTAAATTCTCAAATTAAATTTATTATACTTGGAAAACATTTTTAGCATTGTTACAATTTATAAATATAATTTCACCAGACGCCGCTAGAGGCGCTGCTTGCGAGTGAAAGTAGAAAATTTGCAAATAAAATTGCAAAGAATATTTATTTCAAAACACATTCAAACCAGAAATCTTCCCAGTAGTATAATAAATAACTTCTTAAAGTTTCACGGCGATTGGATAATCTTATCTTTTAAAAACCTTCATCGTGTGAACAAACTAACATTCATCGTGTAAACAAACCACGTGTTAATTATTAACCAATCAAATTCATTTATCGCCGCGACCAGTGCTGCGCCCAAGCGGTAAAAGGCTGGAACTAACGCTTTTGGTTTTTTATTTAAAAAAAAAATGCACATTAACTTTTTAGGTTTTTTGAATAGCCTTTATGTTAAACGAAATCTTCAGCTACCTACATGCGAAATTTCATAATGATTGAGTCAGTAGATTTTGCGTCAAGCGATAACAAACATCGATTTCGCATTTCATTTTTATAGATATAAGAATGAATAATAATAAAATGATATATAAAATATTAATATATAGAGAATAAATAAATATATACATTTAAAATAAAAGAATTGAAAATCAGTAATTTGTTATCAACATATATAGTCACGACCGTCATGGGCCGGTTCTGTCACGGATGCGCGCGCACAGGGAGGTCACGTGCTCGCCGGCAGCCAACGGGCGCGCGCCGCCGGCATTACGTTATAGATTATAAACACAAGGTAATAAGGCCAAATAAAAAATAGTGTGTGATAAGGCACAATTTGGATTATCTACTTATATAATTGCCTTATTCTCTCTGTGTGAAGTTCACTGTGTGAAGTTCACGGATAGATTTTGGTCAGAATGGATAAAATAAAAAAAGTGTCAAGGGATGGGAATCGAACCCACGACCTTCCGCTTACCGGGTAGATGCCATGACCACTAGGTTACCCTGGACATATTTTTCCGTTCACATTTTTATTTTTATATTTTCAAGACACACACAGTTTGGGGCGGGACGTTTCACAAAAGAGACATCCACGGCGCCAATTTATAATTGTAACGAATAGTATTTTAATTGAAACATTTTAAAAATATATACGCACTCGGGTAAAACCCGGGCGTTGCCCGGGCCATTCGTCTAGTAAATATATATAAATAGTTGTTTAGTTTTGTATTAAAATTATCTTTATTATTTTGATTATTTAAATTCAAATTATAAAATTTGTAAATTGTTATTATTTAGTAGAGATTTTTTGTATATGTCTGGTCTACCATTAGGGTTTCAAAACATAATAACCAAATTTATAACAAAAGTTAATTCATATTATAGATATTTCACTAAATACAACACTAGATATATTCATATTATAAAATAAAAAAAATTAAAAAATCTTAAAAAAAAAAAAAAGATAAAATATAAAATTATAAAAAAAAATATATATTTATACTAACAATTTTATCTACCTTCTTTACAAAAATTTTATTTTTTCTTATTATTAGTTTGAATAAAAGTGCATGGTTCTGTCTTTCTCTCTTTTCTCTAACTACTAAAATTTATAATATTAAATATATTCTCACTTCTATTATTCTATATACAAATTAGAGTATGTCTAAATGACGTGTAAAAGCCGATGCAAAAGACGTTACGTTGTTAAATTTTATTGTTATTAATCAAAAATATATAATTAATTGGATGATGTGTAAGAAGTAAAGGATTTTTTTTTCTCTCTCTCTACTAAATAATAACAATTTACAAATTTCATAATTTGAATTTAAATAATCAAAATAATAAAGATAATTTTAATACAAAACTAAACTATAAAACTAAACAACTATTTATTTTTATAATTAATTTAGATTTATCTTGCCAATCTAATCAAATCTACTTGATATGAATTATCATTCTTATCAGTTTGCTCTTTGAGTTTTAAATGTGGAATCACTGTTATATTTTTGTTATATAGTTTTTACACTATATATATATAACAAATTACTGATTTTCAATTATTTTATTTTAAATGTATATAGTTATTTATTCTCTATATATTAATATTTTATATATCATTTTATTATTATTTATTATATTTATAAACATGCATATTGTAGATTTTAGATATTTTAAAATTTTATAGCAGTTGTACATACTCGTGAATTGATACGCGAGCTATCAAAACAATCTTGTTCCCCGAAGAAGTTTGGCGAGTTGCCACTCGAAATATCGGAAATAAAACTTTTTGATCCAAAATAGGCATTTTTTAATAATATAATATATGGATTGCTCTATTTTCAAACATATATAATGTTATAAAAAGAAAAATGAGATTTTTGTTGTAAAGTGGTACCTCGACATACGAGTTTAATTCGTTCCGCAACCTTGCTCGTATCTTGAATTACTCGTATCTCGAAGCAAATTTCCCCATACAAAACAATTGAACTACCATTAATCCGTTCCAACCTCCAAAATGTCACCCCAGTTATTTTTGTTACGTGGTTTTAAATAATAAAAACGTATTTATAAATATCAAATATTTATTGCACAAAACAAAAAAGAGAATGTAAAGAAATAAATTAGATATCCTCACTGGTCTTTACCTTTTTCGCTACATTTTTCTCGCTTTCACCTGTAGGCCGTTTAGAAAAAAACATGTCCAAGGAGGTTTGTTTCTTCCTCCCTCTCAGAATGTTCCGGAAATGAGTTAGGCAAGTGTCATTAAAAAGGTCAGATGCACGACCTGTTGCAACTTTTTCTGGGTGTTTTTTTTTCCACGAACTGTGAAACTCTCTCCTACATTCCTAAGATCTCCTTTATCTCATGGATTTCCCCAGAGATACAATCTCCTCCTCTACTGAAACACCGGGTTCCAATTCTTCATAGATCCTTTCAGCTACAGCTACATGCAGAGGTCAAGGTCCTCGTTGTAACTGCCAACCAGGCCTGATCGATAATTTGTAGGCAAATCGCTATATTAAGGTGGTCCTTCCAGAACTCTCGAAGGGTGAGGTTTGTGCTCTCCGTCACTTCAAAGCAGCGCCGAAACAGATGCTTGGTGTATAGTTTTTTAAAATTACAAATCACTTGCTGATCCATGGGCTGCAGGATAGGAGTGGTGTTGGGTGGTAGGTAGAGAACCTTTATGAATTTTAACTCCTCGAGGATGTCATCTTCGAGGTTTGGTGGATGAGCAGGAGCATTGTCGAGGATGAGAAGGGCTTGCACGGGTAGGTTATTTTCCTGTAGATATTTCTTAACAGTAGGGCCGAAAACCAGGTTTACCCACTCCACAAAGAACTTCCTGGTGACCCATGCCTTCGGGTTCGACCTCCACATAACTTGCAGTTTTTCTTTCAAAATCTTATGTGATTCAAATGCTCTGGGGTTTTCAGAATGGTACACGAGCAGAGGCTTGATCTTGCAGTCGCCACTCGCATTGGCGCACAGTGCTCGAGTCAATCTGTCCTTCATAGGTTTGTGGCCTGGCATCATCTTCTCCTCTGCCGTTATATATGTTCTATTCGGCATCTTTTTCCAGAACAGCCCTGTCTCATCACAATTGAAGACTTGCTGAGAGATGTATCCTTGGGCTTTTATTAGATCGGAAAATGTTTTTATGTAATCCTCAGCTGCCTTCATATCTGAACTTGCTGCCTCACCAAGTCTGACAACGGAGTGAATACCGCTCCTCTTTTTAAAATTCTCAAACCAGCCCGGCTGGCTTTAAATGACTCTTCCGGTGCCTCGTCGATGGAAGTCTGCGGGGTTTGCTTTAGCAAATCTCCGTAGATCGCTCTTGCCTTCTCACAAATGATGGTCTGCGCCAAGGTATCTCCTTGGAGCTGCTTTTCTGTCACCCACACTATCAGCAGTTTCTCCATATTTTCATGAAGGGAGGTTCGCAGCTTAGAAATTATCGTGAGGCCCTTAGCCGGCGTTACACTCTTTATCGACTCCTTCCGTTTAAGCACAGAACATATCATGGACGTACTACGGCCATACTGCCTCAACAAGTCAACAACTCGAACACCTTGCTCATGTTTTTCTATAATTTCACGTTTTAATTCAATACTCATCATCTTTTTCTTAGCACTTGACTTTTTACAACCTTTCTTCCGATCCATGGTTATAAAAATAAATGAACTAAAACTGTAAATGTAAACGCAACACAAAACGCGAACACAAAACACAACTTATCACAGCGGAAGCACGCTGCTAACTGATCGTGATGGCGCGACTGCGTGTTACTACCAGTTGTGTTTTAACTTTAAAAGCACACAAAAATATAATAAACTTGAATTTGTTTATTCAAGTCTCAAAAAACAAAGCTTTGCATATAGAACAAATAATAATGAAGAAGAAGAAAGAAACATTTTAGGAAAAGCAAAAACAAAACAAAAGTACTGGTCAAAAAGAAACATTTAAAATCACAGATTAATATCTTCCACACTACCGAACCGAACTCTATCTCGAATTTCGCTCGTAACTAAAAGCAAAAAATCACTTGCTCGTCGGCTCGTATCTCGAAAAACTCGTATGTTGGGCCCTCGTATGTCGAGGTACCACTGTATTTTGGAATTGGGTTGATATATTGAATTATTATTATTTGTTGCTTGATTTTGGTATGCATGAGTATCATTATGATATTGTTCTGCAGTCGTGGCAATAATAATCTTGAAAATATAAAGTCAAAGAATAGTTTTGATCAGAGGTTGCTTTAATTGAGCTAAGGAATGTATAAAAGACATAATTTGGTAAAAGTACTGCCTGGCTTAAGGCGTAAGAATTAAAAAAAATGAATAATTTATTTACATAATGTACAAAAGGTTGAGCCGGCCATTGGGATAGAACAACAACGAGTTTTTATTGGGGAAGAGTGACCTCTGGCGGTCGATTTAGCATAATTTTGAATCTATGAAAATATGATTTTAAATATAAAATAATATGTTTATATAACATATATATATATATGTAAATTAAATTTATTTGCCATATTTCGTTAAAATTTTACACAAATAAATTTACTGGCAATGCGCTTCTTCTAAATACCATCAAATATTATCTCTACTGCAATGATATGAGTTATTGAATGAGAGGGCTTGGCTCATTAGTAGTAAACCCTCTCAGCGGTTTCGCGAAATTAATCTCTAGACCGCCTTACAATTATATTGGATTGGTTAGGAATTTACCCTGTATTTTCTATGGAAGGCAGCTTAGGGGTGTTAAGTGAACTATGGACATAAGCTTATAGGTCTGTAGAGGAACATACATATAATATATGTATTTGTTTATGAAAGTATGCAATAAAATTTGAATACAATTACAATTATAAAAAAACATGATACACATAAATGTTTACATCAGACGTAACCCTTCCTGAAGGGACGACTGGACTATTTCAAATTTTACCAGCCGCCCTGAGTTTGGACAGGACCTCGATTATAAAGGAGGTTTTGTTCTCAACATGCTCAATTGCACTGCTGAGGAACTCGCAAAGAATGGTCTCGCTTCCAAGTGAGCTGCCTCAGGAGTATCTCCCTCTCATGACGGTACAAAACAGCGTCTTCTACTTCATCCCTGAAAACGCCCTCATAGAGGGGGAATAGAAAAGAGTCAGCGCTCAGTTTTTCGAACAGTATTCCTATCTGCTCTCTGAGCTCCTCCTGAGATGTCTCAAGAAGCTGCGTGGGTTGGGTCGGGGAAGAGGTAGAAGATAGATGGATGGTGCATTCTTATTTTGGGCCTCTTTCTCAGGAGCCGCTGTTGGCTTAATTGTGGCCAAGGAGGGCTCTGGTTGTGACGGCAACTGGCTGGTGATTGGCGCCGAAATAGGAGGCTCAAGAGTTGGAGTCTCCTGGGGATGGACAGGGATTTTCGCCCCGGGCGAAGGCGCGGCAGGGCTGAAGGGTATTGAATGGGGTCTGCTTGTTGGGTGCAGACAATTCTGCAGCTGGTGTAGAAAGGGCGGAATTGTTGGGGGGCATGGATGAGGGAGGCTTTAACACCGGCCCTGCTGAGTGTCCTGATGACTTCCCCAATTGATAATCAAGTGGTTCACCGGTGAAGTTGGTAGAGTTTCAATTCTTCATTTAGAAGAATGAAGAGTCCCTGTTGCCGGAGGTTTGGGTGTAGGCACTACTTCGTGGGCCGCAGCGCCGCGACGATGTTCTCATCTCTTATAGCGAATGGGAGGTTTTATACCACTATCTTGTCTGCGCGTTTACTGTAGGGGAGCACTTTGAGGTGGGTGCTTGCGATCGTGAGGTCCTCCTCGGATAGACGCTCTGCATTTTCGATGCTCTCCAGCCCGACTAGCACCTGTCGGGCATCTTCATCAGCTGAAAACCGCGCCTTTTAGCAGCATATAATCCAGTGCCTTGATGTATTTTACTGGGCAGAAGTTAGCACAGTATTCAATGTAGAAGCTTTGGTTTTCCAGCGGCCTGATTCGATATCCGCTGTGTGTGTGTTTGCGCCTGTGTTTATTACAAAATAACTTTCTTCAAAATCTTGGCAATTTTTTCCGCCGATTTCTCGACATTTGTAAAGTCTTTCCGTAAGGGAGTGCCACCATCATGCTCCATAATTCTGGCGTTCCGCCAGTACACCGAGCATATTCGATATTTCCATTTCACCCATCTCAATCTCTAAAAAACGCGGAACTCGCGCCCCGCGTGGCCGCAAGGCCGAGAGGGAGAGAGAATTGAGCAGTAAAGGTATAAGCATTCCGCCAGATAAGTTTAGAGAAAAAAAAATTGACATCTTGATCGGCGCTAATTACACAGGTCTACAAAAAGAAAAAAACCTTTTTTTTTTGCTGGAGAAAGCCTGATGTTGATTCTAATGTAACTTTTCATGCTGAATTCAAAAATGAAATCAGAAGTTTTCAATCACCCATAGTTATTGCAGGATAACCATTTATTCTTAAAATTTGTATATACAGTAATAATGCAGAAAATGTTACGTAAGCATTTTTAAAGTAAAAATTATTACATTAGCTAGCGCTTTATTTTTGACAATAAGTGTTGATATGTGGAGCCAAAAGCATTATTTTTTTTGTTATTAATTGAATTTTGCTCTTTAAGAATCATAAATATTAATTTAAATAACAAATTATTGAATTTTTAATTGAATATGTTTATTTTATAATGCAATCTGTTTTGCTTTCAACTCAAAAATAACGACAAGCTCTGGAATGCTATTTGCTGAATAACAGTTTTAATATATATGTCGTAAACCCGGGTAAGACAACAAGTGAGTTGGGAGCAGTCGGCGTTGAGTGGCAAGGCGTGCAGAGTGGGAAGTCCGCACGGGACAGTAAGGACAAAGTTGGGATCAAAAGACGCTTTCCTAGTACGCCTCACGTGGCATCAGGACCAGGGGAAAGTTTAGGATTAACTGAGGAAAGCTCGGCGTCCTGCATGAAGCCGCGGAGGCAGAGAGAAGCCAAAACGGCGGCCCTCGTGGCCGTGAGCCGCCGCGAGATGGCAACAAACCTAGTACTGAGCGGGCCCTGTCCGAAAATACCTACTGTAACCTAACTAACTGTCAACATCCGGACCAACGCCCCTTCTTTGTCCCTCTCCGGATCCCCCGGGTGTCCAGTGGCAAGCTGGTGTCACTTTGAGACGACTAGAAAAGACGTCATACTTTATTACTTACATATCACATTGTTTAAATTACGATAGAATGTTCCCCCGGTGAGAAAGGTTTGATTAGGGGAGTGAAATAAAATGGAGCGAAAAGCTAGCAAACCTATTAAATGGGAAATAATTTGGGGCACAAATTAGTTACTAGAATAAAGATAAAGAGGAGAGTAGAGTGGTGACACACTGATATACTACTGTCGCGAAATTTGTTTAGAGTGAAATCAAAGTAATTGTTTAATTATTAAATATGTAACTTTTTTAATAATTCGATGTTATGTAAATTTTGTAACTGTAGATATTTTCTTCATTTTCTTTAGATAAAAGGTGAGAAAGATATCACTCAATTTTCGAGCCTTAATTTAATAATAAAACCTGCTGAAATAGCTCTGTTGTGTAACTCTATTCATTTAATTGCGACAATTGGTGGAGACGCCGGGTAATGCCTTGTAATAATAAAAACGGCTGAATTTAATTTGAGAAGTCTTCGACTTAAGGGAATATCTCCTGATTTGGGATCGCTTGACAAAGAACCAATCATGATAAAGAATGAATCTGGAGAAACCTCATCCCAAGTACCTTCAACTTACCTTTCCTTGCAACAGCCAAGATGCCCTTCCTCATTTGCTGGAGATGGAAGTCAAGACGCCCAAAAATGGCTGAAAGATTATAAAAGAGTTGCCAAATACAATAGATGGGATGACACTATGTGTCTGGCAAATGCTGTGTTTTTTCTTGAAGGAACAGCTCGAAAATGGTTTGAAAATAATGAAGAAACTCTGACTTCCTGGAATGACTTTCAGAGGGCTCTAGGTGAAGCATTTGGCCAACAAGAAGAGGTAATTAAAGAAGCTGAGTCTTTACTGAAGAATAGAGGTCAGAAAGTGAAGGAATCTTCGGAAGCCTACATCCAGGACGTACTGTACCTATGTCAAGTAGTTAACCCCCGGATGGACGATGAAACCAAATTGGTTGAAATCTGATGAAAGGAGTTGCCGAATACATTTATCAGATATTGATTGCAAAAGATGTTGAAAATGTAAATTATTTCCTATAGGAATGCCGGAAAATAGAAATTATGAGAAAGAGAAGAATATCTTCAAGATTTGAAAGACTTCCAAATGTAGCTCCAATGGCCTATGAGGAAGAATTGTCCAAGAAGAGATACAGAAAGTAATAGCCGCACCAGGACTGACCACAGATTCGATAGAGAACATGATGAGAGAGGAGGTGAAAATGAATTTGTCGCCAATCTCTAAAAGACCGTCAGTTCTAGTAAGGAACCAATCAAGACCATTCAGGACGTATGAGCCATCCAAAAGAACTGAATATTCTTCTCCCTCAATTCTGCCGAAATCTCAACAATGGAGGACTCCAGACGATCGCCCTTTATGTTTCCATTGTGGAAGAACTGGTCACGTCGTCAGGTATTGTCGGGAGAGGAGGCAAGTTTTCGCGGATGCTCGCGCCAGGAGGGAACCAAGGAGACCAACAACACTGGGCGACTATATGCCAAATATTGAAGAAATAGAGCCTAGGATTTCGCCAACTCGCCAACCTAGGAGTGCCTCACCCTATCCGGAGAGGAGGATAAGTACAGGACGCAGGCCATCAAGATCACCTGCTAGGGTGAACAGCCGCTCATCGTCAAGAGAAAGGAAGGAAAACTAGAACTGGCGACCTGCTTAGGAGGTAAGGCCGCACGAATATTAAATCCTCCGTCGACGACTTCCACCAAATTAAAGAATAATTTGTAAAGATCACTATAAAAGGGAGTGAGGTACTGGCTTTGGTGGACTCTGGAGCAGACTATTCAGTTATATCAGAAGATTTCCGTCGTCATATAAGAACTCCTTTGTTATCTAGTAAAGGACCAAAATTATATAAGAGTAGCAAACTCCAAATGCGTCAGAGCCCTAGGACGATGTGTTCTAAAGATTAACGTAAATGAATTAAGCCAACCATTCGAGTTTATTGTACTATCTGAGTGTAGTCATAAAGTTATCCTTGGTTGGGACTTTCTGAAATTAACTCAAGCCAAAATTAATTGTGGGGAAAATGAGCTTTACTTAAAAGAAGCTCCTATGAAGGAAGAACTCTGTCCAGTAGACACCGTTTACACTTTAGAGCAGGGGTCTCCAAACTTTCCAGCCTTAGGGCCATACTGATGGGGTCTTTCCAGCCTTAGGGCCATACTGATTACTCCAGTAAGTTCCGAGGGCCAAGATGGCAACACTGCATATTATTAATTTTCCTGTATTAATTGTTATGTTTATTTGTTATAAAATGTTATTATTAATTGTTGCTTTTGTGTGTGATTTAGCAGAATGGAAAAGAAGCGAAAAATTGATAGTGAATGCAGAAAATTCAAAGATCAGTGGAACATTCAGTATTTCGTAATTGAGTCCAGTAACAAGGCGCTATGTTTGATTTGCAATGAAAGCATAGCCGTTCTCAAAGAATATAACATGAAACGTCATTATGAAACAAAACATTCTCAAAATTACTCAAAATATACAGGAATTGTGCGGACAGAAAAATTCGAAGCTTTGAAGCGCGGATTGAAATCGCAGCAATCTTTATTTACAAAAGTCAAAACTGAACAAGAGGCGGCAACTCGTGCCAGCTTTCGTGTGGCTCTTGAAATTGCAAAACGTGGAAAACCATTCACCGATGGAGAAATGATCAAGGAATGCATAATTGCAGTAGTCGAAGAAATGTGCCCTGAAAAGGTAAATTTATTAAAAACTGTCAGTATGTCAGCAAACACTGTGGCTCGAAGGGTAGAAAACATCGCTGAAAATATATCCTCTCAACTGTTCGACAAAAATGGACATGTTAAGTGGTTTTCTTTGGCCTTGGATGAGTCAACGGATGTGTCAGATACTGCTCAGGTGTTGATTTATATTAGAGGAGTAGATAAAAGCTATGAAGTGCACGAAGAACTTCTTGATATGTATAGTATTCATGGCACAACTACTGGTACCGATATTTATAAAAAGAACCTTCGATGGAAAAATTGAAATGTATTACAACTGATGGAGGCAAAAACATGAGTGGGAAAGATAAAGGAGTGGTCGCTCTTGTGTCAAAGGCTGTAGAAAATGACGGCGGCTCAAAACCATTAGTCTTAAATTGTATCATTCATCAACAGTCTTTGTGCGAAAAATGTTTGGATATGTCTGACGTTCTGAAACCAGTCATATCAACTGTTAATTTCATCAGATCTTTTGGGCTGAATCATCGACAATTCCGACAATTTATTGCAGAGATTGGAGAAACAGACTTACCTTATCATACTGCCGTACGCTGGCTTAGTTGTGGGAAAGTCCTTCAGCGCTTTTTTGAACTTCGAGCAGTGATCGAAATTTCTTTGAATGAAAAGCACCGCCCTCTTACTGAATTACAAAACAACGCATGGCTATGGAAGTTAGCATTCTATGTTGATTTGACAAAACATGTGAACGAACTGAATTTGAGATTGCAAGGAGAAAACCAGTATCTTCCTGATTTATACACTAATATCAAGTCATTCCGGATGAAATTGATTCTGTTTCAATCACAACTACGAAGTAAATGTTTTTCACATTTTAAAACATGTGAAATATTCAGCCACACTACTGAGACTGAGTTTCCTATCGATTTTGCAATCGAAACTTTGAGTGCTTTGAAGATAAATTTTGATACTCGTTTCTCAGACTTTAATGCCATTGCGAATCAAATTAAGATTTTTCAGAATCCTTTTGATGCTGACATTGAAACCCTAGCCCCGGAACTTCAAATGGAAATGATTGATCTTCAGTGCAGTGATATAATTAAGAACAAATATGAAAACTCCTCTTTGTTGGAATTTTATAAGAGTCTTCCACTGACACAATTTGATAATTTGCATAAATTTGCTCGTGGGCTGTTTTCCGTTTTTGGTACTACTTATTTGTGTGAGAAAACCTTCTCCAAAATGAAGTACACAAAAAATGTATACAGATCTAATTTAACTGACGAGCATCTTAAATCTCTTTTAATAATTGGTACAAGTAAAATTATTCCACAACTACAAACTATTGTCGGTGGAAAATCTCAATTACATACATCTCATTAGCATTTCATATGTCATTTTATAAGGTATGTGTTGTTCATTACTTACAATGTATAAAATGTAAGTTGGATTCATTTCAATAATTTGTTAGTTATTATATGCTGAAGTTAAATTTACTGCATAAATTATACATGTCTTTACTCATTACCATTCTGTGTTTCTTTATCCAACTTATCACAAACATTTTATTTGCTATAAAAAATATTTGTTCTCTAAAAGGAGTTTTCAAGTATGTCTCCGCGGGCCGGACAAAATCTGTCTGCGGGCCGGATGTGGCCCTCGGGCCGTAGTTTGGAGACCCCTGCTTTAGAGGATAGCATTATTCCACCCAACTCAATCAAGCAAATAACTGTTGTCTGTAGCAACATTACGGGAGTTCAAGAAGTTCTGATTACTTGCTCTAAAGCTCTTACTTTGGATAAAGAAATAAATATTCCGGCCTCCGTTGTCAGTCTCAGCCATGGAAGGAGCAAGGTTTGGATGGCAAATGGGAGTGACTTTGCAAAGATCATTCCTGCAGGGATGAAAGTTGCTGAAATATCTCTCATTGACACCAGTAATTTATGCTGCATAGATGGAGACAATGATGATTTTGAGAAAAATGAAAATAGATGCCCTGAGGACTTGGATAAACCTGTGACCCTTATAGATACTGATATATCCAATGAAGACAGAGTGAGATTGTTGGATGTTCTTAGGAAGTATACAGATGTATTTGAATTTCAAAAAGCAAACCTTAAACATCTTCATTGAAAGTTAAACATCGCATTGAATCAGGAGATCATACCCCTATTAAACAACGCCCATATAGAGTGTCACCAAAAGAAAGAAGCATTATTTAGACAGAAGTGGACAAAATGCTTAAACAAGGAATAATTGAACCATCGGATAGTTCCTGGTCCTCTCCTGTCGTTTTAGTTAAAAAGAAAGATGGAACCTGGAGGTTCTGTGTGGACTACCGCCGATTAAACAAAATAACTAGGAAAGACGTATACCCGTTACCCAGAATTGATGACACTCTGGACTCGTTGAGGGGAGCTTCCATATTCTCTACGATAGATTTGAAATCGGGGTATTGGCAGATCGAAGTTGATGAAGCTGATCGTGAGAAGACTGCTTTCGTAACCCCTGATGGCCTTTTCGAATTTAGAGTGATGCCTTTCGGCCTTTGTAGCGCCCCCGCGACCTTCGAGAGAATTATGGATAATCTCCTACGAGGACTCAAGTGAACCATCAGTCTCTGCTACTTAGATGACATCATAGTATTTTCTAAAACTATGGACGAACATCTACAACGTCTGGAAATGGTGTTGAGCTGCTTTTCAAAAGCTGGTCTCAGACTTAATTCAGAGAAATGCAGTTTTGGTACTAGCTAAATGAAGGTATTGGGACACTTGATTGATGGATGTGGTATTTATCCCGATCCAGACAAAGTAGAAGCTGTGATGAAATTTCCAAGACCAAAGAATGTCTCAGAAGTCAGGAGCTTTTTGGGTCTCTGCTCCTACTATCGTCGATTCATTAAGAGCTTTGCTGCCATAGCAGGGCCGTTGAACGAACTACTAAGAAAGGAAGTAAGATTCATATGGACTGATAGTCGGGAAGCTTCGTTTAATCAGTTGAAGTCGGCTCTAACTTCTGAACCCGTTTTAGGTCACTTTGATGAGACTGCACCAATCTACGTCCATATCGATGCGAGTGGCTATGGCGTCGGTGCTGTTTTAGTACAAATGAAGGATGGGGGTGAAAAACCAATTGCCTATGCATCCCAAACTCTATCTAAAGCAGAGAAAAACTATACCATAACGGAAAAGGAGTGTGTGGTATTTTGGATAACAATAGTTATGTTTCGATAAATTGTTGTGATATGCAAATAAGGTTTTGCATAGTGGTTATAAATGTGTTTGTTTTACTATGTTAATATTATTATTATGTATATATATATATTCTTAATTTGTAAATAGTTCAGTTATATTAGTGTTTGTGAGGCAATAAAGGTTTTATCACTTAATGGATCTCGGTGACCTGGAGTAATCGTAAGAACATAGAGACACAACATTGGCGACGAGGATCAAGAACGTTATACGCAAAAGTGACAATGAATATCAAGTACTATTGAATGGAGCAAATGCAAGTGAATGAAAGTGAGCGAACAATGATGAACATTGAGCAATTCAATCCTAACAACGGAAATGAACTCTCGGGTTATTTAGAGCGCTTTGAGTCCTATTGCATAGCGAATGATATAGTGAAAGTTGATAAAAAAGGGCAACATTTTTCTCGTTATGTGGAAGAGAAACTTATAATATAATACGGACGTTGACCTCTCCCAAGAATCCATTGGAGACAGAATGGGAGGAGGTGGTAACAAGGATTAAAAAATACTTTGATCCAACGCCAAATATAATAGTGCAGCGTTTTAAATTCACGAAAAGGCTTCAAATGCCGAATGAAACAATATCTGAATTTATAACAGCTCTAAAGAAAATTGCCGAGAAGTGTGAATTCCCTGATTTGGAAGATAGGTTGCGTGATGCCCTAGTATGCGGAATTCTAAACGAAGAGCTTCAATTAATGCTGTTAATGAACAGTATGCTAACATTTAAGGTGGCTCAAGAAATGGCATTGGCACATGAGGCTGCGGTAAAGAACGTTGCAGAAATTAAAGATGGAAAACCTCGGGAAGAAATGAATGTAATGGGAAGAGCTGTTAAAGTGAGACTGAGGGATGAAAAGAAGATTTTTAAATGTTTCCGCTGTGGAAACACAAATCACAGAGAAGAGCAATGTTTCTTTAAAGATAAAAGATGTTTTAAATGCCAGAAGTTAGGGCATATGTCTAGGGTCTGTAAGAACGGGAACTGGAGGAGCGATTCTAATAATTGCTCAATAGGTGAGGAGGCGGAGGCAACTAATGGCCTTTTTAATGTAAATCAAGTGAAGGACACAAGTAACATGCGGAATTATATGGTAAGGGTACAGACTAGCGGTCGAGATATTAATATGCTCATTGACTCAGGAACAGGAAAAAATATTATTTCTGAAAAGACGTATATAGAATCTTGGGTGAAGTCAGAAAGGCCTAGAATAGAGAAGGATGCTACCAAGTTGGTGCAATGGAACAGACAGAGGTTATCCATTCTGGGTAAAATAAGGGCAGACGTAAAAGTGAACAAAAGAAATATCACAATGGAATTGCTTGTGGTCGAAGGTCCGGGCCCAAATCTGATTGGAAGGGAGGCGTTTGACCAGATTGGAATTGGTCTTGTGGGATAAATTATGGCGACAGTGTATGTCAAATCACTGAGGAATTTATGGATGTGTTTAAAGAGAAATTAGGACAATACAGAGGTCCACCAATCCATATAAAGATCAAAACTCTAGGGAAACCCACATTTCTAAGGGCTAGAACATTGCCATACGCAATTAGACCTAAGGTTGAAGAGGCTTTGAGGAAGATGGAGGAACAAGGAATATTGACTCCTGTTGAATTTACAAGGTTTGCTACCCCAATTGTCCCAGTACTGAAAAGGGATGGTTCAATAAAAATATGTGGAGATTATCGGAGTACTGTTAACACCATCGTGGAGTCAGATACTTTCCCAGTTCCGGCGGCAGCCGACTTGCAAGTCAATTTGGCAGGAGGAAAGGTATTCTCAAAGTTGGACCTTAAAGATGCATATCAGCAGCTGGTGGTGGATGAGGAGACAGCAGAGCTATTGGCTATTAACACGCACAAGGGATTGTTTGAGGTAAACCGTTTGCCTTTTGGTGTTTCCTGTGCGCCAGGAATATTCCAGCGACGAATGGAAAGTTTAATAGCCAAAATTCCAGGAGTAGTGGTTTACCTGGATGACATTCTGGTAACAGGGAAAGATGAAATGGAACATGACCTCCGATTGAGAGAAGTATTGAAGAGTATTCAAAGAATTGGATTGACTCTTAAGAAGGAGAAGTGCGAATTTAAAAAATCTTCGTTAAATTTTCTTGGGTGCCGAATAGATGCGGAAGGCATACACCCAACTGAAGAGAAATGTGAGGCAATTAAGAATTTTCCGAAACCCGAAAAAAAAAAGAGTTACAGAGTTTCCTTGGACTATTGAATTTCTATAGAAAATTTTTAAAAGACCGAACCACTGTACTTGAACCACTGCATAGACTACTAAACAAAAGAAATTGTTGGAAATGGAAAGAAGTGGAGGATAGAGCATTCAGGGAGGCAAAGAATTTGATTCAATCCGATTTAGTGCTAACACCCTATGATGCCAGAAAACCCCTGGTCTTGGCTTGTGATGCATCACCCTTTGGAGTAGGAGCAGTGCTTTCGCACGTGGAGGAAGGAATGGAGAGACCCATTGCGTTTGCTTCGAGAACTATATCTCAGACGGAAAGAAGGTATGCACAAATAGATAAGGAAGCCCTGGCCATAATATTTGGCATCTCAAAATTCTACAAATATTTGTATATGGCCGTGACTTTAAGATAATCACTGACCATAAGCCTCTACTGGGAATCTTTAATCCGAATAAACCTATCCCTCAAATGCTTTCCCCGAGGATGATGAGGTGGAGTCTTACATTGGCATCGTACTCCTATCAGATTAAACATAGACCTGGGAGAATGAACGCAAATGCGGATGCCTTGAGTAGAGCACCCCACAAAAAAACAAGTAAAGAAACACCGGAACCAGTTGACGTTTTTCTTATGGAAACTAATGAAGAGTCACCATTAGAGGCGAAGGAAGTGGCAAAATTAACGCAGGAAGACTCAGTTCTGGGGATAATTGTGAAATGGACTCGAAAAGGATGGCCAGTTCACTGTCCAGCAGAAAAATTTAGGCCATACTTCAATAGGAGAAATGAATTATCCCTACATAGAGAGTGTCTCCTGTGGGGAAATAGGGTAGTAATACCACCCGTTTTACAGAGGAGAACAATGGAACAGCTTCATGAAACTCACCCTGGAATTGTACAAATGAAGGCAATTGCAAGGAGCCATGTGTGGTGGCCAGGAAAGGATAAGGCTAGAGAGAATAGGGTCAAAGGATGCGAAAATTGTCAACTGGTGCGAAATAATCCTAAACCGAGCCCAGTTAACCCTTGGACGGCACCAGTTAAACCGTGGTCACGTATTCATATAGACTATGCAGGTCCATTCCATGGGAGAACGTTTCTAATAGTCGTTGATTCAATGTCTAAGTGGCCGGAGGCCATCATCATGGATCACTGCACGGCAACAGCTACAGTGCGAGTATTAAGAAGTCTGTTCGCTGTTCATGGTTTGCCCGACCAGGTTGTTTCGGATATTGGTCGCATGTTTGTGGGTCATGAGTTCCAGGAATTTTTGATGATGAACGGAATAATGCATATAACATCGGCTCCCTACCACCCACAGACAAACGGACAGGCAGAAAGAGTGGTACAAACACTCAAACAGCTAATAAGAAATAATGGATGGGAGAACATATCGGTTACGCTGCCACGCGCTCTGTTTGCAATGCGGACTACACCTAATGGAACAACTGGACTAACACCAGCTGAGCTACTAATGGGTCGCAGACTGACCACAAGAATGAACCGGTTGCACCCTAAAGAAAGTGAAGATAGCGAAAATGGAAAATAACACTTCCAAAATAGGTTCAAGTCCCAAGAGAATGTTTATGCACGTAAATATAATGGAAAGGGAAAGTGGGAACCGGGGAAGATAAAGACAGTACTTGGACTCAGGAACTATGAGGTAATTATGGAAAACGGAGTGACAGCAAAAAGACACCAGGACCAATTGATGAGAAGAGTCAAGGAAGAAGTATCGGAGGATGTGGAGAAGAAGGAGGAGTGTAACACCGAAAGAAGGGGGGAACAAATGAATGACCCAAATGAATCACAGGAAAGGCTGGAGGAAACACCTGGGCCAAGTAGACCAATAAGAAACCGGAGACTCCCCGAATACTTAAAAGATTGTGTAACAAATTGGGGGTGAGAAGATGTGGTATTTTGGATAACAATAGGTAAGTTTAGATAAATTGTTGTGATATGCAAATAAGGTTTTGCATAGTGGTTATAAATATGTTTGTTTTACTATGTTAATTATTTTTATGTATATATATATATTCTTAATTTGTAAATAGTTAGTTCAGTTATATTAGTGTTTGTGAGGCAATAAAGGTTTTATCACTTAATGGATCTCGGTGACCTGGAGTAATCGTAAGAACATAGAGACACAACAGAGTGTTTGGCGGTAATTTGGACAATCAACAAATTTCGACCTTACCTGTTTGGCCGCCCTTTTTCTATCGTGACTGACCACCATTCCTTGTGCTGGCTAGCGAATTTGAAAGACCCTTCTGGACGTCTCGCAAGATGGGCTCTGCGACTTCAGGAGTATGAAGTCACTGTTTGCTATAAAAACGGTCGCAAGCACAAGGACGCCGATTGCCTTTCCAGAAGCCCATTAACTGACACTTCGGAAGAAACAGAGGAAGATATGTTGAAAAGGAACAAAAGCAAGATCCTTTATTAGCAAAGATACTCAAAAACTGTGAAGATCCAAATTTTAAAATATTTTCCATTATTGATAACATACTTTATAAGAAAAATTATGATCCCATAGGGCGACTTTGGTTGTTAGTGGTTCCAAAGTCCTTACGATTAGAGATTCTTAGATCACTTAATGACGCCCCTACAGCCGGACATCTAGGTTTTGCTAAAACGTATGACAGGATACGCAGAAGAATTTACTGGCCGGGTCTCTTTAGAAGTGTTCCCAATTATGTCGGACATTGCAGAGAATGCCAACGACGCAAGAGCGTACCCCAATTACCACCTGGAAATCTTAAACCCATAATTCCGTCCTCAGCTCCTTTCCAGAAAATAGGCGTGGACTTGTTGGGTAGATTCCCCTTGACTAGAGATGGCAACCGTTGGGTGATTGTTTGCACAGCTTACCTCACTAAATATGCAATAACGAAAGCCATTCCAACCGGAGGAGCAGTTGGGGTCGCAAGGTTTATATTGAATGAGATAATACTCAAGCATGGAGCTCCTAGAGAAATGGTTACGGATAGAGGGCGCTCATTTCAAGCAAAACTCATTAAAGAACTTACCAAAATGTGTCGAATGTCGCAGTACTTTACAACGGCCTATCACTCACAGACCAACGGCCTGACCGAGAGATTCAATAAGACCCTGGGAGACATGTTATCAATGTACGTTGACGTACAGGGTCCATTATGAAAGTAATGAGCATAATGTTATTGTGACGCGACGATAGATGGCAGCACGGTAAAACCGTGAGAAATGTGGTGGAGGGATATGCCCTTTCAATCCATCCGGTCGTCAATTGAGTTCAAGCAGTGTGAGGGGAGATACATGCCTCCGCTTGAAGTGTTTTCAACTTTTGTAACATAGCGCGATGGAGCGTTCGCTTGAACAACGATACCCCATAAAGTTTTGCGTGAGGCTTGGAAAAAATGCAACCGAAACATTCCAGATGCTGCTAAAAGCCTTCAAGGACGATTGCATTTCAAGATCACAGTCTGGGAAGTGGCACAAGGCGTTCAAGGAGGGCCGGGAGGAGGTCGCCGACGAACCCCGTTCAGGACGCCTAACAATGGCCAGAACTGACGAGAACGTGGATCGTGTGCTCGAAGCTTTGCGTACCGACCGTCGATTAAGCATACAGCAAATTGCTGACACATTACACATGTCCACATTTGTGGTACATGGGATAGTGACCGAGGATCTGCAAATGCGTAAGGTCTGTGCGAAGCTTGTGCCGAAAGTGTTGACGCAAGACCAGAAAGAACTTAGTGTTTTGCGCTGTCAAGAATTGTTGAATTTGATTCAAAATGAACCGGACTTTCTGAATTCTTTAGTAACCGGAGACGAATCCTGGATGTTTGAATACGACCCAGAGTCGAAAAGGCAGAGCTGTGCATGGCACACAAAATCATCCCCACGCCCCAAGAAAGCGCGAATGAGCAGGTCGCGCATCAAAACGATGATTATTGTCTTCTTTGACATCCGAGGAATAGTCCATTGTGAGTTTGTACCGCAGGGACAAACTGTAAACTCAGCCTTTTACCTGGAGGTGCTCAGGAGATTGAAACGCCGGATCGCACGCGTGAGGACTGACATTAAAGACACGGTCAAGTTCCACCATGACTATGCCACCAGCCACACAGCCTTCATCATTACCAACTTTCTGGCCCGGGGATCCCTCACCCCCCTTACAGTCCCGACCTAGCTCCATGTGACTTCTTTTTGTTTCCGAGACAAGTGTATTGATGCAGGAGGAATCTATTTTAAAGAATATTGAACATTTGCACAAATTACGATCAATTAATGTATTTTGCCAGTAAATGCTCATTTCTTTCATAATGGACCCTGTAGAACAAAAGAATTGGGACTCTGTTTTGCTCTTTGTTACTTTCGCTTATAATAAGGCAAGTCAGGAAACTACAGGCTTTTCACCCTTCTATTTAGTACATGGACGAGAGAGGCGGAAACAATGCTAGACACTCTGTTACCTTACCAGCCAGGTTACGAAGAAGGCGAGTACATAAATCAGCTAATGACAGATGCTGAAGACGCCCGCCAGCTAGCCCGCTTACACACCCTCAGAATTCAGGACATCGATAAAGCACGATACGATGCGAGACATAAGCCTGTACATTACAACGTTGGTGACCTCGTCTGGATCTTCACACTCGTACGGAAAGTTGGCCTATCAGAGAAGCTTTTAAAAAAATACTTCGGCCCATATAAAATAACCAAGAAGATCTTGGATGTTAACTACGAGGTAATGACGGTGGACGAATCTCGCAGGAGGAAGAGTTCCAAGGATGTAGTTCATGAGTTACGTATGAAGCCCTACCAAGATCCTGAACAACAGAACAATATAGTTTAAATATCTGGACTTTCTGTGTAATTATGTAAATAATAAACATCGGGACGCTGTTCTTCTGGGGAAGGAGGTGATGTCGCGAAATTTATTTAGAGAGAAATCAAAGTAATTGTTTAATTATTAAATATGTAAATTTTTTAATAGTTCGATGTTATGTATATTTTGTAACTGTAGATATTTCCTTCTTTTTCTTTAGATAAAAGGTGAGAAAGATATCACTCAATTTTCGAGCCTCAATTTAATAATAAAACCTGCTGAAATAGCTCTTGTGTACCTCTATTCATTTAATTGCGACAATATTATAAAACTACAAAATATATATAAGGAGTACATAGGAAGGATAAATTTAAAGTAAACACACACAATAGCGAGGGTTAATATTTGGGAAAGTTAGATATACTATTTACAGTTTTTGTTACTTAAGGTGCCATGAGTATTTACAACATAGTTTCAGGGATGTAATACAGGAACGAGGAGAAGTAGTTATAAAAAAAATAATATAGAATAAAAATAAAATTGACTTAAGCAATAGGTTTGGGATAGGCAGTAACGCAGTGAAGAATAAAGGAAGAGGGTCTGAATTGGTGGCTGCAAAGGACACCTCAGGAGTCCTGCCCTGCAATACGAGCTTAGAAACGATGTATTGTTTGCAGGGATCAGATATCTCAAGATGCCCTGTAAGTAGCATTAGATCAAATGGGCAAAAGGCGTGAAGATCGAAGGAGAGGTAGGTAATGGGAGAATATGGGAAAGAAAAGCTTGCTGAGAAAGGTTGAAAAGAGATGGAGGCTCAAGGGCTGCGCTGCTGTCGGTGATTGAGCTCGACCAAATGAAAAATAAAAATTAAAGAAAAATGAGTGGGCGCATCATGCTGATGATGGCGATGGGTCGAGCGTGAGAGAAAAAATATCTCGCTGGTTACCCAAGCTCTCCGTGTGGAGTTAACATCGGGAGGAAGAGTGTATCAGGTCGATGAATCATAAAATAAAAAAATAAAATGTTGACGAGCAGGAGTCTCAGGAACCGTTGAAGAGGTTTAGAGGATGGAGGTAGATTGTGAAAACAGGGTTCGACTGTTGCCATTGATTGATTGAACCCGGGTTTGAGGAAAGAAGAATGAAATGAAGAAAGCTGGGACGGTGACCCGGGTGTAAGTAAAAATAAAATAAAAATAAGCCATGGATTTTCCTGAACACACCATCAGGATGGGATGGCGAGGAAAGAGTAGTCCACTGGGGCAAATCAATAACAACAAAAAAAAAGTCGACGAACAGGAACTCTGCGATGGACGAGGGGTGGTTAGAACGAAGGCATAGAAGGCCTAAGGAAAAGGATCAAGAGACGAGAGAAGTATGAAAGGCAGAGTTGGAAGGATCAAGATATGAGAAGGGACAGTTGGTAGAAAGGCGTCACTGTTGAAACAAGATTTTAAAAGTTAAATTATCTTAGACATAGGCTATGGAAAATTAAAACAAATGATGTCAAAGAATATAAGGTTTCAAATGATGTTAATATAGGTAGCCTAATGGTTTTAGCTGTTTAGGGATGGAAGCAAAAGAATTATCATAATGTAGAAGAAATATCCAAAAATATATGAATTGATTCTATAATATTAAATGGCACACATCAATGATCGTTAAAATATAAATAAGTAAGATAAAAAAGGTAATTATTTAGGTTAGTGTGTTCCCCACGTGATGCAACGCTTATAAACGCAAATTAGACGATGTTTGGAAAAGTCAAAAGTGGTAAATAAATTGAAATGCCATTATGGTTTGTTTTTATTTTTCATAATTATAATTTAAGAGACGTCTCACATGGTGAGAGAGAGAGAGAGAGAGAGAAAGGAAACGAACTTATCAAAAGTAGTAAAATGTTACAAGTAAACTTATAATGGATATCTGAAGGTTTAGAGTGACGCAGTGGTAAAGAGAGGGGAAGTCTGAGTTGATTCTTGCAATGGCGTTCGGCAATGCGATACTTGCCTTTGTGAGTGAGGTATTGTTTTCTTTGACCAAACTCCCAAGACTTTCCATAATAAACATTAGAGCAAAAGGGGGAGGTAGGTAAGTTGAAAGTGGAGGAATGGGAAAGGTGGAGTAAAGGAGTTGCTCTGTTGCCAATGATGTTTGAGCTCGGATTAAAATGGTAAAAAATAAAATGGTAAAAGTGATGGTTGTAATGATGATCCGAGCGTTGAGGAAAAAAAAAAAACTCGAACTGGTCGCCTGAGCTCACTGTTGGGAAATGTACAGCGAGGAAGGTTGAGCCTGCTGGTTGAATCAAAAATAAAAAAAAAATGTTTGGCGAAATAGAGACTCTTGACTGTAGAAAAAGGAAAGGTGAGGATTGTGGAAGGTAAAGGGTACTGTTACCATCGATGATTCAATAACCCGACATTGTTGAATGTAATGAATGATGTTGTCGGGTGATTGATAAAAAAAAAGAATTAATCTTTGGAATTCCTGAACTCGTTATCGGGAATGGTAAACTGAGGAAGTATGGTCCAATAGATGAATTAATAAATAAAAAAGATAAAATGGGTGGCAACAGGAACCCTATAAGAGACTGTATGAGGTTGAGAGGAAATGGGTTAAGGGGGTGGGAGCAAGTAATATAGGAAGATAGGTTTGGGCGATAGAGATAGAGAGAGGCGTCAAAAAAGGAATAATACTATTAATCTAATAGAAATGAGGATATCAGAAAATAGACGATCTTGAGGTAATAAAAACCTTTCATACTGTTGAAATAAACTCAAATCATGTTTAAAAATTCGAAGTTGTAAAGTTTTAAAATCTATATATGATGACAGAGATGAAAAAATACTCTAAAATTAATAATATAAATGATTGATGAGGGTTAAATACTCTAAGATATAATGACTAATGAAAATAGTAACATAAAATGTTTATAATAATGGTGGGGTTTGGATGGTTTATAATGGCTGAGTGGTAGAGGTATAGAAAAATAAAACAAAGAAATATAGCATACAAATATAAAAAGGGTGATAGCTTGATTGATTTTAAAAATGGATGGCATTGACGAAGATGATTGTAATAAAGATAAGGTTAACATAAAAAAATATGGCATTCTAATTTAGAAAAATATTTCACACTGGGGGTTAAAATAATGTAAAAGTAGTAAAACACACAATGCTAATTAAAGATATAAAATAAAGCAAATAAATCATATGAAAAAATAAAAGAAAATATAATAATATAGAAGAAATAAAATGTTTGTTCTGGTAATAGGATCGGGAAGCCGAGTTGAGCTCATTGAAGAGCGACAGAGGCTCACCTTTGAGAAGTTCGAGGAGGCTCACAGACCTGTACATGATGTCGTTCCGCACGGCTTCTAGTTGCGGGAAGAAGTTTTTCGCCGGTTAAGTCCCGTCGTAAGGTGCCATAGGCGAGGCATAGGCACGTGACGCCGTCGCTTCTTGGAGAGCCTCGGTGGGTCGGTTTACCAAGTTGGCCAAGCTGGGCCGGATGAAAGTGGCGGACAACTCAGAAGCGTCCACGTAGTGTTCCCCGTCTTCGTTCATAGTCCTTTGTCCACTGTCCTCAATCATAATCCTGTCGACTTATACGGGTCTACTGTCGTAAACCCGGGTAAGATAACAAGTGAGTTGGAAGCAGTCGGGGTTGGGTGGCAAGGAGTGCAGAGTGGGAAGTCCGCACGGGATAGTAAGGACAAAGTTGGGATCAAAAGACGCTCTCCTAGTACGTCTCATGTGTCACCAGGACCAGGGGGAAGTTGAGGATTAACTGAGGAAAGCTCGGCGTTCTGCATGAAGCCGCGGAGGCAGAAAGGAGCAAAAACGGCGGCCCTCGTGGCCGTGAGCCGCCGCGAGATGGCAACGAACCTAGTACTGAACGGGCCCTGTCCGAAAATATCCACTGTAACCTAACTAACTGTCAACATCCGGACCAACGCCCCTTCTTTGTCCCTCTCTGAAAACCCCGGGTGTCCAGTGGCAAGCTGGTGTCACTTTGAGATGACTAGAAATTACGTCATACTTTATTACTTACATATCACAATTTTTAAATTACGATATATATATTTAAATTGAACCTAACGATTTGTTTAATATATTTGCATCAGAAGTGACAGGTAAATTTGAAGTGATCAGTTTATTCTTTATCGATTTTCTTTTATAAATCGTGTGCACTAGACTGCGTGAATATATACCAAGGCGTTGCATTAATATTCCTCATATTTTCTCTTACATTTGTAGGCATTTAACTTTAAAAGTTCAAAGGCGAAACTTCACACTGCTCATCAAAAAGTGCTATCAACTTTATTTTGGCTGTAAAGTCGGTGACCAAGATAAGACTTGGGCTCCTCATTATTGTTGTGAAATTTGTGCTCGACGTCTTACAGGTGGATTAAAGGTGAACGTCATATGCCTTTTGCGGTTCCAATGATATAGAGGGGACCTAAAGACTATTTTCCAGTTTATTTTTGTATAAATATTTTGTATAAATTTATGTAAATATATATCAATTTTTTTCTCCCCATTGAATATAACAAAATATTTTTAAAACTTAATTCTGTTGACGTCTCGATAAAGAGAGGCGAGTTGCCCCTCGAAATATTGGAATAATAAATTCATTAAAAATCCAAAATATGCATCTTTTTAAAATATATATATATACTAGCGGACGTACCCGGCTTCGCCCGAGGTTTTACCCGAGTAAAGGTTTGTCTAACGAACATTTGCCCGTGTTTTACCCGAGTAAAGGTTTGTCTAACGAATCTCTCGATAAAGTGAACATTTTTTCCCGGTCCCTTGAAAAATATTCGATAAGTTGAATAAATTCAATATTAATCGGTACCCGAGTAAAGGTCTGTCTAACGAACATTTGTTAAAACAATTCTCTATAGACTTATAAAAAGAAATAGATATATTTTGATAATTTGAAACTGATAAAGTGATCATTTTTTCCCGGTCCCTGTGTGCCGTGTCATTCTGAATTTTGTCTTTCCTAATTTTCTACATTACAAAATCATCGTTTTATCTAGTGAACATTTTTTCCCGGTCCCTTGAAAAATACTCGATAAGGTTGAATAAATTCATGGTCGTTTATGGAAGATGGACGAAGTTCCCGGAGGTCATCTTGGGCAAGCTCCCGCGAGGCTTTTTTTCTTGTCTACTTGACATAGCTGTGTCACCAACTCTGCCCTGATTGGTCGGTGGGTACTTTGACTGTCGGCCGGCGGCCGGGTGAATCCATTCTCGCACGGGGTCTGCCCCACTCCAAACTTTTGGCAAAGCACTTTCTAATTAAAGATTATTGTCTTAAATAATCTTTAAGAACAAAAAGTATAATAATTGAACGATAGGAAATTATAGTAAATAATTATACTAAACTAAATGATGTAAAAATAATTATACATGAAATTTGAAATAAGTTTTAGAAAAGTTATCGTTAAGTCCACGGGAAAAGATGTAGCCAAAACAAATAGGTTTTTAACAGTGACACGTGAGCACCCGCCTCGAGACGCGCTCCTCTCTCCTAACATTACTCCCCCTCTTGAAAAAGCCTATCTCCGTCTCAATGGTGGCGCTGCTTGCGAGTTAAAGCTACAAATCTGCAAATAACTCTAAGGATATTCAAGATATTAAAGAAATTATTTTTCGTAAACCTTTCCGGGGATATACCTAATAATATCCCAAAATTTCACGGCGATTGGATGTATGGTTTATGAATCCATAGAGGACACACACACAGACAGACAGACAGACACACAGACATTCAATTTTATATATATAGATGTAGCATTTCTATAGATGTGAAAAAAGAAACTGCAGTCGTTTGTGGCCGTCTCCACCTCAGTAATCCTCTCTTTATTTTTTTTCAAATCTTTTTTTAAACAAAACAAAAATTTACATACACCATTTAGTTAAATCTTTAGTAAAAAAAACAAAATAAAATTTACATTCTATCATTCAAAATGTATCACTACCCCCCCACAAAAAAAAAAATTGTATTAATTTTTTTCTCAACGGAGGTTGGGAGGGGATGGAAGGTAAAAGATAAGATACATTGCAAGAAATTATATTACACAAGTAACCATATTGTTAGGGGTAAAAAAAGGCGACCAAAGCCTGTTAGTTGGGGAAAATCACAGGAAAAGGTGGCCATACAAAACCTAACTAACAATAGGCAGGAAAAAAAAAAAAATGATATGGACATTACATGTCTATGGAGACACTCTCCATGTAGAATCCCATTCCAGGGCAACATTTTTTGTTATTTTCGCGAAATCGGCAGTAGTTTCTCCAGGGGCTCTGTGGGGTGATCTGGATTTTTTTTCTTTAATGGAAGAGAACAAAACCTGAGGACTATCGGTGGAAGCTTGCTTGTTAGGTTCGATACCCAAGCATCCTTCCAAATCCTCTTCTTCCTGAAATGGGAATGGTGGTTCAGTATTGCCTTCAGTTACCGGATCCCAGAGCTTTACTTTAGAAACATTAACTATTGTTGCATGCTTATTTTCGGGCTGGCAAGGCTTATCTATTTCTATGGTTTGTGGTGAGGGTATGGAAATTATGGTGTATGGTTCTGGATAAAAGGCTGGCATGAGCTTACCTTGACCTGATTGGTAAGGGATCTTATAAAGGACCTTATCCCCTATTTTTAGATTAGGCGTTTTATGGGATTCATTATATCTTTTTACCAATTTAAGATGTAATTTTTCGGTATTTTCATTTGCAATTTTCCTAGCCTCTTCTATGGGTGGATATGCTCTTGTTAATTTATTGATATATGATGGCGTTATGCCAAAAAGTAAATAAACGGGAGGCATTTTAGTTATGGAATGAGGAATACCCCGATATTCTTCTAAGGCCTTTTGTAATAATTTGGGCCATGGTATTCTGGGATTTTGTTGATGGTGAAGTCTAAGCTTTGAGATAATTGTCGCATTCGCCCTCTCTACAAGCCCATTACACTGTGGGTGCGAAGGGGATGTCATCACGTGTTTTATGCCCCTTTCGTGTATAAATTTGTTAAACCTTTGGGACACAAATGAGGGGTGCCTATCAGTAACGATAATTTTTGGTTTACCTACATTTAATAACTGATTTATTATATTGATGTACGTTGCTATAGACGTACTCTTAGAAGGATAAGCCCAGATGTATCTTGAGTGATGATCAACTATCACATGAAGACAATTCTTTGTACTGTTATAATCCCCTAATCCTAAAATACTGTCAAGGGCAACTACATCAAATGGTTTCTCAGCTAGTGGTAAATTACCCATGAGTCCATACGAAGGTGTAGTTGGCTTCTTAACAGACTGACATATTTTACATTTAAGAATATAATTTTTTATTTGTCCTATCATTCCTTTGAAATAATATTGTGTTGAGATAACTCTAGCCATTGAACTTATGCCTGGGTGTCCTAAACTTTGGTGAGCCCTGCTTATCAATTGTTGTTGTAAGGAGGGTGGTACGATAATCCTATCTCTTATTTTTCAGCCTAATATAAGTAATACCGTTTTTAATGAAATATAGTTTAGATGAAGGCTTAAGTAATGATTTTTGTTCTTGTTCTATATTTTGAACAGTTAAGAAGCAGGTATATGGCAGTCGAGACAACATGTCGGCTTCATGATTCTCACATCCCTTATTATATTTAAATTCCAAATCATATTCTGATAATTTTAGCGCCCATCGGAATAATCTACCGTTAGTATGTTTGAAATTATTTAACCAAATTAATGCCTTATGGTCGGTATGAACTATCACATGTTGACCTGAAATATAGGGATGATATCTTTTACATGCTTCTATTATCGCCAATAATTCAAGTTCTGTTATTGTATACTTGGATTCTGCTCCCCTTAAAGCCCTACTATAAAACGCTATGGGTCTTAAGGTACCATCAGGATACTCCTGTTTAAGTACGCCTCCTAAACCTGCAATACTAGCGTCGCAAAAGATATGTGTAGCTAATAATGGATTATAAATTTGGAGTATTGGTTTCGAAACTAATGCTTCTTTAAGGGCTTCAAAACTCCTCTGACACTCTTCACTCCACGTGAATTTTACATCTTTTTTCAATAGATCATTTAAAGGCGCTCTCAACTTATTAAAATTATCTATAAATTTTGCATAATGCGTAACGCTGCCCAAAAATGACCTTAAGCATCTAACATCACGAGGAGGGGGCAAAGATTTAATTATACCAACATTAGTACTTGAAGGAGAGATTTGATCTCCAAAAATTTCGTAACCCAAATAATTTATCTTTTGCATAAAAAACAAACATTTATCTTTCCTAAGTTGGATACCTTCCTCTTGTAGGATTGCAAATATTTCCCCAAGGTGTTCTAAATGGGATTCGGTATCTTTTGAGAAAACCAAGATATCGTCAAAGTAAGATATTATATTTTTAAGTTCATATTTCTGCAATATGGAAGTGAGGATCCTGTTAAAAATAGCAGGAGCTGTCCGCAATCCAAATGGTAATCTGCACCATTGGTAAGAACCTTCTGTGGTGGTAAAGCAAGTGATAGGTTGATCTTTTTCATGTAAACCAATAGTCCAGTATGCACTTAGAATATCAAGGCACGAGAATACTTTTGAGCCTTGCACCTTTTGGATGATATTTTCAACTAAAGGAATTGGGAAACTATCTCCTATCAATTTTGAATTCAATTTCCTAAAGTCGATACATAGTCTAGATTTATAATTTTCTCCCTTTTTATGTGCTAAAGTTACTGGCGAACTATATGGAGAAGAAGCATGCCTAATAATCCCATATTTTAATAATTGCCTAATTTGTTCTTTAATTATTTCGGTGTCCCTGGGATTATGTCGATAAGGTCTGAGACAAACAGGAGTTTTATCCTTGAGTCTTAACCTGGGGGGATCTACTTTTAATGGTCTAATATTATATTTGTTTTCACCAAAAATATCATTATAGCGACTTAATAAAATGTAGAAATTATACTTAAGTATGTCATCATTATTTAGATAGCTGTCTTCTAGATTTGGCAAGGGTAAGGGTCGAAAGTTTGGTTGGTAAACGAGTTTAGATTTAAAACAAGAGGGGACATTTATGTTATATTGATCAATAGTTTTATCTAAAAGAGGTAACTTTTTTATGTTTTTACATTTTCCTGAAAGTTTTAAACAATAATTATGTTTTTTACAATATTTAACATTATTAGAAACACCAAAATATTTTTTTTTGAGTTATCACAATATTGCAAAGCATTGAGTTCATCTTTAGAAAATGTATATTGAAATTTGGATAAAAACACATTATTTTGCATAATAATATTCTCATCAAAATCAATCTTTAGGTTAAAATATTTCAGGTACTTAGTGGATACTATCAGAAAATTCAAATTTGGATTATCAATAATATAGAACAACATATTGTTAGTTATATCTCCAATTCTGATCGTTAAACAAATTTGTCCAAATATTCCAATACGGTTAGATACAGTGCTAATCATATTAGGTGTGTTTGTGTGTTGTTGGCTAGAGTTATTTATCTTATCTAAAAGACATTCAGGTAATAGGTGTACGGAAATAATATTAATGTCACTGCCGGAATCAAAAAGCACTAAATAGGTTCTCAAGAGCAATGAATCTACCCCAACGTCACTCATCACTCCTGGGCACCATCATTGTTGCCTTACATTACCTCGACAGTCTTGGTAAAACTGCTTTCGCCGGGTTTCTTGTCGGTCGCCAACCTCTCTGCCGGGGCGGGCACCTGAAGGAAGAGAATCCTGTGAAGGCGTTGCATTCCTTGAGTCGACATTTTGAAAGTCCCGTCGATATCTGGGGCCATTAAATGGTGAAAATGTCTCTTCATGTCGAAATCCTTCTTCCAGGGAAGATGCAATCTTAATCCACATGTCCAGATTAGCTGGATTGGCAGCGATCAAAAATGGTCTTAGCTTCGCGTTTACATTCGAAGAAAGCGCTTCCAGGGTCTGCTCCGAACTTATATTCAATATTTTTGCCAACTTCAGTTTATTAAGATAGTAGTCCATAAGGGGTTGCGATGATAGCTTCTTTTCAGTCCAAAATTGCCTCATCAATCCACTTGTCGATACCGGGAAAAATGTATTCATAGCTTGGTGAAGTTCATCCAACGTAAACACGTCCTGGCACATCGAGGCGTATATCTCTAACGCTTTCCCTTTAAAAATGCTTGGGATCATTGACAGAGCATCATTTTCTGAAATATTTTGGAGCTTGACTGTTCTTTCAAAAAGATTTCGCCATTCCTGATACGTAAGGCCTGTATCCGGGTTAAAAATTGGCAAGATTTCCCTAATTGAAATGTCCACTCTCGCTCCGGTAACAACCTCTTCTTTCGGTAAAGTTTTCAAGTCTTTTTTCGATGTCATTTCGACTTTATTTCCCGTAGGTAGCGATCCTGTCGGCTAGCTGTAGTATTTCTATAGATTTGAAAAAAGAAACTGCAGTCGTTTGTGGCCGTCTCCACCTCAGTAATCCTCTCTTTATTTTTTTCAAATCTTTTTTTAAACAAAACAAAAATTTACATACACCATTTAGTTAAATCTTTAGTAAAAAAAAACAAAATAAAATTTACATTCTATCATTCAAAATGTATCATATATATATATATCTTTATATATATATAAATGAATGTATGTGTGTGTGTAAGTGTGTCTGTCCTTTATGCCTGACCAAACCACTCATTGGAACGCCATGAAACTTTGGGAATTCATTTAGTATCGTACTGGGAAGGTTTCTAAAATAATTTCTTGAATATCTTGAATATCCTTAGAGTTATTTGCAGATTTGTAGATGTAACTCGCAAGCAGCGCCACCATTGCGACGATGATAACAAGTTTTTTATCTATAAGTTTTATTATCACTAAGGTTATTATCTTAAAGATTATTTATCAAAAGTAAGATTTTCCACCTATTAATTGCGCACAAGTCAAAGTTAGTTATCGAGTAATTTTCAAGGGACCGGGAAAAAATGTTCACTAGATAAAACAATGATTTTGTAATGTAGAAAATTAGGAAAGACAAATTCAGGATGACACGGCAATTTATTTGAGACAAGAATAATGATACAATTCCAAGGCAAGATACTATTCCTTTAACTTCGAATTACCGAGGGAACCAATTAATATTGATTTTATATATCGACTATTTTTCAAGGGACCGGGAAAAAATGTTCACTTTATCGAGAGATTCAAATTTACGAGTTTCAAATTATCAAGATATATCTATTATTTTTAAAATAAGTTTATAGAGAATTGTTTTAACAAATGTTCGTTAGACAAACCTTTACTCGGGTAAAACCCGGGCGAAGCCGGGTACATCCGCTAGTATGTTATAAATAAAATATGAATGAGATTTTCTGTTGTATTTTAGAATTGTTGAGATTATACTAAGTTAATGCGGTCGTGGTTAAAATCTTGAAAGAATAATTACTAAAATAGTTTTGATTATAGATTTATTTATTTGAGCTAAGGAATATATATGAAAAACATAATTTGATAAAAGTACTGCCTGACTTAAGGCGAGTAGAATAAGGAAAACAAAAGATTATTTACATAATGTACAAAAGTTTTCAGCCGGCCATTGGGATAGAGAGAGAGAGAGAGAGAGATTGAAACTACTTTATTTCAAAGTACATATAAGATTATATAAGGTTAAATACATAAAATGAATAAATAAGATTAATAATGATAGATATATGAATAAATAGATATAAATAGATAAAATAGATGAAAAATATACATATATATATATATATATATATATATATATATATATATATATATATATATATATATATATATAATTATATATACAAGGTCTTCATTGGTGTCTTCAATCTCAATCTCAAGAGGCAGGAAGAAGGCGGAAGGACTAGGACTTTGCAGCTCTAGCTCTCTGGCAGTTGGGCAAGACATTGATCTTGCCTCGTGGTCGGCAGAGAGGCCCTTGGCTATGCAGTTGGCGCATTTGGCCGTGCGCGGGTTGGCAATAGTTGGACAGCTTCGGCCTTGGTGGTCACCAGAAGCGCAGTGGAAGCAGGTGACCGTAGCCTTGGTGCACCTATCGGCGTTGTGGCCGTAGCCACAGCAGCGGTAGCAGACGCGGACGCGGACAGACTCCTCGTAGTTCAGGATCACTTGGTCCACAATGATCCTGCCGCGTCTTCCAATGACCTTGTAGGAAGCCAAGTCCAGCTCGATGAAGGCCGTGCAGGTGCCATTTCTGGTCGGAGATCTGTGTGCCACTCGGACAGACTTGTCTCCAGGAAGCTGGCTGAGGGCATAGGTGGAGAGGAAGGCCTTGACAATGTCCTCATCCGCGATTTTCGCCTCCACGTTGAAGAGGCAGATTCTTGGAAGGAATAGCCTTAGTTCCCGGACTTTCAGGCCTTGAAGCTTGTTGTCCAGGGCAGAGCTGACGACAGGAATGACCTCTGGAATTCTGGAGTGCAGCACCAGTTTTTCCCTGGTGCGCAGGGACGCCCAGACACCTTGGGGCAGAGTGTGGGCAGCACGGACAGTTTTGAGGATGTCCCGTTGTCAGCCTGCGGGTTATCTGCAATAACCTCGAAGTGGGCCGCAGATTTCTCCCAATTGAGAGTGCCTTTGGCAACGGCAGACTTGGGGGCGCTGGAAGATGCAGGCTTGGCTGGAACCAGTGGTTTGGTCCTCTTAGCGGGCGGGTTTGACGCCTCTGACTGCTTCCTCTTTGTTAGAGCAGGATCTGGCTTCTTGGGAGCAGGTGCTGCCACAGGGACAGCAACGGAGGCGGGTGTGGTAGGTTTGATGAGCTTAGTCTGAGTGCTAGAGTCCTTGCAGGTGGGAGCAGGACCAGTTTGAATGGTCTGGCAGGTTTTCTTGGGCATTTGGGCATCCATGATTTCATCCAGCTCCATGAAGTCATTAACAGTGCCCGCGAGGTTCTTCAAATCCCTAACTAGGCACTAGATTATTTCCGTTCGCTGCTCAATGAAGCGAACTAGGTCCAGGTGAAGAGCTGCTAGGGAGGGCTGGCCGAGGGATTGCAGGATTTGGTAGTGGCGGGAGATGACCATGTTGTCTTCTTCAACAAGAGCCGCGATGTCAACCGAGGGTTGAGAGGGCTTGTTGGCTTTCTTCTTCTTCTTGCAGGAATCCATGGCGGGAGAGCAACGAGTTTTTAAAGGAGAAGAGTGACCTATGGCGGTCAATTTAGCAGAGTATTTGAATCTATGATATATAATTTCAAATAAAATAATATTTTTATATTACATTTTGAATAAATTTTATTTTAATATAAAATGTACCCCCCTGTGAAGAAAATAATATGGGTTCATTCAGAGAAAAGTGATCAAAATTATAGTTTAAAAAAAAAGATAAAATGATTGATAGAAAGAAAAGGTGAGAGGTGATATTCACTTATCATATTGGTTTTTGGATGGTAACCAATAGACAGGAAAGTAAAAAGTGATACATAGTGTGTATGATAATACAATGATTATTAAAGAGTGAAAAATGACGAAAAGAGAGAAAAGAAATGTGGTGTTCAATAATCGTATTGGCTTGTTGACGTTGTAAACGTGTCGACTTGTTGTAAACGAGAAAAAAAAATGATACACATAATATTAAAAATGTGGACAAAGTTTATGTACAAAAGGCAACATGTGAAAACAAGGAATGGACATGTAAAGATTATAAAATAATGAAAGGAATAAAGAATGGTCATTTGAGAAAAAGAATCAAGGGGTGGATAATTATAAAAGGTAAAATTTACATAGTTGGTCTCCCTAAATTTACATATTGGATAGGTACGCTTTCAGATATTAACACAGGAAATAAGCAATGGGGGTAAAAATGCAAATTTTTAAAATAATGCAAAATTTCAAAAACAAAAACATATTGTGAAATGAGATAAATGAGAAAATATCAAATTATTAAAAGTTTGGGAATTTAAAATATATTGATATGTGAAGCAATAAGGTATTGTGTTTATTAACGAAAAAATATAGTGGAAATATGTGATAAACAAGGTTCAAGACTAGTTTAAAAATTTTTGAAGATGTGAGAAATAGGTAATGTTATTTTGTTGTTGTTCTCCCGGCCGACTGTTTTACATATGGCGTGTTATCTTTAAATTGATATGGTGTAAATGTTTTAAATTATTTTAAATGTTTTTAATTGGATTCGAAATCCAATGGGGTTTCCCCGCATAGGTTCGAATCCTGTCGGCTATTGTTATAAATAAAATATGAATGAGATTTTCTGTTGTATTTTAGAATTGTTGAGATTATGCTATGTTAATGCAGTCGTGGTTAAAATCTTGAAAGTATAATTACAAAAATAGTTTTGATCACAGAGATTGTTTTAATTGAGCTTAGGAATGTATAAAAGACATAATTTGATAAAAGTACTGCCTGGCTTAAGGCGAGTAGAATAAGGAAAAAAAAAAAAATTTACATAATGTACAAAGGTTTTGAGCCGGCCCTTTGGATAATATTATTATTCTGTACATAACCCGGACTCCTGGAGCGTACGAAAGTCGCCAACTGTCCGGGTTTGTCTTCTGACTTATTGTCTATTTGTTGCAGTTGACATCCAACTGATTAGATGTCGCCAGGCTGTTTTATTTTTGGGGAGGTTCTTCAATGCTTCTTGGTTGAATGTGCTGGTGTTAAGTAGAGTTGCAGTCTGGAATCTCTGAAGATGGTAGGATGGGCAACTGAATAGGAGGTGGTCGACTGTTTGATTTTCTTGGTGACAGTGTTGGCATACGGGGTCGTTGTTTTTGGAGGTTCTGGCGATGTCGGCCTGAACGAAGCCATGTCCTGTCAGAATTGTAGAGGTGACGTTGCAATATTTTAGTTTTGGGAGAATTGAGATTAGAAGACTAGGAGATGCAGCTACTCTTCTGAGGTTTCTTGTAGCATGGTCTGTGGTGTAGAGGTCGGTCCATAGTTGGAGGGCGAACTGTTTGCTTTGAGAGCGGACATATTTCCTGGGAAGGGTTGCGAAGTGTAAAGGCAATTTGGATTGAGCTGCGGCTTTGGCGACTTCATCGGCCTGTTCATTTCCAACGATGCCGCAATGACTCCGGACCCAGCAGAGTTGAACATTGTCCAGAGTATTGAGGTTTCTGATTATCTCTGCAGTAAGTGGGGTTCTAGGGATATCGGGGTGACAGATGGCATGTAGAGCTGCCTGGCAGTCGGAAGCAATGACAAAGTCTTGTCGCGGCATGATCTTAATAGATCTGGTGGCATAGAGAATCGCCAAAAGTTCCGCCTGGAAGGAGGTACAGCTGTTGTGGAGTTTAAGTTTCAGTGGAACAGAAATCAACTAATCATTGATTTAGCCTTTTCCCTGATATTTGGCCAACCCAATTTCTTGATAAATCAAGAAAAGCCATCCACGAACGCGTTTCGCGCTTTTGGCGCTCGTCAGCGTGGAGTAGGCTGAACCACTGCGACCAAAAAATAAATTTTGGTCCCAATGGCTTCTTGAAAAACCAAGTCAGGATATACCATTTTTAATATTGATTTCAACACCTGATCTTTTTATCTTTTATTTTTTTCTTTCGTTTTTTCATGTGCTAAGCGTATTTACGCAAGTTTGGCCTTAAATACCCATTTCTTGGTTTTTCAAGAAGCCATTGGGACCAAAAATTATTTTTTGGTCGCAGTGGTTCAGCCTACTCCACGCTGACGAGCGCCAAAAGCGCGAAACGCGTTCGTAGATGGCTTTTCTTGATTTATCAAGAAATTGGGTTGGCCAAATATCAGGGAACAGGCTAAATCAATGATTAGTTGATTTCTGTTCCACCAGATGGCGCTCTGCCTTCTGTAAAGCACATGTGCTCCTGGTCAGGATATGCCATTTTTAATATATATATATATATGTCATAAATAAAACGTATATTCTAGTTACGTTACCAATTCATGCAGTCGTGGATGGAAATGAATGATAACTTTTTTCCCAAAATTGCATTTATTTTTTTATTATTTTTTAAAGCAAACAGTTTTTGCATACCTACAACTAACAATGTTATTATATATTTGCAAAAAAAAAAAACGTAAAATTGGGTTATATTCCTTTTCATTTTAAAATTTAACTCTGTGATTATAGAATTTTAATTATTTTATGAATACAAAAAAAAAATATTATGTCATTTCTTCCCTCCAAGGATAAAAATTAGGGAGTAATTTTCAAAGTAAAAAAAAATATCTTTATTATTTACATAGTTTATCAATTAAGATAGAGGATACCAATTGAAACTATATCAATGATGCTCTTTATTCCTTCTACATATTTTTATTGGTACCTTTGTTCTTGACAGTAGCTGAAAATTATCCAATCTTATTTAAATTTATAGGTGTCTCCTTCCTATATTTCATAACTGGATTATTTACCTCATGAATTGAGTAGGCCTTCTCAGGGCTCTCAAGATTCAAAAGGTATTTTGCCACATGCCAAAAAAATATATTTTTGAAAATCACAAATTTATTTCTCATAATGACAAATTGGTACCCAACATCTTGTTTCACATTTATTCGATTTGATCAAAATAAAAACATAAAATAATGGGTTATTTACTTCCATATAATAAAAAAAATATTTACTCATGAAGTTTTATTATTTATAAAAAAAAAGAATATTCGAATATGAAATGTTCCATATAAAATTTGTGAGGGAAAAATATATAGAATCAGATGAGTGAATTTCTCAACAAATAAAATAAAAATGTAAAATATTTACAACAATTGAAAAGAAAAGTGTCAAGTTATATCTAATATATTATTGATAACTCATAAAAAAAATAGTCTTCTATAGTCCTTGAGTGTTTTTAAAAGCTCAGTTTTATATTGTAATAGTATACCTTATTTGTGCACAAAAATTATATTCTCAAGGTTTAAATTTTAGGCCTAATTATTTTTGGTATTGTCTTATATATGTTAAGATTTTCCTGTCATTATTTAGTAAGAAGAGGGATTCTATTTTCACTACCTTAGGTGCCACTTGTTGGTTTGTTTTTTTCTCTAAAGTGGGCATTTTACTTTTTGTCAGTTTTAATTCAAATCCTTCTTTTGGGTAGTATGGCCTCAATTTGGATGAATGAATTACCATGGTAGTTTTTCCTAAATTATTTTGGGGTTTATCAATTTCATAATTGACTGGGGATATCTGTTTTAAGATTGTAAATGGCCCAGACATTGGAGGCATTAATTTTCGGTTATCTGGATGGTAAAAGGTTTGCAACCAAACTTTATCGCCTACTTTAAAAGTGGAAGATTGATAATGTTGATCATATCTAATTTTATTTATCTGATGGAATTTTAATGTATTATTATAGGCATTTATTCTGGCAGTTTCTCTATAGGGGGTTAAATTTTGATTCTTTTAAGGGGGGATCATATGGGAGCTTACCATACAAAAGGTAAGAAGGAGTATAGCCTGTTATAAAATGGGGAGTATTATTATATTCATTTAGTACCGAATCTAACAATTTCGTCCATGGTATAGATTTTCCTTTCAAGTTATTGAATTTACATCTTAACCTGATTATTATGGTTTGGTTAAGTCGTTCATTTAACCCATTACACTGAGGTCTTGATGATGAAGCCAATAATTGTTTAATGTTATTGTTAATCAAATATTTTCTAAATCTTGGTGAAGTAAATGATGGTGCCCTGTCACTTAAAAATTGTTTTGGTTTTTGTATTTGAAAAATTTGTTTAGGCAATTTATATATGAGTCAGTAGTTTGAGACCTTTTGTGAGGGGAAAGCCCAAATGTATCTAGTAGCATGATCTACGATGATGTGAAGGAATTTCTTTGTAGAATTATAGTAATTTAGTCCACCTAATGTGTCTATAGACACGAGATCGAAAGGATCTTTAGCTGAGGGGAGACTTTCCAACAGACCAAATTTCTTCTGGTGAGATATCTTATTGAGTTGACACACCTCACAGTGTTTTACATAATTAGAAATATCTTGAATTAGGTAGGGCCAATAATATATAGGGGAAATTAGATATAACATTTTAGATACTCCTATATGGCCGTAATCTTGATGAGCTCTTATTAATACCTTTTCTCTTAATGATGTGGTGGAGCAACACTTTTGATTAATTATTTTTTCCTTATTGTTAAAAGTCCATTAAATTTAGTTAACGAGTATATACTCGTATTTCCTATCATTAATGTTATCATCAAATTGAACTTGTTTTAGTTCTGGGTCAGAAACAAAATGAGCTATGGGGTATCTGCTGAGAAAATCAGCTTCTTTATTTTCAGTTCCTCTTATGTGTTTTATCTCAAAATCAAACATTGAGAGCTTATAGCTCCATCTAAATAATCGTCCTTTTGGGTTCTTTATGTTCTTCAAGTACTTAAGAGAAGCATGGTCTGTATGGATGGTGAAAGGTTTGCAACCAAACTTTATCGCCTACTTTTAAAGTGGAAGGTTGATAATGTTGATCATATCTAATTTTATTTATCTGATGTAATTTTAATGTATTATTATAGGCATTTGTTCTGGCAGTTTCTATAGGGGGGTAAAATTCTGATTCTTTTAAGGGGGGATCATAAGGGAGCTTACCATACAAAAGGTAAGAGGGAGTATTGCCTGTTATAGAATGGGGAGTATTATTATATTCATTTAGTACCGAATCTAACAATTTCGTCCATGGTATAGATTTTCCTTTCAAGTTATTGAATTTACATCTTAACCTGATTTTTATGGTTTGGTTAAATCGTTCATTTAACCCATTACACTGAGGTCTTGATGATGAAGTCGATAATTGTTTAATGTTATTGTTAATAAAATATTTTCTAAATCTTTGTGGAGTAAATGATGGAATCCTGTCGACTATTAAATTTTAGTTGTCATAAATAAAACGTATATTCTAGTTACGTTACCAATTCATTCAGTCGTGGATGGAAATGATTGATAATTTTTGTCCCAAAATTGTATTTATATTTTGATTATTTTTTGAAGCAAACAGTTTTTGCATACCTACAACTAACAATCTTATTATCTATTTACAAAAAAAAAGTAAAATTAGGTTATATTCCTTTTCATTTTAAAATTTAACTCTGTGATTATTGAATTTTAATTATTTTATGAATAAAAAAATCATATTTTTATTATGTCATATATATAGATAGAAGATTTGCCGGGAGGAAATTAATCCATGGAAGCAATGGTCGCCTCTCCCGTCAAAATAAACGTCAGAATCTGACGCCATCTATTGACCGTCGCCGCAACTAGCGGCATCGGGTCGGTGACAAAGCCACAACACCAACTTTGGCAGACGGATAAGCGTCCATTGCTTCCATGGATTAATTTCCTCCCTGCAAATTTTCCATCTATGTTTTGTCAATAGATTTGGCCCAGCCACATTGCCAGCAAAATACCTCTTTGGTAGATTGTGAGGATTCCATTAGATCCCGTGTGGATCTCATGGAATAAAGTCCGCCCTAGACTGACGAGGGCCATTAGCCCGAAACCATGGTCTCTAGGTGGACGCTAATCAGTTTGCCAAAGTTGGGGTTGTGGCTTTGTCACCGACCCGATGCCGCTAGTTGCGGCGACGGTCAATAGATGGCGTCAGATTCTGACGTTTATTTTGACGGGAGAGGCGACCATTGCTTCCATATATATATATTTTGAAAATAGAGCAATCCATACTTAATTCATTAGATAATAAAAGGCATATATTGGATTTAATAAAATATTTATTTTGCCTTTATTTAAAATAAATATTTTATTAAATCCAATATATGCCTTTTATTATCTAATATATATATATATATCCCTTCGTGGATGGCTTTTCTTGATTTATCAAGAAATTGGGTTGGCCAAATATCAGGGAACAGGCTAAATCAATGAATAGTTGATTTCTGTTCCACCAGATGGCGTTCTGCCTTCTGAAAAGCACATGTGCTCCTGGTCAGGATATGCCATTTTTAATATTGATTTCAACACCTGATCTTTTATCTTTTATTTTTTTCTTTCGTTTTTTAATGTGCTAAGCGTATTTACGCAAGTTTGGCCTTAAATACCCATTTCTTGGTTTTTCAGGAAGCCATTGGGATCAAAATTTATTTTTTGGTCGCAATGGTTCAGCCTACTCCACGCTGAGGAGCGCCAAAAGCGCGAAACGCGTTCGTGGATGGCTTTTCTTGATTTATCAAGAAATTGGGTTGGCCAAATATCAGGGAACAGGCTAAATCAATGAATAGTTGATTTCTGTTCCACCAGATGGCGCTCTGCCTTCTGAAAAGCACATGTTCTCCTGGTCAGGATATGCCATTTTTAATATATATATATATATATATATATATATATATATATATATATATATAGTGTAAATACTATATAATAAAATATAATAGTGATTCTATATTTAAAATTTAAAGAGTAAACTGATAAGATTGATAATTTATATCAAGTAGATTTGATTAGATTAGCAAGCTAAATCTAAATTAATTATAAAAATAAATAGTTGTTTAGTTTTATAGTTTAGTTTTGTATTAAAATTATCGTTATTTGATTATTCAAATTCAAATTATAAAATTTGTAAATTGTTATTATTTATTAGAGAGAGAAAAAAAAATTTACTTCTTACTCATCATCCATATATATTTATAATTAATAACAATAAAATTTAACAACTTAACGTCTTTTGCAATCGGCTGTTACACGTCATTTAGACATACTCTAATTTGTATATAGAATAATACTAGACGAAAGGCCCGGGCAACGCCCGGGGTTTACCCGAGTGCGAATATATTTCAAAAACGTTGTCTTGGGTGGCCGCTATAGACAGGGTGGTCGGTATAGACAGGTGAATGTAACACACTGATGATAACAGGGTTGCCTAAAGTGACCGCTATAGACAGGGTGGTCTGTATAGACAGGTGGGTGGTCGCTATAGACAGGGTGGTCTGTATAGACAGGTGAATGTAACACACTGATGATAACAGGGTTGCCTAAAGTGACCGCTGTAGACAGGGTGATCTGTATAGACAAGTGGATGTATCACACAGCTGATAACAGGGTTGTCTAGGGTGGTCGCTATAGACAGGGTGGTCTTTATAGGCAGGTGTATTTATCACACTGATGATAACAGGGTTGTCTAGAGTGGCCGCTATAGACAGGGTGGTCTGTATAGACAGGTGGATGTATCACTCAGCTGATAACAGGGTTGCCTAGGGTGAACGCTATGACAGGGTGGTCTGTATAGACAGGTGGATGTATCACTCAGCTGAATACAGGGTTGCCTAGGGTGACCGCTATGACAGGATGGTATGTATAGACAGGTGGATGTATCACAAAGCTGATAACAGGGTTGCCTAGGGTGACCGCTATGACAGGGTGGTCTGTATAGACAGGTGGATGTATCAAACAGCAGATAACAGGGTTGCCTAGGGTGACCGCTATGACAGGGTGGTCTGTATAGACAGGTGGATGTATCACACAGCAGATAACAGGGTTGCCTAGGGTGACCGCTATGACAGGGTGGTCTGTATAGACAGGTGGATGTATCACTCAGCTGATAACAGGGTCTGCCTAGGGTGACCGCTATGACAGGGTGGTCTGTATAGACAGGTGGATGTATCACACAGCTGATAACAGGGTTGCCTAGGGTGACCGCTATGACAGGGTGGTCTGTATAGACAGGTGGATGTATCACACAGCAGATAACAGGGTTGCCTAGGGTGACCGCTATGACAGGGTGGTCTGTATAGACAGGTGGATGTATCACTCAGCTGATAACAGGGTTGCCTAGGGTGACCGCTATGACAGGGTGGTCTGTATAGACAGGTGGATGTATCACACAGCTGATAACAGGGTTGCCTAGGGTGACCGCTATGACAGGGTGGTCTGTATAGACAGGTGGATGTATCACTCAGCTGATAACAGGGTTGCCTAGGGTGACCGCTATGACAGGGTGGTCTGTATAGACAGGTGGATGTATCACACAGCTGATAACAGGGTTGCCTAGGGTGACCGCTATGACAGGGTGGTCTGTATAGACAGGTGGATGTATCACTCAGCTGATAACAGGGTTGCCTAGGGTGACCGCTATGACAGGGTGGTCTGTATAGACAGGTGGATGTATCACACAGCTGATAACAGGGTTGCCTAGGGTGACCGCTATGACAGGGTGGTCTGTATAGACAGGTGGATGTATCACTCAGCTGATAACAGGGTTGCCTAGGGTGACCGCTATGACAGGGTGGTCTGTATAGACAGGTGGATGTATCACACAGCTGATAACAGGGTTGCCTAGGGTGACCGCTATGACAGGGTGGTCTGTTTAGACAGGTGGATGTATCACACAGCTGATAACAGGGTTGCCGAAAGTGACCGCTATAGACAGGGTGGTCTGTTTAGACAGGTGGATGTATCACACAGCTGATAACAGGGTTGCCGAAAGTGACCGCTATAGACAGGGTGGTCTGTATAGACAGGTGGATGTATCACACTGATGATAACAGGTTTGCCTAGGGTGACCGCTATGACAGGGTGGTCCTGTATAGACAGGTGGATGTATCACACAGCTGATAACAGGGTTGCCTAGGGTGGTCGCTAGAGACAGGGTGGTCTGTATAGACAGGTGGATGTATCACACAGTTGATAACAGGGTTGTCTAGAGTGGTCGCTATAGACAGGGTAGGTCTGTATAGACAGGTGGATGTATCACACAGCTGATAACAGAGTTGTCTAGAGTGGTCGCTATAGACAGGGTGGTCTGTTTAGACAGGTGGATGTATCACACAGCTGATAACAGGGTTGCCTAGGGTGAACGCTATGACAGGGTGGTCTGTATAGACAGGTGGATGTATCACTCAGCTGATAACAGGGTTGCCTAGGGTGACCGCTATGACAGGGTGGTATGTATAGACAGGTGGATGTATCACAAAGCTGATAACAGGGTTGCCTAGGGTGACCGCTATGACAGGGTGGTCTGTATAGACAGGTGGATGTATCAAACAGCAGATAACAGGGTTGCCTAGGGTGACCGCTATGACAGGGTGGTCTGTATAGACAGGTGGATGTATCACACAGCAGATAACAGGGTTGCCTAGGGTGACCGCTATGACAGGGTGGTCTGTATAGACAGGTGGATGTATCACTCAGCTGATAACAGGGTCTGCCTAGGGTGACCGCTATGACAGGGTGGTCTGTATAGACAGGTGGATGTATCACACAGCTGATAACAGGGTTGCCTAGGGTGACCGCTATGACAGGGTGGTCTGTATAGACAGGTGGATGTATCACACAGCAGATAACAGGGTTGCCTAGGGTGTCCGCTATGACAGGGTGGTCTGTATAGACAGGTGGATGTATCACTCAGCTGATAACAGGGTTGCCTAGGGTGACCGCTATGACAGGGTGGTCTGTATAGACAGGTGGATGTATCACACAGCTGATAACAGGGTTGCCTAGGGTGACCGCTATGACAGGGTGGTCTGTATAGACAGGTGGATGTATCACTCAGCTGATAACAGGGTTGCCTAGGGTGACCGCTATGACAGGGTGGTCTGTATAGACAGGTGGATGTATCACACAGCTGATAACAGGGTTGCCTAGGGTGACCGCTATGACAGGGTGGTCTGTATAGACAGGTGGATGTATCACTCAGCTGATAACAGGGTTGCCTAGGGTGACCGCTATGACAGGGTGGTCTGTATAGACAGGTGGATGTATCACACAGCTGATAACAGGGTTGCCTAGGGTGACCGCTATGACAGGGTGGTCTGTATAGACAGGTGGATGTATCACTCAGCTGATAACAGGGTTGTCTAGAGTGGTCGCTATAGACAGGGTAGTCTGTATAGACAGGTGGATGTATCACACAGCTGATAACAGAGTTGTCTAGAGTGGTCGCTATAGACAGGGTGGTCTGTTTAGACAGGTGGATGTATCACACAGCTGATAACAGGGTTGCCTAGGGTGAACGCTATGACAGGGTGGTCTGTATAGACAGGTGGATGTATCACTCAGCTGAATACAGGGTTGCCTAGGGTGACCGCTATGACAGGATGGTATGTATAGACAGGTGGATGTATCACAAAGCTGATAACAGGGTTGCCTAGGGTGACCGCTATGACAGGGTGGTCTGTATAGACAGGTGGATGTATCAAACAGCAGATAACAGGGTTGCCTAGGGTGACCGCTATGACAGGGTGGTCTGTATAGACAGGTGGATGTATCACACAGCAGATAACAGGGTTGCCTAGGGTGACCGCTATGACAGGGTGGTCTGTATAGACAGGTGGATGTATCACTCAGCTGATAACAGGGTTGCCTAGGGTGACGCTAAGACAGGGTGGTCTGTCATAGACAGGTGGATGTATCACACAGCTGATAACAGGGTTGCTCTAGAGTGGTCGCTATAGACAAGGGTGGTCTGTTTGACAGGTGGATGTTTCACACAGCTGATAACAGGGTTGCTCAGGGGTGCTCGCTAGAGACAGGGTGGTCTGTATAGACAGGTGGATGTATCACACAGCTGAATTTTGCAATCGGCTGTTACACGTCATTTAGACATACTCTAATTTGTATATAGAATAATACTAGACGAAAGGCCCGGGCAACGCCCGGGGTTTACCCGAGTGCGAATATATTTCAAAAACGTTGTCTTGGGTGGCCGCTATAGACAGGGTGGTCGGTATAGACAGGTGAATGTAACACACTGATGATAACAGGGTTGCCTAAAGTGACCGCTATAGACAGGGTGGTCTGTATAGACAGGTGGGTGGTCGCTATAGACAGGGTGGTCTGTATAGACAGGTGAATGTAACACACTGATGATAACAGGGTTGCCTAAAGTGACCGCTGTAGACAGGGTGATCTGTATAGACAGGTGGATGTATCACACAGCTGATAACAGGGTTGTCTAGGGTGGTCGCTATAGACAGGGTGGTCTTTATAGGCAGGTGTATTTATCACACTGATGATAACAGGGTTGTCTAGAGTGGCCGCTATAGACAGGGTGGTCTGTATAGACAGGTGGATGTATCACTCAGCTGATAACAGGGTTGCCTAGGGTGAACGCTATGACAGGGTGGTCTGTATAGACAGGTGGATGTATCACTCAGCTGAATACAGGGTTGCCTAGGGTGACCGCTATGACAGGGATGGTATGTATAGACAGGTGGATGTATCACAAAGCTGATAACAGGGTTGCCTAGGGTGACCGCTATGACAGGGTGGTCTGTATAGACAGGTGGATGTATCACACAGCAGATAACAGGGTTGCCTAGGGTGACCGCTATGACAGGGTGGTCTGTATAGACAGGTGGATGTATCACACAGCAGATAACAGGGTTGCCTAGGGTGACCGCTATGACAGGGTGGTCTGTATAGACAGGTGGATGTATCACTCAGCTGATAACAGGGTCTGCCTAGGGTGACCGCTATGACAGGGTGGTCTGTATAGACAGGTGGATGTATCACACAGCTGATAACAGGGTTGCCTAGGGTGACCGCTATGACAGGGTGGTCTGTATAGACAGGTGGATGTATCACACAGCAGATAACAGGGTTGCCTAGGGTGACCGCTATGACAGGGTGGTCTGTATAGACAGGTGGATGTATCACACAGCTGATAACAGGGTTGCCTAGGGTGACCGCTATGACAGGGTGGTCTGTATAGACAGGTGGATGTATCACTCAGCTGATAACAGGGTTGCCTAGGGTGACCGCTATGACAGGGTGGTCTGTATAGACAGGTGGATGTATCACACAGCTGATAACAGGGTTGCCTAGGGTGACCGCTATGACAGGGTGGTCTGTATAGACAGGTGGATGTATCACTCAGCTGATAACAGGGTTGCCTAGGGTGACCGCTATGACAGGGTGGTCTGTATAGACAGGTGGATGTATCACACAGCTGATAACAGGGTTGCCTAGGGTGACCGCTATGACAGGGTGGTCTGTATAGACAGGTGGATGTATCACTCAGCTGATAACAGGGTTGCCTAGGGTGACCGCTATGACAGGGTGGTCCTGTATAGACAGGTGGATGTATCACACAGCTGATAACAGGGTTGCCTAGGGTGACCGCTATGACAGGGTGGTCTGTTTAGACAGGTGGATGTATCACACAGCTGATAACAGGGTTGCCGAAAGGTGACCGCTATAGACAGGGTGGTCTGTTTAGACAGGTGGATGTATCACACAGCTGATAACAGGGTTGCCGAAAGTGACCGCTATAGACAGGGTGGTCTGTATAGACAGGTGGATGTATCACACTGATGATAACAGGTTTGCCTAGGGTGACCGCTATGACAGGGTGGTCTGTATAGACAGGTGGATGTATCACACAGCTGATAACAGGGTTGCCTAGGGTGGTCGCTAGAGACAGGGTGGTCTGTATAGACAGGTGGATGTATCACACAGTTGATAACAGGGTTGTCTAGAGTGGTCGCTATAGACAGGGTAGGTCTGTATAGACAGGTGGATGTATCACACAGCTGATAACAGGGTTGTCTAGAGTGGTCGCTATAGACAGGGTGGTCTGTTTAGACAGGTGGATGTATCACACAGCTGATAACAGGGTTGCCTAGGGTGACGCTATGACAGGGTGGTCTGTATAGACAGGTGGATGTATCACTCAGCTGAATACAGGGTTGCCTAGGGTGACCGCTATGACAGGGTGGTCTGTATAGACAGGTGGATGTATCACACAGCTGATAACAGGGTTGCCTAGGGTGACCGCTATGACAGGGTGGTCTGTATAGACAGGTGGATGTATCACACAGCAGATAACAGGGTTGCCTAGGGTGACCGCTATGACAGGGTGGTCTGTATAGACAGGTGGATGTATCACACAGCAGATAACAGGGTTGCCTAGGGTGACCGCTATGACAGGGTGGTCTGTATAGACAGGTGGATGTATCACTCAGCTGATAACAGGGTTGCCTAGGGTGACCGCTATGACAGGGTGGTCTGTATAGACAGGTGGATGTATCACACAGCTGATAACAGGGTTGCCTAGGGTGACCGCTATGACAGGGTGGTCTGTATAGACAGGTGGATGTATCACACAGCAGATAACAGGGTTGCCTAGGGTGTCCGCTATGACAGGGTGGTCTGTATAGACAGGTGGATGTATCACTCAGCTGATAACAGGGTTGCCTAGGGTGACCGCTATGACAGGGTGGTCTGTATAGACAGGTGGATGTATCACACAGCTGATAACAGGGTTGCCTAGGGTGACCGCTATGACAGGGTGGTCTGTATAGACAGGTGGATGTATCACTCAGCTGATAACAGGGTTGCCTAGGGTGACCGCTATGACAGGGTGGTCTGTATAGACAGGTGGATGTATCACACAGCTGATAACAGGGTTGCCTGGGGTGACCGCTATGACAGGGTGGTCTGTATAGACAGGTGGATGTATCACTCAGCTGATAACAGGGTTGCCTAGGGTGACCGCTATGACAGGGTGGTCTGTATAGACAGGTGGATGTATCACACAGCTGATAACAGGGTTGCCTAGGGTGACCGCTATGACAGGGTGGTCTGTATAGACAGGTGGATGTATCACTCAGCTGATAACAGGGTTGTCTAGAGTGGTCGCTATAGACAGGGTATTCGTATAGACAGGTGGATGTATCACACAGCTGATAACAGAGTTGTCTAGAGTGGTCGCTATAGACAGGGTGGTCTGTTTAGACAGGTGGATGTATCACACAGCTGATAACAGGGTTGCCTAGGGTGAACGCTATGACAGGGTGGTCTGTATAGACAGGTGGATGTATCACTCAGCTGAATACAGGGTTGCCTAGGGTGACCGCTATGACAGGATGGTATGTATAGACAGGTGGATGTATCACAAAGCTGATAACAGGGTTGCCTAGGGTGACCGCTATGACAGGGTGGTCTGTATAGACAGGTGGATGTATCAAACAGCAGATAACAGGGTTGCCTAGGGTGACCGCTATGACAGGGTGGTCTGTATAGACAGGTGGATGTATCACACAGCAGATAACAGGGTTGCCTAGGGTGACCGCTATGACAGGGTGGTCTGTATAGACAGGTGGATGTATCACTCAGCTGATAACAGGGTTGCCTAGGGTGACCGCTATGACAGGGTGGTCTGTATAGACAGGTGGATGTATCACACAGCTGATAACAGGGTTGCCTAGGGTGACCGCTATGACAGGGTGGTCTGTATAGACAGGTGGATGTATCACTCAGCTGATAACAGGGTTGCCTAGGGTGACCGCTATGACAGGGTGGTCTGTATAGACAGGTGGATGTATCACACAGCTGATAACAGGGTTGCCTAGGGTGACCGCTATGACAGGGTGGTCTGTATAGACAGGTGGATGTATCACTCAGCTGATAACAGGGTTGCCTAGGGTGACCGCTATGACAGGGTGGTCCTGTATAGACAGGTGGATGTATCACACAGCTGATAACAGGGTTGCCTAGGGTGACCGCTATGACAGGGTGGTCTGTTTAGACAGGTGGATGTATCACACAGCTGATAACAGGGTTGCCGAAAGTGACCGCTATAGACAGGGTGGTCTGTTTAGACAGGTGGATGTATCACACAGCTGATAACAGGGTTGCCGAAAGTGACCGCTATAGACAGGGTGGTCTGTATAGACAGGTGGATGTATCACACTGATGATAACAGGTTTGCCTAGGGTGACCGCTATGACAGGGTGGTCCGTATAGACAGGTGGATGTATCACACAGCTGATAACAGGGTTGCCTAGGGTGGTCGCTAGAGACAGGGTGGTCTGTATAGACAGGTGGATGTATCACACAGTTGATAACAGGGTTGTCTAGAGTGGTCGCAATAGACAGGGTATTCGTATAGACAGGTGGATGTATCACACAGCTGATAACAGAGTTGTCTAGAGTGGTCGCTATAGACAGGGTGGTCTGTTTAGACAGGTGGATGTATCACACAGCTGATAATAGGGTTGTCTAGGGTGGTCGCTATAGACAGGGTGGTCTGTATAGACAGGTGGATGTATCACACAGCTGATAACAGAGTTGTCTAGAGTGGTCGCTATAGACAGGGTGGTCTGTATAGACAGGTGGATGTATCACACAGCTGAAAACAGGGTTGTCTAGAGTGGTCGCTATAGACAGGGTGGTCTGTTTAGACAGGTGGATGTATTACACAGCTGATAACAGGGCTGTCTATAGTGGTCGCTATAGACAGGGTGGTCTGTATAGACAGGTGGATATATCACTCAGCTGATAACAGGTTTGCCTAGGGTGACCGCTATGACAGGGTGGTCTGTATAGACAGGTGGATGTATCACACAGCTGATAACAGGGTTGCCTAGGGTGACCGCTATGACTGGGTGGTCTGTTTAGACAGGTGGATGTATCACACAGCTGATAACAGGGTTGCCGAAAGTCACCGCTATAGACAGGGTGGTCTGTTTAGACAGGTGGATGTATCACACAGCTGATAACAGGGTTGCCGAAAGTGACCGCTATAGACAGGGTGGTCTGTATAGACAGGTGGATGTATCACACTGATGATAACAGGGTTGTCTAGGGTGGTCGCTATAGACAGGGTGGTCTGTATAGACAGGTGGATGTATCACACAGCTGATAACAGGGTTGTCTAGAGTGGTCGCTATAGACAGGGTGGTCTGTATAGACAGGTGGATGTATCACACAGCTGATAACAGGGTTGTCTAGAGTGGTCGCTATAGACAGGGTGGTCTGTTTAGACAGGTGGATGTATCACACAGCTGACTAACAGGGTTGTCTAGGGTGGTCGCTATAGACAGGGTGGTCTGTATAGACAGGTGGATGTATCACACAGCTGATAACAGAGTTGTCTAGAGTGGTCGCTATAGACAGGGTGGTCTGTATAGACAGGTGGATGTATCACACAGCTGATAACAGGGTTGTCTAGAGTGGTCGCTATAGACAGGGTGGTCTGTTTAGACAGGTGGATGTATTACACAGCTGATAACAGGGTTGTCTATAGTGGTCGCTATAGACAGGGTGGTCTGTATAGACAGGTGGATGTATCACACTGATGATAACAGGGTTGTCTAGGGTGGTCGCTATTGACAGGGTGGTCTGTATAGACAGGTGGATGTATCACACAGCTGATAACAGGGTTGTCTAGAGTGGTCGCTATAGACAGGGTGGTCTGTTTAGACAGGTGGATGTATCACACAGCTGATAACAGGGTTGTCTAGAGTGGTCGCTATAGACAGGGTGGTCTGTTTAGACAGGTGGATGTATCACACAGCTGATAACAGGGTTGCCGAAAGTGACCGCTATAGACAGGGTGGTCTGTATAGACAGGTGGATGTATCACACTGATGATAACAGGGTTGTCTAGGGTGGTCGCTATAGACAGGGTGGTCTGTATAGACAGGTGGATGTGTCACACAGCTGATAACAGGGTTGTCTAGAGTGTCGCTATAGACAGGGTAGTCTGTATAGACAGGTGGATGTATCACACAGCTGATAACAGGGTTGTCTAGAGTGGTCGCTATAGACAGGGTGGTCTGTTTAGACAGGTGGATGTATCACACAGCTGATAACAGAGTTGTCTAGAGTGGTCGCTATAGACAGGGTGGTCTGTATAGACAGGTGGATGTATCACACAGCTGAAAACAGGGTTGTCTAGAGTGGTCGCTATAGACAGGGTGGTCTGTTTAGACAGGTGGATGTATTACACAGCTGATAACAGGGTTGTCTATAGTGGTCGCTATAGACAGGGTGGTCTGTATAGACAGGTGGATGTATCACTCAGCTGATAACAGGGTTGCCTAGAGTGACCGCTATGACAGGGTGGTCTGTATAGACAGGTGGATGTATCACACAGCTGATAACAGGGTTGCCTAGGGTGACCGCTATGACAGGGTGGTCTGTTTAGACAGGTGGATGTATCACACAGCTGATAACAGGGTTGCCGAAAGTGACCGCTATAGACAGGGTGGTCTGTTTAGACAGGTGGATGTATCACACAGCTGATAACAGGGTTGCCGAAAGTGACCGCTATAGACAGGGTGGTCTGTATAGACAGGTGGATGTATCACACTGATGATAACAGGGTTGTCTAGGGTGGTCGCTATAGACAGGGTGGTCTGTATAGACAGGTGGATGTATCACACAGCTGATAACAGGGTTGCCGAAAGGTGACCGCTATAGACAGGGTGGTCTGTTTAGACAGGTGGATGTATCACACAGCTGATAACAGGGTTGCCGAAAGTGACCGCTATAGACAGGGTGGTCTGTATAGACAGGTGGATGTATCACACTGATGATAACAGGGTTGTCTAGGGTGGTCGCTATAGACAGGGTGGTCTGTATAGACAGGTGGATGTATCATACAGCTGATAACAGAGTTGTCTAGAGTGGTCGCTATAGACAGGGTGGTCTGTATAGACAGGTGGATGTATCATACAGCTGAAAACAGAGGTTGTTTAGAGTGGTCGCTATAGACAGGGTGGTCTGTTTAGACAGGTGGATGTATTACACAGCTGATAACAGGGTTGTCTATAGTGGTCGCTATAGACAGAGTGGTCTGTATAGACAGGTGGATGTATCACACTGATGATAACAGGGTTGTCTAGGGTGGTCTCTATAGACAGGGTGGTCTGTATAGACAGGTGGATGTATCACACAGCTGATAACAGGGTTGTCTAGAGTGGTCGCTATAGACAGGGTGGTCTGTTTAGACAGGTGGATGTATCACACAGCTGAAAACAGGGTTGTCTAGGGTGGTCGCTATAGACAGGGTGGTCTGTATAGACAGGTGGATGTTTCACACAGCTGATAACAGGGTTGTCTAGAGTGGTCGCTATAGACAGGGTGGTCTGTATAGACAGGTGGATGTATCACACAGCTGATAACAGAGTTGCCTAGGGTGACCGCTATGACAGGGTGGTCTGTATAGACAGGTGGATGTATCACACAGCTGATAACAGGGTTGCCTAGGGTGACCGCTATGACAGGGTGGTCTGTATAGACAGGTGTATGTATCACTCAGCTGAAAACAGGGTTGCCTAGGGTGGTAGCTGACAGGGTGGTCTGTTTAGACAGGTGGATGTATCACACAGCTGATAACCGGGTTGCCGAAGGTGACCGCTATAGACAGGGTGGTCTGTATAGACAGGTGGATGTATCACACTGATGATAACAGGGTTGCCGAAAGTGACCGCTATAGACAGGGTGGTCTGTATAGACAGGTGGATGTATCACACAGCTGATAACAGGGTTGTCTAGGGTGGTCGCTATAGACAGGGTGGTCTGTATAGACAGGTGGATGTATCACACAGCTGATAACAGGGTTGCCTAGGGTGACCGCTATAGACAGGGTGGTCTGTATAGACAGGTGGATGTAACACACAGCTGATAACAGGGTTGTCTAGAGGGGGGCGGGCAGGGAGGTCACGTGTTTGCTGGCGGCCAATGGGCGCGCATTCTATCCGTGAGCTTCAGACAGACAGACAGACAGACTGAATAAGGCAAATATATAAGTAGATAAGTGAGAATATATTTAATAGTATAAATTTTAGTAGTTATATAGACAAAAGAGAGAAAGACAGAACCATGCACTTTTATTCAAACTAATAATAAGAAAAAAAAAAGTTTTGTAAAGAAGGTAGATAAGATTGTTAGTATATATATATATATTTTTATAATTTTATATTTTATCCTTTTTTTTTTAATGATTTTTTATTTTTTTTTTATTTTTAAATATGAATATATCTAGTTGTATTTAGTAATATATCTATAATATGAATAAACTTTTGTTATAAGTTTGGTTATTATGTTTTGAAACCCTAATGGTAGACCAGACATATACAAAAAATTAAATTGAAATAATTAGTGGAAAAAGAGATCTGCTGGACCCGAGATTTTCAAATAGAAATCCAGCTGACATTTCACTCCTGCTCTATTATGCCATATATCTCTTTTCAACCGGATTCTATGTGTTAATATTAAGTTGTTTTAGTGAAACATTTATATATAAAGATTATTACAACTACAAGTGTTAAGAAATTCTAACTGCAACCTACCTCCTCTGTGACGCGTTCCTCTGTAAACAGCAATTTCTGGTTAACATCTGTTGCGGGGGGGGGGGGACACATGTTCGTCCCTTCCAAATTAGAATGCTTTCTCAGAAATTTCAGATTAATATAAGACAACTGAAGAAGAAAGAAAATAGTTAAGGGAAGAAAGCCAATCTTTATGATCTTTACAGTTAGTTATACTAATATAACTGATTCAATTATTATTCATCTTTTAATTTTCCTTTAAAAAGGTAAATTATTAGATGATTAATAAAGCTATTAATTTTGAAAATTCATTATTATTTAATTTCCATATTTATGAAATTTCAGATTAATATAAGACAACTGAAGAAGAAAGAAAATAGTTAAGGGAAGAAAGCCAATCTTTATAATCTTTACAGTTAGTTATACTAATATAACTGATTCAATTATTATTTATCTTCTAATTTTCCTTTTAAAAGGTAAATTATTAGATGATTAATAAAGCTATTAATTTTGAAAATTCATTATTATTTAATTTCCATTTTTATCCCCAGTAATTGGAGATTAAATAAAATGAATTCTATACAATATTACTTTAAAAATCTTGTTAAATATTTTCAAATTAGTTATATAATTTAAGTTTAATTAACTGTTAAAGATTATAAATTTGTATTAGTTATTATTGAGAGAAATTTTAGAAAGTTGATTTAATAAATGGATACTTCCATTTATTTTTTAAAAGTATTTTATAATTGATATACTGTTGAAATATTTTACTTGTTTAATACTAAATTTGTTTTTAATAAATTCCATGTTTAAATTTTTAACATCTTCTATGAATTTTTTTAATATATTATTTATTCTATAAAATCTTAGAAACTGACCAAAATATATACCTTTGCAGCAATTTAATGATATATTAGAATTTATATTACAGTATTTTATAATATTGAAATTATATTTACTTTTTTATTATAAATTTTAATAGCATTATCTGTAAGGTTTATATTTAGGTCTAAAAAGTTAACTTTTTTGTTTCTATTAATTTTTTCATTGTTCTTAAGTTTCAAGTATTTAGGACAGTGATTCTCAACCTTTTTTTTTTGTTGCGGCATTATTTTAAAGATTTGAAAATTTGGCGGCACAATTTTAGAATTTCGCGGCACACTTTTGCTAACTTGAATGCAAGAAAATTCAAATTATGTATCAATATTTCTATGCAAAATATAAGTAATATACATCTCTAACATTCAATTTGCTAATTTCTTTATTTTAAAAGTAAAAAAATGAAAAAGAAAAAAAGAAAAACCAATACAAACGTGAACATAATCATATGACTAAAATTCGGCGGCACATTTTTAGAATTTCGCGGCACACAAAATTACCGCGGCACATTGGTTGAGAATCACTGATTTAGGATATATTTCAGGTATTATGTTTTTAAATTGTGGGTTATTAAATATAATGATGTCATCTACAAAACGGAACATTTGCCAATTAACATTATTTTGTAGAAAGTATTCTCTTTCGTACCAGAATAGTATTAGGTAGGCTAATAAAGGGCTTGATGAAGTTACCATGGGAACGCCTTCTGATTGAATATATATTTTATTTTTAAATTCTATATAATTAAAATTTAAAAATGTTCCCAGTAGAGTTTTTGCTGTTTTAAGATCTAATTTAATTGTTTTATATCTGTTATGAATAATTTTAATGTAGAAAGTTTTGTCATTAATGAATTCTTTAAATAAATGAGTTATTTTATTATTTAGATCTCTTAAATTTATTTTAGAATATAGGTCTCAAAGTCAAATGTGTGTACTGTATCAATGTTTGTCCAATTGTTCATTAAATAGTTAATGATTTTTTTATTTGAGTCGATAAATTTATAATTATATTTATTAGTTAATTTATTTATAATAAATTGTAGTGTTGAAGCTAATTGTATATCAATGTTTTTTATAACTGAATTTATACCAGATGTGATTGTTCTGTAAGAAATAGGTTTTTTGTGTAGTTTAGGAATTATATAGAACTTTGGTATGTTTGGATTTTTGTTGTAATTATAAATCTTTAGAGAATTTTCCACGTTTTTGATGTCTTTTTGATTTTTGTGGCTGTAGTTCTAGCAAAAGTGTATTTATTATTATTATCAATTTCCTTTTTTAGCATATCGTGGTATAGATTTTTACAAATTATAGATAAATTGTTGGAACATTTATCTATAGGAGGGATAATAAAGTCCTTCTGTAATTTAATTATATTTTCTTTAAAAGAAGGAATATCTGAATTAGGTTTTGTGTATTTAAGTGTATTATTATAATAATTTATAATTTCCTTTTTAATATTATGTTTCCATTCCAGAAAAGTAAATTCTGGAATACTGTATTTTATACTAGTTTTATTTATGAAAATGTCTATATCTTTTAATATAGATTTAATTGTATTATTATAATTGTGTTTAATTTGAGGTATATATTTATACCCTTTATTTAAAATATCCTGATATTCTGGATTTAAAAAAGAAAAATTGCTAGTTAATATATGACCTGAGAGCTTATATCTATCTATATAGTTGTTGCAATTACATTTACTTTTTTAAAATTTGCCAAATTATTAATAAAATTTAAATTTTTTATAGGAAAAAGATTATTGATGTTTTGGTTATTAAAAATATCATTAAATTTAATATGATTAAATAAATTGTTATTAAATTTAATGATAATATTAATGTTATTAGTAGATTGTTTAATTTTTCTGTATTTATAGGTGTTGTAAAAGATGTGTTAAAAAATATAACAGATAACAAACAGTAATATCTATATTTTTATAGATTAATTATTCATTTTATTACAAATTTAATCACCACAAAAAAAATTTAGAAAAATATATTTAAAAAAAAATTCATAAGAATAACAAACAAAAAACTAAAAAAAAACTACAAACATATTAGGGTTAGCACCTCTTTTATGTTAATTAAAACTCGCTAAAAATTGCCTAAGAAAGAATTGTCAAACTTGTCCCTCTCTTAAGAACCATGACACATTTCAAACGACTAGTTGTAAATTAGTAAATACTATTTATAAATTAACATGCCAAATTTGTCAACTATCATATATAGGACAAACGTGTAATCCATTAAATATACGAATAAAACTACATAGAAACCACGCTAAAAAATCAATTGGTAATATATATAAGAAAGAACACAATCAATTACATACTTTTAACAACTTTAAGATAGAAATACTAGACATATGTCAAAACAAAAAAACAATGACTATTATTAGAAAACAACTACATTTATAAACACAACACATTATTCCCTTATGGACTTAATGACGAATTAAACCACACATACAAACCACAAACAGAAGAAATTTCAACTTATGAAATCAGCTGCAAATACAAAAATAAAATGAATTTAAAACTAAACCTAATAAAACTAGAGGAAAAACTACCAATAAATTAGGCTACATTGAATTTGAAGAATTACTGGACCCAAAACAAATGTATACTAACAACTTCGTCGATAAATTTATTAAAACATTATTTAAACTAAATAATAATAAATTTATCAAACTTATAGAATATATTAAAATTCATAATCTGACTAACAGATTAATAGATATCACACACGACATCTATAAATACAGAAAAAATTGAACAATCTACTAATAACATCAATATTATCATTAAATTTAATAACAATTTATTTAATCATATTAAATTTAATGATATTTTTAATAACCAAAACATCAATAATCTTTTCCCTATAAAAAATTTAAATTTTAAAACAATCTGGAGATACAACAAAAATATAGGTAGTTTAGTTTGCAATTATAACCAATTTATTAATAATTTGGCAAATTTTAAAAAAATTAAATGTAATTGCAACAACTATATAGAAATATATAAGCTCTCAGGTCATATATTAACTAGCAATTTTTCCTTTTTAAATCCAGAATATCAGGATATTTTAAATAAAGGGTATAAATATATACCTCAAATTAAACACAATTATAATAATACAATTAAATCTATATTAAAAGATATAGACATTTTCATAAATAAAACTCGTATAAAATACAGTATTCCAGAATTTACTTTTCTGGAATGGAAACATAATATTAAAAAGGAAATTATAAATTATTATAATAATACACTTAAATACACAAAACCTAATTCAGATATTCCTTCTTTTAAAGAAAATATAATTAAATTACAGAAGGACTTTATTATCACTCCTATAGATAAATGTTCCAATAATTTATCTATAATTTGTAAAAATCTATACCACGATATGCTAAAAAAGGAAATTGATAATAATAATAAATACACTTTTGCTAGAACTACAGCCACAAAAATCAAAAAAGACATCAAAAACGTGGAAAATTCTTTAAAGATTTATAATTACAACAAAAATCCAAACATACCAAAGTTCTATATAATTCCTAAACTACACAAAAAACCTATTTCTTTCAGAACAATCACATCTGGTATAAATTCAGTTATAAAAAACATTGATATACAATTAGCTTCAACACTACAATTTATTATAAATAAATTAACTAATAAATATAATTATAAAAATTTATCTACTCAAATAAAAAAATCATTAACTATTTAATGAACAATTGGACAAACATTGATAAAGTACACACATTTGACTTTGAGGACCTATATTCTAAAATAAATTTAAGAGATCTAAATAATAAAATAACCAATTTATTTAACGAATTCATTAATGACAAAACTTTCTACATTAAAATTATTCATAACAGATATAAAACAATTAAATTAGATCTTAAAACAGCAAAAGCTCTACTGGAAATATTTTTAAATTTTAATTATATAGTATTTTAAAATAAAATATATATTCAATCAGAAGGCGTTCCCATGGGAACTTCATCAAGCCAACCTAATACTATTCTGGTACGAAAGAGAATACTTTCTACAAAATAATGTTAATTGGCAAATGTTCCGTTTCGTAGATGACATCATTATATTTAATAACCCACAATTTAAAAACATAATACCTGAAATATATCCTAAATACTTGAAATTCAAGAACAATGAAAAAATTAATAGAAACAAAAAAGTTAACTTTTTAGACCTAAATATAAACCTTACAAATAATGCTATTAAAATTTATAATAAAAAAGTAAATATAATTTCAATATTATAAAATACTGTAATATAAATTCTAATATATCATTAAATTGCTGCAAAGGTATATATTTTGGTCAGTTTCTAAGATTTTATAGAATAAATAATATATTAAAAAAATTCATAGAAGATGTTAAAAATTTAAATATGGAATTTATTAAAAACAAATTTAGTATTAAACAAGTAAAATATTTCAACAGTATATCAATTATAAAATACTTTAAAAAAATAAATGGAAGTATCCATTTATTAAATCAACTTTCTATAATTTCTCTCAATAATAACTAATACAAATTTATAATCTTTAACAGTTAATTAAACTTAAATTATATAACTAATTTGAAAAATTTCACAAGATTTTTAAAGTAATATTGTATAGAATTCATTTTATTTAATCTCCAATTTCTGGGGAGGAAAATGGAAATTAAATAATAATGAATTTTCAAAATTAATAGCTTTATTAATCATCTAATAATTTACCTTTTTAAAGGAAAATTAAAAGATAAATAATAATTGAATCAGTTATATTAATATAACTAACTGTAAAGATTATAAAGATTGGCTTTCTTCCCTTAACTATTTTCTTTCTTCTTCAGTTGTCTTATTAATCTGAAATTTCTGAGAAAGCATTCTAATTTGGAAGGAACGAACATGTGTCCCCCCCCCCCGCACCAGAAATAGCTGTTTACAGAGGAAGGCGTCACAGAGGAGGTAGGTAGCAGTTAGAATTTCTTACCACTTGTAGTTGTTAAATCTTTATATATAAATGTTTCACTAAAACAACTTAATATTAACACATAGAATCCGGTTGAAAAGAGATCTATGGCATAATAGAGCAGGAGTGAAATGTCAGCTGGATTTCTATTTGAAAATCTCCGGTACAGCAGATCTCTTTTTCTACTAATTATTTCAATTTTTTTGTATTATCTGGTCTACCATTAGGGTTTCAAAACATAATAACCAAACTTATAACAAAAGTTAATTCATATTATAGATATATTACTAAATACAACTAGATATATTCATATTTTAAAATAAAAAAAAAATAAAAAATCATAAAAAAAAAGGATAAAATATAAAATTATAAATATATATATATATATACTAACAATCTTATCTACCTTCTTTACATTTTTTTCTTATTATTAGTTTGAATAAAAGTGCATGGTTCTGTCTTTCTCTCTTTTCTCTCTATAACTACTAAAATTTATACTATTAAATATATTCTCACTTCTATTATTCTATATACAAATTAGAGTATGTCTAAATGACGGGTAACAGCCGATTGCAAAAGACGTTACGTTGTTAAATTTTATTGTTATTAATTATAAATATATATGGATGATGTGTAAGGAGTAAATAAAATTTTTTTCTCTCTCTCTATTAAATAAAAACAATTTACAAATTTTATAATTTGAATTTAAATAATCAAAGTAATAAAGATAATTTTAATACAAAACTAAACTATAAAACTAAACAACTATTTATTTTTATAATTAATTTAGATTTAGCTTGCTAATCTAATCAAATCTACTTGATATAAATTATCATTCTTATCAGTTTACTCTTTAAATTTTAAATATAGAATCACTATTATATTTTTATTATATAGGTTTTACACTATATATATATATATATATATATATATATATATATATATATTTTGAAGATTTGGCAATCGATAATTAAAATTATATTTAAAAAAGATGCATATATTGGATTTCTAAATATTTTATTGTTCCAATATTGGAACAATAAAATAAATAGAAATCCAATATATGCATCTTTTTTAAATATATATATATATATATATATATATATATGGAAATTTTGCCTGGAGAAAATTGATTCATAGAGAAACATATGGCGCCTCTCCCGTCAAAATAAACGTCAAAACCTGACGCCATCTATTAACCGTCGCCGCAAACTAGCGGCCTCGGTTCGGTAACATATATATATAATAAATATATATATATATATATGGAATGATCTTGTTTTCCCCACGGAAATTTACATCTTTTGTGATGCCAGTCGACTAGCCTACGGAGCAGTGGCTTATTTAAGAAGTGAAGTAGATGAGAAACCTATTTTAACTTTAATATGAAGTAAAGCAAGATTGGTACCGATAAAAAGAATTATAATCGCTCGCCTAGAATTGATGGCTATGGTACTAGAAGGTAGATTGGCCAACTCTTTTCACACGGCTTTAAAATGAGAATGTAAAATGTCTCTTTGGTCTGATTCTTCTATAGCCTTTAGCTGGATAAAAAGAGAAATTGAATGGCGGGTTTTCGTGAGAAACCGTATCAAAGAAATTCAATCCACTACCTATTTAAACGATTGAAGGTTCGTACTAGTGCATTTAAACCTGGCTTATATTTTTTCTCGAGGATGCTCTCCATAGCAGTTTGTGAGAAGTAGATGGTGGGAGGGCCCCGAATGGTTGAAGCAACCCAAAGAATCATGGCCTAAATCAGAGTCCATGATAGATCAGCAGGACATATGTTCTGATGAGAAGATCGTGAATACAATTATTGGTTGTTGACAAGAAGATCTAACTATCCTCTCAATATCAGAATAATGTCCTATGTTTTAAGATTCATAGGGAATCTTAAAAAACAGTTTATATACGGAAACAGTTCCTTCGAAAGTTTCGGAATTGGACATTTCAGAAAGGAAACTTGTTAAAATGATTCAAGAGATAGCCTCTATTGTGTTGAAAGTAAACTTTTGCATGGACAAGTCCCAGAAGAATTCAAAACTACAGCGTTCTACAAATAATCATCGCTTTGTAGAACAACTAATTTTGGAAATGCACAGGAAAAAGGTCATGCAAGGGTGCAATTCATTTTATTTATAATGAGAGAAAATATGGATAATTAGGGGAAGGAAAACAATTAATAAAAACCTTTATAAGTGTATTATTTGTGAAAGGTTTAAGGAAAAGTCTCTACAAAGACCAGTGGCAGCTTTGCCAGAAAGCAGAATTAGTCTTGGAGAAACACTTATAAACGACAGGGGTTGATTTTTCGGCCCTCTTTATTTGAAAGATGGCAGAAAGGTATGGGCAACTGCCTATACTTGCGCTGTTTATCGCGCCATACATTCGGAATTAGTCGAGAATTAGTCGGATATATTACAATAATTCCATGGTCTTAAATCATCACATATATAAATAAAAATTGAATAATCGATATAAAATAATTGTTCAAAGAATTCTTTTTCAGGTCCTCCAGATCCTAGCGAAAGTGTCTCTTGCAGGAAGGTCCACCTCTTCTTTCTTCGGGTCGGCATTTACTCCAGTTTGGGTTGGCATTTCCTTCAGACCCGGAATGGTTATACCGCCATGATTCGGTCGTAGGTGAGGTCTATAGCCTTATAAGGCCTTGGGAAAGAAGAGGAGTCTGCAGGTACCAGTTAGGACCACAAGAATGTTCGCTTCTGCAAAAAAAGCAGGGTGAGCACATAATAGATGGAGCATAAACCGGCTAGTATTGTTTTTGACCGGTTATATGCTCCGCTTAGATGTTCCTGAACTACTTTATGGTTTCAGCACACATGATATTCCGCATGGTTATGGAATATCGTGGCGAGATGCCAAATGCCCGCAGGACCTTCTCGTAGTCACAGCCACTGAGTGGCCCAACGAGGAAGGCGGCCAGGAATACTTCCCACCCTTTATTTCTCAGTTCATTTGGAAGGGGAGTTTATTAGGATATTTTACTCTCCCTTGAAGGCGGTTCTCAAAAGGTATCGCCACGTTTATAATGGTGACCCTCTTCTTCTGTCCTTCTATCATCACTATAGCCGGGCGAAGGTTTGAGGAGGCCTCATTGTTCTTCCCTGCAACCCTTTGTGGCCTTTTAAACGTTTGGTGCCTCTTGCATACCCCAGCAGAGTGTTTGCGGCAATGTTGTAGAACGTGTGGCAGCGTTTCACTGGTTGGCCAGAGATTCTGCATCTTTTATCTTCAGGGCTAAATCTTTTGACTCCGTTAAGCGGGAGTACGTTAAGTCGTGCACGGTGGATGAACCTCTAGTCGGCGAAACGCATGTATCTCCCGCTGTTGATGAACAGGCTGATCAGGCTATTAAACTAATTTTTTCAGGTACGAGTCTTGAAGAGCCTGCCGAAATATTGCCATAATTTGGCCCCTAGCGACTGCGGGGAGCTTATTTCTTTGGGGTATTGCCGGTGTTTGTGAGTTTCAGTGTCAAGTCTCCCAGGGCAGGGTTGTGGACCCACGGAGTATCGATCTTCTTTGAAAGGCGTCGGGAGGCGTTTATGGCGTCACCCCAGAGCCAGGTGATATCTCCACCATTCCTGGCATAGTCTCCATCGAGTTTCCCCGACAGATACCCTTTCAGATCCTCTTCCAGCGCAGGCCGTCACAGCTTCCTCTCAGCAACTCTTTTGAGAAGGCTCTTGGCGAGTGCGGATATTTTATAATCTGGGCTCGCGAGGAGATGGAAGGCGTGTTGTATCTTGGCCAAATCGATCTTGTCACCAAACGGCACCTTTTCTGCTCCGTCTTTAAAAGGTGGGATGAAAGGAACCTTGTTGCTCTCCCACTGGGGATCCGCGAAAATGAAGTCGAGTCTTGGGTAGATGGTCTTGGCGGCGTTGTTCTTCTGCCAGGGTGCGAGGAGGCTGTTGTGGATTTTTTTCCACGTCTTCCTTGATGCTCTTGATGGCTTCTTCAGGTTTCCGGGTTTGATGTAGCCGATGGGTACACCAAAGTGGCAGTACGTGTCCTTTTTTCTCATTCCTGAGATGGGATGTTCTTGAATGCAGAAGGTTGTAGGTAGAGTTGTCCTCTTTTTCTGCAGTCCAAGTGAAGAGTCGCGCACTTGGGGCTCTTGAAATGGAGTCCGATCTTCCCGGACCGATCGCCGGTGGTGTCCAGGAGCGCTTGTAAGGACTCCTGATTCTTGGCCTTTATGATGAGTTCATCGGCATAAGCCAGCACCGAAACATTGTGCCTTAGGAGGCAGACACCGTGTTCTTACGCCATTGAGGCAAGAGTGCGGACTATGGACTCTGGCCACGTTGAAGAGGGTTGGGCTTCCAGGACAGCCTTGCTTCACTCCAGGCTTGAAGGGCATGGGGGAAATGACTCACAATGAGGTCTTGACCGAGGTCGAAAAGTCTGTGTATATGTCCCTGAAGATAGCGATAACCTTCACCGGGATACCAAATGCACTTAGCACATATTTAATGCACATTAAAGAAGGTCCAATCAGGCGAAACAATCCTGCCTGAAAATATTCTCGATGGCACTCTGGATCACGAATTTGTGTTCCAGGCACTCCTCGATCTCCATGAAGCTCTTCTGCGCCTGGAGAGCTGTCCCGTAGTCGCGGCTCATTTCCTGAACCTATCGCCCAGAATCGCGGTATAGAGCGTTGCGGTCGTATTTCCCAGCGCGATAGGCTTCCAGTTTCCCAGGTCATTGGCGTCTCCTTTCTTGTGGAGCAAGATCGAGAAGCTTTTCTTCCACGAAGGGGGTACCGCCCTCATCTGGAAGCAGAGCTGGGGCTCTCTGCAAGATTGGATGCTGGAAGGTCGGGGGAATGAATTTCTTCAGAGGAAGTACCCCCGTGAGATTCCTCAGCAGCATTCTCTGGTGGAGGTGGGACACTATCTGTTTCTCTACTGTCGCTGGCGGCCAACCTTAAACCTTGAGCCTCTGGTCGGAAGGGTGTAGCCTCGGCGGGAGGTCGCTTGCGAGAGGAGCGTTTTGTTGGTCTAGTTCCACTTATTGTAGAAGGCCTATCGGCTTTTTAAAAGAAGTTGGGGCTCGTCCAAAGACCATGGAGTCACTTTCCTGTGTCTTTTACCACTTGACCCTATTAAGTGGGGCGCTTTGTCTAGCAGGTCTTTGAAGGTTTGCATGCAGAGGAAAAACCGAAAGCTTTGATCTTATGAAAGCCACGAAGATGCTTCACCAGATCATCGGGGTTCTTGTAAACACCACCGCAGGTAATCGCCGCCATCCCATAACACTCGGGGCACTTGAAGACCTCGGGAAAAGGCATCTAAAACGGGTCGCTATAAGAGCAGGGGTATCTGTGGATAAGTGCGTCACAGGTGTGTGATGTATGAGAAAGAGAGAGAAGCTGATAAGAACAGATATGAAACATTTTATTGAAAGCTTCAAACAACTACATGTACAACCAAGGAGGATGTTAGAAACCAACAAATAAAATATATACAATTTGAATTTTTAAAATGGTTAGATATTGTTTTTACAGAGACTTATTTTTTAGGTCCGGATCTGGGCGAAAGGTCCTCTTGCAGGAAGGTCCAACTCTTCCTTCTTTCTTCGGGAGTGGTTATACAACGACGACTCGGTTTTAAGTGGAGCCTATAGCCGCCATAGAGCCTACAATTTGTTCTTATCCAAAACGACGAGAAGCGAGAGAATGAAAGATTGTGATTGAAAGACTACTTTATTACACAACGTACATAAAGGTTATATAGGGAAATATACACTATATAAATAAATGTATTCAAATATATATATTAAGAAAAAGGCATCTCCTTATCGTGCAACTGAAAGTTGCTGATGGCTGGCGCCATCTATCGGAATAAATATAAACTATTCTCGTTGATTTTTAATTATTCCAGAATTGGCCAAATACCCATTCTTGATTAATCAAGAAAAGCTAACCACGGACGCGTTTCGGGCTTTTGGCCCTCATCAGCGTGGTGCAAGCTGTACCTCAACGACCAAAAAATTGGTCATTAAAGCATCCTGAAAAATCATGAAACGGGTAGTTAAGGCCAGAATTGCGGGAGGGCGCTACACAATGTGAAAAAATAGTACAAATGTAACATTGTACTGGGATAAGGTGCATAAATTAAGAAAAAGGCATCTCCTTATCGTGCAACTGAAAGTTGCTGATGGCTGGCACCATCTATCGGAATAAATATCAACTATTCTCGTTGATTTTTAATTATTCTAGAATTGGCCAAATACCTATTCTTGATTAATCAAGAAAAGCTAACCACGGACGCGTTTCGGGCTGTTGGCCCTCATCAGCGTGGTGCAAGCTGTACCTCAACGACCAAAAAATTGGTCATTAAGGCATCCTGAAGAATAGTTGATATTTATTCAGATAGATGGCGCCAGCCATCAGCAACTTTCAGTTGCACGATAAGGAGATGCCTTTTTCTTAATTTATGCACCTTATCCCAGTACAATGATACATTTGTACTATTTTTTCACATTGTGTAGCGCCCTCACGCAATTCTGGCCTTAACTACCCGTTTCATGATTTTTCAGGATGCCTTAATGACCAATTTTTTGGTCGTTGAGGTACAGCTTGCGCCACGCTGATGAGGGCCAACAGCCCGAAACGCGTCCGTGGTTAGCTTTTCTTGATTAATCAAGAATGGGTATTTGGCCAATTCTGGAATAATTAAAAATCAAGGAGAATAGTTGATATTTATTCCGATAGATGGCGCCAGCCATCAGCAACTTTCAGTTGCACGATAAGGAGATGCCTTTTTCTTAATTTATGCACCTTATCCCAGTACAATGTTACATTTGTACTATTTTTTCATATATATATATATTTTTTTTGAAGATTTGGCAATCCATAATTAAAATTATATTTAAATAATTATAAATCCAATATATGCATCTTATTAAAATATATATATATAAATGAATGTATGTGTGTGTGTCCTTCATGCCTGACCAAACCACTCATTGGAACGCCATGAAACTTTGGGAAGTTATTTAGTATAGTACTGGGAAGGTTTCTGAAAAATAAATTCTTGAATATCTTGAATATCCTTAGAGTTATTTGCAAATTTGTAGATTTAACTCGCAAGCAGCGCCACCTTGCGACGGAGATAGGCTGCCCCACCCCCTGTCGAGATATTGTAATCGTCCGCCCCCTACCCCCTGTCGAGAGAATGTAATCGTCCGCCTGCCGGATGGACAGTCCAAGTACCCACCGACCAATCAGAGGAGCAGAGGGGTCAACAGGTCCTGGCGCGCGGGGGCAGAGTTGGTGACACAGCTGTGCCAAGTAGACAAGAAAAAAGCCTCGCGGGGGCTTGCCCAAGATGACCTCCGGGAACTTCGTCCATCTTCCATAAACGACCATGATTTTATTCAACTTATCGAGTATTTTTCAAGGGACCGGGAAAAAATGTTCACTAGATAAAACGATGATTTTGTATTGTAGAAAATTAGGAAAGACAAAATTCAGGATGACACGGCACATTGGGACCGGGAAAAATGATCACTTTATCGAGAGATTCAAATTTACGAGTTTCAAATTATCAAAATATATCTTTTTGTTTATAAGTTTATATAGAATTGTTTTAACAAATGTTCGTTAGACAAACCTTTACTCGGGTAAAACCCGGGCAAAGCCGGGTACGTCCGCTAGTTTAAAATATAAAAAAATGATTGAAGAGAAAGAGAGGGGGAAAAGATTTTTAAAATAAAAATAAATAAGTTGAAATGATAAGTATAAAAAAGAATTGAGTAAATAAGAAAATCAAGGGTTGTTGACAAATGAAGTTGACTGAGATTTGTATTTTAAAAATTTTTAGGTTAAAAGAAATGCATATATGTGAGTGGTTCTGAAATTTTATCAGATCTATTAACGCTAGCTTATAGTTCTTCATTGATGGTTTGGCCTCCAGGAACTACCTTTTGTGCAAAGTCTGGATGCTTCTGTAGATACTAGATGCTTGTTTTGCTAATATGTATGATGTCACGATTGAAGACCGTGCGCCACCATGGCGAATTTCTCTTTGACATATTTCCTAGATGTTTTGTATTTCTCGAGCCTAGTTCTCAGTTCTCAGGAAACGTCCTGTCTCTCCAATGAAGGAGACATCGCTACTTTGGACGGAATTCTATGCCAACATCCTTTGTGTTACCTATCTCTTTCTCCTTCTGTTTGGTAATCCTTTGTTTTCAAAAATGATGCATGTTTAAAAATGGTGGTTATTTTGAATTTATCTAAATTATGAGCTAGAAAACCAAGCTATTCACCAGTATATATTCATGCCAACTCCTTTGGTGTAATCTCCCATAAAACATCGCTTGTAAAAAACTCTTACTGAGCACGCCCTAATCTATTGCTCCACTGACAAGCTAAGGTTTAGAGAACTGAACACTTAAAATAAGAATTAAGAGTCAATAGACACACCAATGAGGTCATTGATTAACACAAATTTAAAAACAAAAGACTTTCTAATAAAGCAGATCTCAAAAACAGGTGCGTCATACCATGTGGAGCAGAATCTGAGAAAATAACTCAAAATTTATAGCTCAATTTTCAAAATGTACTTATTTTGATATTTACAAATATTTTAGTTGAGAAACAAAATAATTTGATGTTGAAAACTAGGTGAAATTTTGATGTAATAGAATCTGCCTGATTTGGAGAGAAACATTAATAAATTAATCGTTTCTGAACAGCAAGAATAACAAAAATATGGGAGGAAAAATAGAAAAGTAATCATCAGGGAAAGAGAGATGGTGGAAGAAGAGATCGGAAGAAGGAACGAAGTCGAGACTGCGCTAGATTTAAACTTGGCAGGATTAATTGGGGAATGGCCAACAGCGGAATGACTGATGAGACAGAGGGGGCTTCCAAGAAAAAATGCTTGCGTCGGGACCAAGAAGATGAAAAAAAAAAAGAAGTACTTTGGGACTTCCTAGTAACTGGCGTCACAACCATTGTCAACCGGGTAGTCAGGTTTCTGGGTCTCTTCACACTCGGGTATAGGCAGGGCAGCGTCCTGAGGACACTCCTCTGCTGGCTGGATGATTTGGTTTCAAGTCGTTTTACACCTCAGTGTAGATTCAGTAGAGACCTTTGATCGTGAAAATATGGGTACACTTTGCAGTAGAAGAAGCAGTGGCCTGGAGTAAATGTGTTTTGCATTCACGCTCTGGAGCAGATGAAGCAGTGACCTGGGGTGGTCAGGGTTTGTGTGCTTACACTCTAAAAGTGGCTTGGAGTAGATATGTTGCGTAGTCACACACTGGAGTAAATTGGAGTATTTGAGGAGCAGTTAGCAAAAATACCCGAGATTGTGTATTCGCATTCCAGTGTAAATATAGTAGTGACCTGAGATAGGCAAGCTTGTTTTCACGCCCTGTTGTAGAAGGATCTGTGACCTGGCTTTGCGAAATTGTATGTCTTCAATCTCGGGGATTGATAGGAGCAATGACTTGGAATAATCAGGTTTTAGTGTATCTACACCCAGCTGTGAACAGAGCAGGTTAGGCCTGATGGTCAGGTTTGTATGTTCTCACAAGCAGGTGTGAGTAGTATAGTGATTTATAGTTCATAAAGTTGTGTCTCTCTACACACAGAATAAAATTAAACTGTTAACTAATGCGGCAAGACAGAGCTAATCACAGTGTACTTTAGAGATAACCAGAAATAAAATGTATATCGGGCATCCACCCCCCCAGTGTAATAGATTATCTAAAATTGTTTAAAAGAACATTAAAATCGACGAACGCGTTTCGGGCTATTGGCCCTCGTCAGCGTGGAGCAGGCTGTACTACTGCGACCAAAAATGATTTGGTCCCAGAGGCTTCTTGAGAAACCAAGAAATAGGTATGGCTTCAAGGCTAAACTTGAATAAACACGTTAAACATGCGAAAAAGAAATGCTCATGTTCTCGTAGTCACGATATGCCCCTTTTTTGATTTTAATACCAACACCTGACCTTTTTCATTATTTTATTTTAAATTATTTTTTCACATATATATATTAAAAATAAAAATATCATATCCTGACCAGGGGAACATGTGCTTTACAGAAGGAAGAGCGCCATCTGGTGGAACATAAATCAACTAAACATTGATTTATCCTGTTTCCTGATATTTGGCCAATTCAATTTTTTTGATAAATCAAGAAAAGCCATCCACGAACGCGTTTCGCGCTGTTGGCGCTCGTCAGCGTGGAATAGGCTGTACCACTGCGACCAAAAATATTTTTGGTCCCAGAGGCTTCTTGAGAAACCAAGAAATGGGTATTTGAGGCCGAACTTGCGTAAATACCCTTAATGTGAAAAATAAAAATACTACTCCACGCTGACGAGCGCCAACAGCGCGAAACGCGTTCGTGGATGGCTTTTCTTGATTTATCAAGAAATTGGGTTGGCCAAATATCAGGGAACTGGCTAAATCAATGTTTAGTTAATTTCTGTTCCACCAGTTGGCGCTTGCCTTCTGTAAAGCACATGTGCTCCTGGTCAGGATATGTCATTTTTATTTTTAATATCAACACCTGACCTTTTTATTTATTTATTTTTATATTATTAAAATATCATATTTTAAACAATGTGATATGTAAGTAATAAAGTATGACGTCTTTTCTAGTCGTCTCAAAGTGACACCAGCTCGCCACTGGACACCCGGGGGATCCAGAGAGGGACAAAAAGGGCGTTGGTCCGGATGTTGACATTTAGTTAGGTTACAGTGGATATTTTCGGAGAGGCCCGCTCAGTGCTAGGTCTCACGGCGGCCCTCGTGGCCGCTGTTTTGGCTCCTCTCTGCCTCCGCGGCTTCATGCAGGACGTCGAGCTTTCCTCAGTTAATCCTCAACTTTCCCCTGGTCCTGGTGCCACGTGAGACGTACTAGGAGAGCGTTTTTGATCCCAAACTTTGTCCTTACTCTCCCGTGCGGACTTCCCACTCTGCACGCCTTGCCACTCAATCCCGACTGCTTCCAACTAACTTGTTGGCTTACCCGGGTTTACGACAATAGACCCGTATAAGTCGACAGGATTATGATGGCGGACGGTGGACAAAGAACTATGGACGAAGACGGGGAACACTACGTGGACGCTTCTGAGTTGCCAGCCACTTTCATCCGACCCAGCTTGGCCAACTTGGTAAACCGACTCACCGAGGCCCTCCAAGAAGTGACGGCGTCACGTGCCTTGCCTCGCCTATGGCACCTCACGACGGGACTTATCCGGCGAAAAACTTCTACCGGCAACTGTAAGCCGTGCGGAACGACAACGTGTACAAGTTTGCGAGGCTCAACGAGCTTCTCAAAGGTGAGCTCCTGTCGCTCTTCAATGAGCTCAACTCGGCCTCCCGATCCTATTGCCAGAACAAACATTTTATTTCTTTAATATTATTATATTTTCTTTTATTTTTCATACAATTTTATTTGCTTTATTTTATATATTTAATTATCATTGTGTGTTTTACTACTTTTACATTATTTTAACCCCCAGTGTGAAATATTTTTCTAAATTAGAATGCCATCTTTTAATATTACTCTTATCTTTATTACAAACATCATCGTCAATGCAATCCATTTTTAAAATCCATCAAGCTATCACCTTTTTTATATTTGTATTCTATATGTCTTTGTTTTATTTTTCTATACCTTAACCACTAAGCCATTAAAATCTATCCAAGCCAACATTATTATAAATATTTTTTGTGTTACTATTTTCATTAGTCAATATATCTTAGAATATTCAACCCTCATCAATCATTTATATTATTAAATTTCGAGTATTTTTCATCTCTGTCATCATATATAGATTTTAATATATATATACTTTAGAAATTCAAGCTTTTTTACATCATTTGAGTTTATTTCAACGGTGTAATATTTTTTTATTGCCTTAAGATCGTCTTATTTCAGATATCATTGTTTTTATTAGATTATTATTTTTATTTCATATTGACGCCTCTCACTATCTCTATCTCCCAAACCTATATTCCTATATTACTTGCTCACACCTACTTAACCCACTTCCTCCCAACCTCATAGGGTTCCTGTTGCAACCCATTTTATTTTATTTTTTATTAATTCATCTATTGAACCATCCTTCCTCGGTATACAATTCCCGAAAACGAGTTCAGGAAATCCAAAGATTCATTCTTTTTTTCTTATCCATCACCCAATAACATCATTCAATACATTCAACAATGTTGGGTTGTTCAATCATCAATGGCAAAAGTACCCTTTACCTTCCACAATCCTTACCTTTCCTATTTCCTACAGTCAAGAGTCTCTTGTTCACCTAAAAATGTTTTTAAAATTATTTTTGATTCAACCAGCTGGCTCAACCTTCCTCGCTGTATATTTCACAACAGTGAGCTTAGGCGACCAGTTCGAGTTTTTTTTTTTCTCTCAATGCACGGATCATCATTACAACCATCATTTTTACCATTTTATTATAATTTTTTTTTCAATTTTCATCCGAGCTCAATCATCATTGGCAACAGAGCAACTCTTGACTCCACCTTTCCCATTTCTCCACTTTCAACTTACCTACCTCCCTGTCTGATCTAATATTGATTATGGAAAGTCTTGGGAGTTCGGTCAATGAAAACAATACCTCATTTACACAGGCACGTATTGCATTGCTGAACGCCATTGCAAGAATCGACTCAGACTTCCTTTCTTTTTACCAGTGCGTCACTCTGAACCTTCAGATATCCATTATAAGTTTACTTGTAACAATTTACTACTTTTGATAAGTTTGTTCTCCTTTTTCTCTCTCTCACCATGTGAGAGGTCTATGAAATTGTAATTATGAAAAAATAAAAAACAAACCATAATGGCATTCCAATTTATTTACCACTTTTAACTTTTCCAAACATCGTCTAATTTGCGTTTATAGGCATTGCATCACGTGGGAAACACACTAACCTAAATACTTACCATTTTTTAAATATATTATTCATTTATATTGTTACGATCATTGATGTGTGCCTACTCATTTTTTTATAATCATCTCAGATATTTTTGAATATTTCTATAACATTATGATTTTTATTTTCCATGGCCTACTTCTAAGATGATTTAACTTTAAAAATTTTGTTTTAACAGTGACGTCTTTCTACCAACTGTTCCTTCTCATATCTTGATCCTTCCAACTCTGCCTTCTATACTTCTCTCGTCTCTTGATCCTTTTCCATAGGCCTTCTATGCCTTCGTTCTAACCACCCCTCGTCTATCGCAGAGTTCCTGTTCGCCGACTTTTTTGTTGTTGTTATTGATTTGCCCCAATGGACTACTCCTTTCTCGCCATCCCATCCTGATGGTGTGTTCAGGAAAATCGAAGGTTTATTTTTATTTTATTTTTACTTACACCCGGGTCACCGTCCCAGCATTCTTTATTTCATTCTTCTTTCCTCAAACCCGGGTTCAATCAATCAATGGCAACAGTCGAACCCTGTTTTCACAATCTACCTCCATCCTCTAACCTCTTCAACGGTTCCTGAGACTCCTGCTCGTCAAAAATATATATATTTTAAAATTAATTATTGACCTGGTACACTCTTCCTCCCCATGTTAACTCCACACGGAGAGCTTGGGTAACCAGCGAGATATATATTTTTTCCTCACGCTCGACTAATCGCCATCATCAGCATGATGCGCCCACTTATTTTTATTTTACTTTTATATTTTATCTGATCGAGCTCAATCACCGACAGTAGCGCAGCTCTTGAGCCTCCATCTCTTTTTAACCTCTCCCAGCAAGCTTTTCTTTCCCATATTCTCCCATTAACTTCCTCTCCTTCGATCTTCACGCCTTTTGCCCATCTGATCTAATGCTACTTACAGGGAATCTTGAGATATCTGATCCCTGCAAACATTACTTCGCTTCTAAGCTCGTATTGCTGGGCAGGACTCCTGAGATGTCTTTTGCAGGAACCAATTCAGACCCTATTCCTTTATTCTTCACTGCGTCACTGCCTATCCAAAACCTTTTGCTTAAGTCAATTTTCTTTTATATTTTATTTTACTTTATTTTCTCTACTTCTCCTCGTCCCTGTATTACATCCCTGAAACTATGTTCTAAATACTCATGTCACCTTAAGTAACAAAAAACTGTAAATAGTATACCTAACTTTCCCAAATATTCATCCTCGCTATTGTGTGTGTTTACTTCAAATTTATCCTTCCTATGTACTCCTTATATATTTTTTTATAGTTTTATAATGTTATATTAGTGTGTGACCACTACTCTTTTTATCTTTATTTTTATTCTACTAACTAATATGTGCCCCTTTTAATAGGTTTGCTAGCTTTTCGCTCCATTTTATTTCACTCCCCTAATCAAAGCTTTCTCACCGGGGGCACATTCTATCGTAATTTAAACAATGTGATATGTAAGTAATAAAGTATGACGTCTTTTCTAGCCATCTCAAAGGTACACCAGCTCGCCACTGGACACCCGGGGGATCCAGATAGGGACAAAAAGGGCGTTGGTCCGGTAGTTGACAGTTAGTCAGGTTACAGTGGATATTTTCGAAGAGTCTCGCTCAGTGCCAGGTCTCACGGCGGCCCTCGTGGCCGCCATTTTGGCTTCTCTCTGCCTCCGCGGCTTCATGCAGGACGCCGAGCTTTCCTCAGTCAATCCTCAACTTTCCCCTGGTCCTGGTGCCACGTGAGACGTACTCTGATATCGTATTTTGATCCCAAACTTTGTCCTTACTGTCCCGTGCGGACTTCCCACTCTGCACGCCTTGCCACTCAACCCCGACTGCTTCCAACTCACTTGCCTTACCCGGGTTTACGACATATATATATGTGGTAATTTAAGAATCCTAAACACCTGTTGTAAATACTCACCACTCTTCTTACACCCCTAATCTAATATGGTCTTTTAATCATTGTACCCAATCCTCCTTTAATAAATTTAACTTTGTATGTATCGATTTTATGTGCTCAATTAAATAAAGATGTACATCTAGAGGGAACGTAGAAACCAAAAGGGCTTACTCCGCAGACAATGAGTTCAATCATCCCGTCAACGCGGCGCCAATAAAATGACGTAACAGAGCTTACTCGCAGCCAAATAAGGTCAAGCGCCCTGTCGACGCCATGGCGTCAGACGTCCGGTGACGTAAGACTTGAGCATATAAAAAGGGCTTGTCCCGCAGCAGTCAGTCAGTTCACAGATACCAGATAGCAGACAGCAGTAGTAGACAGATCGTTGGTGGATGGCCCGCCGGCCGTAACTTGGTCGCTGCGTTCCCTCTCTCTGATGCCTCGGCTTCCCCTTTGATTCGTCTCTGTGTGCCTTACCACTCACCACCATCACGACTGCGCAATCATCATCTTTCCCCACGACTCAATACAACAAACCAGACTACCGAAGTACCACAGCTAAAGAAGAAAGTCGACAGGATTCGACATAGAGTCGACAGGATTCGACATAAAGTCGACAGGATGAACAGAGACGAAAAAGAGGCCCGGGAGCAGGAGAGCGGAGAGTTCCCCAACGACGACCACGGATCGACAACACCAACACCCCATCTTGGAACCATCATCCTTCTGTTGGCAACCATCCTAGAAAGACTGCAACCCCTTCATCCCCAAGACCTGGATCTTACCTCCTTTGATGCCTTCCCCCTTCCATCTCAAGCCATCACATCTTCCGCTCAACGCCAGCAATCTCCCGAAGTTTTCAACCCAAGCCGAAGTCATCCTTTCCAAGGTACTTTATATCTGTCTACCTGTCTATCATGCTCCCACTTTCCTGCTATTTTAGTTTTCGCATACAATATATAATGCCTATTTTCTTAGTTATATCCCTTTTTCTCAAATAATTTTAAATATCAATTTTGCCATAGTTGTTTTGCCTTTTAAATTGCACCACAACTTTAATCCTTTTAAACTCCGCATAATTTGTACCTAAAATAGATTTCGCATTTCATATTTTATTTTTGAAAATTTGCAATTAGATTTAACTATTTACAACTATAAATTCTTAACACCATATGTAAAACAGTCAGCCAAGAGGACAACAACAAAATAATATTACCTATTTATCACATCTTCAATATTTTATTAAACTATCTTCAACATGTTAAAAAATCATATTTCCACTATATTTTCGATATAACCGCAATACCTTATGGCTTCACATTTCCATCTTGTGTTTAAATTCCCAAACTTTTAATATTTTGATATTTTTCTCATTTAACTTCATTACTTAATGTTATTATTTTAAAAATTTGCACTTTAAACTCCATTGCTTATTTACTGTGTTAATATCTAAAAGCGTTTCTGCCAAAATGTAAATTTAGCGATACCAACGCACACAATTGAAACACGACAAAGATAAACAAAAATTTTATCTTAATCACAAAACACCTAACTTTGAAATTGGAGACCTCGTTCTTGTCAAAGTGTACCACCATCCTAACACTGGAAAGCTTACCCCTTATTTCACGGGTCCCTACACAATTTTAGAAATTATTTCTCCCAATGTAGTAAAGATTAATAGACCAAATCAACCGCTCCATAAGGAACACGACACAATACATGTCAACAAACTCAGGCCCTACACAGAAAGCGTCCCTCATATAGCACCCCCCACCATGCAGGCCCATTATGTTCAACCCAAAGATAATGACTTATTTCCGTTCCGACATCTCTCACCGGACTTGTTCCAAGAATACCAAATCCCGATCAAACCAGCCAGCAGCCAACCTCTTTTACCTCTAATCCCAAATATTTTTACCCTAATCCATGTAGAACCGACTTCAAGTAACAATGCTTCCCCAGCTATACAATCAATCATGAACCAACCCGGTCCCAAGTCAAGTCATCAACCCTCCAACATAAATGGCTCAGCCCACAACTAATCTCTCTCATAAAAAATATAGGATACAATATGAAAACATTTTTATTTTCCACTTAATTCTCCTAATTTACACGCTAACAATGCCCTTCTCCACCGTCCCGCTAATCACGCTTAGCTACATAGGGATATACGCACTAGAAACTGATAGACTTTTTCAACTACAAGAAGCCATTTTCCAACTACTTACCATCATCTGGATTTTGATAGGAGAAACCGTTAAACGTCTATTTAGAACTCCCCCACCGCCTACGTCCCGACAACTATTTCCCTTACATCACAGATAGCTTATCCCAACCTTATTATATTTGTACTCCACGTGTTGTACCATACTACCCCGTAACTATCTCCCTTAAAATCAATGTCTTGTCGCAATGCTGCACATTGATTCGTTTGTCAACCTATGTACCCACACATTTTTTCTCACCCTATGTTACCACTACAACATCTTTTCAAGCAATCTTTAAAACCTAAAGTGGACTTGTTTACAAATTTTAATCAATGTTTTTCCCATTGTCCCACTTTTGAAAATATCATTATATTTTAATTTTGTTTCACCATTTTTCTTTTCACACTTCTCAACTTCTGCAATAGTTTTCTCTCAACAACCACGAAATTACCTTGCCTTTCACCAAACCTTACCATCTTAGCGGATCTTTTTACCACCAGCGCAACCCATGTCTTTGTCAGTTTTTTTTAATGTGATGTTTTTCTTTATGTTTTTATATGTTCATTTTTTTACACTTGCAGAATTTCCTTGATGTAGTTTGTCCATACACCAAGCTTAAATACTATGCAGGCATTTTTTTTCACTCACTCACCATCGCGCTATTTTCATTCTTTTTTTTTCTCACCCAAGACCGCTAAGTGGAGAACAATAGTTTTTTCTGATCCCTTGTTAACTAGTTCCAAGCCGTCCTAGCAAAACGCCTTGCAAACCCATGTTCTTAAGCTGATCCTGCTGTAAACCAATTTAATCACCATATTGTCATTCTTTTAACAGTTGCTACTTCATCTTTCCATTCTGTAACCTTGTCGACCGCAACTTCTTACCACCCTGTAAATAGCTTTGTTTGTTTACCCAATTAATTTTCCCCAAAAATTACTTCCCATCTACCAGAATTTAATCGTTGGGAACCTGTGTCAAGGAGGGCACGCACTACTTTCGCCGAAGTCGCACCTTCGACCTTAATCTTCAGAGTCTGTAGCAAAATCAGAGACGAAGCGCTAAAACCGGAGAATGAAACTCCGTTTTCAACTGTAGGAGAAACGTCACAGTCTTCCACCTGTTTCTTGTCTTCATCCGCTGACTCTCGTCCAGGAGCATTAAGAGGGCGTAAAATATCAAGGTGCTTCTTCTTACATCGAATACATTCAGTTATGCGCCTTCTACAATTAGAAGATATATGACCTGGTTGGAGGCAGGAGAAACAACATTTAGCGTTTTTAATACGCTCTCTTCTTTCTTTAATGCTCATTCTGCGCGCAGCAAGACATTCTGTGTTTTTATGATCTTTATTACAAAAGATGAAATTTTAGGCACGTCCAGCAAAGAGTCCAGAGGCCGCAGGTATTGTCTGCCCACGTTTCTATCCTGTTTCAGAGATTTGAGTCCAAACTTGGATCCAGCTAAAGCTCTGTCTTGTTCTGCTGCAGCTTCCTTTTGGAGAAACTCCATAATTAGGTCAACTCTAGTTTGAGTCGAATCATTAGCATCAATCTTGACATCATGGAGGGGGCTTCTTTGCCAAGCCTTCATGAGTTCCTCTGAAAGACATGCCTCAATCATTGGAAATATAAATGCAGACATCTGTCTGGCCTCAATCTTTAAGGACTCCAAAGCTCTCAAATGAGTCACCAACTCATCATAAAATGAAGTCACCTTCAACTGTTGTTTGGAGGAGCAATCGATCATAAGGCGGATAAGGTCCCTGACATAGACTTGTTGCAACAGTTCAGGCCTTCCAAATCTTTCTGTCAAAGTTTCTATAACTTTGGGGTAATTCTCGGCAGTCAGGGGGTAACTATCAACCAGTTTACTAGCTCTGGTTCCCGGCGACATAGATTGCACAAGATATTGAAACTTGTCGCTGTCTTCTAAAGTAGGATCGACATGTACTTGTTGAACTGTGCCCACCATCCCAACCAATCTTTTATTTCACCTGTAAACTTCTTTAATTCTATCTTGGGTAGTTTTACAGTTCTATGGTGTGAGCTAGAAGCGAAGCTCACTTCACTGGTCGTGGGACTGGATGCAGTGATCCTGGGTTCAACAAGAGCGAGACATTTTTTATATATCCTATTATATCTCTGGGTATATTGCAAGGCTTCCTCATCGTCTTGCTCTAGTTCCTCTTCGCTAACGTCTGAAGTTAGCATGAAGTCTCTTATCTTGCTTTGGTACACAAGAAGCTCACTGTGAGTTTCTTCAATGATCTCTCTATCATATTCAATGTCCTCTACAGGTATCGGTGAAGTACCTGACAGAAACTCTTCTGTCGTCTTCAAGCTGCGAGTTAGTCGCTTTCTAAGTAAATTTCTATGTCTTTTTAAAATTTCCATTTTTCAAAAAACACTATAAACAGAAGGTAAAACAAAAGGTACTTAGCTTGAGTCTTGACTTGTACTCCGCCGTTAATCCACTTGATCTTGCCTTGTCAGAAGCCCACCCGCGGGGGGACGCCACTTTGTGAAGAAATGTCGAGTAATCGTTTCACAAAACACTGAAGCGAGTTCGTTAGAAGAATTCGCTGTGATGATTCTTTTGTGGGATGTTGCTAGGATTTAAATAAGCTCACTAAATAGCAGAAAGGAGAGGGTAAAAATCTCCTTCTAACTAATTTTATTTAATACAACTTAAGAGGACAGAGGAAAACACCCAACTGGTCGGTAGCAGACCAAGCCGTGTTCTGGTCCTTTGTTGGCGGCACCAGCCGCTTGTTTGTTTACAGTCGTCACACGAGCCGTCTGTACGGAGTCCATTATTCCACATACTCCCACCTATTTTTTCTAGGCACACAGAAAAACAATAATAATCGTCCAATCGGTTGGGTATACAAGCGGTTCTTCCCGATCTAGTCTGTATTTTTGCAGTTTTCTCTTTATCGTTCAGCAAACGCGAAGAAGCTGCTGTTGATGATATTTCCAAGGGCTATATTTTCTGAATAGGTCTTAGGAAGGCTCCTACTTCGGTTTTCACCTTCACTAATCTATTCACTCCATCTCTTCCAAATAATATCTCCTCGATTACTGCTAATGGCCAGAAGTTACGCTTTTTATTGTCCATAGCAATAAGGACAACATCCCCAGCCTGGAGTTTTGGATTATAAATGCGTCTGTTTCTCTGGACCAGGAGGGACAAATATTCCTTCCTGAATCGTGATTTCAACTCCTCCCTCAGCTTGATCAAATAGCGCAGTTTCTGTGTCGTTGGATTAGATCCCATATTCTGGCACTCGGGAAACTCGACATCTGTCTGTTCTTGTAGAAACATGGAAGGTGATATTGTCACAAGATCATTCGGATCGTCGCTGACATAAGTCATGGGCCTTCCATTCATCACTGCCTCTGTGTGACACAGCAGGGTCATCAATTGTTGATATGTCAAAGTTGATGTTCCGAGCAAGCGGCGACATGTGACACATCTTCTCACTATTTTCTTAATGGTCTGTCTCGCTTTTACTATCCAATATTTTTCCCGAAGTTTGTTCATCAAAAATTGTACACCAGCGTGGCAATTCTCAAAGTGTGAATCACATATCATTTGTTCAATCAACAGATGAGTCCCATGTAATAGTACTGGCAAATAGATGCCAAATTCGTTGCTGCTGTAAATTAATTTTGTTTTCACACGCAGGATTCCTTCTACTTCATATACCTTCAGACCAGGTATAGACTAACATAGAAAATGACTTAATAGTAAACCAAAATTCTAACACAAAATTAATAGATATTGATGATAAACCATGTTTTTTTTACAGGAAGACAATATTTTTGACATGGACAATGAAGATCAAATATCAGCATCAATTCTTAAGCCTACACAAATTACTTAATGTCACTCCATCTCTATCTCTCTATTAACATTTCATTACTCAACCATTATTAAGAAATTCCTTTATATATTATATCACATACATTTAAATGTTAATATTTCAGAAACAAGTCATTTTAAACCCTTATTTATGTGAAAATAAAATTTTCTACTGCTTTTAATATTTTGAAATGTAACTAGCATAATGTCATAATTACTCAAATTTTAAATACCTTTTTTGCTTCATATACATTTTTCATATGAATCGATCATTAATACTTCTTATATAAACTTTTATTATAATTTCATAATTATATAAATTATTTGTAAACAAACTTTCTTTTGTTGATTTTGAAAAAATGTGGATATTGATTTTTATTGCTTCATTTTTAATTATTTCTATAGATTTATTGATTTCGTTTAATTAATTATTTTTAATTACCAATTTTATTTTATAATTTTAATTTTTAAAATCTTTTTCACAGGGGGGAAATATTATATAATCTAAAAACTCAAATATTTCTATATTTTTAAAAATATATATTTATTTTTTATTCATTGATAATTTTACTTTTGTTATCATCGTTTTAGAAAGACTTTCAGTTTTGTTGTATAGTTTTGTTGTAAATATGCGTAGTTTACATATTATCTTTTTTAATCACTAATATAGAATTAACTTTATAAATTCTATATGATGTGAAAATAACTAATGTGTAATATTTCCTCAAGTAATTGAAATAAAAGCTACTTGACGGTAAATAATTATCTTTTTTTTTCTATCACGACTGTACCTTCAACCCTTTATCTTATCGTTCCTTTGTCTTATCAACCCTTTATCTAACAACAACAACAAATTATTCATAACATATATATATATATACCGATTTGGATGAGAATTGGTGAGGAGGTAGCTTAGGACCAGCAGACTGACATAGGATACTTTTTATCACATTCGACCGCTTCAAGAACGGCTGAACTGTGAAATACATTAATTTATACAGAGGCACATGCGTGAGCGCACTCTACGAGGCTTACCCACGAGCTTACGGGTTGCATGCTAAAAATAATGTTTAATTTATGTTCGAAATATTTCTTCTTTTGTAAATAAATATATTTATTTATTATTGTTTAAACTATAAGCTTTAAATTGTGCATAAAATAAAGAAGTAAGACCGGCTGGCAAGAAGCTGGCTGCCATCTGATCACGTGCCAAGCGGAGTTAATCAGGCGAGGCGTCGATGTCAGCAGTGCGCGCTTTAGGATTAGAAAGGTTGTTGCCGGCTGCCACTACGGCTTGAATCCCGAACTTGAGATGAATGAGAATATACATAATCGGGCTTTACTCTTGATCAAGACATGTGTTACCTCATGTGCGGTAGTTTATCAGTTAGATTAGGAATTCCAGCGCCAATTCGTGAAACGAATGACGCTTTTAATAGCGAATTGAAATGAGAATGTGAATATGATCACCATAAATTAAATTTAGTAGTCCGAACGAATGTACCCATGTTGAATCTCCAATAAAAGGAAATTTATAATACATTAATAAAACCACTCGATGATGGAAATGGTGGTTTATAATTCCTGGATGCCCCTGGTGGAACTGGTAAGCCATTCCTCATGTCAGTGGTTTTAGGCACTGTTCGTACGAGATCAAACATTGCGGTTGCAGTTGTCTCTTTTGGAATAGCAGCCACATTTTAGAAGGATGCCGTAAGGCTTATTCAGCATTAAAATTGCCTTTAAATCTTCGAAATATTGAAACACCAAAATGTAATATTGCAAAAACTCCGCAAAGGCCAAAGTTTTATCAGCATCGAAAATCATCAGCTAGGACGAATGCACAATGGCGCATAAACGTGCATTAGAAACAATTGATCGAACATTAAAAGATCTTAAAATTTTACACAAATAAATTTACTGGCAATGCGTTTCTTTTAAATATCATCAAATAATATCTCTACAGAGCTTACTGCAATGATATGATTTATTGAATCAAGGGCTTGGCTCATCAGTAGTGAACCCTCTCAGCGGTTTCGCCAAATTAATCTCTATACTGGCAATGCGTTTCTAACGATAGATGGCAATAAGATTTAATTTATTAAAAGATCTACGCAATAATTCGAGTTGTTTTGGAGGCGCAATGATTTTACTGTCTGGCGATTTCCGCCAAACACCGACAGTAATTCCAAGATCTACAGCTGCCGACGAAATAAAGGCTTGCCTCAAATAATCGATTCTATTGTGCTATGTGAAGAAACTTCAGCTGACAATAAACATGAGAGTTGCATTTCTCAATAATACATCTGGTAAAGATTTCTCTGAACAATTGCTGACTATCGGTAATGGTCGAGTATCTTTCGACGAATCGAGCGGATTGATTTCATTTCCTTAGAATTTCTGTAAATTTGTCTCATCGAAAGACAAACCTATCAACAAAGTATTCCCTAGTATCATTACTAACTACAAAAATAGTGTATAATTAAGTGAGCGAGCAATTTTAGAGTCTAAGAATAAAGTTGTAGATGACCTTAACTACATAATTCAGAATGAGATCATAGGAACAATGCATTCATTTAAATCTATTGACTGTGTAACAAATGCAGACGAAGCCACCAATTATCCAATTGACATTTTAAACTCCTTGGATATGACTGGCTTAACAACTCATAATTTACGCCTAAAGGTTGGATCCGTAGTAATCATACTTCGAAACATAAACTAACCAAAATTGTGTAGCGGTACGCGTTTGGTGGTAAGTAAATTGATGAACAATGTAATTTATACGCGACAATACTCAACGAAAAATTCGAAGGTGAGGAAGTTCTCAATCCGAGGATCCCGATGATTCCAACCGTTATGCCTTTTGAGTTTAAACGACTTAAATTTCCGATCCGTCTTACATTCGCCATGACCATTAACAAATCACAAAGCCAATCCTTAAAAGTTTGTGGTCTTAATCTGGAAAATTCATGTTTTTCCCATGGTCATATGTGGCATCATATGTGGCATGTTTACGGGTAGGAAGACTATCTACGTTGTTTTTTTTTTGCGCCTGATAATAAAACTAAAAATGTCGTTTATCACAAGGTGCTTACCACAAGAGTGCAACCTATGCAAAAAAAAAAAAAATCATTAAAATACTTGATTTTTTAAATTTATATTTCCTAATAAAAATTGAACTCTATAAATTCCAAAATCTGCTTATTTATTGCCTCTATGGCGGAATAGAGTTCGCAGGGTCATCTATAATTATATATACAGTTACGAGCGTCATCTCCTAATCAACAATCAGTCATCAGTTTTCATCTCTGTCACCGTTTGCTTTTTTATTTGGAATGGCGCCCTCCTATTGGATGGCTACGGTCACGCCACTTTCCCCCCCCCCCCCCCCCCTACTCGCCTTTTTTTTTGGAATGGCGCTCTCCTATTGGTTGGCTACGAACACGCCACCTTTGCCCCCCCCCCCCCCCCCACTCGCTATTTCGTCTTGGAAACTATTGTGTTGGAGCGGGTCGCTCCCTAAATAAATGCATATATTAGATAATAACCAAATGGAATTCTCTCTTCCTTTTTCCCAGTAAGAGACGCCTACGGAAGCCAACAGTACATAGACAGATAAAGCACATAGGCTATAGTTATAAACTAACATATGCAATTATTTAAGGCGCCAATTTATAATTGTAACAAATAGTATTTGAATCAAAACATTCAATCGGGTAAAACACGGGCGTTGCCCGGGTCATTCGGCTAGTATAATACAGTTACGAGCGTCATTCCTGGCCTCTGTCACGGTTTGCTTTTTTTTTTTGGAATGGCGCCCTCCTATTGGTCGGCTACGATCACGCCACCTTTGCCCCCCCCATCATTTGGTGCCGCCAATGCGCGAGACACTTCTGTCACCGTTTGCTTTTGGTTCAGTGGTTCAGTGGTAGAATGCTCGCCTGCCACGCGGGCGCCATGGGTTCAATTCCCGGCCGATGCATTTTTTTTTAATTTACAATTTTTAAAACTCATTTATATATTATACAAGAATGACCTTCACGGCGCCAATTTATAATTGTAACGAATAGTATTTTAATAAACGCATTCAATCGGGTAAACCCCGGGCGTTGCCCGGGTCATTCGGCTAGTAATATAATAAAAACAGCATACACAATCGGGGAGGGAAAATGCACTTGCGTAAATATAGGGCATTGCCCGGGTCATTCGGCTAATATTATTAAAATGTTTTGAAATACTACAATAATATTATTATATAGCACTACTACTATTTTTATTAATGTATTTTCTCTCTGAAGGAAATTGCACTCGGGAAATTCTCGGGCGAAACCGGAGGATTCGTCTAGTATATATTTTAATTAAAAAGGCATATATTGGATCAAAATATAAAAAGGTGAAATCAATTATATTTTGATACAATATATATGCCTTTTTAATTAAAGATCTATTTATGGAATGCTCCATTTAAATATATATATATATACATATGTCATAATATATGCTCTTCCAGGATTAATAAAACAAACCAACAGCCAACGAGAGAGAAATGGGCCGCTAAAGCAAGACACTTTAGACAACTAACTAACGACCATTTTTTTTGGCCACATTCCTGAGGGGGGCGTCACCACCTGGCGACTATCCTGGTTAGCCTCCCCCCCCCCCCCGGTTGTGTACACAGGGAAAACAGTCGTTCAGCGGATAACGTCTCGCTCGCTCTCTCTCGGCTGGCTGCCTGGTTGATTGCTCTAACAACTCGTCGTGTGATTATTTCTCTCCTCACCACATTTACCACTATATTCCCACATAAAAAGTCGACAGAATAAGACCTGACCGGGAAACAAATCCCTCATATACCGGAGTATGAAGAAACAAGAAGCCAAGCCACGATGATCGGCCAAACCCAACTCAACTGTAACCACTCCTCTTCGAGCCCTCAACCCCTTCTTCGCCAACCTTTGAACCGTGATCCCGAGGAAGTATTCACCTACGACGGAGATGGAGCTGCCACACACTTCTTCCAGCACTAGATCTACCCAAGAACGACCACCGTGCCAGAGCAGAACACCTTCCATCATCATGGACAAGACTCTGCCATATCCCTGCCGCTACTTTGATGTACAACACTGGTACGCTCAGTGTCACAGACAGAACTCTCCCGAATCTCAATGAACTTACCTGCTCTCTAAACCAGCATAACCTGAAAGTGAGATTGTTTTACCCCTTCCATTCATTCTTTAAATAAGTCATTCCTTGTAAATTGTCGCAATATTTACATAATTAGCTCCATTTATTCTCTCCATGCCTATTAACAATGATTTTATGCTCCATACTATTTATCTAGATATTTGTAACTCATTTAATTAGTTACCTTACCAGTAGAATTTAACAATCGTTATTTTAATTAAATAATTTCCATTTTTAACGTAACTCTTTAAAAAAAAACTCTTGAAAAAAAAAAAAAAATTGGAATTCTACCTATTAATGCTTTACGATTTTTACTATTAACAATATATTTTTCATAATCAATTTATTTATAAAAATATGCTTCCAGCACCTACACTTTTGTATACCTATTTGTATATGACCTCTCCTACTTGTAAGCACGGCTCACGAAAAATAATTTCTTTCCCTAATAGATTCAAAATTCACCCTGTAAGACAGGCGTCGAAGAATTTCAACCATCACGCGAGCCTTGCTTACAACCAACCCTTGGTGACTCTTGTCTATCTTCCCCTGAATGCCTCTCTCATTCTTACAACTTTGTTAACCTTATAACAGCTCAGGACCTTTTATAGAATTATTGATTAATCAATTATCGAACATCTATATTGTCATTTCAAAATCCTAACCTTCGCCCTTCATTTATGATAATATATTTCGTAGTTCATCTCTAGCATATCCACCGACCCACACCATCTAGCCAATGGCGTGTTCGTCACAGGGTGCAGATTGACTAACTGCTAGATATTTATCAACCCCTTTTTGTTCGCACTTGAACAATCTGCATCGAGCGACACAGTTCGCTTCTTCTTCTCGCGCCACACGTTCGCCACACGGACCCTGTCTTCAAATCTATGTTTGTCCATTTTCGAAACCAGCACGATATAGCCTACCTCCGATATTTCCCACGGAGGTACGTTAAACAACGTCGCTGATTTTGTCCGGTCCGTCATCATTTCGCGCAGACATGGGTCTTACTTTCAACCCACCGCGAAATCATCGCCTTGCACAAGCTCCCACGACGGTTCAAACACCTCGTGTCCGAGCAGCTTGTCACTTGTAACGGACAACGCAGTCCTCGTCCCAATTTTTGGCACTGTGCGCGCAGACTTTCCGCAAATTAAATATAAGTCCATTCGACTTCCTCACCTACACACGGGACTTTTCCCCTCGGACTCGCTACACAAGTAACTGCATAGATAAGTTAGATTGGCCCAAAGCAAGTTTCCCCTCGCTCTGTCCGCCTATATTCTACCTTTGCATCTAGAACTATTTTATCTTCGAAAATTAAATATAAGTCCATTCGAATTCCTCACCTACACACGGGACTTTTTCCCTCGGACTCGCTACACAAGTAACTACATAGATAAGTTAGATTGGCCCAGGGCAAGTCTCCCCTCTCTCTGTTCGCCGAGGTTCTAATATTGTATGTAGTTTTATATTTACCTCAGTCCTGAGCTCACACAATTGTCAACCTCAATCTCATTTCTCGTACTCTACACTTATAGCATAGAAAGCCCATGACAAGTTTCCCCTTGCCATGTCCGCCTGAAAAATATCTTAAAGTGTAGAGTTCCCCAGTCTTAATGATCTTCAGAATTTCACCATATGTATGTGTCTCTTCTTCTCGTGGTTCACACTCCTCCATATCACTTCCCTTATAGTACATTAGATTTTGTTGTATATAGCCTTTTATAACCTTGATATTTTCAAAGATTTCCTTAAATGTCAAACTCCCCGGTGTTGTAAAACTGCTTGTAAATAATATTTACTTGTGTACTATACAATATTTTATTTACATAAAACTATGTCACCATTACCTTAACTAATTTTAACTGTGAAATTATTTTCTCTATTCTTGGCTTCACCAGCTTTAAATATACTTAAACTATGTTCAGCCTTCTTCAACGGGGGCCATATGTCATAATATATGTTCTTCCAGGATTAATAAAACAAACCAACAGCCAACGAGAGAGAAATGGGCCGCTAAAGCAAGACACTTTAGACAACTAACTAACGACCATTTTTTTGGCCACATTCCTGAGGGGGCGTCACCACCTGGCAATATCCTGGTTAGCCCCCCCCCCGGTTGTGTATACAGGGAAAACAGTCGTTCAGCGGATAACGTCTCGCTCGCTCTCTCTCGGCTGGCTGCCTGGATGATTGCTCTAACAACTCGTCGTGTGATTATTTCTCTCCTCAATACATTTACCACTATATTCCCATATATATATATATATAGTGTAAAAACTATATAATAAAAATATAATAGTGATTCTATATTTAAAATTTAATGAGTAATCTGATAATAATGATAATTTATATCAAGTAGATTTGATTAGATTAGCAAGCTAAATCTAAATTAATTATAAAAATAAATAGTTGTTTAGTTTTAGAGTTTAGTTTTGTATTAAAATTATCTTTATTATTTTGATTATTTAAATTCAAATTATAAAATTTGTAAATTTTTATTATTTAGTAGAGATAGAGAGAGAAAAAAAAATCCTTTACTTCTTATACATCGTCCAATTAATTATATATTTATAATTAATAACAATAAAATTTAACAACGTAACGTCTTTTGCATCGGCATTTACACGTCATTTACACATACTCTAATTTGTATAAAGAATAATAGAAGTGAAAATATATTTAATATTATAAATTTTAGTAGTTAGAGAAAAGAGAGAAAGACAGAACCATACACTTATAATCAAACTAATAATAAGAAAAATAAAATATTTGTAAAAAAGGTAGATAAGATTGTTAGTATATATATATTATTTTTATAATTTTATATTTTATCTATTTTTTTTTCAAAGATTTTAATTTTTTTTTTAATTTATATAATGAATATATCTAGTTGTATTTAGTGAAATATCTATAATATGAATTAACTTTTGTTATAAATTTGGTTATTATGTTTTGAAACCCTAATGGTAGACCAGACATATACAAAAAAAAATTTAAAATGAAATAATTAATGGAAAGAGAGATATGCTGGGGACCGAGGATTATCAAATAGAAATCCAGCTGATATTTCACCTCTACTCTATCATATCATATATCTCTCTTAGACCGGATTATATGTGTTAATATTAAGTTGTTTTAGTGAAACATTTATATATAAAGATACAACAAACATAAGTGTTAAGAACTTCTAAATTTTACCTACCTAGTCTGTGACGCTTTCCTCTGTAAACAGCTATTTCTGGATAACATCTGTTGCGGGGGGGACCCGTGTACCTCCCTTCAGAAATAGATTGTTTTCTTAGAAATAAACTGAAGAAGAAAGAAAATAGTTAAGGGAAGAAAGTCAATCTTTATAATCTTTACAGTTAGATATATTAATATAACTGATTCAATTATTATTTATCTTTTAATTTTCCTTTAAAAAGGTAAATTATTAGATTATTAATAAAGCTATTAATTTTGAAAATTCATTAATATTTAATTTCCATTTTCCTCCTAAGAAATTGTAGATTAAATAAAATGAATTCTATACAATATTACTTTAAAAATCTTGTGAAAATTTTTTAAAATCAGTTATATAATTTAAGTTTAATTAACTGTTAAAGATTATAAGTTTGTATTAGTTATTATTGAGAGAAATTATAAAAAGTTGATTTAATAAATGGATACTTCCATTTATTTTTTTAAAAGTATTTTATAATTGATATACTGTTGAAGTATTTCACTTGTTTAATACTAAATTTGTTTTTAATAAATTCCTTGTTTAAATTTTTAATATCTTCTATGAAATTTTCTAATATATTATTTATTCTATAAAATCTTAGAAACTGACCAAAATATATACCTTTGCAGCAGTTTAATGATATATTAGAATTTATATTGCAGTATTTTATAATATTGAAATTATAATTACTTTTTATTATAAATTTTAATAGCATTATTTGTAAGGTTTATATTTAAGTCTAAAAAGTTAACTTTTTTGTTTCTATTAATTTTTTCATTGTTCTTAAGTTTCAAGTATTTAGGATATATTTCAGGTATTATGTTTTTAAACTGTGGATTATTAAATATTATGATGTCATCTACATAACGGAACATTTGCCAATTAACATTATTTTGTAGAAAGTATTCTCTTTCGTACCAGAAAAGTATTTGGTTGGCTAATAAAGGACTTGAAGATTTTCCCATGGGAACGCCTTCTGATTGAATATATATTTTATTTTTAAAATCTATATAATTAAAATTTAAAAATGTTTCCAGTAGAGTTTTTGCTGTTTTAAGATCTAATTTAATTGTTTTATATCTGTTATGAATAATTTTAATGTGGAAAGTTTTGTCATTAATGAATTCGTTAAATAAATTGGTTATTTTATTATTTAGATCTCTTAAATTTATTTTAGAATATAGGTCCTCAATATCAAATGTGTGTACTGAATCAATGTTTGTCCAATTGTTCATTAAATAGTTAATGATTTTTTTATTTGAGTCGATAAATTTATAATTATATTTATTAGTTAATTTATTTATAATAAATTGTAGTGTTGAAGTTAATTGTATATCAATGTTTTTTATAACTGAATTTATACCAGATGTGATTGTTCTGAAAGAAATTGGTTTTTTGTGTAGTTTAGGAATTATATAGAATTTTGGTATGTTTGGATTTTTGTTGTAGTTATAAATCTTTTGTGAATTTTCCACGTTTTTGATGTCTTTTTTGATTTTTGTGGCTGTAGTTCTAGCAAAAGTGTATTTATTATTATTATCAATTTCCTTTTTTAGAATATCGTGGTATATATTTTTATAAATTATTGGGACATTTATCTATAGGAGTGATAATAAAGTCCTTCTGTAATTTAATTATATTTTCTTTAAAAGAAGGAATATCTAAATTAGATTTTGTGTATTTAAGTGTATTATTATAATACTTTATAATTTCCTTTTTAATATTATGTTTCCATTCCAGGAAAGTAAATTCTGGAATACTGTATTTTATACTAGTTTATTTATGAAAATGTCTATATCTTTTAATATAGATTTAATTGTATTATTATAATTGTGTTTAATTTGAGGTATATATTTATACCCTTTATTTAAAATATCTTGATATTCTGGATTTAAAAAAGAAAAATTGCTAGTTAATATATGACCTGAGAGCTTATATTTCCCTATAAAAAATTTAAATTTCAAAACAATCTGGAGATACAAAAAAATTATAGGTAGTTTAGTTTGCAATTATAACCAATTTATTAATAATTTGGCAAATTAAAAAAAAAATTAAATGTAATTGCAACAACTATATATATACATATAAGCTCTCAGGTCATATATTAACTAGCAATTTTTCTTTTTTAAATCCAGAATATCAAGATATTTTAAATAAAGGGTATAAATATATACCTCAAATTAAACACAATTATAATAATATACTTAAATCTATATTAAAAGATATAGACATTTTCATAAATAAAACTAGTATAAAATACAGTATTCCAGAATTTACTTTTCTGGAATGAAAACATAATATTAAAAAGGAAATTATAAATTATTATAATAATACACTTAAATACACAAACCTAATTCAGAAATTCCTTCTTTTAAAGAAAATATAATTAAATTACAGAAGGACTTTATTATCACTCCTATAGATAAATGTAATAATAATTTATTTATAATTCGTAAAAATCTATACCACGATATTCTAAAAAAGGAAATTGATAATAATAATAAATACACTTTTGCTAGAACTACAGCCACAAAAATAAAAAAAAAAAACATCAAAAACGTGGAAAATTCACTAAAGATTTATAACTACAACAAAAATCCAAACATACCAAAATTCTATATAATTCCTAAACTACACAAAAAACCAATTTCTTTCAGAACAATCACATCTGGTATAAATTCAGTTATAAAAAACATTGATATACAATTAGCTTCAACACTGCAATTTATTATAAATAAATTAACTAATAAATATAATTATAAATTTATCGACTCAAATAAAAAAATCATTAACTATTTAATGAACAATTGGACAAACATTGATTCACCACACACATTTGATTTTGAGGACCTATATTCTAAAATAAATTTAAGAGATCTAAATAATAAAATAACCAATATTTATTTAAAGAATTCATTAATGACAAAACTTTCCACATTAAAATTATTCATAACAGATATAAAACAATTAAATTAGATCTTAAAACAGCAAAAACTCTACTGGAAACATTTTTAAATTTTAATTATATAGAATTTAAAAATAAAATATATATTCAATCAGAAGGCGTTCCCATGGGAACATCTTCAAGTCCTTTATTAGCCAACCTAATACTTTTCTGGTACGAAAGAGAATACTTTCTACAAAATAATGTTAATTGGCAAATGTTCCGTTATGTAGATGACATCATAATATTTAATAATCCACAGTTTAAAAATATAATACCTGAAATATATCCTAAATACTTGAAACTTAAGAACAATGAAAAAATTAATAGAAACAAAAAAGTTAACTTTTTAGACCTTAATATAAACCTTACAAATAATGCTATTAAATTTATAATAAAAAATGGAATTATAATTTCAATATTATAAAATACTGCAATATAAATTCTAATATATCATTAAACTGCTGCAAAGGTATATATTTTGGTCAGTTTCTAAGATTTTATAGAATAAATAATATATTAGAAAATTTCATAGAAGATATTAAAAATTTAAACATGGAATTTATTAAAAACAAATTTAGTATTAAACAAGTAAAATACTTCAACAGTATATCAATTATAAAATACTTTTAAAAAAATAAATGGAAGTATCCATTTATTAAATGAACTTTTTATAATTTCTCTCAATAATAACTAATACAAACTTATAATCTTTAACAGTTAATTAAACTTAAATTATATAACTGATTTTAAAAATTGTTCACAAGATTTTTAAAGTAATATTGTATAGAATTCATTTTATTTAATCTCCAATTTCTGGGGAGGAAAATGGAAATTAAATATTAATGAATTTTCAAAATTAATAGCTTTATTAATCATCTAATAATTTACCTTTTTAAAGGAAAATTAAAAGATAAATAATAATTGAATCAGTTATATTAATATATCTAACTGTAAAGATTATAAAGATTGACTTTCTTCCCTTAACTATTTTCTTTCTTCTTCAGTTTATTTCTAAGAAAACAATCAATTTCTGAAGGGAGGTACACGGGTCCCCCCCGCAACAGATGTTACCCAGAAATAGCTGTTTACAGAGGAACGCGTCACAGACTAGGTAGGTAACATTTAGAAGTTCTTAACACTTATGTTTGTTGTATCTTTATATATAAATGTTTCACTAAAACAACTTAATATTAACACATATAATCCGGTCTAAGAGAGATATATGATATGATAGAGTAGAGGTGAAATATCAGCTGGATTTCTATTTGATAATCCTCGGTCCCCAGCATATCTCTCTTTCCATTAATTATTTCATTTTAAATTTTTTTTTGTATATGTCTGGTCTACCATTAGGGTTTCAAAACATAATAACCAAATTTATAACAAAAGTTAATTCATATTATAGATATTTCACTAAATACAACTAGATATATTCATTATACAAAATAAAAAAAAAATAAAAATCTTTAAAAAAAAAATAGATAAAATATAAAATTATAAAAATAATATATATATATACTAACAATCTTATCTACCTTCTTTACAAATATTTTATTTTTTCTTATTATTAGTTTGATTATAAGTGTATGGTTCTGTCTTTCTCTCTTTTCTCTAACTACTAAAATTTATAATATTAAATATATTATCACTTCTATTATTCTATATACAAATTAGAGTATGTCTAAATGACGTGTAAAAGCCGATGCAAAAGACGTTACGTTGTTAAATTTTATTGTTATTAATTATAAATATATAATTAATTGGACGATGTATAAGAAGTAAAGGATATTTTTTTTCTCTCTCTATCTCTACTAAATAATAACAATTTACAAATTTTATAATTTGAATTTAAATAATCAAAATAATAAAGATAATTTTAATACAAAACTAAACTATAAAACTAAACAACTATTTATTTTTATAATTAATTTAGATTTAGCTTGCTAATCTAATCAAATCTACTTGATATAAATTATCATTATTATCAGTTTACTCATTAAATTTTAAATATGGAATCACTATTATATTTTTATTATATAGTTTTTACACTATATTAATTCAATTCATATGAGCTTTCTCTATGATATATTTTTATATTTAATATAATATACAAATTAAATTATATTAGAAATTCTAATATAACTAAAAATCCATACAGAATTTAATTATCTTCATTATTTGATTATAAAAAAGTAAATTATAAAAGTAATTTTAGAAAAAATAACTTCAGAACTTTTGTTTTTTTCAGTGTTTAGTTAGTTTAAAGATGTTTTTATTAGTTATTCTTAATAATATAACAGATAACAAACAGTAATATCTATATTTTTATCGATTAATTATTCAATTTATTACAAAATTAATCACCACAAAAACAATTAAGAAAAATATACTTAAAAAAAATTTCATAAGAATAACAAACTAAAAAACTAAAAAAAAACTACAAACATATTAGGGTTAGCACCTCTCTTATGTTAATTAAAACTCGCTAAAAATTGCCTAAGAAAGAATTGTCAAACTTGTCCCTCTCTCAAGAACCATGACACATTTCAAACGACTAGTTGTAAATTAGTAAATACTATTTATAAATTGACATGCCAAATTTGTCAACTATCATATATAGGACAAACATGTAATCCATTAAATATACGAATAAACCTACATAGAAACCACGCCAAAAAATCAATTGGTAATATATATATGAAAGAACACAATCAATTACATACTTTTAACAACTTCAAGATAGAAATACTAGACATATGTCAAAACAAAAAATAACGACTATTATTAGAAAACAACTACATTTATAAACACAACACATTATTCCCTTATGGACTTAATGACGAATTAAACTACACATACAAACCACAAACAGAAGAAATTTCAACTTATGAAATCAGCTGCAAATACAAAAAAAAATGAATTTAAAACTAAACCTAATAAAACTAGAGGTAAAACTACCAATAAATTAGGTTACATTGAATTTGAAGAATTACTGTACCCAAAACAAATGTATACTAACTACTTCGTCGATAAATTTATTAAAACATTATTTAAACTAAATAATAATAAATTTATCAAACTTATAGAATATATTAAAATTCATAATCTGACTAACAGATTAATAGATATCACACACGACATCTTTAAATACAGAAAAATTAAACAATCTACTAATAACATTAATATTATCATTAAATTTAATAACAATTTATTTAATCATATTAAATTTAATGATATATTTAATAACCAAAACATCAATAATCTTTTCCCTATAAAAAATTTAAATTTTAAAACAATCTGGAGATACAACAAAAATATAGGTAGTTTAGTTTGCAATTATAACCAATTTATTATTAATTTGGCAAATTTTAAAAAAATTAAATGTAATTGCAACAACTATATAGATAAATATAAGCTCTCAGGTCATATATTAACTAGCAATTTTTCTTTTTTAAATTCAGAATATCAAGATATTTTAAATAAAGGGTATAAATATATACCTCAAATTAAACACAATTATAATAATACAATTAAATCTATATTAAAAGATATAGACATTTTCATAAATAAAACTAGTATAAAATACAGTATTCCAGAATTTACTTTTCTGGAATGGAAACATAATATTAAAAAGGAAATAATAAATTATTATAATAATACACTTAAATACACAAAACCTAATTCAGATATTCCTTCTTTTAAAGAAAATATAATTAAATTACAGAAGGACTTTATTATCACTCCTATAGATAAATGTCCCAATAATTTATCTATAATTTGTAAAAATCTATACCACGATATTCTAAAAAAGGAAATTGATAATAATAATAAATACACTTTTGCTAGAACTACAGCCACAAAAATCAAAAAAGACATCAAAAACGTGGAAAATTCACTAAAGATTTATAACTACAACAAAAATCCAAACTACCAAAATTCTATATAATTCCTAAACTACACAAAAAAACAATTTCTTTCAGAACAATCACATCTGGTATAAATTCAGTTATAAAAAACATTGATATACAATTAGCTTCAACACTACAATTTATTATAAATAAATTAACTAATAAATATAATTATAAATTTATCGACTCAAATAAAAAAATCATTAACTATTTAATGAACAATTGGACAAACATTGATTCAGTACACACATTTGATATTGAGGACCTATATTCTAAAATAAATTTAAGAGATCTAAATAATAAAATAACCAATTTATTTAACGAATTCATTAATGACAAAACTTTCCACATTAAAATTATTCATAACAGATATAAAACAATTAAATTAGATCTTAAAACAGCAAAAACTCTACTGGAAACATTTTTAAATTTTAATTATATAGAATTTAAAAATAAAATATATATTCAATCAGAAGGCGTTCCCATGGGAACATCTTCAAGTCCTTTATTAGCCAACCTAATACTTTTCTGGTACGAAAGAGAATACTTTCTACAAAATAATGTTAATTGGCAAATGTTCCGTTATGTAGATGACATCATAATATTTAATAATCCACAGTTTAAAAACATAATACCTATAATATATCCTAAATACTTGAAACTTAAGAACAATGAAAAAATTAATAGAAACAAAAAAGTTAACTTTTTAGACCTAAATATAAACCTTACAAAAAATGCTATTAAAATTTATAATAAAAAAGGGAATTATAATTTCAATATTATAAAATACTGCAATATAAATTCTAATCTATCATTAAACTGCTGCAAAGGTATATATTTTGGTCAGTTTCTAAGATTTTATAGAATAAATAATATATTAGAAAATTTCATAGAAGATATAAAAAATTTAAACATGGAATTTATTAAAAACAAATTTAGTATTAAACAAGTAAAATACTTCAACAGTATATCAATTATAAAATACTTTTAAAAAAATAAATGGAAGTATCCATTTATTAAATCAAATTTTTATAATTTCTCTCAATAATAACTAATACAAATTTATAATATTTAACAGTTAATTAAACTTAAATTATATAACTGATTTTAAAAAAATTTCACAAGATTTTTAAAGTAATATTGTATAGAATTCATTTTATTTAATCATAAATTTCTGGGGAGGAAAATGGAAATTAAATATTAATGAATTTTCAAAATTAATAGCTTTATTAATCATCTAATAATTTACCTTTTTAAAGGAAAATTAAAAGAATAATAATAATTGAATCAGTTATATTAATATATCTAACTGTAAAGATTATAAAGATTGACTTTCTTCCCTTAACTATTTTCTTTCTTCTTCAGTTTATTTCTAAGAAAACAATCAATTTCTGAAGGGAGGTACACGGGTCCCCCCCGCAACAGATGTTACCCAGAAATAGCTGTTTACAGAGGAACGCGTCACAGACTAGGTAGGTAACATTTAGAAGTTCTTAACACTTATGTTTGTTGTATCTTTATATATAAATGTTTCACTAAAACAACTTAATATTAACACATATAATCCGGTCTAAGAGAGATATATGATATGATAGAGCAGAGGTGAAATTTCAGCTGGAATTCTATTTGATAATCCTCGGTCCAGCATATCTCTCTTTCCATTAATTATTTCATTTTTAAAAATTTTTTTGTATATGTCTGGTCTACCATTAGGGTTTCAAAACATAATAACCAAATTTATAACAAAAGTTAATTCATATTATAGATATTTCACTAAATGCAACTAGATATATTCATTATATAAAATAAAAAAAAATAAAAATCTTAAAAAAAAAATAGATAAAATATAAAATTATAAAAATAATATTTATATATACTAACAATCATATCTACCTTCTTTACAAATTTTTTTTTTCTTATTATTAGTTTGATTATAAGTGTATGGTTCTGTCTTTCTCTCTTTTCTCTAACTACTAAAATTTATAATATTAAATATATTCTCACTTCTATTATTCTATATACATATTAGAGTATGTCTAAATGACGTGTAAAAGCCGATGCAAAAGACGTTACGTTGTTAAATTTTATTGTTATTAATTATAAATATATAATTAATTGGACGATGTATAAGAAGTAAAGGATATTTTTTTTCTCTCTCTATCTCTACTAAATAATAACAATTTACAAATTTTATAATTTGAATTTAAATAGTCAAAATAATAAAGATAATTTTAATACAAAACTAAACTATAAAACTAAATAACAATTTATATATGTGGCAATATAGTGGTAAATGTGTTGAGGAGAGAAATAATCACACGACGAGTTGTTAGAGTCACATTCAGGCAGCCAGCCGAGAGAGAGCGAGCGAGACGTTATCAGCTGAACGACTGTTTTCCCTGTGTACACAACCGGGGGGGGGGGGGGGGGGCTAACCAGCATAGTCGCCAGGTGGTGACGCCCCCCCTCAGGAATGTGGCTAAAAAATGGTCGTTAGTTATTTGTCTAAAGTGTCTCGCTTTAGCGGCCCATTTCTCTCTCGTTGGCTGTTGGTTTGTTTTATTAATCCTGGAAGAGCATATATTATGACATATGGCCCGCGTTGAAGAAGGCTGAACATAGTTTAAGTATATTTAAAGCTGGTGAAGCCAGGAATAGAGAAAAATAATTTTACAGTTAAAATTAGTTAAGGTAATGGTGACATAGTTTTATGTAAATAAAATATTGTATAGTACACAAGTAAATATTATTTACAAGCAGTTTTACAACACCGGGGAGTTTGACATTTAAGGAAATCATTGAAAATATCAAGGTTATAAAAGGCTATATACAACAAAATCTAATGTACTATAAGGGAAGTGATATGGAGGAGTGTGAACAACCAGAAGAAGAGTCACATACATATAGTGAAATTCTGAAGATTATTAAGACTGGGGAACTACACTTTAAGATATTTTTCAGGCGGACATGGCAAGGGGAAACTTGTCATGGGCTTTCTATGCTATAAGTGTAGAGTACGAGAAATGAGATTGAGGTTGACAATTGTGTGAGCTCAGGACTGAGGTGAATATAAAACTACATACAATGTTAGAACCTCGGCGAACAGAGCGAGGGGAGACTTGCCCTGGGCCAATCTAACTTATCTATGTAGTTACTTGTGTAGCGAGTCCGAGGGGAAAAGTCCCGTGTGTAGGTGAGGAAGTCGAACGGACTTATATTTAATTTGCGGAAAGTATGCGCGCACAGTGCCAAAAATTGGGACGAGGACTGCGTTGTCCGTTACAAGTGACAAGCTGCTCGGACACGAGGTGTTTGAACCGTCGTGGGAGCTTGTGCAAGGCGATGATTTCGCGGTGGGTTGAAAGTAAGACCCATGTCTGCGCGAAATGATGACGGACCGGACAAAATCAGCGACGATGTTTAACGTACCTCCGTGGGAAATATCGGAGGTAGGCTATATCGTGCTGGTTTCGAAAATGGACAAACATAGATTTGAAGACAGGGTCCGTGTGGCGAACGTGTGGCGCGAGAAGAAGAAGCGAACTGTGTCGCTCGATGCAGATTGTTCAAGTGCGAACAAAAAGGGGTTGATAAATATCTAGCAGTTAGTCAATCTGCACCCTGTGACGAAAACATCATTGGCTAGATGGTGTGGGTCGGTGGATAGGCTAGAGATGAACTACGAAATAAATTATCATAAATGAAGGGCGAAGGTTAGGATTTTGAAATGACAATATAGATGTTCGATAATTGATTAATCAATAATTCTCTATAAAGGTCCTGAGCTGGTATAAAGTTAACAAAGTTGTAAGAATGAGAGGGGCATTAAGGGGAAGATAGATAAGAGTCACCAAGGGTTGGTTGTAAGCAAGGCTCACGTGGTGGTTGGAATTCTTCGACGCCTAAATTACAGGGTGAATTTTGAATCGATTAGGGAAAGAAATTATTTTTCGTGAGCCGTGCTTACAAGTAGGAGAGGTCTATACAAAAGTTTAGGTGCTGGAGGCATATTTTTATAAATAAATTGATTATGTAAAATCTATTGTTAATAGTAAAAATCGTAAAGCATTAATAGGTAAAATTCCAATTTTTTTTTTAAGAGTTTTTTTTTTTAAAGAGTTACGTTAAAAATGGAAATTATTTAATTAAAATAACGATTGTTAAATTCTACTGGTAAGGTAACTAATTAAATGAGTTACAAATATCTAGATAAATAGTATGGAGCTTAAAATCATTGTTAATAGGCATGGAGAGAATAAATGGAAATATAAAATATTTTTACATATTCACACATATTGAGCTAATTATGGAAATATTGGGACAATCTACAAGGAATGACTTATTTAAAGAATGAATGGTAGAAGTTAAGACAATTACACTCACGAGTTATGTTGGTTTAGGGCGCAGGTAAGTTCATTGAGCTTCGGGAGAGTTCTGTCTGTGACACTGTTCGTACCAGTGTTGTACATCACAGTAGCGGTAAGGAGATGGCGGAGTCTTGTCCATGATGGCGGGAGGTGTCCTGCTCTGGCACGGCGATCGTTCTTGAGTAGATCTAGTGCTGGAAGAAGTGCGTGCCAGCTCCATCTCCGTCGTAGGTGAATACTTCTTCGGGATCACGGTTCAAAGGTTGGCGAGGAAGGGGTTGAGGGCTCGAAGAGGAGTGGTTACAGTTGAGTTGGGTTTGGTCGATCATCGTGGCTTGGCTTCTTGTTTCTTCATACTCCGGTATATGAGGGATTCGCTTCCCGGCCAGGTCTTATCCTGTCGACTTTTCAATGTGGCAATATAGTGGTAAATGTGTTGAGGAGAGAAATAATCACACGACGAGTTATTAGAGTCAATCATCCAGGCAGCCAGCCGAGAGAGAGCGAGCGAGACGTTATCAGCTGAACGACTGTTTTCCCTGTGTACACAACCGGGGGGGGGGGGGCTAACCAGCATAGTCGCCAGGTGGTGACGCCCCCCCTCAGGAATGTGGCCAAAAATGGTCGTTAGTTAGTTGTCTAAAGTGTCTCGCTTTAGCGGCCCATTTCTCTCTCGTTGGCTGTTGGTTTGTTTTATTAATCCTGGAAGAGCATATATTATGACATATATATATATTAATAGTAATTGTTTTTATATTTGGAAAATAGAGGAAAAGTAAACTATTAAGAACAACAGATTTTGAATTAATTTTGAGTCAGAACAGCAAGCTAATTCTGTATCAAATAGTATAGTTATGAAAAATTTTAAGATTAATATTTTTTTAAATTTAATTTAAATGTGTGAGGTTTGTTTTTTATTTTTTTGTAATAAATAATTAGTTAGATTATATTGTAGCGTAGAAATCAAGCCTTGAAATATCCTAAGATGTAAAAGTATTTATTGATGACGTCACGGCGACAAGTCGACAATTATTAACAACTCAACCCCACTCTCTACCGCTAGAGAATCTTAAGCAAGCAAGCAAAGAAATATTTTAAAGATGATTTCACAAATACAGATTAATATATATTTTTATAATCTGTTGAATATATTTTCATTGAATAATATTAAATTAAATAATAAAATATTTCTTTGTCACATAGCCTCCTCCTATAGAGAGCATCGACCCGATGCTCATCAGGAGACTTACGTCGTCAGTCTTAAGAACTAGTACTATGGCCAGGGATATTTTCCGGTGTCTGCGGTGGATGTCTTCTTTCAGTTGCGATATCTTCCTCATGAGGGCTTGGTAGGTCTATGTTTGCATCAAGGTAGCTTTTTCTCATTTCTACTGTGGTCGGTAAGGGGGGATTTTATAACTTTGCGGCCTCACCTCCAATGTGGTCTATCATCTAGTTTTAATGGCGGGGCGTCCAGCTATATCTTCTAGCAGGTGAGAAATGTTGTCTGTTTCGACCGCGATATGAAGTAGGGCTTCGGTAGCGAGTGAAGGTTTCCCTCGATGATTCGTCATTGGGGTCCTGAGATTCAGCTCGAGAGTTGTAGGATACCATTTCTTCTTGCTTTCTTTGGAAATAGTCATTTTTCCTTTCCTCATTTTGTCTCTTCCTGTCACGGCAATAGCGGACGACGTGACCTGGGCTTCCGCAGTAGAAACAGATTGGCCTTCCCTCAGTTGTACGCCAATCATTGGTGTCGCGTCTTCCTCCTTGTTTTGAGTATCGAGGTTCAGGGTGCGGTCTTATCGTTTCGGCCTCATATCTTATGAGGGGGACTTCTCCTAGACTTTGAGATTGGCGCCAGGGTTCTTCCAATCTCCTCCTTTACAATTTCTTCGATTGTAGCATTTTTTGGTTCCTCCCGAGGAGAGCCTAATGCCCGCTGTACCTCCTCACGAACAATTTGCCTAATCATAGATGACAGATCTTCTCCGTCATCCTGGTCACAAAGAGAGGCTACATTTGGTAGGCGCTCGTACCTGGTTGGGGTAACTCGCCTACAACGGAGCGCTTCGACACGGCGACATTCTGTAATGAATTGCTCGGTGCTCTGTACATCCCTCGGTAGGAGTGCTTGATGAAGCTCCTCAGCTATCCCCTTCATGAGGTGGGAGATTTTATCTTCCTCACTCATTTGAGGATCAACCTCTTTGCACAAGCACAGGAGATCCTGGATGTAACATTCGGTACTTTCACCTTTTAATTGTGCCCGTGTTTTAAGTTTCTTCTCCGCTTGCAATTTTGAATTTTCTTTTTTTTCGAACACATTCTCTAATTGAGATGTAAATTCCTTCCAAGTCTGTATGTTTTCTTCGTTGTTCTCAAACCATTTGAGAGCAGTTCCAGACAGATAAAAATAAACTTTAGTAAGACAAAGGGTTTCGTCCCAATGGTTTTACCTTGCCACACGTGCATACCCTTTTAACCATTTTTGAAGATCTTCACCATCCTCCCCGGAGAAAATGGAAGGGTTCCTTGGCAAATGTTGAACAACGTAGTTGCTCACCTGAGTACCTTCCTTCTTTACATTCATAGAAGTTTCTTCTGGTTCAACATAATCAATTTTTCTTTTATTTCTTAATGGGTATCGGTCCAGTCTCTCCACCAGTTGTAGCGTAGAAATCAAGCCTTGAAATATCCTAAGATGTAAAAGTATTTATTGATGACGTCACGGCGACAAGTCGACAATTATTAACAACTCAACCCCACTCTCTACCGCTAGAGAATCTTAAGCAAGCAAGCAAAGAAATATTTTAAAGATGATTTCACAAATACAGATTAATATATATTTTTATAATCTGTTGAATATATTTTCATTGAATAATATTAAATTAAATAATAAAATATTTCTTTGTCACAATATTTTTAAAAAAAGAGAGAAAAAAAAGGTAACACCAGCAAAGCATCGGCAGTTACGCGTCATAGGCTGGGTGAAAAAAGGAATAAGCGAAGAGAAAGTTTTAAAGAGAAGAGCAAAGACAGAACCATGATAATAATTTTCCAAATATAAAATAAAGCTAATTAGAGAGAGAGAAAAGTATTTTTTTGCTCTATTTTCTCTCTTGATGAGAGAATTTAGATTTTTGTAATTTTTTTTTATATATAAGCTTATTTTAAAGACAATCTAGTGTAAAAGTGGAGGACACGATATAAGATAATATATTAAATTAGGAAGGATGAAAACCTTAAGGGTTAGACCAATTGAAAACCATAAAGGTTAGACCAGATGGAAAGAGGATGGTACTCAGGTGGGCCTCTTCAGATGAAGATCTGAGCAGCAGTTTCGGCCCTTACTCCATTACTGCCAAACCATACCTCTTCGACCAAATAGAAAGCAATTTTAGGTTGGAACGGAGATAGGGTAATAGCTGAACCTTAGATATACTACAAAAATCAACTAATGAACTAAGACATTGTCATCTTCTGCACTTTCTCAAACCTAACTCAAAACATGTTTTTTCAGTTCAGAAGTTAAATTGATTCGGTTCCCTAGACTTAATCAGATTGATATATACTTATCCCTTAGTGTTAAATTTTTAAATCAAATTGTGTTTATTCTTTTCGGGTATAAGGACTTTAAGAGTTGATAAGAAATTAGTAATACAGTTAAATGATTATTATAAATATAGGAAAAATTGATCATATCCCAAGCCTTTAACAATGTGCGTCGACAAGGGAACAGGAAATCTAACATTAAAGAACATAGAAAAAAACTTTGCCTGATGTTAGTAGGTTCAGATTATAGTCCAAATTGTGTTCATTTACTCTAAATAATAGGACTGCAGGAAAATAATAAGATATTAGTAGTAGGAGAGGCTAAGGATTAATTGGAACTACAAGAAAGTATGATTATATTCAAACAAGTTAAGAATGTGCGTCATACCATAAATGGAAAAATCAGCTTCATCAGACAAAGACATAAGTCCCTTGTCTGAAGATGGTGAAAATGCTTTCCCATAATAACTCACATCATCAATTTATTTGAACTGGTCCTAATGGAACCGTATATTCTATATATAGTCGTATCTATACTTTTTTTTTTAAATATAATATATGAGGACCATTACCTGTAATTTCTGCTAAATAAGGACGTTTAGGAATTTAAGTTTTAATGCTTCATATCAATTAGATTGAATGTTCATTCTCTATACCCCCCTTTATAAAGATTGAACACGCATAGATAATTGTTATGTATGCTATAAGGAGAGAAAGAAAATATTCTAAAGTTATCGTATAAATTTAAAGGATCAAACAAAGTAAGAATTAGAGAAAACACAGAAATAAAGGTATGGTATTGGTAAGCAAAGGTAAAAAGAAAAAATCCAAACAAATAAGCAATGTGCGACGTTTCGGCATCAGCGTCGCTACAATCTTCAGACAAGTCTGAAGAGGGCCACAATGTCGCTACCGAAATGCTACATACCACTCATTCACTCGGACCCGGTCCCGTTACCTTGTGTTTATAATCTATAATCCTAATTGTGTTTAATCAGTATGGTATTGGTGTTTCAGAATATTGAATTTAATAGTTTCTATTAGTGTAGATGGAATTTTTTTTTTTATTAATTTAAAATCTTAATTATTATTTGTTCTAAGTCCAATTAAAAGGGGCGAAGAAAAAAAAAGGAAACAAGGAAAGCAAAAAAAAAATAGAAAAATAGAAAAAAAAAGGAAAAAATAAATAAATAAAATAGGAAAGGAGAGAAAGATGAGGTTGAATAATGAAAGAAAATTTCTTTGAAAGTATTTATAATAGCTTATCAGTACACTTAATTAATGTGATAGCATTCGTTATGAATGTTATGATTTCAAGAGTATTTACCTATAATTAAATTATTTATTATCTAGATTAGCGGAATGTAGTTAGTGTTAGTAAATCAAGAGAGATAGATGATGTGACTCTTGTTAGTTGCCTCATTGTCTACAAGTGAAAGTAGCATTTAAATTGAGCGTTCCATTTGAAGTCAGTATTGCTGTTAACATTATTATAGATAATTCAGTTACATGTATTGAATTGCGGTTCATGTTATCAACTTAAAATTCAATATATGCATGTTACAATTAACATCACAAGCAAATTTTACTCACCCAGGGGGGAACGGTTAATGTCTATAAATAAATTTTCGATTTAAAAGTTAGCGGAGATAAACAAGTTTGAATAATCGGTCAAAAGTTAATTAAATTCTCATAGTGAAATTTTTAAAGTCATTGAAGTTGAAATTGTATGAGAATTTATTTTTGTGAAGATATTTTCTGATTGCTAAAATGTTAATTTTTTTAATTGTATTTTGGCTGAATCCATTTTTTTTGAAATTCGTCATTTAGGTTTTTAATTTTACTTATAAAGTTGTTTAGTTTGTTGTTAATTCTGTAGTATCTTAAAAATTGTCCAAAATAGATACCTTTGGTGCAATTTTTTGATATATTTGAATCTTGTCTATTATATTTAATAATGTTGAAATCGAAATTTGATCTTTTGTCATATACCTCTATACTTTTTCTTTTAGATTTATGTATAAATCGAGGAAGTTGACTTTTTGATTAAATTTGATTTTTTCATTATTTTTTAGATTTAGATACGGAGGATAGATTTTTCTATTAATTTTGAAAAATTATTATTATTGAATATAAGGATGTCATCTACATATCGGAACAACCACCAGTTAACTTTGTTAAGAGAAAAGAATTCCCCTCTCATACCAAAATAACAGAAGGTTGGCCAATAATGGACTCGATGACGTACCCATAGGTACTCCTTATTTTTGATTATAAATTTGGTTTTTAATTTTAATATAATTGAATTTAAGAAATATTTCTAAAATTAATTTTGCTTTATTGTAGTTAATTACAATAGTTTTGTTACCATTATGAATTAAGGGAATATTGAAAGTCTTGTCTATTAAAAATTCTGAAAATAGATTTATAATTTTGAGTTTAAGATCCTCTAACTCCAGTTTAGAGAAGAGGTCTTCAAAATCAAAAGTATAAACTGATTTGAGTTTGGGAAGGTTTTTGTTAATGAAATTTAGTATGTTCTTATTGGAGTCAATAAAGTTGTATTTTTCTTTATTGCGGATCTGTTTTGTTAAAAATTTTGAAGTTGAAGCTAATTGAAGGTCTAAATTGTTTAAATTAGAATTTATTCCAGATGTTATGGTCCTAAATTTGAGAGGATTTTTGTGTATTTTGGGTATAATGTAAATATGAGGTATAATAGGGGTAGTGTTTTTTTTTGCTATAGATATTTAAAGTTTTTTCTTTAACCTCCAATTCCTTTTTAATTTGAATCGGGGTTATATTTGTTATGCTGTATTTATCGGTGTTGTCCATTTCTTGCATAATTAGGTCGCGGTAAAGATTTTTGCAAGTGATTGAGAAGTTGTTGGAACATTTATCAATTGGAGTAATAATGTACTCTTCTTGAATAATTTTAATGTTTTCTTTTAATTTTCCAATATTTGAGGGGGGCATTTTTGCAATATTCAGTGTATTATGGTAATAATCCTTGACATGTTTCATAATTTCAAATTTCCAATTAAGGAAAGTAAATTCGGGGATCTTGAACTTTAAGCTTGTTTTATTAATAAAAAGATCAAGATCTTGGATGATTGAATTAACTGTGTTGTTGTAATTTTGTTTAATTGGTGGTATAAATTTATATCCGTTGTTGAGCAGGACTTGTGTTTCTTCATTTAAGAATGTGAAGTCACTGGTAAGGATGTGACCTTTATATTTATGTTGGTCACTTATATTATTGCACTTACAGTTAATACTATTAAAGTTGTTTGAATTTTTTATGAAAGTATTGTAGTTGCATAGCATACTTCCTAGGTTTTTGTTGTATTTGAATGTGGTTTTAAAATTTAAACTTTGTACTGGGAATAAGTATTTGATATCAGTGTTGTTGAATATATCATTAAATTTGATATGTTCAAAGATTTTGTTTGTAAATTTTATTACGATGTTAACAGAAGTACTGTTATCAATTTTCTTAAATTTGTAGATATCTTTAGCAATATCTGTAATTCTATTAGATAGATTGTTAGTTCTAATATATTGTATAAATTTTTCCATTTTTTTGTTGTTAAGTTTGAAGAGGAAGCTAATAAATTTTTGTGTAAAATTTGGTTGGAATTCCTGATTATTAATTAAAACCTGTTCAAAGTCTATATAACCAAGTTTGTTTGTGCTTTTTCCTCTCTTGTTATTTGGAATAATATTTAGTTGTTTTTTGTATTTACAGCTACTTTCATAGATAGAGATATTTGGATCGGTTAATGTATTCGTATGATTTAATTCATCATTTAAACCGTAAGGGTAGAGAGAATTTTGCTTCAGAATGTATTGATTTTCTAATATTAGCCATTGTTTTTTGTTTTTACATATCTCTAAAATTTCTATGTTATAGTTATCAAAAGAGTGAATCTTATGATGTTCTATCATATAATTATTACCTATTAGATTTTTCGCATGATTTCTATGAAGGTTAATTCTAATATTTATGGGATTAGAAGTTTGACCAATGTATATTAGGTTGCATTTACTACATGTTAACTTATATATAGTGTTCTCCACCTTACAACTAGTTGTTTGGAATTTATCATGGTTCATAATTTTAGGGCAAGTTTGACATTTTTTACTTTGACATTTGTTAGCGAGTTTGGGTTAAAACATTTATGGGGGTGCTAACCCCAATAATGAGTTGTTTTTTTATTAAATTATTATTATTATTATTATTATTAACTTTAACAGCTATTACCCTATCTCCGTTCCAACCTAAAATTGCTTTCTATTTGGTCGAAGAGGTATGGTTTGGCAGTAATGGAGTAAGGGCCGAAAATGCTGCTCAGATCTTCATCTGAAGAGGCCCACCTGAGTACCATCCTCTTTCCATCTGGTCTAACCTTTATGGTTTTCAATTGGTCTAACCCTTAAGGTTTTCATCCTTCCTAATTTAATATATTATCTTATATCGTTTCCTCCACTTTTACACTAGATTGTCTTTAAAATAAGCTTATATATAAAAAAAAAATTACAAAAATCTAACTTCTCTCATCAAGAGAGAAAATAGAGGGAAAAAATACTTTTCTCTCTCTCTAATTAGCTTTATTTTATATTTGGAAAATTATTATCATGGTTCTGTCTTTGCTCTTCTCTTTAAAACTTTCTCTTCGCTTATTTCTTTTTTCACCCAGCCTATGACGCGTAACTGCCGATGCTTTGCTGGTGTTACCTTTTTTTTCTCTCTTTTTTTTTTTAAATATAATATAACTAATTATTTATTACAAAAAAAATAAAAAACAAACCTCACACATTTAAATTAAATTAAAAAAAATTATTAATCTTAAAATTTTTCATAACTATACTATATATATATATATACTAGACGAATGGCCCGGGCAATGCCCGGGTTTTACCCGAGTGCGTATATATTTTAAAAATGTTTTAATCAAAATATTATTCGTTACAATTATAAATTGGCGCCGTGGATCTCTCTTTTGTGAAACGTCCCGCCCCAAACTGTGTGTGGCTTGAAAATATAAAAATAAAAATGTGAACGGAAAAATATGTCCAGGGTAGCCTAGTGGTCATGGCATCTGCCCGGTAAGCGGAAGGTCGTGGGTTCGATTCCCATCCCTTGAAATTTTTTTATTTTATCCATTCTGATCAAAATCTATCCGTGAACTTCACACAGTGAACTTCACACAGACAGAATAAGGCAATTATATAAGTAGATAATCCAAATTGTGCCTTATCACACACTATTTTTTTATTTTGCCTTATTACCTTGTGTTCATAATCTATGACGTAATGCCGGCGGCGCGCGCCCGTTGGCTGCCGGCGAGCACGTGACCTCCCTGTGCGCGCGCATCCGTGACATAAATGGCCTATGACGGTCGTGACTATATATGTTAATAATAATAATAATAATATAATAATAATAATTATTATTATTATAATTATTATTATCATTAGATAATGATAATGATCATAATGATGATGCGCGCGCATCCGTGACAGAACCGGCCAGCCGGCCCATGACGGTCGTGACTATATATTGTTACACCAGGTTGCGGCTTGGCAGACTCTTCAGCCTGGATTCTCTCCTGTGCTGGGTCTTGCATCTTACCAGAGCGTGTTTCAACCATCCTACAAATTTATAAAAGGGAATAACGAGATAAGTCTTCTTTAAGTAGCCACCAGAATCCTTTATTTATTTTCTCACATCAAAGAGAGCAGTGAAGTCACAGTGTACCTAAATACAAATGATGATAAATTAATAATCTGTTTTAAATAAATATCATAGAATATTTTATATAAAAATAAATAAATATATAATTTAAATTTCAAATATATTAAAACTAATATAAGAAATACGCCATTAATCATGATGTAACACTTCCCCCTCTCCAGAGGTCGTCACGTCCTCGTGATTGACCTCATCAATTCTTTCAAAATAGGGTTTGATTCTTGAGACATGGACAATCAATGGGTCTTGGCCAGGATTATCTTTTGGTTCAATTAAGTAATTTACGTTGGACAGCTTCTTTAATATTCTATATGGGCCAAAATATTTTCTCAGTAGTTTCTCACACTTTCCTATTTTCCTAATTGGTGTCCAAACTGCTACTAATTCTCCTGGTTCGTAGCTTCTTTCCATGTGTTTCTTGTCATAGTTCTTTTTCATTCTTTCTTGAGTCTTTATTGTGTTGTTAATAACTAATTTTCTTGTTCTGTTTATTTTGTCTAAGTGATGTTTTATGTATTCATCATAATCATCTTTGTCAATGTCCACCGAGATATTCCTGTCGTCCAAAAGAGACGTGGGTTCTCTTCCAAACATCAGGAAAAAGGGAGAATATCCTGTGGTTTCCTGAATTGTAGTATTGTAAGCGTGAGTGATGAATGGGAGTATTTCGTCCCAATTTTTCTGATCAGTGTTCACATACATACTGAGCATATTGATCAATGTTCTATTTAACCGCTCTGTCAATCCATTAGTCTGGGGATGATAGCTCGTTGTGAAGCAATGTTTAATCTTGCACGTTTTCATCACCTCTTTCATTAAATTACTGGTAAATTGAGAGCCTCTGTCACTAATAAGATATTGTGGGGCTCCGTGCCGAAGAAAAATATCCTCTACTAGAAATTTAGAAACTTCTTTCACTGTTGCTTCCGAGACTGCTCTTGTTTCTGCATATCTAGTGTAGTAGTCCGACAGCACGATTATCCATTTTTTCCTGTTTTTCGTAGATGGTAGTGGACCAACAAAGTCAATTCCAATTCTTTCGAAAGGAAAGTTGGCTGGGGGGATGGGCTGTAGTAGTCCAGAAGGTAATTGGTTTGAGCCTTTCCTACTTTGGCAAAGGTGACACGTCCTAACGAATTCTGAGACATCCTTTAGCATGGATGGCCAAAAGTATTTACTCTTTATTCGGTACATGGTTCTGGCGACGCCCAGATGGCCATTCGACATATGATTGTGATATTCTTTCATAATTTCTCTCTTTTTATTCTCTGGAACCACAAGCAACCACGCCCTGCCTTCAGGGTTCGGGTTTTTCTTAAAGAGGCATCCATCTTCTTCTTTAAAGTTTTGCGCAATTGATCGCCTGCTTCCATTAAGGTTTTTCTTAACACTTTCGATAAATTTATCCTCTTCGTCTGTTATTTGATTTAAAAATAGCCTTTCAAAATCCTCATCCCAATCAGTTTCTGGTAAGGGCCCCCTAGATAAGCCATCGGCGTCCAGATGCTTCTTTCCCGATTTATGTATTATATCGAAGTCATATTCTTGAATTTTCAATGCCCATCTTGCCAATCGACCTGTTGGATCCTTCAAGTTTTGAGCCAGCATAAGGCGTGATGGTCTGTTACTATTTTAAAGTGTCTTCCATAAAGGTAGGGTCGTAATTTTGACATTGACCAGACAACGGCCAGACATTCTTTTTCAGTGGTTGAATAATTTTGCTCCGCTTTACTTAGGGTACGACTCAAATATGAGATCACCTTCTCTTCACCACCGATGTCTTGGACAAGTGTTGCACCTATGCCGATGTTGGACGCATCAGTATGAACATAAGTAGGTGCATTTGGATTGAAGTGACCTAAAATTGGTGGACTTAATAGTGCTGTTTTTAGGGTTTGAAACGCTTCCTCTTGTCTTTCTGTCCAGGTAAATGATACACTTTTTTTTATAAGGTTGGTCAAAGGGTCAGCAATTTTTGAAAAGTCTTTGATAAATTTTCTATAATATGAACACATTCCCAAAAAGGATTGTACTTCTTTGACCTTTTTGGGTCGAGGAAAATTTCTGACAGCTTTGATGTTATGTTCCGCGGGTTTTATACCATGTTTGCTCGTTATATAGCCGAGAATCTCCAATTCTTCAAAAGCAAATCGGCATTTTTTGTCGTTTAACCTTAAATTAGATTCACGAAAACATCTAAAAACAGCTTCAAGTCTTTTGAGGTGCGTTGGAAAATCCGGGCTATATATGATAACATCATCCAGATAACACAAACAAATTTGCCATCTCAGATTTCCAAGCATATTCTCCATATTTCTCTCAAAGGTAGCAGGCGCGTTACAAAGTCCAAAAGGCATCACGTTGAATTCATATAATCCATGCGCTGTAGTGAAAGCTGTTTTCTCTTTGTCTCTTTCTTCGACTTCAACTTGCCAATATCCAGATCTGAGGTCTATTGCTGAGAAGTGTGTAGATCCTTGGAGAGTATCCATAACTTCGTCTATTCTAGGGATCGGATAGACATCTTTTACTGTCACATTATTCAGTTTTCTGTAGTCCACACAAAATCTGTATTTACCATCTCGCTTCTTGACCAATATTACTGGAAAAGACCAGGGGCTAGAAGATGGCCTAATTATGCCTTCTGTAAGCATCTCGTCAATTTGCTCTTTTATAATATCTCGTTCTTTAGCACTTACCCGGTAAGGCTTGTGTTTAATTGGCTTCGCGTCTTCTGTGTCTATCCGATGTTTTGCCAAATTGGTTCTCCCTAATCTCGATGAAAAAAGATCTCCATACCTTTCTAAAACTTGTTTTAACTCCTTCTGTTCCTTTGGTGAAAGATTTTCGTTTATTTGGAATCTAGGTTCTTCGTTCTTTTCTACCTCTCTTTCTCGACTCACATTTATTTTCGCTGGACTACTTCCAAAAGCCAATGTTTGGTTTTTCATTATTTTTAACGGTCGAGGATACGGATTAGTTATCCAGATGTGTGTTTCCCTATTTATAACATTGATCAAGCTTCTTGCTAGACGAAGTCCATTTGTTTGAAACATTTTGCTGCTCTCCTCGATAATATATTCTCCATCCTCTGTTTCTACCAATGCCTTGATCAATTTCATGGAACATTCCGGTACAATAGAATCCTTGGCACTCTTTATTTTCAACATTTCAAATTTGATTTCGTCATGATTATTCGTCAAATCATATTTTATAGTTTCTTGCTTACAATCTATTTTTGCGTTCATTTTCTTAAGGAAATCTCTCCCAAGAATTAATGTCCGTAAATGCGTTTTCAATATCACAAAGTTGTGTGATAATGTTTCGTCATCAATTTTTATATTTAAAAATATACTTCCTACCATGTCCAATTTTTTTCCATCGGGTCCTGCACAAATTTTTGCGAGTTTACTTATACCATGGCCTGTATCGAGGGCCGTTCTGAGGTCGACCACTGAGAGGTCAGCACCTGTATCAACCAAAGCTTCAAAAGTCCCTATCTTGTCCACATTAATTTTTAATTTGTATTTAGGGTCCAACTTCTTGATTCCGTTTATGGTCGACTTGCTTTGATTGACAGATTCAGGCGCGACGCTTAGTTTAAATCTTCCAACACGGAATATCTATTCCGGGTAGGAATATTTGTCTGTGTGCTATGACATACATCAGCATAAAGCCGAGGTCCTGATTTCTCTGATATTTCATTCATTTGGCATTTTTCTTCGACCTTCTCTTGGGTATCTGCTGGATCCTCTTCTAGGATTCTTATAAACTTGACCCTACAATAACGGGCCACGTGCCCTGGCTTGTTACATTTAAAGCAGATTGGTCTTCCATCTTCCGTCCTATTTTTGCTCACTTCTTGGCTTTTATTGTAAGTGCTTCTCTGAAGGTTTGGTTTCGGCACAAAGTTAGGATTATAAGGACGTCTAGGGGTAGAGGGCTGGGGAAAGTTGTTTCGATACTGTCTGGGGGTAGGAGGGGAGTCGTTCTTGTAATTATTGGAAACAGGGGCTTGGGGCCTGGAAGTGGTCTGGTAGTTTCGTGCGGCAGTCGGCGGCACGTACCTCGATTGTTGTTGGGGTCTAGAATAGCGTGGACCGTTATATAGGTTTCTGGATTTCTCCACACGTTCCCGATACTTCTTTTCAAAAGAATCCATTTTCTTGCACACGACAAGAAGGTCATCGGTCGTTTTAGGAGGGTTCAGGTAGAGCGCGAATGAGTACTCTTTTTTCAGTCCTCCAATAACATGTTCAATTTTTGTTTCTTCTTCCATTGCGGGGTCAACCTTGTTGCACAACACTAGAATGTCTTCAGCGAACCTGATTGCTGGTTCATTCCAGTGTTGCATTCTGTTGAGCTTCATTCTAAGTTCTTCTTTATTCGCGTCCAAAGAAAAATCCTGAATGAGGCGGATTTTAATATTTTCCCAGCTCGTGAAACTAGCTTTGTGTAAATTCAACCAGGTTTTAGCGCTTCCCGTCATGTTCATGGCGGCATAACGAGAGATAATGTAGTCTGCCCAATGGTACAAGAAGCCAATTTCTTCAAGAGATTCAATCCATGGGCGAGGGTCTTCCGTTCCATCATACTTGGGGATGTCGATGTTGGGATTCAGGACAACTGGGTCGGAACTAGCATCTCTACCAATTGTTACACCAGGTTGCGGCTTGGCAGACTCTTCAGCCTGGATTCTCTCCTGTGCTGGGTCTTGCATCTTACCAGAGCGTGTTTCAACCATCCTACAAATTTATAAAAGGGAATAACGAGATAAGTCTTCTTTAAGTAGCCACCAGAATCCTTTATTTATTTTCTCACATCAAAGAGAGCAGTGAAGTCACAGTGTACCTAAATACAAATGATGATAAATTAATAATCTGTTTTAAATAAATATCATAGAATATTTTATATAAAAATAAATAAATATATAATTTAAATTTCAAATATATTAAAACTAATATAAGAAATACGCCATTAATCATGATGTAACAATATAGGGATGACGTAATGCCGGCGGCGTGCGCCCGTTGGCTGCCGGCGAGCACGTGACCTCCCTGTGCGCGCGCATCCGTGACATAACCGGCCCATGACGGTCGTGACTATATATGTTAATAATAATAATAATATAATAATAATAATAATAATTATTATTATTATTATTATTATCATTAGATAATGATAATGATCATAATGATGATGCGCGCGCATCCGTGACAGAACCGGCCGGCCGGCCAGCCGGCCTATGACGGTCGTGACTATATATAGGGACTAGACGAATGGCCCGGGCAACGCCCGGGTTTTACCCGAGTGCGTATATATTTTAAAAATGTTTTAATTAAAATATTATTCGTTACAATTATAAATTGGCGCCGTGGATCTCTCTTTTGTGAAACGTCCCGCCCCAAACTGTGTGTGCCTTGAAAATATAAAAATAAAAATGTGAACGGAAAAATATGTCCAGGGTAGCCTAGTGGTCATGGCATCTGCACGGTAAGCGGAAGGTCGTGAGTTCGATTCCCATCCCTTGAAATTTTTTTATTTAATCCATTCTGATCAAAATCTATCCGTGAACTTCACACAGACAGAATAAGGCAATTATATAAGTAGATAATCCAAATTGTGCCTTATCACACACTATTTTTTTATTTTGCCTTATTACCTTGTGTTTATAATCTAGGACGTAATGCCGGCGGCGCGCGCCCGTAGGCTGCCGGCGAGCACGTGACCTCCCTGTGCGAACGCATCCGTGACATAACCGGCCCATGACGGTCGTGACTATATATGTTAATAATAATAATAATATAATAATATTATGTTGATAATGATCATAATGATGATGCGCGCGCATCCGTGACAGAACCGGCCGGCCAGCCGGCCCATGACGGTCGTGACTATATATAGGGATATGTAGTATATTTTGAGTTAGTTAGATCACAACCTTCTTCTAATATTTATTATAAACCCATATCTATATAAAATATGTATTGAACAATGGAAGTGACAAATAAAACAAAGAGGTAAAGGTAGTTCAGATGTGGACAAAGACCAGACGACGACAAAGGCCAGACGAACAGGTGTTTATGATAATGAGTTCAATTACCCCGTCAACAGGTGGCCAGACGTAATAAACAACCCGGCGCCTGACAAGTGGCGTGATTTTATGGGAGCCAATCAGAACTCGCCGCCATCTGCGAGCGTCTCATATAAAAGTCCCCCAAGATTGGGACAAAGGCAGTTGGTTAGTTGTTTTCAGAGCGACGCCGTTATACGGTCAGTGGGATCTCTCACCCCCTTCTATCCGCGTTGGCCGTGGTCCGCTGCCTTCGTCCGTGGTCTACCTCTTTCTCTTGGAGTTACCATCTAGACCTGCCTCTGTCTCTTGCTGTCCCAGTGCGGGAATCCCATCACGCACCCACTACCACGACTGCCCAGCACATTCCACATCGGGATTACTACAGAATCCGTTAAAGTCGACAGGATGACTGAGGACAGCAGCATGCAGAGGATGACGGAGGTCGGAGACGAATACGTCGCGGATGCCCTAACCAACATGCAGCCCCACTACGAAGACCTAGTAGGCCGCCTAACAGACGCCATTCGGGGTCAAGCCGTGCCTCGTGCGGAGGAGGCCCTCATCTCCTCTTTCGAAGGATCCCACGCAACAAGCAGCCTTCTTCCAAACAGCCATCTCCAGAGATCAACTCCAGCCAGAATCAGCTATTTCAAGGTACTATAAACTTTGTTTCTGCCATTTTCCCCATAAATTTCATTCTTATATTTTCACTTTAAGCATTTTAAAATCAATTATAACCTTTTTTATATCATTTTATTCATCATTATTCATCATTTCATCATTATTAAAAATATTCAATCACGCATTTTTGTCAATTTATTAATCTTACATACCTTTCTTAAAGTCACCTAAAATGGCATTATCCAAATATGCAACTTTCAAATTTTAAATTAAATTTATTACGCTCTTTATTTTACTTAACCTATTACTATTTCAATTGATATTTTCTCAATATTTAAAAGTTTTAAAAATTAGGTCCCCACCATCTCTAAAATCGATCCTATGCATGACACCATGTGAGACGCCATCTTGGCCGCCTAAAAGGACAATTAAATCCAATCTTCATCCCAACGACAACTCAAGGACGCACTGAACTCCCCCTAGTTTTGTTTTTTTCTACTTCGTCTTTCCTTCCCTACTTCTAAGGGGGTAGAATGACCTTTGTATCCATCATTAGCATCCATCATTAGCAGAGATATTCCTTCCTACTTCAACACTCTTGCCTATCAATCATTCAATTATAGGGCCACATTACCTCCCCTGTCTGATCTAATGTTGTTTATGAAAAGTCTTGGCAGTTCGGTCAATGAAAACAATACCTCACTTACACAGACACGTATTGCATTGTCGAACGCCATTACAAAATTCAACTCAGACTTCCCCTCTTTTTACCACTGCGTCACTCTAAACCTTCAGATATCCATTATAAGTTTATTTGTAACATTTTACTACTTTTGATAAGTTCGTTTTCCTTTTTCTCTCTCTCTCACCATGTGAGACGTCTCTGAAATTATAATTAAAAAGAAAAATAAAAAACAAATCATAATGGCATTTCAATTTATTTACCACTTTTGACTTTTCCAAACATCGTCTAATTTGCGTTTATAAGCATTGCATCACGTGGAGAACACACTAACCTAAATACTTACTATATTTTAAAATCTTATTCATTTATATTTTTACGATCCTTGATGTGTGCCATTTTATATTTTAGAATCAATCCATATATTTTAGGATATTTCTTTTACATTAAGATATTTCTTTTCCTTCCATCCCTAACCAGTTAAAACCATTAGCCAACCTATATAAACATCACCTGGAACATTATATTCTTTGACATCATTTGTTTTAATTTTCCATGGCCTACATCTAAGCTAATTTAACTTAAAAAAATTGTTTTAACACTGACGCCTTATACCAACTGTCCCTTTTTATATATTGATCCTTCCAACTCTGCCTTCCATACTTCTCTCGTCTCTTGATCATTTTCCATTGGCCTTCTATGCCTTCAGTCTTTTTTCCTCAAACCAGGGTTCAATTAATCAATGGCAACTGTCGAGCCCTGTTTTCACAATCTACCTCCATCCTCTAACCTCTTCTACGGTTCCTGAGACTCCTGCTCGTCAACATTTTTAAATTTTTATATTTTAATGATTCATCGACCTGGTACACTCTTCCTCCCCATGTTAACTCCATACGGAGAGCTTGGGTAACCAGCGAGATTTTTTTTCTCTAACGCTCGACCCAGGCCATCATCAGCATGATGCGCCCACTCATTTTTCGTTTACTTTTATTTTTCATCTGGTCGAGTTCAATCACCGACAGCAGCGCAGCTCTTGAGACACCATCTCTTTTTAACCTCTCTCAGAAAAAATGTCTTTCCCATATTCTCCCATTACCTACCTCTCCTTCGATCTTCACGCCTTTTGCCCATCTGGTCTAATGCTACTTACAGAACATCTTGAGATTGCTGAACCCTGAAAACAATACTTCGCTTCTAAGCTCGTATTGCAGGGCAGGACTCCTTAGATGTCGTTTGCAGAAACCAATTCAGACCTTCTTCCTTTATTCCTCACTGCGTCTTTACCTATCGCAAACCTTTTGCTTAAGTCAATTTTCTTTTATATTTTATTTTACTCTTATTATCTCTACTTCTCCTCCTTCCTGTATTACATCCCTGAAACTAAGTTGTAAATATTCAAGGCACCTTAAGTAACAAAAAACTGTAACTAGTATACCAACTTTCCCAAATATTTACTTTCGCTATTGTGTGTGTTTACTTTAAATTTATCCTTCCTATGTACTCTTATATATTTTTGTAATTTTATAATATTATATCAGTGTGTCACCACTACTCCCCTTTATCTTTATTTTATTCTAGTAACTAATTTGTGCCCCAAATTATTTCCCATTTAATAGGTTTGCTAGCTTTTCTCTCATTTATTTGTAAATAGACTTACAGTTTTACTAGTTTTATGGTGTTGGACTTTGTTTTTTAACTTACAGATGTAGATAAAGCATTTCAATATTAATCGATAATATCATTTTGTTTATTAACCATCAACATTAATGCCATCAAATACCAATCAACCCTTTATATATTATTACCTCTAATATTTCTATTTTCCTTTTTTTTTCATCATGTTTAGACTTAGAATTTTACAACTTCAACTATTTTAGGCAACATTTTAAAAAACCTACACCTAACAATATTTATAATATTTCTTAAACAGATAAAACATTTATAATTTTATTTTTCTTGATAGATTTCCAAAATGTTATTTTTGACGCTTCCCTTACAACCTCTAACTCTATCCCATGAACCTTTCCTCCCAACTTTTTACATCCATCAAGAGATTATTGTTCGTCAGCCATTTTCTTTTTTTTTTATTGATTAAACCTGAGTGAGCTCAGGAGACCCTGTTAGTTTTTTATTTTTTTTCCTCTCATCGTCCGGCTCATCATTTTTTCATTTTTCAACTTTTTCTTTTCACCACACAAGCCGGACACAATCAAAATTGACAGCAATAATTTTCTTACACCCACCTCTCCTTTTCCGCATCCTTCAAACCTCCAACTTTCCAAGGGATTCCAGTTCGCGAACATTTTTGTTTTTTTTTTCATTGATTAATCCGACTGGAACAATCCTTCCTCGCTATACCATTCCCGATAGTGAGTTCAGGATATCCAGCGCGATATTTTTTTTTTCTCATCGCCCGACTCATCATATCAATTCACCATTTTTCAACTTTTCACTTTTTTTTTTCATAATTCAACCAGGCACAATCATTATGGACAACAGGGATCCCTCTTACCTCTACCTCTCCCTTTAACCTCCATCAATCATCCCACCTCTTTTCACTGTCTGAGCTAATGATGCAGACGGATTATCTTGGGCCTTCTGTTAATGAAAACAATGCCTCACTTAAACAAGTTCGCATTGCATTGCAGAATGTTTGGGATACACTTTGCAGAAATATGCTCAGATACCCCCTTTCCCCTTTTCAACCTTAGCGTCACATTATATGTTCAGTTAATAAACTAACTTCATTTTTTTTTTCTCTCATCTTTAATGCAATAAGATATTAATTTCCTTGTACGATTCATTTTACCATATTTACCATTTTGTATTATATACTTTCTCTTAATCTTGTATCACTCATTTTGTGCGTTTTTATTTTTATAACCTTAAATTTTATTTCACTGATACACCACCCTTACAACATCTTTCTCTGTTTAACTTGTAAATTTATAATAATTTTAACTAATTTGTATACGAATTATTTATTTTATTTTTTTATAATAGGTTTGTTAGGTTATCATTCATTACATGTCATTCCCCCAACCAAACCTTCATCACCGGGGACACATTCTGTAGTATATTTTGAGTTATTTAGATCACAACCTTCTTCTAATATTTATTATAAACCCATATCTATATAAAATATGTATTGAGCAATGGAAGTGACAAATAAAACAAAGAGGTAAAGGTAGTTCAGACGGGGACAAAGACCAGACGACGACAAAGGCCAGACGAACAGGTGTTTATGATAATGAGTTCAATTACCCCGTCAACAGGTGGCCAGACGTAATAAACAACCTGGCGCCTGACAGGTGGCGTGATTTTATGGGAGCCAATCAGAACTCGCCGCCATCTGCGAGCGTCTCATATAAAAGCCCCCCAAGATTGGGACAAAGGCAGTTGGTTAGTTGTTTTCAGAGCGACGCCGTTATACGGTCAGTGGGATCTCTCACTCCCTTCTATCCGCGTCGGCCGTGGTCCGCTGCCTTCGTCCGTGGTCTACCTCTTCCTCTTGGAGTTACCATCTAGACCTGCCTCTGTCTCTTGCTGTCCCAGTGCGGGAATCCCATCACGCACCCACTACCACGACTGCCCAGCACATTCCACATCGGGATTACTACATATATATATATATATATATATACTAGCGGATGTACCCGGCTTCGCCCGGGTTTTACCCAAGTAAAGGTTTGTCTAACGAACATTTGTTAAAACAATTCTCTATAAATTTATTTAAAATAATAATAAATATATTTTGATAATTTGAAAATCGTAAATTTGAATCTCTCGATAAAGTGAACATTTTTTCTCGGTCCCTTGAAAAATACTCGATAAGTTGAATAAAATCAATTTTAATTGGTTCCCTCGGTAATTGGATGTTAAAGGAATAGTATCTTGCCTTGGAATTGTATCATTATTCTTGTCACAAATAAATTGCCGTATCATCCTGAATTTTGACTTTCATAATTTTCTACATTACAAAATTATCATTTTATTTAGTGAACATTTTTTCCCGGGCTCTTGAAAAATACTCGATAAGTTGAATAAAATCAATATTAATTGGTTCCCTCGGTAATTGGAAGTTGAAGGAATAGTATCTTTGCCCTGGAATTGTATCATTATTCTTGTCTCAAATAAATTGCCGTGTCATCCTGAATTTTGTCTTTCCTAATAGTTAGCACGATTTCTTTGAAGTTTCTTTTAGAAAGAACGAGCTGACTCTATTCGATTCAATTCGATTTATTTCAAACAACAAAAGAGAATTACACTACGATTTAATGCGATTTAGTTGTATTTATAACACATAAAAAAAACATAAGAAGAAAAAAAAACATAAGAAGAAAAAAAAAACAAAAAGAATGATGATAAGTAACAATAACATTCTATGAATATGAATTATAATTAATTAATAAAATACAATAATGATAATAAAAGAAAACCTAACATACTCCACCCCAGAGGACTAACTTAGTCCTCAGCAAAAGGTAATGATACTATTTTAGAGACAGTTCTAGTAAGGCGTTCTTGGTGCTTGGTCTTCACCTCGACGACTCGAACTTTTCCTTCCGCTCCCGGAAAGACTTTGGTGATGCGACTAAGGCTCCAATACATTGCGGGTGGTGATATGGTATCCTTGAACGAGATGAGGTCACCTTCCTTAATGTTGGGTAAGGATTTTCGCCATTTTAGGCGTTGTTGCAAATTGTTGAGGTATTCTCGATTCCAACGTTTCCAAAATACATTTTTACTTTTTTTATTTAGGCTCCAGCGATCGAGGTAGTTTATAGGAACGTCATCATCATCATTAGATTCTGGAGGGGCAGTTAAGGGTCTCCCGATTAAGAAGTGTCCTGGTGTAAGAGGATTAAAATCGTCTGAATCTGAACTTATAGGTAAAATAAGTCTGGAATTTAAACAAGCTTCTATTTGAGTTGTCAGAGTACTCAGCTCTTCAAATGTGAGTATCTGAGACTTTAAACATCTGAGAAGATTAAATTTGAAGGATTTTATTCCAGCCTCCCAGATACCTCCGAAATTTGGGGCGGAAGGAGGTATAAAATGCCAGTTGATTCGTTCATTAGATATGAATTTTTGATTTTTTAAAGCTTTCAATATACCAAACTGCTCTCGGAGAATGTTGTTAGCTCCTCTAAAGTTGGTCCCATTATTTCTCGACGAGAAATAAACGGCTTGAGTGCTGCGAGGAAAGCCTCTGAAGATAGGTCTGATACAATTTCTATACGGATTGCTTTTGTGCAGAAACATCAAATAAAGCAATATATGATTTTAATTTTACTTTGGATCTTTTGATGTTTGGTTTCATCAAAAACGGTCCTGCAAAGTCGATTCCAGTTTTCGTGAACGGATTTGATTTCACAATTCGGTGCATAGGCAGATCTCCCATGATTTGCTTGGTAACTTGGCGTTTAGCCCTGAAACACACCATGCATTGGTGGATTATTTTCTTGACCAAACTTCTAGCTGCAAATATCCAATCTCATAATCGTAGTGCTGACATGGTCAGTTGAAGACCAGAATGTAAATGATCCAGATGACACTGTCGCACTAGTATTTCCGTGATAAAATGATCTCTTGGCAATATTATTGGATGCTTTTCATCAAATTGCAGATTTGAATGACGTAATCTTCCTCCAACCCGTAATAGTCCAGATTCATCAATGAAAGGATTCAAAGATAAAAGCTTTGAGTTAGTTGGCAAAGATTTCTTTACAAGGTAATTTCTGATTGAAATTCAGAACTTTGAATGAAACAAATGATATTGTGAATTGAACTTGTTAATTCGCTTGAAGATAGATGTCCTTTCTTTCTTTCATTGAAAGAACATTGGACATTGAATATAAATCCATGCGTTAATTCTAACAAGTTCGTTGATATTCGAGTATTTGAAAATGAGGTCTGGGAAAAGAAGATTAGTGGAATGAAAAACAGAGAAAGTTTTTCGTCTTTCACCTGAAATTTCTTTCGGAAAATCATATTGAGTTTGAATTGGATCTTCAAAGTTCACATCCGAGAGCCAAGTTGGTCCTCCCCACCAAAGAGAGTGATCCACCAGCTCTAAAGGAGTTATACTTCTGGAAGCGCAGTCTGCAGGATTATCTTTCGAAATGACATAATGCCAGGAAGAATGTAAAGTCAATCTTTGAACTTCAGCAATCCTATTTCCGACAAATGGTTTCCAATATCTAGATTCAGATTTAATCCAGCTGAGAACAATTTTGGAATCAGTTAATAAAAATACTCTATCAATTTGTAAGCATAAAGAATTGCGAATAGTATCATATAAAGTTGCGAAAAGAGGAGCAGCGCACAGCTCCAACCGTGGTATGGAAATCATTTTCAGAGGAGCTACCATCGTCTTGGAAGCAATCAGAGAAACTTTCACTTGGCCCGATTTGAAATGAGATCTTATATATAATACTGCCGCATATGCAACTTCTGAATAGTCACAAAAACCATGAAGTACAACAGATAGTAAAGCTCCCCTGCACGAGAAGTATCTAGGAATTAGAATTTTATTTAATACGGATAATTCCTTTCCGATTTTCTTCCATTGAGAGCACAAAGTATCAGGCAAGGGATCATCCCAATTCAATTTCTGTTTCCAAAGTGATTGAATCAAAATTAAAGACGAATAATAACCGGGGACAGCCAGCCTATAGGATCAAAGATTCTGGAGATGTGGGACAACAAATGTATTTTAGAATTTGGTTTTTCTGGAATGTCATTAACAAGAATCTTAAAAATGTCCAAGGAAGGATTCCAACAAATACAAAATATTTAGACACATCAATCACTCTCAAAATCCCGATGATTATGCCTATCTTCAACCTGTTCTGAAAATCCAGAAAGGACCTCCGGAACGTTTGATCTCCATTTTCTAAGAGAAAATCAGGCTGAAGAAAGAAGATTATTGACTTCACGAATATGACATGTAGCTTCTTCAATTGTATCTGCAGCAGAAAACAAGTCATCAACATAAAAATCGGTTCGTACAATTTTTGAGGCCACTGGGAAAATTGACACCTTTTCCCTTGCAAGTTGATGTAGGGTACGCATGGCGAGATATGGCGCACAAGACAATGCATATGTCACAGTTAGTAGTCTATAATCCAATAAAGGTTCTGATGGATTTTTTCACCATAAATTTCTTCGGAAATCAGAATCCCTAGAATCGATTCTTACTTGGCGATACATTTTCTCTAAATCTCCTGAAAAAGCTATTGGGCGTGTTCGAAATCTTATCAAAATGTTGAAGATATCCTGTTGTAGGTTTGGTCCTACATGAAGAAAGTCATTTAGAGATTTGCCATTGCTAGTTTTGCAAGATGCATCAAAACAACTCTCAATTTAGTGGTAGTGCTTTGCTCCTTAAAAACACAATGATGAGGTACATAATAACATTGTCCTGAAGGTGTATCCAGCTCATCACTGGGAATAAGCTCCATATGATTGATTAAAAGATATTCGTCCATGAAATCACAATTTTCAAATTATTCAAATAAGGCCAATTATCCTTTTCTATAAAGAAATTGGGCAATTCTGATGTGATCTATAAATGACTATAGGATTGGCGTTGAATATTAGGTTTGAGAAATGTGGGCTAAATTGGAGAGAGACCTCACCCATTGATTGTTCTACAAGTTTGTTTTTCGAACCAAAAACTGTAGTTTTACATTCAGCAAGAGGAAAATTCAATTTCTTTCGACAACTATTTGTTATAAGACACCTTTGAGAGCCTGTATCTATCAGGGCTCTACATGTTTGAAAAACCCCGTTTTCCGATTTGACCTTTATTAAAGCCGTAGAGAGTAATATCCGATCATGACTTTTGTTGTCTGCAAAACATGAAACACTGGCATGGGTCAATGGAGATATGTCCGCAACAGGACTTAACATTTCTGGTTTGAACTGATGCAAAAGAGTATCATGTCTCTTATTACATGATTTGCAAATTTGCCTAAAGACGCATGACGATACACTCTATCGTTAGATCTTACACAGTTGTAACATAGACGATTATCTTTTACAAATGTCCATCTTTCAGGTAACATCATACCATCAAACTTAGGACATTTTAACAAAAAATGTTCACCTTCACATAAGACGCATGACTTGACTCTGCTATCTATACTAGTCAGAGGCAAATGTTGCTAAATGAGAATGAGTGGATTTATTTATTTTGTAGAATTGTTTTGAATTTTCTTTATTCTGAAAACTCCCGAGACCTCCAGCAAATCTTTCCAGGAAAGATTTCATCTTTTCATACGATGGATATTCTTTCTCAAGTAAACTTATCTCCCATTCCTTTCTTATTGAACGATCAAGTTTTGACTGAATTATATGAATTAAAATTATATCCGATAAATTTTCACATACAAATTTTGAATTTGTTTAAAAGCCTATTCACTTTTTTTTGTCGAATCTTGACCAAGGTTTGCCAGGTAATAGAAAAATTTTCATCAGAATTATTGAACGCCCTAATAAGTCTAGCGGCATTTCCTTTTAGTGCAGAATTTAAATAATGGAGTTTTTGTAAATTTCCCTGTGTTGGATTTTGATCAATAAATCTAATAAAATTTCCTTAAAACTCAGCCAATCTGAAATATCACCACTAAAGATGGGCAATTGAAATTTGGGAAGTTCTAAATGCATTTCACCAGAAAATGTATGTTTATTTAAATTTCCCAGCGATCTATTTATTTTCATCAAAAAAGGAATTGATTTTAGACTTTGCCTCAAAGGATACCTTAAATATTTCTTCAGCATTAATGCCTTTATACGAGTATTTTACTAATTTCACATATTGATTATCAAAGCTAACTTTTAAATTTAAAAAGTCTTCTTTATTTTGCATAAGTGCGTATTTATAATTGCCTTCTAAATTATATTCTACATATACTTTTATCAATTCTAAACTTTTAATCAGAGATTCAAAAATTAAGATTTCTGTTTCCATATTTTAAAGATTATAATTCAAAACCTTACCTTTCTTTATTTCTATGGCTTCTAAGAACTTTCTATTTCTTCTACTTCCTTCCGGGTTTCGGCACTAAAAATGTTAGCACGTTTTCTTTGAAGTTTCTTCTAGAAAGAACGAGCTGACTCAATTAGAGATTTACACAACGATTTAATGCGATTTAGTTGTATTTATAACAAAAAAAGAAAACAGAAGAAGAAAAAAAAACAACAAAAAGAATGATGATAAGTAACAATAAAATTCTATGAATATGAATTATAATTATTTAATAAAATACAATAATAATATTTAAAAAACCTAACACTAATTTTCTACATTACAAAATCATCATTTTATTCATTCTCCCAATATATATGTTTTAGATAAATGATAAAAATAACTTTCATTTGTGCGCATTTAATAGGTAGAAAAATTAAAGGGAAAAAAGAAAAAGCGGTTTCGCCACTGATGAGCCAAGCCCTCCCAATATATTTTTTCATCGCAGTAAGGACAGTAGAAGTTCGTTTTATGTATAAAAGAAACACTCGCGCTTTTAAATCCTTTTATTTTATATGTATAGATGGCGCGTTATTGCTTTGTGTTAATATATTCAAGATATTCAATAAATTATTTTTTAAAAACCTTCCCGGGGATATACGTAATAATATCCCAAAATTTCACGGCGATTGGATGTATGGTTTTTGAATCTATATATTACAAACATACAGACAGACAGACATTCAATTATATATATATATATATATATATATATATTTATGTGGTAACCGATGGTCTCTCGCTTTGGTATGGTAACTGAAAGGGGAAAACCTGTAGTAACCGAGAAGGACAGTCAGGGCGTGAAGAGTTTTCCAGTACCTCTCTGCACCTTGAGAGACCTTTAACAGTTGTCACAGAGTACAGGCAGTCGTGGTCGAGGCAGAGTGGAAAGCTTGGGAATGTCCACACAAAAAACGAAGACACAGTTGCACTAAGAAAGTTCCGTGAACAGATAAGAGTTGAGCTTGAAAGATGGAGAGATAGAAGAGTTCTTACTGGTCTACATGGTGGATGAGGAGGACCTTGGTGACAACCGACGAGGCCCACGCTGATGGTGAAGTGACTGTATTTTTGGCTAAGACGGGGGCCTTTTATATCTTTTCTGAGAAAGGGAGTATTGCATTTCAGCAGATGTGAAGAGGTAGGATCGTCTAGCGAAATTCTAAACTGGCGCCATCCTGACAGTTTACAATCTATCTTTAGACTTGGTTGTGGGAATTCTAAATCTATCTCGATTTTAGACGTTTTTGACCTTTTGCTTTAGCTCAACTCTTAATCTATTACAGAGTTTTATTTATTTATCCTCAGTTTGTACATAGTACATTACATATGAAGATGTAATGACACATGTCAATAATCATATAATCATTTACAGATGTGTTTCTATTATACAACATCAAAATCTTGTTATAAGTTATATACAATATGAGGTTGTTGGTTCAAATTACCATAGATGGGACCCGGGAGTGAAAGGGTTTATTCGGGTTTAAGCGGGTAAAGCCTCTCTAACACAGGTAACTGATTAAAATTTCCTTTAATTAATTTAAACTGTGAGGGTTAAAAAGGGCTATAACAAGATGATTTGTTTGTGTATATATAAAAGTTTATTTAATTTATATTTTTGTTTGATTTAAAAAAAATATGATTAAAATAAATTGATGAAATAAAAATTCACATTCTAAGAGATTATTGGCGGGCGTGGGAAAGGGTTAGTCGTTGAAGAAAATGCAATTGTTAGGAGTGCACATGTAAACCCAATACTTAGATCCAGGTGCAAAGCGAGGATATAGACTTGAGCGTCTTCCTAGGCAATGTTTCACTTGCGATCCTATATAAGGCTTACAGTGCGTTGTCACAATTTTAGGGGTATTGGATTAAAAGTTGTTGAAGAAAAGTTGTTCATTAATATGATTGGGAAAGGAGTGAAATAGAGCCATGTGATAAGTAGAATTGTTGTAGCGACAGTAGACGGTCTGACTTGACTCGAAATCAAAGGTTGATTGTGGTCCTCTAGAGCTGAAAAAAAAGGTTGAAAGTTGAAAAAAGTGAAGGCTTTGTGCATGCGTTGGTGTTTGTGCTCTGCGGATGATTGAAATTAACTCTTGAAGCGTGTTCAGACCAGAAGTTGGGATTTTTAAATCTGGGGAACTGTGTTCAAAGAGTTTTTTGAAATTACGAAATAAAAAAAATTGTCAAGCAGTACTGTCGTTTTTCTACAATGAAGTGAAGCAATGGCTGAAAAGATAGTGATGAAAAGTATACTGAAGTGGTTAGAGAATATGATTGTTGTGGATGCCCGATAGTTGATGATAAACATTGTCATATAATAAAGCTATTTAAAAATATAAAATATAGTGAATAAAAAGTTATAAATATGATTGCGGGTAAAAAAGGTGTAAGTGGACAAAATCAAACATGTAATATATAAAAGGTATAATAATTAAGAATTAAAAATGATTTTTGAAACAATTAGATGTTTTGCAATACTAAAATAATATCACGAAAAATAAAAGTAAATTTGATTAAAGTTTTTTTAAAAATAAATTTGGACTAAAAATTGAAAGGTAAAAATAAAAAATAATAATATTTAAGATTTCATACAAATTAGGATATAATTAAAGATTATTATAATGATTAGATAAATGTTTGGTAGCGTATAATTGGATAATATTCTCGTTTATCCAAAAAGGGGATATGTAGATAATTATATCTCTTTTCCGTTATAAAGTCTATATCAGACTTAACCAAATTGTTTTAATTGGTGATATCAATTAACATGTAAAATGTTTAATGTATGTTGTGTTGTGATAAAGGCGTTGGTGAGATGTGTAAGAAAACCTAAATTGTTAGTGTGAAACATATGTTTAAAAAAAATGGCGATCATGAAGATAATGGTAAATATGATAGCTTTGTGAGGGGAGGAAGGACGGGGATATGTAATTGAAATAGATTCGGGGGATCCTATTACTGGGGGGGTCACTCCTACTGTTTTTCACTGAAATTGTCGAAGTTCTATTTCTGGGATGGTCAATCATGTGGGATGGTTTGTTATTTTTGTTATTTACTTGAAACTGACTTTCTTCTTTTTTTAAGGTTGACAATTATCTTGCCTATTTGAAAATACCGGGATTTAAATGTAAAAAGGGCTGTGAGGTTGTAGGCGGTATAATTCGGAATAGTTGCGTCTCGAAGATATCTGGAGTCAAATGATTGAATTCACTGAGATATACATCTTGAGGCAATCGCTGTGGGTTTTGAACAAATCGGGGTTGTGGAGGTGTGATGTACAGAACATTCTCTGTGTAATATTTTAATTTATTGACATGTATGGTGTTACTGTCTCTATTGAGAGGTTGATTGAGGCGATCTATTCGAACGACATTGGGTGATATTATTTCAATTATTGTGGATGGTCAAGTAGAATAAGGTGCTAATTTACCTGTGTCGGGATGTCTATAATTTTTGACCAAAACAAGATCATTCACTTCGAAATGTGGTGTTCTATGCTGCTTATCAAATGTTTCTTTATCTTTTTTATGCTTATTTTGGGTACGAGAGCTTGCTATCTCGAGCAATATTCATTTCTGGGTATGGGTTAAGATTAGTTCTTAGATCTGGGGGGATAACATTGAACATTAAGTAGGTAGGTGGAAAACCTGTGACAGAATGGGGTGTATTATTATGTCTGAGTGACGCGCTTAACTAGTTGAGTCCACGAAGCTTTCGGATTTTCTAGATAAGCTAGTCTGAGCTTGCCTGTAATGGTCGCATTTAAGCGTTCTATTAAACCGTTTGCTTGTGGGTTATTGCTGGTGGTGAGTATGGGTTGTATACCATGTGTAGTTAGAAATTTACGGAAGTTTTCTGAATTAAAAGCGGGCGCTCTGTCAGATAACAGACGTTTTGGAGATCCTTGCTGTAGTAGAGTTTTGAGGGTTTGAATGTACGTTAGGATACTGGTGGACTTTGATGGAAAAGTCCAAGAATATCGCGTTAAATGATCCACTATTACGTGTAAATATGTCTTGGAGTGTCCATATTTTGAAGGCCCAGCTAAGGATTTATAGAGATTAAGTTGAATAGTTGCTGAGGTGGTGGCATTTGTCCGAGGGCACCATAGGGTTTACCTTTGGACCTTTTAATGATTTGGCAGGTGTGACACGCGCGACCTGACAAATATTTATATAGATTTAGAGATACATTTCCAGTAGTACTGGGTAGTAATTATGCGGGTCATCTGAGAGATGCCTGGGTGGTTATATTCTTGGTGAACTTTTTTCATTGGAGTATGTTGCAGGGTTTCGGGAATTATTATTTTAATTACACCTTTTCGGGTAATGGTATGTAAGCCGTTTGTATCAATGTTGAAGGGGGATGCTGTTGGTTAAAGCTGTTTATAATATCAGAACTGATAAATCCTACAAAGGGGTTTCGTGATAGTAAATTTGCTTCGTACTGTTGGCTGCCTTTGAGGTAGTGGATTTCGTAATTATAGGTAGATAGTCTCAGGCTCCATCTAAAGAGTCGTCCTGACGGATTTTTTTTATAGTTTTAAGCCATTGTAAAGCTTGGTGATCTGTGTATATGGTAAATTTTATACCTGTGAGGTATATTCGGAATTTGTCTACACTTTCGACGATGGCGAGGCACTCGAGTTCGGAAACGGTGTAGTTTCTCTCATGTGCTCTAAGAGCGCGGCTGAAATATTGTACAGGATGTACTTGTCCATCTGGATGTACCTGTTTGAGTATGCCTTCGATCCCTTGGGTGGATGCGTCGCAATAAAGGCGGCATGGTAAATCGACTTGATACAAGTGTAGTACTGGTTTACTGGTTAAACTCTCTTTGAGAGTGGTGAAAACTTGTTGACAGTCTGGGTCCCAATTCCATTTCACATCTTTTCTAAGTGGTTTATTTAAAGGTGCTCCTGAGCGGGCATAATCTGGTATAAACTTATTATAAACGTTCACTGCTCCTAAAAATGATTGTAACGTCTTTTGATTGGTAGGTGGTTTGATGGCATTTATGGTATCAAGGTTGCGTGTCTCTGGTGCATAAGTACCTGCGGTAACAGTGTATCCTAAGAAATCTATAGATGTTTTAAAAAACGAACATTCATTATAATTGAGTTTGATGTTTTCGTGTTGAAAAACCGTTAGAAATTGTTGTAGGTGTTGTAGATGGTCCTCTAAGGTGTCAGAAAAAATAATGAAATCGTCGAAGTAATGGGTAACAAAATATAGGTCATATTTTTGCATGACCTGGTTTATGGCACGATGGTATATCTGTGGCGAAATTGCAAATCCTTACCGAAGTCTACAAAATTCGTACTGACTATCTAACATCACGAAAGCTAGTAGATTACGTGAGTTAGGTTCTATTTACACTTGTCAATATGCGGATGCTATATCTACAGAAGAGTAGTATTTGGCTTTCGACAAATTGTCAAGAATGGTTTCTATTAAAGGTGAAGGATGTACGTCTGGAGCGATGATTTCATTAAGTTTTCTGTAATCAATACAGAAACGTTACGTTCTGTAACATTTTCATAACAAGATTTATTGGACTGGCGTAAGGTGAGACTGACGGGGCAATGATTCCATGTTGAAGCATTTGCTCTATTTGGGTTTGTATTTCTTGTTGGTCGTCTAGTGGCACTCTATATGGGCGTAATGCTATTATTTTATCTGTGGTGGTATTGATTTTTACCGGTGGTAAGTTCAATTTGGGCAGATTGTATTTATTAGTAGAGATCACTTGCGAGAATTCGTATAGAATTGGGTGAAGTTCGTGTGGACAATGTTCTAACTGAGGTTCCGCATTAGAATGTATAGATAACCCAATATCATGAGCAGGAGATATAGGGAGTGGTACAATAGTGGTGGGACATATAATTAGGGTAGGGTCCGCCACGTGTAAACAGGACTGGTTCGAGGGGAAGGTGGTAAAAATAGCTGTTTCCCTCGGTTGAGTGGGACATAAATCCTGTTTACACTTGGTGAACTTATAGACATTCGTTGGGAGATCATCATTATTTTGATAAATTTGGAGATTATTAAAATCTATAATTAATTTAAATATTTTAAGGGTATTAATAGATAAAATACCAAAAGGTAGTGAAGCTTCTATTATTAAAAAAAAATGTTTTTGGGTGAGGTTACCTATTTTAATTAAAATATATATATATATCCAAGGGTATTTATATTATGGGCTATTGCATTTATAGTTAAACTGTACTGATGAATAATAATTTTATATGGTGATATATTTTCTATGGTTCTTAAAATATCCAAGTTAAGTATGTTAATAGATGCTCCCGTGTCTATTAAAATGGGCAAATTTACATTTGGTGACAGTTCAGTCCATATTACGAGCTGTTCAACGAAAAAAGGTTGCAGGTTTTCCTACCGTTGAGTTTCTCGCGGGGCTTGTAGAGTCGTCTCGGCTTGCAGTTTGGACCTTGGGCCGGGTGTGCGTACCACATTTTGGTACAGTGGTTGTGAGTCGTCTGGCGCTGTAGACTTGGCGTGTTCGGTCCTGTGGGAACCGTTGTTCACACTGGGAGTGCCAGTGCATAGCATTGCAATAATTGCAAAGCGAGGATGGGGGTGTAACTTGGTAGGTTACACGTGATGACCGCTGGTTGTTGTACCGCGGTGGTGGGTTGTGGTAGGTTGGATGTGGGGCCTTGTCTACTTGGCGCTGGTACGCTGCACTGGTGGCACACTGAGTTCTCCTTATTCTTGACACTAGGTCGAACCATTCTTTAATGGTGTTTGGTTGTACAGTTACGATTAATCGCTGGTCTGCGACGGGTAGTCCATCGTTTTTTTTCAATTTAAAAAAAATGCGTTTAACCTATGTTAATTTATATTTAAAAATTGATATTATTTTTTGATTGTTGAATATGGTAGCTAAAATGATCCTTTTAAAAGGGCAATGTCGTGATAGTGACAAGAATAATTTGAATTGGGGCATATAGTGTAAATGGTGAATATGATAATTATTTTTGAAAATTTTTAAGTATTTGATTAAGAAATGGGTGTTTTGGTATAAAGATAACTAATAAGAAAAATTAAATAAGTTTAGAATTATGATGAATGAGAGATTTTTAAAAATAATAATAACGATTTTTTTTAAGTTGTAGATTTGGATAATGCCATTTTAGGTGAAAAAAATGCGTGATGGGCGAAATTTAATTTTTTTAAGTCAAATTGAAATTAATGAATAAAAATGTATGATTTGTTTAAAATAAAATAAAAATTGATAAATGAGAGTGTAAAATATTCAAAAATTGAATATAAAATGATAGAAAAAAGGTAAAAATTGATTTTAAAATGCTTAAAGTGAAATATAAATACAAATTTTATGGGGATTCAAGTTGTGAACTTGAGGATAAAGTTAAGGTGGGTTTTTAAAAACTTACAATTGTGTGATGATTGTTCAGTCAGAAAATTTGGTCTTTGGTTGTTTTCCTGCTGACTTGGAAAGCGCTCCATGTAGGGCTTGTAGAAGCTTGTAACTTTTGTAAAGTTGATGGCCGCTTGTCGCCTTGAGCATTTTCTCGACGATTTCAGGTCGAGGGTAGAGAACTTGTCACTGGTTTTGCGTCATTATGCTCCTCGATTTCCATGACTTGCGGGAAATATCGACTGTGTTGTTGGGGTGGTCGACAGCTTGCTCCCGGCGTTGGCGATCGGTGTTAGTGGGTCTGCGGAGGTCTCTTGGGGCGTCGTGTCTTCCGTAAATATCTTTTGTTAGGGGAGAGATTGCTTGGTCGTTTCGTTGGAATGACCGGTTTGTTCCTTCAATGTCGTTTCTTGTTTAGGGTAGATTGCTCAGTCGTATCGTTGGAATGACCGATTTGTTCCTCCATCTTCGCTCTTTCTTGCTTCTATCTGGACAGTCTTCTTACCTTCTTCGTTGTGTCATTCTTCGTTTTGGTCATCCTGTCGACTCTCGCTATACTGTGTTGACCGAGGGTCTCTCGCTTTAGTATGGTAACCGAAAGGGGCAAACCTGTAGTAACCGAGAGGGACAGTCAGGTCGTGGAGAGTTTTCCAGTACCTCTCTGCACCTTGGGAGACCTTTAACAGTTCTCAAAGAGTACAGGCAGTCGTGGTCGAGGCAGAGTGGAAATCTTGGGAATGTCCACACAAAAAACGAAGACACAGTTGCACTAAGAAAGTTTCGTGAACAGATAAAAGTTGAGCTAGGAGCGAAAGATGGAGAGATAGAAGAGTTCTTACTGGTCTACATGGTGGATGAGGAGGACCTTGGTGACAACCGACGAGGGCTCACGCTGATGGTGAAGTGACTGTATTTTTGGCTAAGACAGGGGCCTTTCATATCTTTTCTGAGAAAGGGAGTAATGCATTTCAGCAGATGTGAAGAGTGTGGATCGTCTGGCGAAATTCTAAACTGGCGCCATCCTGACAGTTTCCAATCTATCTTTAGACTTGGTTGTGGGAATTCTAAATCTATCTCGATTTTAGACGCTTTTGACCTTTTGCTTTAGCTCAACTCTTAATCTATTACATAGTTTTATTTATTTATCCTCAGTTTGTACAAAGTACATTACATATGATAATGTAGTGACACATGTCAATCATGCGTATAATCATTTACAGATGTGTTTCTATTATTCAACATGAGAAGCTTGTTATAAGTTATATACAATATGGGGTTGTTGGTTTAAATTGCCATATATATATATATATAAACATTAGAAAAATAAAAAAATAAAAAAGGTTCAGGTGTTGATATTAAAAATATTGAAGGCATATCCTAACCAAAAGCACATGTGCTTTTTAGATGGCTGAGCGCCATCAATTGGAACAGAAATCAACTAAACATTGATTCAACCTGTTCCCTGATATTCGCCCAACCCATTTTTTTGATAAATCAAGAAAAGCCATCCACGAACGGGTTTCGCGCTGTTGGCGCTCCTCAGCGTGGAGCAGGCTGTACCACTGCGACCAAAAATATTTTTGGTCCCAGAGGCTTCTTGAGAAACCAAGAAATGGGCATTTAAGGCAAAACTTGCGTAAATACGCCTATCACATGAAAAAAACAATAGAAAAAAATAAAATGATCAGGTGTTGATATTGAAAACGAATAGTCATATTCTGTAATGAGGTTTCAAAAAAAGCCTCTGGGACCAAAAATCGATTATTCAAAACTTATATACTCAGCAGAGTTGTTCTGAGTAGAGATCGGCATTAACTACAAGACCATCAGGAACGAAGTGTACAATACCATCGATGTTCCACCCCATACAAACAACATCACTTTATGGTTAAAGTGATCCTGTTTAACTACAGGTTTAGCCTCTTGATCACAGGGTACTCCTTCTCTTCTTTTGTCGGAGTTAGGAAGATAGATCCATTTTTCATCCCCAGTTACAATCCGCTTCTAAAGCCGAAGATCGTGAGGATTTTCTAACAATCGTTTACAGATATCGACTCGCCTCTGCGATTGGGCTAAATATCTTGTCTTGGGCGTTTTCTAATAAAGTTCAGCTTGTGCAGAGTTAAATTGATCGTATCTTTGGATGGTCCAAGTCTAGCTGACATTTCATACATAAATTGTTGTGGGTTGTCCATCTCCAGAAATCGTAGGGTCTCAATATCCATCACATGTGGTCCTCTCATTCGAGGTTAGTCCCCAAGGCTGATGTCTCCTTTTCTAAGTCTCTTGAACCATTTTGAAGCTGTTCTTCTATTGAATATTTTTTCCCTCGACTTTGCACATTTCTTTTGCCGCTATTTTTGCATTTAGCTCTTTTTTTTCCAAAAGAAGCGCATTAGTACTCGGAATGTTATTTTTTATCACACATTCTTCAGCGCTCTATTACAATACTGAAATATTATTATAAACCCTATTACGTTATTTCAACCACGCGAGCAAGATCATCGACCGTAGGACGGAAACTTTATTTATATTGGTACACATTTTTATAAATAACTTGATTTTATATTGGGCTTCTGCTTTGGGAACGAACTTTTGATATAGCCTGATATATACATTTCCATTTCCCTATCTCTTTTACTACTGATCATTAACAAATAACATATATTTAAAAATGCTTCGATTTATCACCTTTCAGCCTGCCTAAATTGAATCGTGTTATTTCCAATTTCAAATTCTTAATTTACGACGTCTAGAAAAGGCAATTATGTACTTGTGGCCCGGGGTAGTAGGGCCGGTATGGGAACCTGGGAATCTATTAATCAATGTCAATACCGGTGTCTACTATACTACTGTTGCCGTGGCCCTGGGAGTGAGACGGTGTAGAAATTTAATTGATGTCTACAGCGGCTGTGTAGACGCCGTCCTACTGTTGCCGTGGCCCCGGAAGTAGGGCTGGTATGAGAATCTACGAGTGGTAAAAGCGGGTGTTCTACTGTAATACTTTTGCCTTGGCCTCTGGAGAAGGGCCAATATGGGAAGCTGCCAGTGTCAACAGCGGGTGTTTAGACGCCGTCCTACTGTACTACTGTTGCAGTTGCCCCGGGAGTGGGGCTGGAGGCGCCCAGGCCGGTTATCAATTAGAAACGGCTGCAGTAGATGGCGCCGGAGATGACCTGGGTCACGGCTGGCCTGAATCACCGTCACCCAACTTTCCCACCTACATAGTACATGCACATCATAAGTGTACCGTTTTTAGTTTCTTACATTCTCGATAAGTGTGTATTATCGGAAAGATGGGCTTCTCTCAGGATATCCAAACACCTAAATCAATAGTGAAAGTTGATACCATATTCTAAGCATTTTCCGTGCCAACATGAAGTCTTTGTTTACAGTTAAAAACATTCAGGATCCTGAAACCTATCTAGCCAAATGCACGGAGCTCACAATTATGATGGAAATAAATCAGATTATACCCCTTCTAGTAATTACCTAGTCGAGGGGGTTGCAAAGAGTTGCTTTTGTTTTAAATATAAAAAAATATATATTTATATTGTCATGTAAATATTATCATTAGTTTTTTCACTTATTAAACAAATTAGTATTGTTTTGTTTATTCTTTTTTGTTGTTAACTTAGTGCAGCCACGCGCGCTCACGTCGGCTATTCTCTTTTTTGTAAGCTTACCAAAATAAAGCGTCAGCTTTTAATGAGAACTCGTTCTGGTTTATTCTACAGCACAATGGTATCGGCTGAGCAAAAACCATCTACATCTCAAGGTGTAATAAGTGGTGGAGATGCTGGCCTGGATAGAATGATATTTAATTCAAGTTTAAATATAGAAAACTACGACGGGAATGGCGATCCTCGCCAATGGATCGAGTCCTTGAAGGAAATTGACTTTTTCTACCAAGGAGTGGATTATATCATAGCCCGCTACGCTGCTATAAACCTGGTAGGAAGTGCCAGAACCTGGTTCGATCGCCATAAGGTTAATCTCACCAGCTGGAAACACTAAAAGGTCGTCTAATTCAAGACTTCGCTAGCGACAAGAACAAAGATGAATTTATGTTGAAGCTTAATCGAAAGAAAAGTGGAGTTTGTTACACTATAATATGTAGATGGTTTTTGCTCAGCCGTTTCCATTGTGCTGTAGAATAAACCAGAACAAGTCCTAATTGAAAGGCTGACGCTTTATTTTGGTAAGCTTACAAAGAAAGAGAAGAGCCGACGCGAGGGCAAGTGGCTGCACTAAGTTAACAAAAAAAACAATACTAATTTGTTCAATGAATGAAAAACTAATGATAATATTTACGTGTGTCTATGTCGTTAATGACAATATACATGTCGGCAAACCTGTAGCAACCGAGAGGGACAGTCAGGGCGTGGAGAGTTTCCCAGTACCTCTCTGCACCTTGGAAGACCTTTAACAGTTTTAACAGAGTATAGGCAGTCGTGGTCGAGAAAGAGTGGAAAGCTTGGGAATGTCCACACAAAAAACGAAGGGACACAGTTGTAGTTGGAAAGTTGCGTGAACAGATAGGAGCGAAAGGTGGAGATAGAAGAGTTTTTACTGTTCTACATGGTCAATGAGGTGGACCTTGGTGACAAGCGACGAGGGCTCACGCTGATGGTGAAGTGACTATATTTTCGGCTAGGGCGAAGGTCTTATATATCTTTGCCGAGAGAGGAAGTATTGAATTTCAGCGAATGCAACAAGAGCGTGGATAGGAAGCGAAATTGTACACTCTGGCAACGCCCTGTGATCTTGCTATCTTTAGGCCTCATTGGACTTCTACATCTCGAATTTAGACGTTTTTGGACTTCTATCTCAATCTCTTGTTTCAGCTCAACTCTCAATCTATCACAGAGTTTTATTTATTTATCCTCAGTTTGTACAAAGCACATTACATATGATGATGTAATGACACATGCCAATCATGAGTATAATCATTTATAGATGCGTTTCTATTTTACAACATGAAAATATTGTTATAAGTATTATACAATATGAGGTTGCTGGTGCTAATTACCATATATATATTTACTAGCTGAGTCACCCGGGTAACGCCCCGGGTTTGCCGGTATGGCCCGCTGAGCCTTCAATGGATATAATCTGATTTTCTAGAGGCAGAATATCAAGTATAAGGGTGAGTAAAAATACTTTCTAAGTGAAGTATATAGATTCAGGCAGATCTTATATATTTTTATAACAAAATGAGAATGAAATCATATCATCAAGAACAAATCTTTAAATAACAACATATTAGAAATCACAGTGCAAAAATGAAGAAAATTAATGTATAGAGTAGTGATGAATAAAATAAAAGAAAAATACAAAAAATCAAAATAAGTTTGAGGTGAGAAACTATAGGCATACAGGGTGCGGTAGATAGGTAATGAGACTCAGTCTAGAAAAACAAATTTATTGACCCGATTTGTACAAAATGTTAATATTCTTCAAAGAACTCGCCTTGGGCGTCGACCCAACGTTGCCAGCGCGTTTTCCAAGCTTCATAGGCCCCACTGTAGTCCGTTGGAGTTATCCTAGTTAGTGCCTTCGTGACAGCACGTTGGATGTTCGGGATATCGTCGAAACGATGACCCTTCAGGCATCTTTTTACCTTCGGAAATAGGAAGAAATCAGGAGGACTCATGTCAGGGCTGTATGGTGGCTGTGGCAGAACTTCAACTCCAATTCGGGTCAAATAGGAGGTCACGAGGAACGCTGTGTACGCCGGAGCGTTGTTGTGGTGGAGACGCCAGCGTTGAGCAAGGTCCTGTCGCTTCCGTTTGACGGCTTTGTGCAATCGCCGAAGGACTTCTTTGTTGAATTCGGCAATAACAGTCTTCCCCTGAGGGACAAACTCTTTGTGAATTAACCCCCGCTTGTCGAAAAACACAATCAGCATTGTCTTGACTCGGGACTTTGACATTCTTTCTTTCTTAGGCCGCGGGGATGCCGGTGTGTGCCACTCCGAGCTCTGGGCTTTCGTCTCCGGGTCGTATTGGAATGTCCACGATTCGTCGCCTGTTACTACGTTGTCTAAAAAGTCTGGATTATTTTACAATTCATTCAACATCTCACGGCAAACGTCCACTCGTCGTTGCTTTTGTTCGGCGGTGAGCACTCGCAGGTGTCACGGGCACACAAACAACGTGATACGCGAAGCTCGACCCTCACTGCGCCAGAGCTACGACGCGACTGCGAACCGGTTCTATTGTTAGCTCGGATCCCCCACCACGTGACCTGCAGGTGGAGAACGCACTGCGAGCGACTGGGGCGCTGCGCGACGGCCAGTCTCATTACTTATCTACCGCACCCTGTATGTGAAAAGTTAAAATGAATATATTTTAATTGAAAAAAATATATATATAACAAATCGGAAAATAAAATTGCAAACAAAACTATATTGTAGATAAAAAAATATAAGTGTAAGTGGACAAAATCAAACATGTAATATATAAAAGATATAATAATTAAAAAAATAAAAATTAAATGTTTTGCAATACTAAAATATTATCATGAAAAATAAAAGTAAATTTGATTAAAGTTTTTTTTTAAATAATGTTGGATTAAAAATAATGGAAAGGTAAAAATAATTATTCAAGATTTTATACAAAAATTAGAATATAATTAAAGGTTATTAATGATTGGATAAATGTTGGGAAGTGGAAAATTGAACAAAATTCTCGCTTATCCAAAAAGGTGATATGTAGATAATTATATCTCTTTTCCGCTATAAAGTCTATATCAGACTTAATCAAGTTGTTTCAATTGGTGATATCAATTCACATGTAAAATGTTTAATTTATGTTGTGTGTTGTGATTAAGGCGTTGGTGAGATTTGTGAGAAAACCTGAATGGTTAGTGTGAAAAATGTGTTTAAAAATGGCGATCATGAAGATAGCGGTCAAGATGATAGCGTTGAGGGGAGAGAGTACGGGATATGTAACTGAAAAAATATTCAAAGAATCCTATTACTGGGGGTCACTCGTGCATGGTGTTTTTTATTTTTGTAATTTACTTGAAACTGACTTTCCCTCTTGTTGAGGTTGGACATTTTCTGTTATAATTGAAAGATATAGTTTTCTCGGTGTTTGTGTCTTGGAGTTTCGACGTTGTGGCGGACTTAATAAAAATGTTATTCGGGGATGTCAGGTTTAGATGTGTGGTGAAAGTGCGACTTTCGACGTGGACACGCTTTGGGGTGAGATGTGTCACAGGCATGAAGGCGTCTTTGGCCTGAAAAGTGAAAAAGTTTTGTGGGGTGGCGCTGTGACACGAAGTGAGAAGTGATTTGGAAAGGTGTCACGTGAAGTCGTTGTTTTGGCACAAAACTAACCAGTTTCACCATGAATAACAAATTTACTAGTCATGGGTGGTGGTTGTACCAACACATATCGATATATTTTGGCTGTTTGTGGATATGGCACGTTTAATACGAAATTTCTTTGAGTGTTTAGTGGGCGATATGGAGCTTGTGTGGCTCGAAATTGGATTCGTGTGTTTAGTCGCGCACTAAAAATTGTTGCCAATTGGAGATAGTGATGTGTGGGAATGTTGTAACGTTTGTTGAGAGAGATTTGTTGATGATTAAATATGCATGTAAAAGGAAAGGATGAGGGAGTGTATTTATCCTCGAATATTAACTTGTTTTGGGGAAGGACAGTTATTTTTCTATTTGTGATTTTGAAGATATTGTACCTTTCGATTTTTGCAATTTAAAAAAAAATGCGTTTCAACTATGTTAATTTATATTTAAAAATTAATATTTTTTATCATTGAATATGGTAGCTAAAATGATTCTTGTAAAAGGGCAACGTCGTGAGAGTGACAAATAATTTTAATTGGGGCGTTTATATTGAGGCGTTTACTTAAAAAGGTGAATATGACAATTATTTTAGAAAATGTTTAAGTATTTGATTGAGAAATTGGTATATTTTGGTATGAAAATGATATTAAGAAAAATAAAATTAAGTTTTAAATTATGATATTATGAGTGTTTTTTTTTTAAGTAATATTGATAATGATTTTTTTTTCAAGTTGTAGATTTGGATAATGCCATTTTAGGTAAATTTAAGAAAGGCATGTAAGATTAGTAAATTAGTAAAAATTCGTAATGGGCGAAATTTTTATTTTTTTCAAAGTAAAATTGGGAGTAATAACTTGAAATTTATAATCTGATTAAAAATTAAAGTAAATTTGATAAATGAAATTGAAAGTTTCAAAAATTGAATAAAAAATGATATATAAAAGGTAAAAATTGATTTAAAATGCTTAGAGTGAAAATATAAATGGGAGTAATAACTTGAAATTTATAATCTGATTAAAAATTAAAGTAAATTTTATAAATGAAATTGAAAGTTTCAAAAATTGAATAAAAAATGATATATAAAAGGTAAAAATTGATTTAAAATGCTTAGAGTGAAAATATAAATACAAAATTTATATATGGATATTCAAGTTGTGAACTTGAGGATAAAGTTAAGGTAGGTTTTTAAAAACTTACAATTGTGTGATGATTGTTCAGTCAGGAAACTTGCTCTCTGGTTGTGTCCCTGCTGACAAGGAAAGCGCTCCATGTAGAGCTTGTAGAAGCTTGCAGCTTCTGTAAAGTTGATTGCAGCTTGTCGCTTTAAGCAGCGTCGATGTCAGGCCGAAGGTGGGAAACTTGTCACTGGGTTAGCGCCACATCGCTGTTCCTCGATTTCCATGACTTGCAGGAATTTCGACTGTGTCGTTGGGGTGGTCAGATAGCTCCCGACGTTGGTGATCTGTTAGCGGATCTGCGGAGGTCCCTTGGGGCGTCGTTTCTTCCGTAAATATCTATTGTAGGGGAGAGATTGCTTGGTCGTTTCGTTGGAATGGCCGGTTTGTTCCTCCAACTTCGCTCTTTCTCGCTTCTATCTGGACAGGCTTCTTACCTTCTTCGTTGTGTCATTCTTCGTTTTGATCATCCTGTCGACTAACTATGTGATGGGGGTCCTGTTGACTCTTGTAGAATCCTGTCGACAAAAAAGGCGATGAGGTATCCAGTCGACTTAATCTATGGTCTGCGATCCTGTCGACTTTCGCTATACTGCGTTGACCGAGAGGAACAGTCAGGATCGGGAGTTTTCCAGTACTCCTCTGCACCTTGTAAGACCTTTAACAGTTCTCACAGAGTACAGGCAGTCGTGGTCGAGGTAGAGTGGAAAGCTTTGAAATGTCCATACACAAAAAACGAAGACACAGTTGCACTAGGAAAGTTCCGTGAACAGATAAAAGTTGAGCTAGGAGCGAAAGATGGAGATAGAAGAGTTCTTACTGGTCTACATGGTGGATGAAATGGACCTTGGTGACAACCGACGAGGGCTTGCGCTGATGGTGAAGTGACTATATTTTTGGCTAGGACGGTGGCCTTTTATATCTTTTTCGAGAAAGGAAGTATGAAGTATTGCATTTCAGCAAATGCGACAAAAGCGTGGATCGTCTGGCGAAATTCCTCACTGGCGCCGTGGCAGATTCCATCTTTAGACCTTGTTGTTTTGGGACTGCTATATGCTCGATCTCTACTTTAGCTCAACTTTTAATCTATTATAGAGTTTTATTTATTTATCCTCAGTTTGTATAAAGTACATTACATATGATGATGTAATGACACATGTCAATAATGTGTATAATCATTTACAGATATGTTTCTATTAAACAACATGAAAATCTTGTTATAAGTATTATACAATATGAGGTTGTTAGTTTAAATTACCATATGTATGTAATTGTATTTATAAGAAAAGAAAATTGCAAAAAAAAAAAACTATATTGCAGATACGATTATATATCCTTATATATATATAAGTCAGTGTATGTATGTATGTATGTATGTATGAGTGTATCTATGTCGGCTATACACGTCCACAATACGTTACTAATCTGACTGAAAATTTAACAGTATATATATTAGAATCTGAAAAAAACCTATAGTGAAAATTTCAGGTCTCTATTCCGAATATTTGTCGAGTTATTTGCAAATTGCTTTGCGAATTTGCCCTTTCGCTCGCAAGCAGCGCCTCTAGTGGTGAAAATGGGAGGTAATATCAGCTGACCTAATGTACATGTAAAACGTGTTTCAACAGGACATAGAGAAAAATCTGAAAGAGATATTTATCGGATTTTTAGCCAAGAAAATTTGAAATTGAAAGGTTCTGGACAAAAATAGCTGTATTTTATTCAGAAAATGATCATGACAATATTGCTGTATCATGTTTGGTTATCAGATACAAAATTATATCGGGAAAAATTCCAAAGAGCAGAGACCACGGGTGAAGCCAGTTCATTTTTAGTATTCAGGAACAAAATTCTAACAGAAAAAAAAATCATTCGAGCAGAAGACACAAAGCCAGATCATCTCTCTATAAAAATATCGCTTCTCAGATACAAATTTGGAGCGGAACGTTTCACAAGAGTGACATCCACGGCGCCAATTTATAATTGTAACGAATAGTATTTGAATAAAAGCATTTAATCGGGTAAAACCCGGGCGTTGCCCGGGTCATTCGGCTAGTTAAAGGAATAAATTCATTTAAAATACCATATTAAGAACTAAATTTCAAATTTTAAATATACAATAAAACTATATTAATTCAACACACGATAATTTGACCATGTTTTGATGTCCCAACCTACGGCCTATTATATATCAAACTGTAATTCGACACTATTGATAATTTGACACATACGATAATTCGACCATTTTTTCTTCTTCTTTCTTATCTCCACTCAATCATATTAAGGTATCAAGCTTGTAAAACTTGAGACTTTTGATGGTGTTTGCCAGGCAAGAGTAGAGCTCATCAATGGATGAGTCAATACAGTCAATATTGTGTTTGGGGGTTGCAGGTTGAGAATTGCAATTAGTACATAGTGGGTAAACCTTGCAAGCATTCCAAACCTAGCAACAGTTGATTGTTGTTTAAATACAACTTTTCCGCTAAAAAGGTATTACAGAGACAACGGCTGCCATTGAAAATGTACAAAATTTATGTATAGAACAGTGGGGAAAATAAATAAAGACCAAAATTAATTAATTGATAATAGTTTATTTGAAAAATTAATACAGAAATTTTCAGGTGAGAAATTATAAGCATTGGTGAAAAGTTCAAATAAATATATTTTTAATGAAAAAAAATCTGAATATAAATTTACAAACTATATTACCGAGGGGACCATTTATTATAGGAATTCATTTAAAGGACCTCATTAACAACTACAGTTTATATATACGTGTGTGTGTGGGTTCAACTTTACATGTATGCTTTCCAAAGTTCGAACACTTGAAAAAACCACATAAAGATGTCCATGGGTAAACACAGGCTCTTTTTTAGCAAAGTTTTGGCCTTTAGTCTTATTTATAGTAATAGCAAAATCCAACCTTAGTAGAAAATGATGCCTCTCTAGAATGAAGCGAAGGTTGGTATCCAAAGGAGCCAAAGATATTTATGACACTAATACAGTGTATTCAACTTTGGACACTGTCAGTATATGTGCTTCAAGGACATGCGAGCACATACGCTGAATCACCATATGTGCGTCATTGTAAAGACCTTGCCTAGGATTCAAATTTCTCAGAAACATAACTCTTAGCACGTTTTCTTTGAAGTTTCATCTAGAAAGAACGAGCTGACTCAATTCGATTCAATTGATTTATTTCAAACAACAAAAGAGAATTACACTACGATTTAATGCGATTTAGTTGTATTTATAACACAAAAAAAAAAACAGAAGATGAAAAAAACAACAAAAAGAATGATGATAAGTAACAATAAAATTCTATGAATAAGAATTATAATTAATTAATAAAATACAATAATAATAATAAAAAAAACCTTACATACTCCATCCCGGTGGACTTACTTAGTCCTCAACAAAAGGTAATGGTACTATTTTAGAGCCATTCTAGTAAGGCGTTCTTGGTGCTTGGTCTTCACCTCGACGACTCGAACTTTTCCGTCTGCTCCCTGAAAGATTTTGATGATGCGACCAAGGCTCCAATACATTGCTGGTGGTGATATGGTATCCTTGAGCGAGATGATGTCACCTTCCTTAATGTTGGGTAAGGATTTTCACCATTTTAGGCGTTGTTGTAAATTGTTGAATTATTCTCGATTCCAACGTTTCCAAAATACATTTTTACTTTTTTTATTTAGGCTCCAGCGATCGAGTTAGTTTATCGGAACATCATAATTATCATTAGATTCTGGAGGGGCAGTTAAGGGTCTCCCGATTAAGAAGTGTCCTGGTGTAAGAGGATTAAAATCGTCTGAATCTGAATTTTATTCCAGCCTCCCAGATACCTCCGAAATTTGGGGCGGAAGGAGGTATAAAATGCCAGTTGATTCGCTAATTAGATATGAATTTTTGAATTGTTGAAACTGCTCTCGGATAATGTTGTTAGCTCCCCTAAAGTTGGTCCCGTTATCAATAAATATATCAGAAGGTTTTCTTCGACGAGAAATAAACCGCTTGAGAGCTGCGAGGAAAGCCGCTGAAGATAGGTCTGATACAATTTCTATATGAATTGCTTTTGTGCAGAAACATACAAATAAAGCAACATATGATTTTGATTTTACTTTGGATCTTTTAATGTTTGGTTTCATCAAAAACGGCCCTTCAAAGTCGATTCCAGTTTTAGTGAACGGATTTGATTTCACAATTCGGTGCATAGGGAGATCTCCCATGGTTTGCTTGGTAACTTGGCGTTTAGCCCTGAAACACACAATGCATTGGTGAATTATTTTCTTGATCAAACTTCTGCCTGCAGGAATCCAATATTGTAATCGTAGTGCTGACATGGTCAGTTGAAGACCAGAATGTAAATAATCCAGATGACACTGTCGCACTATTAATTCCGTGATAAAATGATCTCTTGGCAATATTATTGGATGCTTTTCATCAAATTGCAGATTTGAATGACGTAATCTTCCTCCAACCCGTAAAAGTCCAGATTCATCAATGAAAGGATTCAAAGATAAAAGCCTTGCGTTAGTTGTTAAAGATTTCTTTACAACTGGTATTTTCTGATTGAAATTCAGAACATTGAATGAAACAAATGATATTGTGAATTGAACTTGTTAATTCGCTTGAAGATATATGTCCTTTCTTTCTTTCATTGAAAGAACATTGGACATTGAATACAAATCTATAAATCCATGCTGTAATTCTAACAAGTTCGTTGATATTCGAGTATTTGAAAATGAGGTCTGAGAAAAGAAGATTAGTGGAATGAAAAACAGAGAAAGGTTTTCGTCTTTTACCTGAAATATCTTTAGGAAATTCATATTGAGTTTGAATTGGATCTTCAAAGTTCACATCCGAGAGCCAAGTTGGTCCTCGCCACCAAAGAGAGTGATCCACCAGCTCTGAAAGAGTTATACCTCTAAAAGCGCAGTCTGCAGGATTATCTTTCGCAATCACATAATGCCAGAAAGAATGTAAAGTCAATCTTTGAACTTCAGCAATCCTATTTCCGACAAATGGTTTCCAATATCTAGATTCAGATTTCATCCAGCTGAGAACAATTTTGGAATCAGTCCATAACAATACTCTATCAATTTGTAAGCATAAAGAATTGCGAATAGTATCATATAAAGTTGCGAGAAGAAGAGCAGCGCACAGCTCCAGCCGTGGTATGGAAATCATTTTCAGAGGAGCTACCCTCGTCTTAGAAGCAATCAGAGAAACTTTCACTTGGCCCGATTTGAAATGAGATCTTATATAAAATACTGCCGCATATGTAACTTCTGAAGAGTCACAAAAACCATGAAGTTCAACAGAAAGTAAAGCTCCCCTGCACTAGAAGTATCTAGGAATTTGAATTTTAATCAATACAGAAAATACCTTTTCGATTTTCTTCCATTGAGAGCACAAAGTATCAGGCAAGGCATCATCAACATCTGTTTCCAAAGTGATTTAAGCAAAATTTCAAGACGAATAATAATCGGGGACAGCCAGCCTATAGTATCAAAGAATCTGGAGATGTGGGACAACAAATGTCTTTTAGAATTCGTTTGTTCTGGAATGTCATTAACAAGAATCTAAAAAATGTCCAAGGAAGGATTCCAACAAATACCAAGTATTTTGACACATGAATCACTCTCAAAATCCAGAAGATTATGCCTATCTTCAACCTTTTCTGAAAATACAGAAAGAACCTCCAGGATGTTTCATCTCCATTTCCTAAGAGAAAATCCGACTGAAGAAAGAAGATTATTGACTTCACGAATATGACATGTAGTTTCTTCAATTGTGTCTGCACCAGGAAGCACCTTGTCCCTTGCAAGTTGATGTAGGGTAAGCATGGCGAGATATGGCGCAAAAGACAATCCATATGTCACAGTCAGTAGTCTATAATCCAATAAAGGTTCTGATTGGATTTTTCTCCATAAAATTCTCTGAAATTCCACAATCTCTAGAATCGATTCTTACTTGGCGATACATTTTCTCTAAATCTCCTGAAAAAACTATTGGGCGTGTTCGAAATCTTATCAGAATGTTGAAGATATCCTGTTGTAGGTTTGGTCCTACATGAAGAAAGTCATTCAGAGATTTGCCATTGCTAGTTTTGCAAGATGCATCAAAAACAACTCTCAATTTAGTGGTAGTGCTTTGCTCCTTAAAACACAATGATGAGGTATATAATATCATTGTCCTGAAGGTGTATCCAGATCATCACTGGGAATAAGCTCCATATGATTGATTAAAAGATATTCATCCATGCATTCACAATATTGTTTTAGAATAGTTGAAGATTTTTGTAATTTTCTTCCAAGGGATAGAAATCGTTTCACATTTTTTATTTATTTCGTCTCAATTTACAGGTGTTACATTCGAGCACAGCTCGCGAGTCACCTTGTCCTGGCTATTTACACATGGCGAGTTGGTGGAGTAGAAGTGGTCCCCCTAGGCCTTGCAGGAGGGCAGCTGTTGGGCGATGAGCTCTTGACTAAGTGTCAGGGCCGGGTCGTCGGAATCGGGGATTGATATCTCCTTTATTTTGTAGAATATCTTGTATGGTTGTATTATTTGAGTTTTGCATTTGAAGGTATAATTTCTTAACGGAAGTTTGGTACATATCTTCTAGATCGGGTTGGTTTAAGTCCTCCTTCAGTATCTTGTTTGATAGGTTGAATGGAGCTCCTATACTTGTCCGAAGGCAGATTCTCATGAATGCGTTTATCCTATTTTTGTCTGTGGCTGTAATATATTTGCACCAAACTGGGAGTGCGTATGTTACTATCGGGAGGATACAACTTCTGTATAGAGTAAACTTTTGTTTTGTAGTCAATTTGCTTCTATAGTTGAACAGGCTTGATAATGTTATTTTGGCGATTTTTGCTTTCTTTATGGTATTTTTGACATGCATGTTGAATTTCAACTTGGAGTCTAAGGTAACTCCAAGATATTTAACGCTGTCAGTCCAGTTAATAGGGCTCTGGTTTACCTTCAGGATGGATTGTGGCTTGAATTTTTTATTGTCTAGTGGAGGAAAAATTATTGCCTGAGACTTTTTTGGGTTGATGTCTAATTTCCAATCATTGCACCATTTGGTTATACTGTTTATGTAATTTTGGAGTTGTGTAGTTATTATTCCTATTGATTTGGAGTTTGATAAAATTGCTGCGTCATCTGCAAAAAGTTTTATTTGACATTTTGGATGTGGAGGGAAATCGTTGATGTAGATGTTGAATAGGTAGGGTCCAAGGATAGAGCCTTGAGGGACTCCAATCTGGGTTGGTTTTGCCGTGGTTATATAATTCCCTTGCTTAATTGAAAAGGTTCTGTCCTGGAGATAGTTTTTCAAGAATTTGATAAAATCCCTTGGATATTGATTTTTTGTTATTTTTGCTATCAAGCCATCATGCCATACTCTATCAAAGGCTTTGGTAAAGTCTAGAAAAACAGCACCTACTGCCTCCTTGTGGGACTTTCTTATTTGGATGCAGTCTATTACTGTGATTAGCTGGTGGGTTGTGGAGTGTCCTTTTCTGAATCCAAATTGTTGAGGAATGATAAAGTTAATAGAATCCATGTATGACTGCAATCTGCGAAGAACGATTCTCTCGTATACCTTACCGATGGTAGAGAGAAGGTTGATTGGTCTGAGATCTTCAGGTGATTTGACAGGTGATTTTTTTGGAATGGTTATGATAATGGCATGTTTCCATGTCTTCGGGAAGTAGCACAGGTGTAATGCAGCATTGAAGATCCCAGCGAGGAAAACTATCCATTTGATGGGGAGGTTTTTAGTCATTTGCGGCGTAATATTGTCGTGGCCTGGAGCTTTGTGATTACCTAGGTTTTTAATCACTTCCTTGACTTCATTTGGCGTTGTCATTGATAGTATATTCTCTTGGGGATGATGGCAAGTGTTATCTGTTAGGTACAACGGAACCTCATCCTCCGCCTTGGAAAAGTGTTTGGAAAAATGCTCTGAAAGATCATTTCCAATTTCTTTGTCGGTCAGCAAGGTTTTTCCATTTGCGTTTAAACTAGTGATTTTGTCAGTTTTTTTCCTAATGGGTTTTGTTTTTTTCCAGAAGTCTGTTGGGCTCGATTCAAGTTTGCTTAAAAAACTATTCCAATTTTCAGATTTCTCTGCTTCAAGGGCTTGATTTACCTTTCCTTGAAGATTGAGGTAAGTAGCCCTATGAGCTGGATCCCAGGTTGATTGCCATCTTTTCCTAGCTTTATTTTTCTCCCTTATTAAGGCTTTGGTTTTTGGGTTCTTTATTGATTTGGAAGATGAAACTATGTTGTTTTTCGAGTAGCTATTATTAATTTTTTCGTTTAAAATTCCAACTGCTGAATCAATGTCTACTTCAGTTTTCAAGGGGAGTCTGGGGGGCGTAGTGGAGATTAGATCTTGTTGAAAATGAACCCAATTAGTTACTCGGCTGAGCTGGGTTGTGAATTCATCCTTTGGGCAATTCAATTCAAAGATTACAGGGAGATGGTCAGATGATAAATCGTCGGTGGTTCTGGCCTTTGGGGTCCAGGGAATGTTTTTAAGTACAGCGAAGTCTAGGAAATCGGGATTGCCGAGTGGACTGTAATGCGTGGGTGACGAAGGTGCGACAATGTCGAGGCTTTCTCTTTCAGAGAAATTGTGCAGCACGATTCCACTGTTATTTGAAGTCCTTGATCCCCAAAGAGGGTGTTTGGAGTTCCAGTCTCCTGCAACGATTATTGAGTGGTTGTGTTTTATCAGTTGGTTCAAATCTTCTTCCAATAATGGTGCATCAGGCTTCTTATAAATTGCTGTGATTTGCAAGAGGGTTTTTCCATCTGGTTTTATCAAAATTGAAGTATTTTCCAAGTTTAAAGTATGAATCAGCATATTTTTATATTTAAAAAAGGATTTTAAAATGATGGCTGTTCCCCCACCCTTTCCTGTAATTCGATCAGTTCTAATGGTTTGATAGTTCCTGAACTTTAGATCAATTGAGGGTTTAAGGTGAGTTTCACTGAGCAGAGCAATGTCAATTGAGTTATCTTCTAAAAAGTGCAATAATTCTTCTTTCTTTGGTCTGATTCCGTTACAATTCCAAGCAATAATTTTAAAAGGTAATTTGCAATTCATTGTAGGTAGGTTTTGATTACTTGCATCAATTTTTCACACAGGTCCTTAGTTTCAGAACGAGAAGTCTTTCTTGTCACAACCTCAGCATTGCTTTGGTTTTGTTGTTCTACAATTTTCGGCAGTGTTTCAGATCTTTTTGAAATCGGAAGTGGGTTGTTAGGTATGTACTGACCAGGGTATCTTGGCTGTTGCTGATGTAATCTTGGAAACTTAGAGCATCCGCGGTAATTGGCTGTGTGCGCTTCCTCGCAGTTTGCACACTTTGGGGGAAGTTGTCTTGACTTTCTTGGGCAGTCCTTCGAATGGTGCTCCTCGGCACACTTGACGCATTTTGGTTTCAGGAAGCAGTTTAGTTGACCGTGCCCGAAACCCTGGCAGTTGAAGCATTGAGTCACACGGTTTGTTGTTCTGAAAGATTCTACTGCAATTTTCTGATAGAGAAGTTCAGTTATTCCGTAAATTTTCTTGTTTTGTTCATTTTTCGGTAATTCTACTAGTACTAAATTCATTGGCCTTTTAGTTGATTGTCTATCAAGTCTCTTCACAGAGGTCTCAGTAAAGCCCATTGTTGCAAGTTCTATTGCTATATCTTCAGTCTTGTAGGCTGTTGTCACGCCCTTTAATACTACTTTGAGCGGTTTTTCTTCTTGGAGTCTATAAGAGTAGCCGCCATTGTTTTTTTGAACATATTCCCTGATTTTTTTGAAGTCTGAAATATTTTTGGCCTTGATAATGTGCTTATTTCCTGAGATCGTGCATTGGAATTTATCTGTGCACAGGTCTTTCAGCTCTTGGCAGAGCAACTTCCAGTCTGTTACATTTTCTGCTATTACAGGTGGTATTCTTGGCTTTTTTGCATGTGTGACTTTTGTCCAAGGACCATCTTCATCAATGTCTTCTTCGTTAACCTGAGATGGGGTAGCTGCGGACGTTTCTTGAGGGACTTCAGTTACCTCGTTCATGGAGACATCGTTTTCATTATGCTGTGAGCCAACTTCCATTCTCGGTGTCTTATGGCTACGTGATGTTGAATCTGATGGAGATTCGTGAGTTCGTTTCTTTGTTGAAAGAGTTTCTTCTACTTTGTACTCGATGCCACATCTTTCAAGAATTTTTAAAAGTATGTTGGTTTCGATTATACTGACCTTTTCGCCAGCTGGGCCGATCGTTGATTTGATTACAATAGGCTGCATATTTTTCCTGAAAAAATTAGCGCCTTCCTCCCGTTTCACATTGTGTGTGGCAATGTTATAAATGGCAGCTCAACAGAGTACCTTCCATGTTCCAGAATCTTGAGGTTATTAATATACTAGCCGAATGACCCGGGCAACGCCCGTGTTTTACCCGATTGAATGTTTTTATTCAAATACTATTTGTTACAGATATAAATTGGCGCCTTAAATAAATGCATATATTAGTTAATAACTATAGCCTATGTGCTTTATCTGTCTATGTACTGTTGGCTTCCGTAGGCGTCTCTTACTGGGAAAAAGAAAGAGAGGATTCCATTTAGTTATTAACTAATATATGCATTTATTTAAGGAGCGACCCGCTCCAACACAATAGTTACAAAAACGAAAAAGCGAGTGGAGGGGGGGCATGATGGAGGGGGGTGCAAAGGTGGCGTGATCGTAGCCAACCAATAGGAGAGCGCCATTAAAAAAAAGCAAACGGTGACAGAGATGAAAAATGAAGAATTAAGAACGCATGACGCTCGTAACTGTATAATCTATTATTCTTAACACTAAATTTCTTCTCTGGTTAAAGATTTGGCAAAGGGTACTGACTCCAGCTCCCAGATATTTTTGAGAAAATCATATTTTTCCTCCGACGCGAACATAGTTATATCACGATTGGAATTTTCACCTCACAGTAATATTTTACCTGTAAGTACCAGATACCAATTTGGATCCGCACGCAGTGTGTCCAGATAAATTTCGGAATCTAACCTTTCCATTAAATAAGCATTGAGCAAGATCTGCTCCTATCACTTAATCAATCTGGCTAGATTTGTCAAAATTGGGGTCAGCCAACAGAAGATTTTTCAAATAAGGCCAATTATTCTTTTCTATAAAGAAATTGAGCAATTCTGATGTGATCTTATCAATGACTATAGGATTGGCGTTGAATATTAGGTTTGAGAAATGTGGGCTAAATTGGAGAGAGACCACACCCAATGATTGTTCTACAAGTTTGTTTCCCAAACCAAAAACTGTAGTTTTACATTCAGCAAGAGGAAGATTTAATTTCTTTCGACAACTATTTGTTTAAGACACCTTTGAGAGCCTGTATCTATGAGGGCTCTACATGTTTGAAGAACCCCGTTTTCCGATTTGACCTTTATTAAAGCCGTAGAGAATAATATCCGATCATGACTTTTGTTGTCTGCAAAACATGAGACACTGGCATTGTCATTGGAGATATGTCCGCAACAGGACTTAACATTTCCGGTTTGAACTGATGCAAAAGAGTATGATGCCTCTTATTACATGATTTGAAATTTTGCGTAAAGACGCATGACGATACTCTATGGTTAGATCTTAGACAGTTGTAACATAGACGATTATCTTTTACAAATGTCCATCTTTCAGGTAACATCATACCTTTAAACGTAGGACATTTTAACAAAAAATGTTCACCTTTACATAAGACTCATGACTTGACTCTTCTATCTATACTAGAGTCAGAGGCAAATGTTGCTGAATGAGAATGAGTGGATTTATTCATTTTGTATAGAATTGTTTTGAATTTTCTTCAATCTGAAAACTCCCGAGACTTCCAGCAAATCTTACCAGGAAAGAAATCATCTTTTCATACGATGGATATTCTTTCTCAAGCAAACTCATCTCCCATTCCTTTCTTATTGAACGATCAAGTTTTGATTGAATTATATGAATTAAAATCATATCTGATAAATTATTACGTTCCAATCCGAGGATAGAGAGATTCTGAATGCTTTCGTTACAAGTGTCCAGGAGATCGAGCAAATCATTAGTCGATTCTTGTTCTACATTTTTTATATCATACAAATTTTGAATTTGTTTAAAACCCAATTCACTTTTTTTGTCGAATCTATTGACCAAGGTTTGCCAGGCAATAGAATAATTTTCATCAGAAATAATGAACGCCCTAATAAGTCTAGCGGTATTTCCTTTTAGTGCAGAATTTAAATATTGAAGTTTTTGAAAATGTCCCAGTGTTGGATTTTGATCAATAGATCTAATAAAAATTTCCTTAAAACTCAGCTAATCTGAAATATCACCACTAAAGGTGGGTAATTAAAATTTTCGGAAGTTCTAAATGCGTTTCACCAGAAAATGTATTTTTATTTAAATTTCCCAGCGATCTATTTATTTTAATCAAAAAAAAAAAAAAAGAATTGATTTTAGACTTTGCCTCGAAGGATACCTTAAATATTTCTTCAGCATTAATGCCTTTATATTTTACTAATTTCACATTTTGATTATCAAAGCTAGCTTTTAAATTTAACAAGTCTTCTTTATTTTGCATAAGTGCGTATTTACTATTGCCTTCTAAATTATATTTTACATCTGCTTTTATCAATTCTAAACTTTTAATCAGAGATTCAAATTTTAAGTTTTCCTTTTCCATATTTTAAAGATTAGTATTCAAAACCTTACCTTTCTTTATTTATATGGCTTCTAAGAACTTTATATTTCTTCTACTTCTTCCCGGGTTTCGGCACTAAAAATGTTAGCACGTTTTCTTTGAAGTTTCTTCAAGAAAGAACGATCTGACTCAATTCGATTCAATAGATTTATTTCAAACAACAAAAGAGAATTACACTACGATTTAATGCGATTCATTTGTATTTATAAAACAAAAAAAAAAACAGAAGATGAAAAAAAACAACAAAAAGAATGATGATAAGTGTAAAAAAAATTATATGAATATGAATTATAATCAATTAATAAAATACGATAATAATAATAAAAAATAACCCAACAATAGCACCAATCTTGAGTTTAACAGGTATGGAAGCATTCCTCTGGGAGAGTAAGGCTATTGAGAAATTCACATTAGGGTATTATTTTGTACCTCCACATTCTCACACTTTCTCAACACTGAGAAAACACAAACTAATGTTTGTAAAGCAATTTCAGGTTAGAAACTATAGGCATTGGTGAAAAGTTTAAATGAATATATCTATATTAAAAATAATAATAAATAAAGAAAATCAGAGAATAAAATTGCAAACAGCACAACTATATTTCAGAAAAGACGACATATGAAAGTAATAAATTCATTCAGAGCCTCATTAAAAACCTCCTTTCTATTTAAACACAAAGTAATAAGAGCAAATCCGAATAAATAAATAGTGTGTAACGTTTCAGTAACAATGCTGTTACCAAAACGTCACACACTATTTATTTATTAGGATTTGATCTTATTACCTTGTGTTTATATTCGTTAACCTAAATTGTGCCTTATAATTACATTTCTAGCTTTATATATACAATATAACCTCATTAATTCAACACATGATAATTCGACCATGTTATGATTTCTCGACCTAAGGCCTATCACATAATAAACTATAATTCGACACTTTCGATAATTCCACTATTTTGAAATTTAAATTTCAACAGTTGATTTTTTTTAAACCTTATAATTAAAAACCAATAAGGCTGCACAGAATGCACATAAATGCAGAAAATTAATGTATAGAGCAATGAGTAAAATAAGTAAATAAAGGGAAGACCAAAAATAAAATAATTAAAAATGAACATTTTATTGATTCAAAAATAATACAAAAAATGTTTCATTCCTTTTAGGTGAGAGACTATAGGCATTGGTAAAAAGTTTGAATAAATATATTTGAAATAAAAAAAAAAGAAAATTGCAAACAACACAACTATATTGCAGATATTACAACATATTAAAAGAAAAATTCATTTAAAATACCTCATTAAAACTACATTTCTAGTTTTATATATACCGAGGTATGTTCAAAAAGTATCGCGACCTTTGTGTTTTTTTCAAAAATTATTTATTTATTCATGAATACCTATTTTGTCCCCTTCAAAGTAATCCCCATGAGATATTATACACTTGTGCCAACGGTTTTTCCAATCTTCGAAGCACTTCAAAAAATCATTTTTAAAATTCTTTTTCAGCTCCTCCTTCGATGCCGTCTTTATCTCGTCAAGCGTAGCGTAACGTCGTCCTTCCACGGGCCCCTTCAGTTTAGGGAACAAGAAAAAGTCACAGGGGGCCAGATCTGGGGAATACGGTGGCTGCAGGCATCATTAGTGTGTTGTTTTTGGCCAAAAAGTCGCGCACAAGCAACGATGTGTGAGCAGGGGCGTTATCGTGGTGCAAAAGCCAATTTTTGTTCTTCCACAAATCCGGTCGTTTCTGGCGGATTGCTTCGCGCAAATTGCGCATAACTTGCTGGTAATATTCCTTATTGACCGTTCTAACCTGTGGCAAGAACTCATGATGCACCACGCCCCTGCAATCGAAGAAAACTGTCAGCAAAACTTCCACATTCGACCGAACTTGGCGCGCTTTTTTCGGTCTTGGTTCGTGCGGCAGCTTCCATTGAGATGATTGAGCTTTGGTTTCCACGTAATAACCATAAACCCACGCTTCGTCACCAGTTATGACCCTCTGGAGCAAATTTGGGTCGTCGCGGACAGAGTCCAACATCTCATTAGCAATGTTCATGCGATGCTGTTTTTGGTCGCAATTGAGCAATTTTGGTACGAATTTCGCGGCGACCCGTCTCATGCCCAAATCATTGATAAAAATCGAATGGCACGAGCCAATCGATATGTTTAGGTCCTCAGCAACTTCTCTAACGGTGATTCGACGATTGGCCAATATCATTTTCTCCACTCCATTAATTTTTTCGTCTGTTGTTGAAGTGCTCGGGCGTCTGGCACGCCCTTCGTCATTCACATCTTCTCGGCCTTCTGAGAACATTTTGTACCACCGATAAATGTTGCTTCGGTTCAAGGTAGGTTCTCCGTATGCCACAGTCAACAGTCGGAATGCATCCGCGCACTTAATTTCGTTTTTCACACAAAATTTGATACAGGTTATTTGATCCATTTTTTTTAATAGATGAAAATCGAAGACGATTCAAAACACATGCAAGCAAAGCAGCTGTCAACAATTAAGTGAACATTCAAAATGGCCGAGCTTGTCGGCATAGGTGAGAGACATGAGTACCAACAGAAAGCCACAAAAAGATCGAAATTCGAATATACGTAACCCGCGAAAATTCAAAAGTCGCGATACTTTAAACCAACAACCCCGTATTGTATATAACTTATAACAAGATTTTCATATTGTATAATAGAAACACATCTGTGAAGATTATTAGCATTATTGACATGTGTCATTACATCACCATATGTAATGTACTTTGTACAAACTGAGGATAAATAAATAAAACTCTGTAATAGATTAAGAATTGAGCTGAAGCAAGAGATAGAAGTCAGAAACGTCTAAAATCGAGATAGATGGAAGTCAAAAAACAACATCTAAAGATAGATTGGAAACTGTCAGGACGGCGCCAGTTTAGAATTTCACCAGACGATCCACACTCTTCGCATCTGTTGAAATGCAATACTCCCTTTCTCGGGAAAGATATATATAAGGCCCCGTCTTAACCTATAAATACAGTCACTTCACAGTCACTTGACAGGCACGTGCGCCCTCGTCGGTTGTACCCCAGGTCCACCTCATCCACCATGTAGACCAGTAAGTTCTATCTCCATCTTTCGCTCCTAGCCCAACTTTTATCTGTTCGCGGAATTTTCTTAGTGCAACTGTGTCTTCGTTTTTTGTGTATGGACATTCCCAAGCTTTCCACTCTGCCTCGACCACGACTGCCTGTACTCTGTGAGAACTGTTAAGGGTCTTACAAGGTGTAGAGAGGTACTGGAAAACTCTTCATCCTGACTGTTCCTCTCGGTCCACACAGTATAGCGAGAGTTGACAGGGACTCACACCATAGATTAAGTCGACTGGACACCTCACCACATTTTCAGTCGACAGGATTCAACAGAACCTCATCAAATAGTTAGTCGACAGGATAACCAAAACTAAGGATACTAAACGAAGAAGGCCAGATAGTCCAGATAGAAGCGAGAAAGTGCAAAGATGGAAGAGCAAACTGAACAGTCCAACGATTCGATCGGGCCATCTGTCCCCAAACAAGAGACGACATTTGAAGAGGAGGAAACGTCGCCGCCCCAAGAAACCTCCGCAGACCCGCTGACACAGATCGCCGATGTCCTGACTAAGCTGCTGGTCGCCCGATCTCTGAGAGAGATAGACGTGAGTCCATACGATGGTACCTTTGAAGCCCAGAGCTTTTTCGACAACTTCGATGCCCAAGCAGACCGAGCGGAGCTGACCTACATGGACCGCCTACGCAAGTTACCCTGCCACCTGCAAGGTAAGCCCCTCCAATATTTCCGAAGCCTACGGTTAGATAGGTTATTTTATAATGAAGCCCGCCAGACACTGATAGACCTATTCCCAACAACGACAGAAGCGTCGTTTGCAAGCTTCCTGACCATCAAATTGACACCCCAAATGCCCCTAGAAGACTACTACCATAACAAAACGCTAATGGGCATGAAATTAAACCTACCCGCCGACATATTAATAGAGTCTCTGACCGAAGGACTCCCCGTCGCAGACCAGCGATTAATCGCAACTGTACAACTAAAACCATTAAAGAATGGTTCGACCTATTGTCAAGAATAAAAAGGACTCAGTGTGCCACCAGTGCAGCGTACCAGCGCCAAGTAGACAAGGCCCCACATCCAAACTACCACAACCAACAGCATCCCCCTTCAACTTTGATTCAAACGGCTTACATACCATTACCAGAAAAGGTGTAATTAAAATAATAATTCCTGAAACCCTGCAACATACTCTAATGAACAAAGTTTACCAAGAATATAACCACCCAGGCATCTCTCAGATGACCCGCATAATTACTACCCAGTACTACTGGAAAGGTAACTCTGGAAAAAAAATTATCAGGTCGTGTCACACCTGACAAATCATGAAAAGGCCCAAAGGTAAACCCTATGGTGCCCTCGGACAAATTCCACCAGCTCAACAACCATTCGACCTAATCTCTATAGATACCTTTGCTGGATTTTCGAAATATGGACACTCCAAGACATCTACACGTAATAGTGGATCATTTAACGCGATATGCTTGGACCTTTCCATCGAAGTCCACCAGTACCCTAACGTACATTCAAACCCTCAAAACTGTACTAGAGCAAGGATCTTCAAAACGTCTGTTATCTGACAGAGCGCCCGCTTTTAATTCAGAAAACTTCCATAAATTTCTAACTACACATGGTATACAACCCATACTCACCACCAGCAATAACCCACAAGCAAACGGTTTAATAGAACGCTTAAATGCGACCATTACAGGCAAGCTCAGACTAGCTTATCTAGAAAATCCGAAAGCTTCGTGGACTCAACTAGTTAAGCGCGTCACTCAGACATAATAATACACCCCATTCTGTCACAGGTTTTCCACCTACCTACTTAATGTTCAATGTTATCCCCCAGATCTAAGAACTCATCTTAACCCATACCCAGAAATGAATATTGCTCGAGATAGCAAGCTCTCGTACCCAAAATAAGCATAAAAAAAGATAAAGAAACATTTGATAAGCAGCATAGAACACCACATTTCGAAGTGAATGATCTTGTTTAGGTCAAAAATTATAGACATCCCGACACAGGTAAATTAGCACCTTATTTTACTTGACCATTCACAATAATTGAAATAATATCACCCAATGTCGTTCGAATAGATCGCCTCAATCAACCTCTCAATAGAGACAGTAACACCATACATGTCAATAAATTAAAATATTACACAGAGAATGTTCTGTACATCACACCTCCACAACCCCGATTTGTTCAAAACCCACAGCGATTGCCTCAAGATGTATATCTCAGTGAATTCAATCATTTGACTCCAGATATCTTCGAGACGCAACTATTCCGAATTATACCGCCTACAAACTCACAGCCCTTTTTGCATTTAAATCCCGGTATTTTCAAATAGGCAAGAAAATTACCAACCTCGACAAAAGAAGAAAGTCGGTTACAAGGAAACGACAAAAATAAACACCCCGCACGAGTGACCCCCAGTAATAGGATTCCCCTAATCTATTTCAGTTACATATCCCCGTCCTCCCTACCCTCACAAAGCTATCATCTTGACCGCTATCTTCCTGATCGCCATTTTTTTTAAACACATGTTTCACACTAACCATTTAGCTTTCCTTACAAATCTCACCAACGCCTTAATCACAACATATCATACATTAAACATTTTACATATTAATTAATTTCACCAATTGAAACAATTTGGTTAGGTCTTATATAGACTTTATGATGCAAAAGAGAAATCATTCTCTACATATCACCATTTTGGACAAACGAAAATATCATTTCACGTATTCCCAACTTCAGAGAGTCATAGAAACACCGATGTTTACCAATATGATCTAGTTACACACCACAGTTGTAACCTTTCTTCAAAAGAAACAATTTTTGTTCAATTTTCCACTACCCATCATTTATCCAATCATTAATAACCTTTAATTACCTTCATATTTTTGTATAAAATCTTTAAATTTTGATTAATTATTTTTTTTACCTTTCAAATATATCATCAAATTTTTAATCCAAAATTATTTTTAAAAAAATAATTAGATTTACTTTTATTTTTCATGATATTATTTTAGTATTGCAAAACATTTAATTGTTTCAAAAATAATTTTATTTTCTATAATTATTATATATTTTATATATTACATGTTTGATTTTGCCCACTTTCACTTTTTTTTACCCTATATTTTATATTTGTTTAAATAGCTTTATTATATGACAATGTTTATCAATAACTATCGGGCATCTACAACAATCATATTGTCTAACTATTTCAGTATACCTTTCATCACTATCTTTTCAGCCATTGCTTCACTTCATTGTAGAAAAACGACAGCACTGCTTGACAATTTTTTAAATTTTATTTCGTATTTCAACAAACTCTTTGAACACAGTTCCCCAGATTTACAAATCTCAACTTCTGGCCTGAACACGCTTCAAGAGTTAATTTCAATCATCCGCAGTGCACAATCACCGACGCATGCACAAAGCGTTCACTTTTTTGCAACTTTCAACTTTATTTTTCAGCTCTAGCGGACCACAATCAACTTTTGATTTCAAGTCAAGTCAGACCACCTACTGTGGCTACAATTCTACTTATCGCATGGCTCTACCACCCCTTTCAATCACATATTAATTATTTTCTTCAACAACCTTTAACCCACTACAATACTCTGCAATTGTGACAACGCACTGTAACCCTTATATAGGATCGCAAGTGAAACATTTGCCTAGGAAGACGCTTAAGTCTAAATCCTCGCTTTGCACCTGGATCTAAGTTTTTAGTTTATATGTGCACTCCTAACAATTGCATATTCTTCAACTACTAACCCTTTCCAACGCCCGCCAATATTCTCTTAGAATGTGAATTTTCATGTCATCATTTTTTTTTAATCATCATTTTTTTAAACGAACAAAAATGTCATTTTTATTTCACTTTTAAATATCCAAACAAATCATCTTGTTATGGCCCTTTTACACCCTCACAGTTTAAATTAATTAAAATAATTTTTAATTACTTACCTGTGTTAGAGAGGCTTTACCCGCTTAAACACGGATAAACCCTTTCACTCCCGGGGCACATCTATGGTAATTTAAACCAACAACCCCATATTGTATATAACGTATACCAAGATTTTCATATTGTATAATAGAAACACATCTGTAAATGATTATACGCATTATTGACATGTGTCATTACATCACCATATGTAATGTACTTTGTACAAACTGAGGATAAATAAATAAAACACTGTAATAGATTAAGAGTTGAGCTGAAGCGAGAGATAGAATTCGGAAACGTCTAAAATCGAGATAGATGAAAGTCACAAAACAACATCTAAAGATAGATTGGAAACTGTCAGGACGGCGCCAGTTTATAATTTCACAAGATGATTTACACTTTTCGAATCTGTTGAAATGCAATACTCCCTTTCTCGGGAAAAAAATATATAAGGCCCCCTTCTTAACCTATAAATACAGTCACTTCACAGGCACTTCACCATCTGCGTGAGCCCTCGTCGGTTGTACCCCAGGTCCACCTCATCCACCATGTAGACCAGTAAGAACTCTTCTTTCTCCATATTTCGCTCCTAGCTCAACTTTTATCTGTTCACGGTACTTTCTTAGTGCAACTGTGTCTTCGTTTTTTGTGCATGGACATTCCCAAGCCACGACTGCCTGTACTCTGTGAGAACTGTTAAAGGTCTTACAAGGTGCAGAGAGGTACTGGAAAACTCCCGATCCTGACTGTTCATCTAGGTCAACACAGTACTCACACCATAGATTAAGTCGATTGGACACCTCACCACATTTTCAGTCGACAGGATTCAACAAGAGGCTACCAGGACTTCCAAAGTCCGAACATGTCAAAAAGCCACGTAAAGTTGTCCAAGCGTAAACAAAGGCACTCATAGCAGAAGACCAACTTTAGCAAAGGTTTGGACTTGAGTGTTATTTATAGTCATAGCAAAAGCCAACCTTAGTAGTAACTGAAGCCTTTTTAAAATGAACGGAAGGTTGTAATAAACGTATATGGTTGGTTGGCAATTTACTACTTTATCATTAATCTATAATGAACTATCAACAGTTTCCCAAGGAAATGCATGGCTGAGCAGTTAGTTAAGACTATTTCCAGGCCCCCAATGATATATTCAGTGGGAACAGGAGTTATAGGATTAGGGGTGTTGTTCCTGCGGCGAGTCATATAAGCAGGCCTAGCAGTTTGGCGAGTGAGTCTTCCACTGCCTCTTCAATACATGACAGGAGACGCTGAAAAAAAAAGAGAGGTAAAATAAGAACAAAGCAGGAGGAAAACTATAAAATTGAATGTCAGGAGAGGCATAAAAAGGAAATCCCAATCATGTGAGGAAACAATTGTTTAAAAAAAAAGATTGCAAGAAAATACTGCGAAAAAGAAAACCAGACAGAAAAATAGAGCTAAATTCAAATGAAAAACCATAAGAAATTGAGTAATAACCAATTAATTATACAAATACAGCATCTGCCTATTAATGAGAAAAAAAAAAAGATTCCAAAGACATTAGGAAAGATACTACAAAAAAGGAAACCAGACAAAAATTAGGTAAGCTAAATTAAAATGAAACTATAACAAATTGAGTAATCAACAATTGATTATACAAATACAGTAGAAGCCTATTTATGAGGGGAAAAAAGATGCCATAGATATTAGGAATGATACTGCAAAAAAGGAAACCCGACACAAAAATGGAGCTAAATTCGAATGAAAAACTATTACAAATTAAGTATTCAACAATTGATTATACAAATACAGCATCAGCCTATTAATGAGAAAAAAAAAAAGGTTCCAAAGATATTATTAGGAAGAATATTGCAAAAAAAAAGAAAACCAGACACAAAATTGGAGCTAAATCCAAATGAAAAACTATAACAAATTGAGTAATCAATTATTGATCAATAATTGATTATACAAATACAGCATCAGCCTATTAATGAGAAAAAAAGATTGCAAAGACATTAGGAAAGATACTGCAAAAAAGAAAACCAGACACAAAAATGGACTTAAATATAAATGAAAAACCATAACAAATTAAGTAATCAACAATTGATTATACAAATACAGCGGAAGCCTATTTATGAGGGAAAAAAAGATGGCAAAGACATAAGGAAAGATGCAGCAAAAGAAAACACACAAAAATGGAGCTAAATTCAAATGAAAACTATACAAATTAAGTAATCAACAAATGAATATAGAAATACAGCATCAGCTTATTTAAGAGAAAAAAAATGCCAAAGACATTAGGAAAGGTACTGCAAAAAAGAAACCAGAAACAAAAATGGAGCTGAATTCAAATAAAAAACTATATAAATTAAGTAATCAATAATTGATTATACAAATGAAGCATCAGCATATTAATGAGAAAAAAAGATGCTAAAGACATTAAAAAAGATCCTGTAAAAAAGAAAACCAGACAAAAATGGAGCTAAATTCAAATGAAAAACTATAACAAATTGAGTAATCAACAATTGGTTATACAAATACAGCAGAAGCCTATTTATGAGGGATAAAAATGATGTCAAAGACATTAAGAAAGATACTCCAGAAAAGAAAACCAGACACAAAAATGGAGCTGAATTCAAATAAAAACTATAAAAAATTAAGTAATCAATAATTGATTATACAAATACAGCAGAAGCCTATTTATGAGGGAAAAAATGCAAAAGATATTAAGAAAGATACTCCAAAAAGAAAACCAGAAACAAAAATGGAGCTGAATTAAAAAAAAACTATTAAAAATTAATTAATTAACAAATGATTATAGAAATACAGCATCAGCCTATTTATGAAAGAAAAAAAAAAGATGCCAAAGAGATTGAGAAAGATCCCGCAAAAAAGAAAACCAGACAAAAATGGATCTAAATTCAAATGAAAAACTATAACAAATTGAGTAATCAACAATTGATTATACAAATACAGCAGAAACCTATTCACGAGGAAAAATATATGCAAAAGACATTAGGAAAGATACTGCAAAAAAGGAAACCAGACACAAAAATGGAGCTTATTAAAATTAAAAACCATAACAAATTAAGTAATCAACAATTGATTATACAAATACTGCATCAGCGTATTTATGAGAAAAGAAAGATGCCAAAGACATTAGGAAAGATATTGCAAAAAATAAACCAGACACAAAAATGGAGGGAAATATAAATGAAAAACCATAACAAATTAAGTAATCAACATGTGCTTATACAAATACAGCATCAGACTATTTATGAGAAAAAAATTGCCAAAAAATTAGGAAAGATACTGCAAAAAAGAAACCAGACACAAAAAAGGAGCTAAATTTAAATAAAAAACTATAACAAACATTTACAAATTATAATTATAAAAAATAACAAGTATATCAGAAATAGGAAATATATATTAGAAATTGGTAAAAGGTAATAATGCAAAAGAACGTGTTTTAAAAATAATCAATTCGATGAAGATAAATAACAAATAAGATAAGATAAACAACATTTGAAGGCAAAAAATCTATGATTGCAAAATCTAACAAATTAAAAATAAATAAATATATCAATATTTGGAAAATAAAAATGAAACGATCATTTGAAGCAAAAAATAACGAAAAATTTGGTATATAGATGGCTATTTATAGTTAAGTATCTTTGGAGGAGATAGCTTTAAACTTTACAACTGTAACTCGGTTAGCCTATTATATATATAGATATAATATATATCTATATTTATATATATATAATATATACAAGCATAGGGCGCCTCTCCCGTCAAAATGAACGTCAAAAACTGACGCCATCTATTGACCGTCGTCGCAATTAGCGGCCTCGGGTCGGTCACAAAGCCACAACACCAGCTTTGGCAAACTGAGAAGATGGAGGAACAAGCCCGCAATACCAACGAAACGACTGAGCAATCTACCCCAAACAAGAAACGACATTGGAGGAATAAACCGGCCTTTCCAACGAAACGACCAAGCAATCTCTCCCCAACAAAAGATATTTACGGAAGACACGCCGTCCCAAGGGACCTCCGCAGACTCGCTAATAGATCGCCAACGTAAGGAGCAAGCTTTCTGACCCCCCAAACAACACAGTCGAAATTCCTGCGAGTCATGGTAATCGAACGCAGAATGACGCCACCCCGGTGAGAAGTTCTCCACCTTCGGCTTGACATCAAGACATTGTTCAAGGCGACAAGCCGCAATCAACTTTGGAGAAGTTACAAGCTTCTACAAGACCTACATGGAGCTTTCCACGTCAGCAAGACAACTAAAGACCAAGTCTCCTGATTGAACTTTCATCACACAACTGTAAGTTTTTAAAAACCTACCTTAACTTTATCCTCAAGTTCACAACTTGATCCCCCATAAATTTTGTATTTATATTCTCACCTAAGCATTTTAAAATCATATTTTACCATTTTTATATCATTTTATATTCAATTTTTAAAACTTTCACACTTTCATTTATCAAATTTACTTTCATTTTTAATCAGATTATAAATTTCAAGTTATTACTCTAAATTCCACTTTAAAAATATATATTTTTCGCCCATCACGCATTTTTACCAATTTATTAATCTTACATGCCTTTTTTAAATTAACCTAAAATGGCATCATCCAAATCTACAACTTAAAAAAAAAGTATTATTTTTATATTAAAAAAAAAAAATCTCATCATATCATAATTCAAAACTTATTTTAGTTTTTCTTATTAGTTATCTTTATACTAAAATATACCCATTTCTTAATCAATTATTAAAATTCAATATAAATTAACATAGGTGAAACGCACTTTTTTAAATTGAAAAAAAAAAATCGAAAGATTCAATATCTTCAAAATCACAAATAGAAAAATAACTGTCCTTCCCCAAAACAACGTTTTATTCTAACATAGATACACTCCCTCGTCTCTTCATTTTAAAGGTATAATTAATCAACCATACATCTCTCTCCACAAAATCTACAACACCCTCACACATCACTTTCTCCAATTGGCAACAATTATTAGTGCGCGATTTCACAAAAAAATCCAAATCTCGAGCCACACAAGCTCCACTTAGCTCTATATCGTCGCCACAATAAAAAAATCACATTAAACGTGCCATATCCACTAACAATATAAAAATTCTCGGTGTGTTTCATACAACCACCACCCATGACTTTATATAGTCAATTTGTTATTCATGGTGAAACTGGTTAGATTTTGTATCAAACAACGACTTCACATGACACCTTTTCATTCACTTCTCACTTCGTGTCACAGCGCCACACCACAAAACCTTTTCACTTTTCAGGCCAAAGACGCCTTCATGCCTGTGAAACATCTAATCAAAAATCACTGAATAACATTTTTACTAAGTCCGCAACAACGTCGAAACAAAGACTTACGAACATCGAGAGAACTATATTTTCAAATAGGCAAGAAAATTGCCAACCTCAATAAATGAAGAAAGTCAGTTTCAAGTAAATGACAAATCTCAACACCCCGCAAAAGTGACCATCCCAGAAATAGAATTCCCCTAAAAAACAGGAAGTGAACGCCCTTTATGACGTCACTCCCCCAAGTCGCTATTATCTTCGGAAATGTCCTCTCTCTCTCACTCTTTAAAACACGTGTTTCGCACTAACCATTTAGGTTTTCTTACGAATCTCACCAACGCCTTAATCACCACACAACATACATTAAACATTTTGCATGTTAATTTATATCACCAATTAAAACAACTTGGTTAAGTCTGATCTAGACTTTTTAACGCGAAAGAGAAATCATTCTCTACATACCAGCATTTTGGGCAACGAAAAGTCATTTCACTTATTTCCAGCTTCAGAGAGTCAAAAACACCGATGTTTACCAAAGGGATATGATCTAATTACACATTTCAGTTTCAACTTCTCTTCAAAAGATACAATTTTTGTTCAATTTTCCACTACTTAACATTTATCTAATCATTATAATAATTATAAAACTATTTTAGAGGCGTAATATTCTTTTTTAAAATAAAACAATTTCTACTGTCCTTACTGCGATGGAAAAATTAAAAGGAGGGCCTGGCTCATCAGTGGTGAACCCTCCCAGCGGTTTCGCCAGTTTAATCTACCATACCGCTGTTATATTGCATTTTTGGAACTTCCTTTTATAGTTGACTGTTGTAAGACTCTTGGAATGGGTATTTTAGAAGAACTATGGACATAAGCTTTAATTTTTCCATCGCAGTAAGGACAGTAGAAATTGTTTTATTTTAAAAAGAATATTACGCCTCTAAAATAGTTTTATAATTTGATAACAGATGGCGCGCTAGTGCATCGTAACATAATTGTTCTAATAAAAGACACAGTAAGGACAGTAGAAATTGTTTTATTTTAAAAAGAATATTACTCCTCTAAAATAGTTTTATAATTTGATAACAGATGGCGCGCTAGTGCATCGTAACATAATTGTTCTAATAAAAGACACAATTTGATATTTGCGGATGAGCGATTGCTCGAAGCATATTATATATTTATAATTATATTTAATTCTGCTGTCCTAAAAGCTTATGTCCATAGTTCTTCTAAAATACCCATTCCAAGAGTCTTACAACAGTCAACTATAAAAGGAAGTTCCAAAAATGCAATATAACAGCAGTATGCGTGGTAAGGACAAAATACTCAGGAGATAAGTTTCTTCATTAATTTATTAGGACATCAAGCTTTCGGGCACAGCGTGGCCCTTCTACAGGATCAATTGTATAAGAAAAATGATACACTATATACAAGAAGAATAAATCTGCATATGTATTATTATAAATTAGTTGTAAAATTTGGAATAATCGGTAATACTTAGGATTTTTGTTTAAAAAGAACATCGAGACATAAGCAAATTAATAAAATATGTTAAGAAGAATGATATACAAATATTACAAGGTATTAAGATAAAGGCGTAATAAGACAGAAAGGACGCTCCTACGATTCGACGGAAACCGTGATAAAATTATGAGTATCCACAAGGCAAAACAGCCCAAAAGGATATTAAAATAAATTAACAAAACAGGGAATTCATGGGGTACATCAATGGCTATTTATGTAATAAGCTTATATACGGCTCAGGTACATCAATATGTCTGTTTATACTATTATACCTCAGAGATAGCAAGGCCTCGACAACCAATCTTTTGTGTTTATGTGGTATATTAGAATAATGTGATCTTGGATCAGTTGTGTTGAAACTATGTCCTGTCTGTGAAATGTGCTGGACAATAAGTTATTTCGGATCGTTATGTCTGATGTTTCTGTCGTATTCCTGTATTCTGTCTTTAATGTAACGGCTAGTTTCACCTACATAAACACTGTCGCAATTGTTGCATTTTATGGAATAAACAGCATTGTTTCTTTGCATAGTGTTCCGAGGCGTGTTGTTTTTAATGATAGGGTTCCTTAAGATAGTGCCTATACTAGGGGTGTTGGAGAAGTAAGTGCGGATGCCGAAGTTCTTTAGTTCTCTGGCTATTTTTATGCTTTGCAAGGAATACGGTATTGTGCAGATGGATTTATAGTTGTCATATATCTTGGTGCGGGATGGGTTATGGAAATGCCTTAATATAAAGTTTTTAGGATGACCAGAGGACATTAAATTTGAAATTATGTTATTTGTTTCCTTTTGCTTTGACTCCTCAGTGTAACAGTGGGTATATATTCTCTTGGACAAGGTTCTTACGGTATTGATTTTATGGCTTAATGGGCAGAAAGATGAGAAATTTATATACATTGGATGAATGGTGGGTTTATAATAGACTTCAGTATTATATCTATTGCGTGTTTTTGTTATGCGTATGTCCAAAAATGCCAAGGAGTCACATGTTTCAGTCTCGGAAGTAAAGTCTATGTCTTGATAGAAATTATTCAATGTGTTGAGTATATCATTAAAGGCGTTCATTTTGATTATAGCAAAGACGTCATCTATGTATCTAGACCAGATTAAAATGTCGTTAGGGAAGATATTAACTATACGTTTATCTATCTTGCGCATCACTATTTCTGAAAGGGGAGAGGATAATGGGCTACCCATAGGGGTGCCTTTGGTCTGTTTGAAGTAACATTGGCTGAATTTGAAAATACTATGGCATAGACTGATTTTGATAAGTGCAATGAGTTTGGAAATAGTGTCTGTGGGGCAACCTTGTTCAATTAGAAATTCTGTGGTGCAGTCTAAAATAAGCTGGTCGGGGAGACTGGGATATAAATTAACAACATCAAATGAGACCATGATGGTACCAGGTGTAACTGCTGTTTGTTGTAACTTACCTATGAAGACAGGAATGGAGGAAATGGTCGTCGGGGAGTCACTATCTCTGAGCATCGGGGCCAGTATTTTGGCTAGATAAGTTGCTAACGGAGCTGCAGGGGAGAGGTGGTACGCAATGATGGGTCTTAGTGGGATACCTTCTTTGTGTAATTTAGGTAGGCCGTAAATATAAGCTTTTGACATTATATTGGACAAAAATTTTGCATTCTTCGGAGCTAATGATTTTCTTCCTCAGTAGATTGTTGATTTCTTTTTTAAAAGAAGAGGTTGCGGTATTCTGATCATCTATGGATATGGGGGTAAACGTGAGCGGATCAACAAGGATTGTGTCCATCTTGGAAATGTATTCGGCTGTGTCCATTATGACTGTAAGTGATCCTTTATCAGATTTGGTGATGGGTATATCTTTGTTCGTTGTTAGTGAGCGCAATACATTTTTGTTGATTTGGTAGGTATGTTGGGTTTGGTTGTGGTCGCTAAGGACTGCTGCGGTGTGCTGTCTAATTCTAAACTTCTCTTGATGATTTAAGCGGAAAATGGACGATTCTACCCCTGCTATGATTGTTATGGCATCAGCTTTGGCTTGAGGTCTATATTTAAGTCCTTTAGATAATATGTTTATATGCTCTGTGGTAGGCTGGAAACTCGAGAGATTCACTATTGTTTGTAGGGCATTGTTCGGTGCGAGTTTGAAGTTATATTTTTTGGACCAATGTGTTAGTTTCTTATTATGTCTAGCTGTAATGGTAATATCTTGCTTTTTGATGTTTTCTGTGATTCTTCTAAGAAAATCAGCCATGTCTTGAACTGTTAAATGCATGGACAGGTGAAATAGGAGGCCTTTAACTGATTTTGTGAGGATACGAATGTGTGAAAAGCAACCTTTAGTGCGGGCTCGTAGTAGCTTAAAATGAGTTTCTGTGATGATTTTGGCAGAGTAGTGATTGCCGATCGGATCTTTCATTCGCAAAGATGGAGGAATGAATCCTTGATTTTGGCATATTTTGTTAAAGGCAAGATGCTTCTTCCATTTTGCCAACGCAAGTGATTTTTTGAGGAGGTTCTTCATGTAAAAACGTGTATCAGGATTCATAGCGCGACAAGCAAAATAACTGTATTTAAGATTTCTAAATGAGGTAAAATCTTCCCAATTACATGCGTGGTAAGGACAAAATACTCAGGAGATAAGTTTCTTCATTAATTTATTGGGACATCAAGCTTTCTTATCTTATATTCTTATCTCCTGAGTATTTTGTCCTTACCACGCATGTAATTGGGAAGATTTTACCTCATTTAGATAACAGCGGTATGGTAGATTAAACTGGCGAAACCGCTGGGAGGGTTCACCACTGGTGAGCCAGGCCCTCCCTTTAATTTTTCCATCGCAGTAAGGACAGTAGAAATTGTTTTATTTTAAAAAGAATATTACGCCTCTAAAATAGTTTTATAATTTGATAACAGATGGCGCGCTAGTGCATCGTAACATTATAATAATTTTTAATTATATTCTAATTTGTATAAAATCTTGAATAATTATTTTTATTTTTACCTTTAAATTATACAATCAAATTTTTAATCCAACATTATTAAAAAAAAAAAAACTTTAATCAAATTCACTTTTATTTTTCTTGACATTATTTTAGTATTGCAAAAACATTTATTTGCTTTAAAAAATCATTTTAAATTCATTATTATATATTTTATATATTACATGTTTAATTTTGTCTACTTACAATTTTTTTACCCGCAATCATATTTCTATCTTTTTATTCACTATATTTTATATTTATTTAAATAGCTTTATTATATGACAATGTTTATCATCAACTATCGGGCATCTACAACAATCGTTTTCAACAATCTATTTCTCTAACCAATTCCCTATACTTTTCATCACTATCTTTTTCAGCCACTGCTTCACATCAACGTAGAAAAACGACAGTACTGCTTGACAATTTTTTTTTTTTTTTTTAATTCGCAATTTCAATAAACTCTTCAAACACAGTTCCCCAGATTTAAAAATCCCTACTTCTGGTCTGAACACGCTTCAATAATTTATTTCAATCATCCGCAGAACATATCACCAACGCATGCACAAAGCGTTCACTTTTTCAACTTTAAATTTTCTTTCAGTTCTAGCGGACCACAATCAACCTTTGATTTCATGTCAAGTCAGACCACCTACTGTCGCTACAACAATTCAACTTATCGCATGGCTCTATTTCACTCCTTTCCCAATCATATTAATAAACAACTATTTCATCAACCTTTTAACCCAATAACCCTAAAATTGTGACAAAGCACTGTAACCCTTATATAGGATCGCAAGTGAAACATTGCCTGGGAAGACGCTCAAGTCTATATCCTCGCTTTGCACCTGGATCTAAGTATTTGGTTTACATGTGCACTCCTAACAATTGCATATTCTTCAACTACTAACCTTTTCTAACGCCCGCCAATATTCTCATAGAATGTGAATTTTTATGTCATCATTTTATTTCAATCATTTTTTTTAATCAAACAAAAATGTCATTTTTATTTCACTTTTATATATCCAAACAAATCATCTTGTTATAGCCCTTTTTAACCCTCAGTTTAAATTAATTAGAAGATATTTCAATTGCTTACCTGTGTTAGAGATGCTTTACCTGTTTAACCCCGGATAAACCCTTTAACTCCCCGGGCCCCTCTATGGTAATTTAAACCAACAACCTCATATTGTTAATAACTTATAACAAGATTTTCATGTTGTATAATAGAAACACATCTGTAAATAATTATACGCATTATTGACATGTGTCATTATATAATCAGATTTAATTTACTTTGTACAAACTGAGGATAAATAAATAAAACTCTGTAATAGATAAAGAGTTGAGCTGATGCAAGAGATAGAAGTCAGAAACGTCTAAAATCGAGATAGATTTAGAAGTTCAACAACATCAAGAGATAGATTGGAAACTGTCAGGATGGCGCCAGTTTAGAATTTCGCCAGACGATCCACGCTCCTCTCGCATCTGCTGAAATGCAATACTTCCTTTCTCGGAAAAGGTATATAAACCCTCGGTCCTAGCCAAAAATATAGTCACTTGACAGTTAATTCACCATCAGCGCAAGCCCTCGTCGGTCCTCCTCATCCCCCATGTAGACCAGTAAGAACTCTTCTAACTCCATTTTTCGCTCCTAGCTCAACTTTTATCTGTTAACGGAACATTCTTAGTGCAACTGTGTCTTCGTTTTTTGTATGGACATTCCCAAGTTTTCCACTCTGCCTCGACCACGACTGCCTGTATCTGTGAGAACTGTTAAAGGTCTCCCAAGGTGCAGAGAGGTAATGGAAAACACTCCTTATCCTGACTGTTCCTCTCGGTTAACACAGTATAGCGAGAGTTGACAGGGACTCACACCATAGATTAAGTCGACTGGATACCTCATCACATTTATAGTCTAAATTAATTAAAGAGTTATCAAATTCATTTGCAACCACTATATCAGTACAAACTACTAAACGGCAAATTATTCTTTCAAATATTTATATACACCCTAATAAAATGGATACCTGTCATGTTCAATTCCTTGATAAATTAATTAAATATTTTAACACAAATCCATTGATTTTAGCTGGAGATTTTAACGCTCGAAGTCAGATGTGGTTTGATAATATTATTAATCAAAACGGTAGAAGACTTCAACCTATAATTGATTTTCACAATATGCTCATACATAACAATCGAAACAAAACATGTCGAGGATTAAGTATAATAGATCTTACTATTACTAATAGTCATGCTCATGTACTTGTTAATGGATGGAAAACGTTAAATCTTTCGCAAATTACAGATCATCACGCAATCTAATTCGACATTAGTCTGGAAACAGAAAGTTTATTACATGAAAATAATTCTACATGGTATTTTCAAGAAAAAAAGAGCCAATTGGCAAAAATATGAGCAGGCAATCAAGGTGTCTAGGATAAATGAGGCAATGATGAAATTAGGTAAAATAGTAAATATAAACGATATAAACTGTGTAGTTTCTCTCATAACTGACATATTAATTGAAGCTGCATATGCATCTCTACGAGTAAAACCAAAATATTTGAATAATAATCCATTTAATTGGTGGACGGATGAACTGGAACTTTTTAAAAATTATTTTAAATATGTTCGAAATCTATATTATCGGGGTAAACGGTCTAATAGACAGCTAGTTGATGAAAAAATGTATAAAGAAATACGAAATAAGTATATGAATATTATTGAAAAAACAAGAAATGTAAGCTGGAGGGTATTCCTGGAGGAAGTTGAAAATACATCTCCTTTTGGTAATACTTATAAAACTTTTAAACAAAAAATTTCTCCTAGGACTTTTGATTTACCAATTCTAGATGTATCTCAAGATATGCTCGAATCAGAAATGAAAAATCTTTTATCTTCTTTATTTCCGAAAGACTGTCAATCTTCTGACACAAACTATCATAAATTAATCAGAGACAAGAGTTATTATTTTTCTAATGATAAAATCATTTATTTTGATGATATTCAAATCTGTTCAATAATTAAAAAACTCAAAAATAACAAGGCTCCAGAAATAGATCATATAAGCAATCAGATGATCAAAACGGCAGTTCAGTATATATCTTCTGTGATAACAAAATTGTTCAATGCTTGTATTGGACTTAATTATTATCCGGAGGCCTGGAGAAAGTCAGCAGTAATGATTATAAAAAAAAACTAATAAAGAAAACTAGAAAGATCCGAAAGCCTACCGCCCTATAAGCTTGTCTTCTAATTTAGGTAAAATATTTGAAAGTCTAATTCATATTGAACTTTTAAATCATATTAATAGTAATAATGTTATGCATCCTGCTCAACATGGATTTACACAAGAAAAATCGACAATCTCTGCTTTACAAGAAATAACTAAATTAAGTCTTCAGAAAAGAGAAACAGAAAATACGGCAATAGTAACAGTGGACATCAGCGGAGCTTTCGACAACGCATGGCATCCGGCAATTCTCCAACAATTGGACAAGGCAAATTTTCCAGCGGTACTTATAAAAATAATTAATTCTTACTTTGAAGACCGGAGTGTAGAATTTAAATATACTAATGTAAAGTGTATAAGAAAGATAAATAAGGGATGTCCCCAGGGTGGTATTATTTCTCCTATTCTTTGGAATATATTACTTAATGATTTCAACTTATCTTTTAACGAAAGTTTTGCTAGAGTAATTGCTTTCGCGGATGATGTGACATTTGTGGTATGGAGTTCAAACATCTATCATTACAATTTTACCAAATCTTCAGTACAATTTTACCAAATGTTTAATAAAAATCAAAGCCTAGTGTGAAAAGGTGAAACTTTCACCTTCAATAAATGTGTATAAAGAAGCTCCTCTTCTTACTTTATTTCATACTAACTCTATCTACATAACTATGAAAAATTGCCCATTAATTTTGATGGAAAAATAATTCAACCATCAGAAACTGTTAAAATTTTGGGAGTTATTTTTAAAAATCATAGGCAAAGGAATAAGATTAATTTTGGAACACATGTTGACAATATAATTATGAAAGCTACGAAACTTAAGAATATATTATTCTCATTATGTGCACGTACTTGGGGCATTGATACTCGGCGTAGATTGATCTTATATAAAGCTATGATACGCTCTACAATAAGCTATGCATCAAATATTTGGTTTCCTTTTATCACTGCAACAAAAAGATCCAAGTTGAATTCTATACAATATCAAATTCTTATTAGATGCATTCATGCTTATAGGACTTCATCTTCTTACATCACACATATACTAGCGAAAACTCCTTTACTGTCCGATTATCTTGAATTATTACAAAGTATAATATGACAAATTCTCTCACAGATCGAACACTCAAAAAACCCCTTCAAAAAGAATTAAACAAACTATATCTGGATCTAAAATTTAAGTTTTATCTTTCTCAATCTAATGAACTGTTCAAGAAATTCTTTCCAATTGCTGTCCCAAATTTCACTTCTTCTGATAAATTCACTACTTTATTCTTAACTGGCAAAAGACCCTTCTTAAGTTTCCTATTCAAACTGAATGCTATCAATGATCCAACATGCGAATGCCGCTTAGATGTTGAATCACCAGAGCATCTTCTTTTAACTTGCCCTCTGACTAATCAAATTGTATGTAGATACTTTGAAACATTACCAAATTCTCTTTGTGTATATACTCTATCTTATGAGAACTTTGTTAAGTTTAGAACTATTTGTACAATAATTTACAAAACAATACTAATCCATCGTGTAAATAATTAATCATATATATGTAAATAATACTAGCACAGCACAATAGTCCTTTGGACTTCGTGCTTTTGTAACAATAAATAAATAAATAAATAGTCTACATGATTTTACAAGAGTCAACAGGACCTTATCACACACATATATATATATCAACATAAATCTGGTTCAAGAAACTATAATCCATTATCACTCCTTGTAGACCACGCTTTGAAAAACAACCACACACCGGACTTTGATAAAACAGATATTTTATACCAGAACATAAATGAAAAACATTGCCGATTATTTTTGGAAAGTTGGACCCCTCTGCAGAAGACAAATATAGTATTAATAGGAAAATTGAACTACCAGAGATATATTCGCAATTTAGATCGTCATAGAATATTTACAGTTTAATTTTTCATTTTATTACTTCAAATTCCCAATATGTTTGGTCTATATTTTAATTAATTTTTTAGGAAGAGGTACACATTTAGAAGCACGTAAAAATGTTTTAATGCTCAAAACGCATTTTTCCTTTTATATATATATTTCTTTAAATTTATGTAACATCGTTTAAGTTTATTTCAAATACAATCACACGTTTATTTTATATATGTATTACTAGCCGAATGACCCGGACAAACGCCCGGGTTTTACCCGATTAAATGTTTTTATTCAAATACTATTCGTTACAATTATAAATTGGAACCGTGGATGTCACTCTTGTGAAACGTCCCGCTCCAAACCTTACATGTACATTAGGTCAGCTGGTATTACCCCCCATTTTCACCGCTAGAGGCGCGAGCGAAAGAGAAAATTTGCAAATAACACGACGGATATTTGGGATAGAGACCTGAAATTTTCACTAAGAGTTTTTCCAGATTCTACTTTATATACTGTTAAAATATCAGTCAGATTAGTTACGTAATGTGGACGTGTATATAGTTGACAAACATACATACATACATACGCTGACTTTTATATATACATAGTGATAATAATATAAATGAGTTTTAAAAATTGTAAAAAAGAAAAAAAAATGCATCGGCCGGGAATCGAACCCAGACCGCCCGCGTGGCAGGCGAGCATTCTACCACTGAACCACCGATGCTTATAAGAAATGGCCTTATATGGGTGTTTATTCCATTCACAAAAGCAAAAAATGACTAAATTGTTGATGACTCTGATACTTGTATTTATAATTATGTTAGCATAATGAATTAGTCAGTATTCCCATGGTCTCCAGCGAAGAGGTGTGAATTGACTTTTTAAAAATATGCATAATTATAAAGATAGAAGCTTCTATATAAATAACTAATATAAGCCGAAATATCTCAGTCAGGAGAGCGTTAGACTGAATATCTAAAGGTCCCTGGTTTAATCCCGGGTTTCGGCATCTTTTTTTAATTTTTAAATTTTTACTTACCATAACTTGACACGTGACTTAACGTGAAAGAATTGTGCATGACGCTGATAACTGTATTAAATATGATATAGCAATATTGTCATCATCATTTTCTGAATAAAACACAACTACCTTTTTCCCAGAACCTGTCAATTTATTTATTTTTACTAAAAATCCGAAAAAATATATTTTCTAGATTTTTCTCTATGTCCTGTTAAAACACGTTTTACATGTCCATTAGGTCAGCTGATATTACCGCTAGAGATGCTGCTTGCGAGCGAAAGGGCAAAATTTCCACGCAATTTGCAAATAACTTGTATACTTGTGTACATAGACCATAAATCTGTACATAGACAGGAAAAGCACATATATTTTAATAATATAAATGAGTTTTAAAAATTGTAAAAAAAAAAAAAAAATGCATCGGCCGGGAATCGAACCCGGGGCGCCCGCGTGGCAGGCGAGCATTCTACCACTGAACCAAAATGAAAACAGTGACAGAATTAAGAAAGAATTGTGCATGACGCTGATAACTGTATATATTAATGTTATTGATAGTTCAATGTCTTCAATGTTTTATTTGTGTGATATCATTCAAAAAAATATTTTCCTATTTCACCTATATTTTATTTCGAATTTCATAATTTTACATTTAAATTTTTTAAATATTTTATTTTAACCAACTTTTCAAACATTTTTTACGCTTTGCGTTTTCAGTAAAAATCTCATTTGACATTTATTTTATATATCATGTTATTTTTATTTATTTTTATACGAAAAATATTTTTAAACATAGTACAAATAATTTTAAAATATAAAATAGGCGTTATTGTTAATTTTCAAAATATTCACACCTATATTTTACAAATATTATTTGTTTATAATATGAATATATATATCAAATTTTTTTCTCCCCATTAAATATAACAAAATATTTTAAAAACTTAATGCTGTTGACGTTATGTCGCGCTGAGTTTGTTGTTGACACACTTTAAAATGTTATAACGCCTTGATAAAGGTTGGCGTTCAGCCAACTGAAATATTGGTAAAATAAATGATATTTTGATCCAATATATGCCTTTTAAATTAAATATATGTAATATTGTTGCAAATGTCGATGTATGGATAAGCTGGCAGTCGTGTACGTGAGGCGAGTGTTGAAGGTCTTCCCGCACGCGGACAACAAGAAGCAGGGGCAGGGCTAGCTGTTAGCACAGAGAGTGATCGAGGATAGCCCACGGGAGAGAGGTAGAGGCAATGACACCAACTAGTATGCTTATCCCTGAGACATGGAGGGAGAGACTGTGTGTGAGAGACAGGCTGAAGCGGACTGCCGAGAAAACACCCTCTAGAACTTCTGCCGACCCCCTGCCAAAACTTGTCCTGTTTACAGGGAGGTCGTCAATAAGAATGTCCCTCGGGACCGGCTCCACATGGGCGTTGTTATTAATTTCATTTTTTAGAAGGTCATGATATAAGTTTTTACATATGATAGATAAATTATTTGAACATAAATCTATTGGACATATGATAAAATGTTTTTGTAAGCTTACAAAAGTGTCTTTTAAGGAATTAATTTCCGATTCATCAGGTTTTGTGTATTTTAGTGTGTTGTTATAATAGTTTTTTTATTTCTTTACTTAATTTATATTTCCATTCTAGGAAAGTAAATTCAGGAATTCTGTGTTTTATACTAGTTTTATTAATGAATATATCGATATCTTTTAATATAGATTTAATTATATTATTGCAATTGTGTTTTATCTGAGGTATATATTTATATCCTCTATTTAAAATGTTTTGGAGTTTTGGTTCCAAAAAAGAATAATCGCTAGTTAAAATATGTCCTGTAAATTTATATTTATCTAGAACATTGTGGCAATTACATTTAGATTTTTTAAGATTTGTTATATTATTAATAAACGGGTTATAATTGCATAATATACTGCATATCTTTTTGTTATATTTCCAGGTAATTTTAAAATTTAAACCTTTTATAGGAAATAATTTGTTAATAGATTGGTCATTAAATATATCAATAAATTTGAAATGATCAAATAATTTGTTATTGAATTTAATAATAATATTAATTTGGTTAGTTTTTTGTTTAATTTTTCTGTATTTGAAGATGTCGTTTGTGATATCTATTAATCTATTTAGAAAGATTGTGAATTTTAATGTGTTCCACAAGTTTTATAAGTTTGCTATTATTTAATTTGAATAATGTTTTAATAAAATTTTCAATGACATTTTTTGTGTACATTTTGTTTGTGTCTAATAAGTTGTTAAAGTTTATGAAGCTTAATTTGTTGGTAGTTTTACCTCTGGTTTTGACTGAATTTTTATTAGAGTTATGTTTTTTGTCTTTATTATTAATTTCATAGATTGATATTTCAGATGGTTGTGGTGTGTATTGGGTGAAGTTTTCAAATAGCAATAATCGCGCCTCGGAAGTTCCTCACTGGCTACGATATCGCCTCTGCGCAAAGCTGTGGTTGTGGTGTGTATGTGTGGTTAAGTTCGTCGTTAAGTCCATAAGGGTATAAAGTGTTGTGTTGATAAATGTAATTGTTTTCTAATAATAATCGTTGTTTTTTGTCTTGACAAATGTCAAGTATTTCTATCATGTAATTGTTAAAGGTATGTATTTTATATATTGTGTTGTTTCATGTATGTGTTACCAATTGATTTTTTGGAGTGGTTTCTATGCAAATTTATTCTTATGTTTAAAGGATTGCAAGTTTGTCCTAAATTATATTTAAGATTTATTTTTTTTTATTTCGATAAACTTTATTATTTACATTTCATATAAATTCATACGATCTTGCTCTATGATAATAACCTAATTTAAGTTATATTTAAGATTTCAATTTTTAATAGATAAACTCTGTTATTTACATATCCAAAAGGTATAATTTATATCTTAAAGGAAAGATTAAAATATAAAAGTAATTATAATCACATAATACTCACAGCTTTTTTTTTCTCAGTGTTTTAGTCAGTTTAAAGATGTTTTTTATTAGTTATTCTTACAATTACTACAGACATACATACAACAATCTATATTTATTATTAAACAAATTATTAATTAATTCAACTAACATCTATAACAAATAATAATTTTTAATAAAAAAAACGTTTTAAAGAATAACAAACTAAAAAATTAAAAAAAAAACTACAAACATTTTTGGCTTAGCACCTCTTCTATATTCTCTAAACTCGCTAAAAAATGTCTGAATAAGAAATGTCAAACTTGCAAAACTTTCAAGAACCATGACACATTTCCAACACCTAGTTTTAAGATAGTAAACACTATTTATAAATTAACTTGCCAAATTTGTCAACTTTCATATATAGGACAAACATGCAATCCTTTAAACATAAGAATAAATTTATATAGAAACCACTCCAAAAAATCAATTGGTAACACATACATGAAACAACACAATATAAAATACATACCTTTAACAATTACATGATAGAAATACTTGACATTTGTCAAGATAAAAAACAACGATTATTTTTAGAAAACAATTACATTTATCAACACAACACTTTATACCCTTATGGACTTAACGACGAACTTAACCACACATACACACCACAACCATCTGAAATATCAATCTATGAAATTAATAATAAAGACAAAAAACATAACTCTAATAAAAATTCAGTCAAAACCAGAGGTAAAACTACCAACAAATTAGGCTTCATAAACTTTAACAACTTATTAGACACAAACAAAATGTACACAAAATATGTCATTGAAAATTTTATTAAAACATTATTCAAATTGAATAATAGCAAACTTATAAAACTTGTGGAACACATTAAAATTCACAATCTTTCTAATAGATTAATAGATATCACAAACGACATCTTCAAATACAGAAAATTAAACAAAAACTAACCAAATTAATATTATTATTAAATTCAATAACAAATTATTTGATCATTTCAAATTTATTGATATATTTAATAACCAATCTATTAACAATTTATTTCCTATAAGAGGTTTAAATTTTAAAACTACCTGGAAATATAACAAAAATATATGGAGTATATTATGCAATTATAACCCGTTTATTAATAATATAACAAATTTTAAAAAATCTGATTTATTTAAAATATTAATTTTCATTCTGTGATTGAATTAATCTGTGACTTAATTTATTCTCTGTGGTGTTGAGTGTATATATATATATATATATATATATATATATATATATATATATATATATATATATATGTATTTCTTTGAGATGGGTGTGGGAGAGAGTATATGTGGAGACGTTTAGGCGTTAGAGTTTTTTAGATTTATTATAGAAATTTAAATTTATAGTTTTTTGTGCCTTCAATAAAGAAGTTTTATGTTTTAATAGAGAGTAATTATTACGATTCTCCCAACAATTCGTAGCAGAGAGCGATTGCTTAAAAATTGATGCAAATCAAGATTGATTGAATAATATTTAGAAAAAGCAAAGATGCAAAATTTTATTAATATATCTCAATTAGAAAAGTTATCAGACAAAAACTACTTGATCTGGGCAAACAGAATTGAAAGTGAATTAAGAGGATTGAAATTATGGAGACGAATAATAGAAGGATAAGTAATTGAAAAGCCTATAGAAACAGACAAAATATTTAGTGGGAGAATCTTAATAAATACTCTCTATTAAAACATAAAACTTCTTTATTGCAGGCACAAAATAACAATGAATTTAAATTACTATAATAAGTCTAAAAAACTCTAAGAAACTCATACGTCTCCACACATGTTCTCTCCCACACTCACTCAAAGAAATACATATATTTATATACACACAACACCACAGAATAAATTAGATCACAGATTAATTAAATCACAGAATGAAAATTAACATTTTAAATAATCAACCTCAACAAATCTCCCCTTCAAATTTTCAATTTTCATTTTTCAAAAATAACTCCACCATTTATGCAGTTCTTAAGCTTGACAGCATCCACAGTCTTGGTGAGATGGTCCGCTTTCATTTCTTCTGAAGGGATATGCAAAACTTCAATTTCTTCATCTTCCACAATTTGTCTTATGAAGTGACACTTTCTATTCAAGTGCTTCGTACTTGGTTTCATATTTTTTGACTTAATCATTGAAATGGCATTCTGGCTGTCACAATAAACAGTAATTTGTTCTTTCAAATTAATCTTCATTTCTCTAATGATGTTACGTGTCCAAATCAATTCTTTAATTCCTTCTTTAATACTTGCCAACATTGTTGTATTGTGCTGTAAAAAACAATATCATACGCAATATATATATAATTCCTTCAGATAAGGCTTCCAATTCACTCTCTGCAGTTGACAAGGCAACAGATCTTTGTTTATTACTCTTCCAATTAAGTAAGTTGTTTCCCATTTCTATAACAAAACCAGAATACGATCTCGCATCAGCTGTTCTGTCCCAACTCGCATCAGTATAAGTCACAATACTTGAATCTCCCCCAGAGTAAATCAATTCATAGTTCATAGTTCCCTTTAAATATCTTAATATTTTCTTCAATCCATTCATGTGAACCTCTCTAGGATCTATATTAAATCTACTCATATTGCTTATAGCATAACATATGTCCGGTCTTGTTCTAGTTGCTAAGTAAATCAACTTTCCAACAATTTCTTGATAGTATTTTTGATTAATCGACTTACTATTCTCAAATAAATCATAATTTGTAGAAATGCATAACGGAGTTTTCGAAGGATTGCAATAAGGCAAATTATAGGCTACCAATATTTCTTCTATATATTTCTTTTGATTTATAAAAATGCTATCATCCCTATACTCAAATTCCATTTCAAGAAAGTTTTTTGCAGCTCCCAAATCCGTGATATCAATCTCTCTTTTTATTTTTTGACGTGACAACGTCTTAAATTAGGTTGCGGCTGGGAGTCACTTATGAAAAAGTGTAACGCCCGGTAACGTTACGATGAGTCACCGAACGAGAGTGCTGCGCGCGCAGCGCTAGAGAATTAGGCGCATTGAATCGGCGCATGCTTGTCTCTGTCTTTGTCTTTCTCGAACGTTCTTGGCGTTGGAAAAACAAGAAAGCGTCATAATACAAGTTCACACGTGTGGTTAAAGTATCGTCAGCTGTGTCTGTAGTGAAAATGTGGAGTGCTTAGATTCGTCATTTACAACAACTACAACAATAAAGGTAAATAATTGTACACTGATATTTCATTATCGTAAACTATGATTGATTGATTAATTGTTAGATTGACACAAAAGTTGAGAAACTGAGTTTATAGGTTATGTCATACTATTGATAAATGTTGATAGTGTTAAGTAAATTATTAGTTTAAAATTAATTAATTAATTAATTATTATTTTACAAATTTTAAATAGTTTCAAATTTATTTAGCAAAAATTTGAACCTTCGATCTGAATAAATGTTTTGATTTTCGAATTGATTCTTTAAAATTACAAATATTAAGAAAAAGTGGCAGATATAAGAAAACTTTATTTAAACTGTGTTGAGCAAGAATTTTAACATCTAATTTAAGTAAATGTTTTAATTTTCAACTTCATCATTTACAATTACAAATTTTATTTAATTTCAAATTTATTTAGCAAAAATTTGAACCTTCGATCTGAATAAGTGTTTTGATTTTCAAATACCAACGCGGCTGGTGGAGTGGCGATCTATCGTAAATTATCATCGACATCTACGGCGGAAGTGTTCCAAGTTGCGATTACAGACGTAACTCGTGTCATTAAAACCAAGGGTGACATGTGCATGACTGAAGTTACTTGCTTCGCCGCTAATACTAGCTTCAAGTTTATACTCGGTGCTGTATATATTCATCCAGGAGCTAGTATGCAGGATATTGGAATGTTACTATGGCAAGGACTCGGTCCGTACATTCACAACAGCCAGTACGTGCCACCGTTCGTGCAAGTTGATTCTAGTATACCGATTCTTCTATGTGGTGATTTTAACAAAAACGTAAAGCCTGACAACTCGTTTCTTAATTTCATGAAAAATACGTATAATCTTGATTGCGTATCAAACGTTTCTAAGTCAACTACGTTAAAAGGAACAACTATCGACTTGACTTTCGCAAGACACATTACAGCAGAAACACTTCCTTTCATTTCTTATTTCTCCTATCATCGTCCTATCCTCAACAAAATCACTCAAATAGGAATTATTTAAGTTTAAGTTTACATGTACAATGTTTTAGAAAACAAAATATATTTCTATAGTTAAAATTTGTGCAATTCTTATTTTCATTCAATTCCTTGTTCCTATTGTGCAATTTAATTATATTCATATCAATAAATATTCTACCGTTGTCACGTAAAATCTTCGCCCGTAAAACCGACTTTTTTCCAAATATTTTCCTCAAAATCGTCACCTGATCCTACACTAAGTATATCATCTACATGAATTCCCAGATATAAGAAATGACTTTTAAAATTGTTATAATATAAACATGGATCATTCGCAGATTGTTTCATTCCGGCATTGGTTAATAATTCATCTAGTTTCTTATTCCACATTCTACTTGCTGGTTTTAGGCCATAAATACTTTTCATCAGATAACAAATCTTATTGTTTCCCTTTTCAAATCCAGGAGGTTGAATCATAAATATTTCCCTCTCTAAATCACCATATAAAAAGGCTGTTTAAACGTCCTTTTGTTGAGGAATAACATTTTTTATTGCAGCTATTTTTATTTGAATTCTTATGGTCTCAGGTCTTATAGTTGGAGAATAAATTTCGTGGTATTCACTACCCAGTATTTGATCATATCCTGTAGCTACTAGCCTCGCGTTGAAGTTTTTAATTGATCCATCACTATTTTTCTTAATTGAAAAAAGCCATTTACTTTTGATTAATTTCCTATCTTTAGGCTTATCTATTAATCTCCAAACTTCTAATTTGGTAATCCTTTGCATCTCATCTTCCATGGCTTTAATCCATTGCTCTCTATTATCAGAATTCAGTGCTTCTTGGTAATCTTTCGGACATTTGATCTCATAAGTTCTATCAGAAACATTTTCCCTATTCTTCATTAGTCTTAATCTTTCAGATCTCCTCACTCCCCTTTTTATAAGTTCTTCTTCCTCGGTTTCTCTCAAATGAAGATCTCGTTTTTCTCTCATTTCTCTCGTCATTCCTGGTTCTGGTCCTCTTCTACGTGGAGTAATTATTTCATCAGGAGGTATTTCTTCTATATCATTCTAATCTACATCATTATCATCTTGAGGAATATGCTCATCATCGATGTTAAAGTTTTCTACTTGGTCTTCACTATTATAAATATCACCACCAGAGTCTTCATTCCCGTGAGAAATCAAATTTTGGTCTTCTCTACTAAAAAAGAGAAGTTCATTTTCATCGAGATTTCTTCCACTATATATTATTCATTAAATAATATCCTAGCTTAGATTCATTAAATTTAACATCTGATATTTCATGAATTTCATCTATTTCTGGTAAATATATTCTATAACCTTTTCTTATCATACTATAACCCATCATAATCCCTTTATGAGCTTTTGGTTCCATCTTCTTTCTCTTTTCTTTTCTTATATGAACATAAGCTTCTCTCGCTTCCGAACCTTTTTAAATAAACAATGTTTGGTTCCATCCCGTGTATATCTCGAAAGGAGTTGTATTCATTTCTTTGATTTTAATTCTGTTATTTATATGAACAGCTACTTTAACACTTTCACTCCAAAATTTTATAGGTAATTTAGAATCAATTAGCATGGTTCTTGCTGACTCAACTATGGTTCTATTAAATCTTTCGGCTTTTCCATTACTTTCAGGAGTATAAGCTGTGGTGAATTCTTGTTTAATGCCTTTACTAGATAACCATCGCTTGACATAATTTGAAACATATTCTCCTCCATTATCATTTCGAATCCTCTTTACTTTCTTTCCAGTCTGTCTTTCTTCTTGCATAATCAAGTTTATTATGGAATCTGCGGTTTGAGATTTATTAGCAATTGGTATAACGAAAGTAAAATTACTATAGTCATCAACAATGGTAATGAAATACTTATATCCAAAAGAATCATTCAAAGGTCCAACTATGGCGGTATGCCATAGATCCAAAATATTTTCAGATTGTTTATATTGAATACTTTTGTAAGATTTTCTATGTATTTTTCCTAATGTACAAGATTCGCAATTCCCTTTGATATTATGTAAATTTTTCAATCCGAATACCGTTGAATTATCATACATTTATTTCAATTTCTGAAAATTTACATGAGCAAGTCTTTGATGCCATAGCATATCATCTACTTCTGCTTTCCTTGCTATTTTCATAATTAGGAGTCCCTCTACTTCAAATTTATCACCATTTCTTTTTGCTTCATATAAAATATCACCATTTTTATCTATTACTTCAGCTTTGTTTTTTGTGAACAATACACTAAAATCATGATCTATAATTTTTGTTACTGATAATAAATTTTCTCTCAAATTAGGTACATGCAAAACATTTTCAACTTTAATGAATCTTTCATTTACATTCGACTTCATTCTTATAGCTCCAATTCCTGATGATTTCATTATTGCACCTTTCTCAGCTGTTGCTATAATTCTTTCCTCCTCTTTATATTCTATAAATAATTCTTTCTTACTAACCATATGGCTAGAGGCTCCTGAATCAATATTCCATCTTATCTTGTCTACCCCTTGATCTTCTTCGTAATTAACTCCATTTGTCTCTATCACATGATTTGTGGATTCTCTATAATTTTTCTTGTTTATCCCTCTCTTAGGCCCATTATAATTATACTTTGCATGACTTTCATTTCTATACTTTTTACATATTGTCGATTCATGCCCAAATCCTCCACATTTAAAACATTTTATCTTATTTCTACATTCTTTAGAGATATGACCTATCTTTCCACAGTTATAGCATTTGATAGCAAAATTTCGTCTTCCCGATCGGCCTTCTCTAGCTTTAGATGCAATCTCCTGTTTTTCTACTTTTTCTAGTTTCCTATATTTTAATTTTTCTTCAGTTTCCTTCAGGATTTGTCTTATCGTGTTCATATTCTTTTCTTTATCAGATTTGATAATTTTTACGTCAAAATCAAATTCCATTCTTAAACCTTCTAAAACGAAGCAGATCAATTCTCTATCTTTTATCTCATCTCCTGCTTGAATGCTTCTGCTCTTTATAATCACGGCTCTATTTAAGTAATCATCCACCGTTTCATCTTCCTTCATATGCAATTTTGATAATTCTATTCTATTTTTCATTTGCATATCTTCATTCTTAGATGCCATTTCTTCTTTAATTATATTCCATAATCTCTTGGCACTTCTTTCACTTGAGTATTTTAGAATTTGAGTGTCATTCATTGTTCGGTTCATCACATTTCTTTCAATTGCATTGTCATCATCCCAATCTTCCCAGATTTTCACTTTTTCATCAAATTTTTTGTCTGTTTCTTGAGGCTTTTCTATCTCTTTTCCTTCTATAATTCGTCTCCATAATTTCAATCCTCTTAGTTCGCTTTCAATTCTATTTGCCCAGATCAAGTAGTTTTTGTCAGATAATTTTTCAATTTGAGATAAGTTAAAATTTTCCATCTTTTATTTTTCTAAAAATTATTCAATTAATCTTGATTTGCATCAATTTTAGTCAACCGCTCTCTGCTACCAATTGTTGGGAGAATCTTAATAAATAATCTCTATTAAAACATAAAACTTCTTTATTGAAGGCACAAAATAACAATGAATTTAAATTACTATAATAAGTCTAAAAAACTCTAAGAAACTCATACGTCTCCACACATGTTCTCTCCCACACTCACTCAAAGAAATACATATATTTATCACAAAGCAATAACGCGCCATCTATGCATATAAAATAAAAGGATTTAAAAGCGCGAATGTTTCTTTTATACATAAAACGAACTTCTACTGTCCTTACTGCGATGAAAAAATATATTGGGAGGGCTTGGCTCATCAGTGGTGAACCCTCCCAGCGGTTTCGCCAATTTAATCCACCAGACCGCTTCTCAGAGCTCTAATACTGTATTGGATCATTCTGCTTTTATATGCTACACTGAAGGATGGAATCTTAGAAATAGTTTTCAAGTAAACTATGGACATAAGCTTATGGGACAGTAGAATTAGATTCAAATATTTGCTTCGAGCAATGCTTTTCAGCCAAGCCCTCCCAATATATATTTTCATCGCAGTAAGGACAGTAGAAGTTCGTTTTATGTATAAAAGAAACATTCGCGCTTTTAAATCATTTTATTTTATATGCATAGATGGCGCGTTATTGCTTTGTGTTAATTTATTCCTTATGGCCTTGTCTTTATAGTTTGCTGAAGAGCATTGCTCGAAGCAAATATTTGAATGTAATTCTACTGTCCTATAGGCTTATGTCCATAGTTCACTTGAAAACCATTTCTAAGATTCCATCCTTCAGTGTAGCATATAAAAGCAGAATGATCCAATACAGTATTAGAGCTCTGAGAAGCGGTCTGGTGGATTAAATTGGCGATATCGCTGGGAGGGTTCACCACTGATGAGCCAAGCTCGCCCAATATATTTTTTCATCGCAGTAAGGACAGTAGAAGTTCGTTTTATGTATAAAAGGAACATTCGCGCTTTTAAATCCTTTTATTTTATATGCATAGATGGCGCGTTATTGCTTTGTGTTAATTTATTCCATATGGCCTTGTCTTTATAGTTTGCTGAAGAGCATTGATCGAAGCAAATATTTGAATGTAATTCTACTGTCCTATAAGCTTATGTCCATAGTTTACTTGAAAACCATTTCTAAGATTCCATCCTTCAGTGTAGCATATAAAAGCATAATGATCCAATACAGTATTAGAGCTCTGAGAAGCGGTCTGGTGGATTAAATTGGCGAAACCGCTGGGAGGGTTTACCACTGATGAGCCAAGCCCTCCCAATATATTTTTTCATCGCAGTAAGGACAGTAGAAGTTCGTTTTATGTATAAAAGAAACATTCGCGCTTTTAAATCCTTTTATTTTATATACATATATTTATATACACACAACACCACAGAATAAATTAGATCACAGATTAATTAAATCACAGAATGAAAATTAACATTTTAAATAATCAACATCAACAAAATTTGAACAAAAAGTGAAAATCTGGGAAGATTGGGATGACGACAATGCTATCGCTAGAAATGTGATGAATCAAACTATGAATGCCACCCAAGCTCTAAAATACTCGAGCGAAATAAGTGCAAAACGATTATGGTATAGCATTAAGGAAGAAATGGCGTCTAAAAATGAAGATATGCAAATGAAAAATAAAATAGAATTATCAAATTTGAAGATGAAGGAAGATGAAACAGTTGATGACTACTTGAATAGAGCAATGATTATTAAAAGCAAAAGCATACAATCAGGAGATGAAATAAGAGATAGAGAATTGATTTGCGTCGCGTTAGAAGGTTTAAGAATATAATTTGATTTTGACGTAAAAATTATCAAATCTGATAAAGAAAAGAATATGAACACGATAAGACAAATCCTGAAGGAAACTGAAGAAAAATTAAAACATAGAAAAGAAGAAAAACGGCAAACAGAAATTGCATCAAAAGCTAAAGAGGGCTGGACGGAAAGAAGAAAATTTATTAAATGTTATAACTGTGGAATGATGGGACCTATTTCTAAAGAGTGTAGAAATAAGATAAAATGTTTTAATTGTGGAGGATTTGGGCATAAATCGGCAATATGTAAAAAGTATAGAAATGAATGTCATGCAAGGTATAATTTTAATGGGCCTAAAAGAGGAATAAACAGACAAAATAATAGTGAATCTACAAATCATGTGATAGAAACAAATGGAGTTAATTACGAAGAAGATCATGGGGAAGAAAAAATTAAATGGAATATGGATTCTGGAGCCTCTAGTCATATGGTTAGCAAAAAATAACTATTTATAGAATATAAAGAGGAAGAAAGAATAATAGCGACAGCTGAAAAAGGTGCAATAATGAAAACATCAGGAATTGGATCTATAAGAATGAAGTCGAATGTAAATGAAAGATTCTTAAAAGTTGAAAATGTTTTACACGTGCCAAATTTGAGAGAAAATCTATTATCCGTTTCAAAAATTGTGAATCATGATTTAAATGTATTATTTAGTAAATATAAAGCTGAAGTAATAGACAAAAATGGTGAGATTTTATATGAAGCAAAAAGATTAGGAGATAAATTTGAGGTTGAAGGAATCCTAAATATGGAAATTATAGGAAAAGCAGAACTAAGTGATATTTTATGGCATCAAAGACTTGCTCATGTAAATTTACAGAAATTGAAAGAAATGTATGATAATTCAACTGTATTAGGATTGAAAAAATTACATAATATCAAAGGGAATTGCGAGTCATGTACATTAGGAAAAATACATAGAAAATCTTACAAAAGTATTCAAATAATCAATCTGAAAATATTTTGGATCTATGGCATACCGACATAGTTGGACCTTTGAATGATTCTTTTGGATATAAGTATTTCATTACTATTGTTGATGATTATAGTGATTTTACTTTCGTTATACCAATTGCTAATAAATCTCAAACTGCAGATTCCATAATAAACTTGATTATGCAAGAAGAAAGACAGAGTGGAAAGAAAGTAAAGAGGATTCGAAATGATAATGGAGGAGAATATGTTTCAAATTATTTGAAGCGATGGTTATCTAGTAAGGGCATCAAACAAGAATTCCCCACAGCTTATACTCCTGAAAGTAATGGAAAAGCCGAAAGATTTAATAGAACCATAGTTGAGTCAGCAAGAACCATGCTAATTGATTCTAAATTACCGATAAAATTTTGGAGTGAAAGTGTTAAAGTAGGTGTTCATATAAATAACAGAATTAAAATCAAAGAAATGAATACAACTCCTTTCGAGATATACAAGGGATGGAAACCAAACATTGTTTACTTAAAAAGGTTCGGAAGCGAGAAGCTTATGTTCATATAAGAAAAGAAAAGAGAAAGAAGATGGAACCAAAAGCTCATAAAGGGATCATGATGGGATACAGTATGATAAGAAAAGGCTATAGAATATATTTACCAGAAATGGATGAAATACATGAAGTATCAGATGTTAATTTTAATGAATCTAGAATAGGATATTATTTAATGAATAATAGTGGTAGAAATCTTGATGAAAATTAACTTTTCTTTTTTAGTAGAGAAGACCAAAATTTGATTTCTCACGGGAATGAAGACTCTGGTGGTGATATTTATAATCGAGAAGACCAAGTAGAAAACTTTAACATCGATGATGAACATATTCCTCTAGATGATAATGATGTAGATTTGAATGAAATAGAAGAAATACCTCCTGATGAAATAATTACTCCACGTAGAAGAGGACCAGAACCAGGAATGACGAGAGAAATGAGAAAAGAACGAGATCTTCGTTTGAGAGAAACCGAGGAAGAAGAACTTATAAAAAGGGGAGTGAGGAGATCTGAAAGATTAAGACTAATGAAGAATAAGGAAAATGTTTCTGATAGAACTTATGAAATTAAATGTCCGAAAGATTACCAAGAAGCACTGAATTCTGATAATAGAGAACAATGGATTAAGGCCATGGAAGATGAGATGCAAAGGATTACTAAGTTAAAAGTTTATAAATTAAACGAAGTACTTGAATTAATTACGAAGTACTTGAATAGAGAGAGAGGAAGTGCCACTTCATTAGACAAATTGTGGAAGATGAATAAATTGAAGTTTTGCATATCCCTTCAGAAGAAATGAAAGCGGACCATCTCACCAAAACTGTGGATGCTGTCAAGCTTAAAAACTGCATAAGTGGTGGAGTTATTTTTGAAAAATGAAAATTGAAAATTTGAAGGGGAGATTTGTCGATGTTATTTATTTATAATATTAATTTTCATTCTGTGATTGAATTAATCTGTAACTTAATTTATTCTGTGGTGTTGAGTGTATATATATATGTCGTAGCTAAATGAAGAGGCGCAGCCATTATGCCTAGCGAACAGCGCACCCGCGATGTCTGCCACCTTTATTTTTTGTCCAGCTTTTATACATAGATGAATTTACATATTTACATTTTAACACAAGCGTAACATATTTACATACTTATTTTGACGAAAATAAATTATCTCTTGTCATTAACTATACAAATTATGACATATATATATGTATTTCTTTGAGATGGGTGTGGAAGAGAGTATATGTGGAGACGTTTAGGCGTTAGAGTTTTTCATATTTATTATAGAAATTTAAATTTATAGTTTTTTGTGCCTTCAATGAAGAAGTTTTATGTTTTAATAGAGAGTAATTATTACGATTCTCCCAACAACTCTTAAAAAAAAATTAAAAATTATATTGTAAAAAAAAATATTATATAAAAAAAATACAAAAATAATTAATTAACTACTATATATAGTCACGACCCGTCTTTCCTCATTCCTCATCGGCCGCCTCTGTCACGGATGCGCGCGCACAGGGAGGTCACGTGCTCGCCGGCAGCCAACGGGCGCGCGCCGCCGGAATTACGTCATAGATTATAAACACAAAGTAATAAGGCCAAATAAAAAAATAGTGTGTGATAAGGCACAATTTGGATTATAGATTATAAACACAAGGTAATAAGACCTAATCCAAATAAATAAATAGTGTGTGATAAGGCACATTTTGGATTATAGATTATAAACACAAGGTAATAAGACCAAATCTGATGATAAGACAAAATTTGGAATATAGATTAGAAACAGAAGGTAATAAGACCAAATATAATGATAAGGTACAATTTGGAATATAGATTAGAAACAGAAGGTAATAAGACCAAATCTAATGATAAGGCACAATTTGGAATATAGATTAGAAACAGAAGGTAATAAGACCAAATCTAATGATATGGCACAATTTGGAATATAGAGTAGAAACAGAAGGTAATAAGACCAAATCTAATGATAAGGCACAATTTGGATTATAGATTAGAAGGTAATAAGACCAAATCTACTGATAAGGTACGATTTGGAATATAGATTATAAACACAAGGTAATAAGACCAAATCTAATGATAAGGCACAATTTGGAATATAGATTAGAAACAGAAGGTAATAAGACCAAATCTAATGATAAGGCACGATTTGGAATATAGATTAGAAACAGAAGGTAATAAGACCAAATCTAATGATAAGGCACAATTTGGAATATAGATTAGAAACAGAAGGTAATAAGACCAAATCTAATGATAAGGTACAATTTGGAATATAGATTAGAAACAGAAGGTAATAAGACCAAATCTAATGATAAGGTACAATTTGGAATATAGATTAGAAACAGAAGGTAATAAGACCAAATCTAATGATAAGGCACAATTTGGATTATAGATTAGAAGGTAATAAGACCAAATCTACTGATAAGGTACAATTTGGAATATTAGATTATAAACACAAGGTAATAAGACCAAATCTAATGATAAGGCACAATTTGGAATATAGATTAGAAACAGAAGGTAATAAGACCAAATCTAATGATAAAGCACAATTTGGAATATAGATTAGAAACAGAAGGTAATAAGACCAAATCTAATGATAAGGCACAATTTGGAATATAGATTAGAAACAGAAGGTAATAAGACCAAATCTAATGATAAGGTACAATTTGGAATATAGATTAGAAACAGAAGGTAATAAGACCAAATCTAATGATAAGGCACAATTTGGATTATAGATTAGAAGGTAATAAGACCAAATCTACTGATAAGGTACAATTTGGAATATTAAATTATAAACACAAGGTAATAAGACCAAATCTAATGATAAGGCACAATTTGGTATATAGATTTGAAACAGAAGGTAATAAGACCAAATCTAATGATGAGGCACAATTTGGAATATAGATTAGAAACAGAAGGTAATAGGACCAAATCTAATGATAAGGCACAATTTGGAATATAGATTAGAAACAGAAGGTAATAAGACCAAATCTAATGATAAGACACAATTTGGAATATAGATTAGAAACAGAAGGTAATGAGACCAAATCTAATGATAAGGCACAATTTGGAATATAGATTAGAAACAGAAGGTAATAAGACCAAATCTAATGATAAGGTACAATTTGGAATATAGATTAGAAACAGAAGGTAATAAGACCAAATCTAATGATAAGGCAAAATTTGGATTATAGATTAGAAGGTAATAAGACCAAATCTACTGATAAGGTACAATTTGGAATATTAGATTATAAACACAAGGTAATAAGACCAAATCAAATGATAAGGCACAATTTGGAATATAGATTAGAAACAGAAGGTAATAAGACCAAATCTAATGATAAGGCACAATTTGGAATATAGATTAGAAACAGAAGGTTATACGACCAAATCTAATGATAAGGCACAATTTGGAATATAGATTAGAAACAGAAGGTAATAAGACCAAATCTAATGATAAGGCACAATTTGGAATATAGATTAGAAACAGAAGGTAATAAGACCAAATCTAATGATAAGGTACAATTTGGAATATAGATTAGAAACAGAAGGTAATAAGACCAAATCTAATGATAAGGCACAATTTGGAATATAGATTAGAAACAGAAGGTAATAAGACCAAATCTAATGATAAGGCACAATTTGAATTATAGATTAGAAGGTAATAAGACCAAATCTAATGATAAGGTACAATTTGGAATATAGATTATAAACACAAGGTAATTAGACCAAATCTA